>CM051234.1:49822756-51022756 GCA_027917425.1 Gastrophryne carolinensis | reverse complement strand
CCCAAAACTGGGATGCCCCAGGGGGAATGACCAGAACCCGTAATAGTGAAAATCCCGGGTTTGGTCCACTTAAAATTCAAAACATTTTAAATAACTCACCCGGGACTTGGTAAAATCTCTAGCACTCCTGTGGCTGCAACATAGAAGGTGCACAGAATGGCTTCCCCTACCCGCCTGCCCATTCAGGTGAATTGGTGGACAGGGCTACACACAGAGCAGGGGGGATGCCGCTCTGTGCAGCAGTTCAAAGATGGCAGCACCCGACCCCGGAATCACTGGGTGAACAGAACGGAATCCCGGGCAAAGTAAGACATTTTTTCATTGAAACCCCCCCTTGCGCCAGGGGAGGGTGGCATGGTGAGGGGCTATTGATGGTACTGAAGCTATAATATTGAAGAGTTGGGCATGGACCACAACAGCCATGATGCTTGAGCATTGCAAGGACAAAACATCAGCTGGGGTTTTTCTTTTTTGGCTGGGGGCATAGAATGGAGAAGTCAGGAGGGAGGCTAGAGAGGCATGGGTTGGGTGTAAGTGTCATAACCACCAGCCCAAAAGCAGAGCAGCCCATAAGGAATTCTCCCTAGCCTCCCTATGGCCATCCCCCCTACTTACCACTGTGGGGTGTAGACATATGGTTTAAGTAACTCTAACCTCTTGCTATAATCAGTGACTGGGAATTGGTCATTTCCAGTGAGCAGGGCCGGCGTCAGCATCCGGCAAGGTGGGTCAATTGCCGGGGGCCCCGCCCTCCAGGGGGGCCCACTGACAGAGCCAGCCTTTAGTGTGTGCACTGATGGTTGAGCAGCGGATGACTGGGAGGGCACCACCACATCTCGCTGTGTGCCAGTGATGACCGAGGTGGTGCAACTTTACAGGGGCATCTCAATTTGGGATGCCCCTGTTTGTGAAAGAACCATGTACTCAAACTGGCGATCCCACAGTGCAAAGGGGGGGGGGGGGGGTTCGCACACATGGGCATCCAAAAACTAGAGTTTTGGTCCAAGTAGCATGGTCCTTAGGGGCTATCCAGCTTTGGGACATCCCTCAGTGATGCAACGCGACTCCTCACCACAAAGGGGCCCACTGAGACCATGCCACCCAAGGGCCCACATAAACCTAGAGCCGGCCCTGCCAGTGAGTTATGGAAATAAAGGTAACAAAAGCTGGGGATAGGTTTAGCTGTAGAGTCTTTTCTTGGAGCTGTTGTTTGACAAATTCAGGAGATTTATACCAAACGTTTTGGCAGGCATTTGGAATGCTTCCCCATAATGCTTTGCACAACCTCTTATCCTCCCCCAGCGGCTGCTCTCTCTTCCCCATGGCCATTCATGGAGGATTGTTTCATCTGGCACATTGACCACCATTGTGGATTGCTGGCCTCCATGCCCAGAACAGCTAGGAACAATTTGTTTGGCCGATAGTCCCCAAGCTGCCGAGTCTATGGCACTTTCTAGATTTTAAATTGCTGGAATGAACTTCATTTTCTGAAAATTTATTTCCACTCTACAACTTCACAAAACACGTCTCATTATATGCCGAGAACTGGCCGGTATAGCTTTGCATTGGAAGTATGATGCTATGCTGTACTATTAGCCCAATGACAGTTTTGCTGTTTGGATTCGGGTTAAAGTTAAAGCAGAGGAGTAGTTAGGCTTTCTGGCACCCGCTGCAAAGATTCGAAATGGCACCCCCACCTGTTCTCAGGCCCACCCTTTGGCCCCCCCTGACGTGCTGCACTCGGGGCTATTGCCCCCCCCCCCTGCTCCCCCCCTAGCTACGCCCCTGGTTAAGGGGTCTGTTCAGGCCTGAAAAAAAAACAAAAGTCATACTGACCTTTTGTCCCCCTGCAGTATCCAACTTTGGTTTGAAAAAAAAAAACTCACCAGGTGAAATAATATGAATCATCTGATCATATACTATGAGATCATATATGGTCATATGCGCCACCCCACCCAACAGTGTCAATCACAATTAGGGATCGGCGAACCCCCAAAGTTCAGATTCAGCAAGTTCGGACAAACTTTGAATAAATGTTCAGGTTCAATTGCCTTTGAAATCAGTGTGGACCCAAACTTTGGGGGGTGGCTGTGGTGGGGCGGGGGGTACAGAGTGGGCAGCAGAAGCATGCTGCTATGATTCACCTCTGCCCGTGATCCTCTTCTGTCAGCACTCCTGTGAGTGTCCTCACTCATGAGAGCCAGCGGCCATCTTTTTATAGCGCCGGCCACTGCTGCTGCTGATAGAAGAGGATCGCGGGCAGAGGCAGCCCATCAACCACACAAACTTTTTGATCCCCATGAGATCAATTACTTCTTCCGCAGGATAAAAATATATATACAAATAAATACATTATTTTATAAAATGCATGTGCAGTCCATAAAGTGCAATCAGTATCAAACACAGTTCATAAAAATGTAGCAATGGATCTTCCTGTGTTCACCCGATGTGTAGATATCAATGTAACTTAGGCAATAAAAAGGTGCAAAAAACATGCGCGCTCCAATCACCAATAGGGTAATCAAAACGTACCAGACAAAGGTCTTTCAAATTATTTATAAAAATCATTTATAAATCCACCAAAGACTTCTGTAGGTCTACTTATGTTCAACTTATGAATCCGCCAATAGCTCTTTTAGGTCACATTTAATCCAGCTCCATGCAAAATTAAAATTCCCATTTTTTTCTGAAATGCTCCAAGATGGTGTTAATTTATAATAAACTCACATGAAAAAGAAACAAAGGGGGGGGTGGCAGCCGCTCAGACCATTTTATAACTAACCTGGGAGGTGCACGTTAGCAGGGCAATTAGGATACAAAAGTCTTAAAGGAGCCACAGCACTCAACCCTGTTAGCTTGCAGGCCAGCCTACAATCTGTCTCTAAACTAGGTTAAAAACAGAGGCTCGGTCACACACATCTGCAGAAGCTTAAGCTGCACCACTACGCCAAAGTGCCTCTGTGAGGTGCAGTCCTAACTCTAATCTCTGAGAGCCCATTTGGGACATTCAGTGCAATAGATAAATTGGGAGCAGGCTTACCTGAGGTTGCCCTAAACCTCTCAAGTGCAAGCCATGGGGTGGAAGGGTCAAAGACCTTGCAATACAGCCTAGACCCCACACACCAAGTTTAGAGACAGATAATAGGCTGGCATGCAAGCTAACTGGTTTGAGTGCTGTGGCTCCTTTAAGACTTTTGTATCCTAATTGTCCTGCTAACGTGCACCTCCCAGGTTAGTTATAAAATGGTCTGAGCGGCTGCCACCCCTCCTTTGTTTCTTTTGAATTTGTGCAAGCACATGGGGTGTGGGGTCTAGGCTGTATTGCAAGGTCTTTGACCCTTCCACCCCATGGCTTGCACTTGAGAGGTTTAGGGCAACCTCAGGTAAGCCTGCTCCCAGTTTATCTATTGCATTGTATGTCCCAGATGGGCTCTCAGAGATTAGAGTTAGGATTGCACCCCACAGAGGCACTTTGGCGTAGTGGTGCAGCTTAAGCTACTTCTGCAGATGTGTGTGACCGAGTCCTCTGTTTTTAACCAAGTTTAGAGACAGATTATAGGCTGGCCTGCAAGCTAACAGGGTTGAGTGCTGTGGCTCCGTTAAGACTTTTGTAATCAAATCACATGTAATAGAGAAAGAAAAAGCCAAATAGCATAATATTACTTTGTAGAAGGGCCCCTTAATACCCTCCTCTCTCTTTAATATGCTCATCAGATAAAAACAGCGCTCATAAAATATTCAAGGCACCAAGCAAGGTAAACCTCCAGGGCTTATTACGCCCTTCCTCGTGAATCACTAAAATCCGCTCGTTCCCCTGCAGTGGGATCCAGCGGGAATAGAAATCAAGAGAAACCCTAAAATAAAATAAAAGTAATCCTGCGTGCTGCTTGACTTCTCCCCAGCCGCGTTTCGTCATGTGACTTGTTCATTGGGTTCTACCCTGGAGGTATAGCTCATGAATCAGCTTTTCCGTGTTTGGGCCGGACACCAAACTCGAACACGGACTTCTGGCTGAAGTCCATGTTCAGGTTTGGGAACGCCCATCTTTAGTGCGGCTCTTCCATCTCTAGTCACAATGCCTCGAGCACCCTCATCTCTCTGGTTGATGGGCGCTCTAGCACCCAATAGATGAAGCAGGCAAACTCAGCCTAGGGGAGTGGCCATAGGGATGATCGTACTTTTTCTCAGTTCTATGCCAGGGGTTCCCAATCAGTAGTATAAGTACCACTGGTGGTACTTGAGGTCCCATTAGATGGTATTGGGCAAGGCTGCAGGCTGATCTGTGCCCCAACCAGATCTGCTGCCATCTAGACTTTACCCAAGCCATGTTTATAATAAATCCAAAACCAGAGTAAAAGGTGACCAAAATTATCTTTGTTGATTTTTGTGCATTTCATGAAGTGAGTCACTACCCAGCCGGTGGTACTCAAGACATTTAGTTAATGAAAAGTGGTACTTGATGAAAAACAATTGGAAACCCCTGTTATATGCCAATTATTTATGCACAGCATGGAATTCTGATTGGCGGAGAGTCCACACATGTGCAGTGAGATAACCAATGAAGTGAGTGTACTGGCGTTTCCAGGGGATTAAGCCCAATGGTGCATCTCAAATCGGGACTGGATTTCCAGTTCAGGGGACAAAAGCTGTCAATCCTGAAAATTAACTCATCCTGAAAATTAACTCATCCTGAAAATTAACTCATCCTGAAAATTAACTCATCCTGAAAATTAACTCATCCTGAAAATTAACTCATCCTGAAAATTAACTCATTTTGGGTGTTTTTCCTCTTCCATCACAATTTGGGAAATATCTCTGGTGACCCCTTGGAACATGTGTGGACCAACAGCCAATCAGCGTCCAGCGTCCTTGGAACATGTGTGGACCAACAGCCAATCAGCGTCCAGCGTCCTTGGAACATGTGTGGACCAACAGCCAATCAGCGTCCAGCGTCCTTGGAACATTTGTGGACCAACAGCCAACCAGAGGAGCAGCTAGGCTTTCTGGCACCTGGGGCAAACATACGAAATGGCGTCCCCCACCTGTGCTCAGATCCCCCTTTGGGACCCCTCTGATGTGCTGCACCCGGGGCAGGTGCCTCTCCTGCTCCCCCCTAGCTGCGCCCCCAATACCTGGAGTGGTGAAATGCATCAGCTGAGGGAAGCCAGGCATGCAGCCTGCGGGTGTGGCATGCAATCGCCGGCGATGTGAGTATACCGGGGGATCTGTGGAGATTTAACACATTGGGGCATCCCAAATCAGAATGCCTCAAGGTTAGGGAATCAACCAGGCCTAAAGTCTTCTATATTGTAACGTATTTTAGCTCTAAACCTTATTTTATTTCATGTCAGTCAGCCCGCCACCCCAAATTTTCCACTTACAAGTTTTGGTCTGCTTTACAGCCTCATCTTGATTTGGGACATCCCTGTGTGTGAAACCCTTGATATTGCCTGTTTACTTACCTCCATCCATGCTCCCACCATGCTTCCATGGGCTCTTGTCCAATCAGGACCCATTGAGCAAGGCACCTAACCCCCAACTGCTCCCCAGGCGCTGAGTTTAGGGCTGCCCACTGCTCCTGGCACATGTGCACTCCACTGCCCATTAGTTTGTAATTCACTTGTGTATAGTCACTCTCATGGTGTTTATTCACTTGTGTATAGTCACTCACATGGTGTTTGTTCACTTGTGTATAGTCACTCTCATGGTGTTTATTCACTTGTGTATAGTCACTCACATGGTGTTTGTTCACTTGTGTATAGTCACTCTCATGGTGTTTATTCACTTGTGTATAGTCACTCACATGGTGTTTGTTCACTTGTGTATAGTCACTCTCATGGTGTTTGTTCACTTGTGTATAGTCACTCTCATGGTGTTTGTTCACTTGTGTATAGTCACTCTCATGGTGTTTATTCACATGTGTATAGTCACTCTCATGGTGTTTGTTCACTTGTGTATAGTCACTCTCATGGTATTTGTTCACTTGTGTATAGTCACTCTCATGGTGTTTATTCACATGTGTATAGTCACTCTCATGGTATTTGTTCACTTGTGTATAGTCACTCTCATGGTGTTTATTCACTTGTGTATAGTCACTCTCATGTAGTTTGTTCACTTGTGTATAGTCACTCACATGGTGTTTATTCACTTGTGTATAGTCACTCTCATGGTGTTTATTCACTTGTGTATAGTCACTCTCTTGGTGTTTGTTCACTTGTGTATAGTCACTCTCATGGTGTTCACTTGTGTATAGTCACTCTCATGGTGTTTATTCACTTGTGTATAGTCACTCTCATGGTGTTTGTTCACTTGTGTATAGTCACTCTCATGGTGTTTGTTCACTTGTGTATAGTCACTCTCATGGTGTTCACTTGTGTATAGTCACTCTCATGGTGTTTCTTCACTTGTGTATAGTCACTCTCATGGTGTTTGTTCACTTGTGTATAGTCACTCTCATGGTGTTCACTTGTGTATAGTCACTCTCATGGTGTTCACTTGTGTATAGTCACTCTCATGGTGTTTGTTCACTTGTGTATAGTCACTATCATGGTGTTTATTCACTTGTGTATAGTCACTCTCATGGTGTTTATTCACTTGTGTATAGTCACTCTCATGGTGTTCACTTGTGTATAGTCACTCTCATGGTGTTTGTTCACTTGTGTATAGTCACTATCATGGTGTTTATTCACTTGTGTATAGTCACTCTCATGGTGTTTGTTCACTTGTGTATAGTCACTCTCATGGTGTTTGTTCACTTGTGTATAGTCACTCTCATGGTGTTTATTCACTTGTGTATAGTCACTCTCATGGTGTTTATTCACTTGTGTATAGTCACTCTCATGGTGTTTATTCACTTGTGTATAGTCACTCTCATGGTGTTTGTTCACTTGTGTATAGTCACTCTCATGGTGTTTATTCACTTGTGTATAGTCACTCTCATGGTGTTTGTTCACTTGTGTATAGTCACTCTCATGGTGTTTGTTCACTTGTGTATAGTCACTCTCATGGTGTTTATTCACTTGTGTATAGTCACTCTCATGGTGTTTGTTCACTTGTGTATAGTCACTATCATGGTGTTTATTCACTTGTGTATAGTCACTCTCATGGTGTTTGTTCACTTGTGTATAGTCACTCTCATGGTGTTTATTCACTTGTTTATAGTCACTCTCATGGTGTTTGTTCACTTGTGTATAGTCACTCTCATGGTGTTCACTTGTGTATAGTCACTCTCATGGTGTTCACTTGTGTATAGTCACTCTCATGGTGTTCACTTGTGTATAGTCACTCTCATGGTGTTTATTCACTTGTGTATAGTCACTCTCATGGTGTTTGTTCACTTGTGTATAGTCACTATCATGGTGTTCACTTGTGTATAGTCACTCTCATGGCGTTTATTCACTTGTGTATAGTCACTCACATGGTGTTTATTCACTTGTGTATAGTCACTCTCATGGTGTTTGTTCACTTGTGTATAGTCACTCTCATGGTGTTCACTTGTGTATAGTCACTATCATGGTGTTTATTCACTTGTGTATAGTCACTCTCATGGTGTTCACTTGTGTATAGTCACTCTCATGGTGTTTGTTCACTTGTGTATAGTCACTCTCATGGTGTTCACTTGTGTATAGTCACTCTCATGGTGTTCACTTGTGTATAGTCACTCTCATGGTGTTCACTTGTGTATAGTCACTCTCATGGTGTTCACTTGTGTATAGTCACTCTCATGGTGTTTGTTCACTTGTGTATAGTCACTCTCATGGTGTTTATTCACTTGTGTATAGTCACTCTCATGGTGTTTATTCACATGTGTATAGTCACTCTCATGGTGTTTATTCACTTGTGTATAGTCACTCTCATGGTGTTCACTTGTGTATAGTCACTCTCATGGTGTTCACTTGTGTATAGTCACTCTCATGGTGTTTATTCACTTGTGTATAGTCACTCTCATGGTGTTTGTTCACTTGTGTATAGTCACTATCATGGTGTTCACTTGTGTATAGTCACTCTCATGGTGTTTATTCACTTGTGTATAGTCACTCACATGGTGTTTATTCACTTGTGTATAGTCACTCTCATGGTGTTTGTTCACTTGTGTATAGTCACTCTCATGGTGTTCACTTGTGTATAGTCACTATCATGGTGTTTATTCACTTGTGTATAGTCACTCTCATGGTGTTCACTTGTGTATAGTCACTCTCATGGTGTTTGTTCACTTGTGTATAGTCACTCTCATGGTGTTCACTTGTGTATAGTCACTCTCATGGTGTTCACTTGTGTATAGTCACTCTCATGGTGTTTGTTCACTTGTGTATAGTCACTCTCATGGTGTTTATTCACTTGTGTATAGTCACTCTCATGGTGTTTATTCACATGTGTATAGTCACTCTCATGGTGTTTGTTCACTTGTGTATAGTCACTCTCATGGTGTTTATTCACTTGTGTATAGTCACTCTCATGGTGTTTATTCACATGTGTATAGTCACTCTCATGGTGTTTAATCACTTGTGTATAGTCACTCTCATGGTGTTTAATCACTTGTGTATAGTCACTCTCATGGTGTTTATTCACTTGTGTATATTCACTCTCATGGTGTTTGTTCACTTGTGTATAGTCACTCTCATGGTGTTTATTCACTTGTGTATAGTCACTCTCATGGTGTTCACTTGTGTATAGTCACTCTCATGGTGTTTATTCACTTGTGTATAGTCACTCTCATGGTGTTTGTTCACTTGTGTATAGTCACTCTCATGGTGTTTATTCACTTGTGTATAGTCACTCACATGGTGTTTGTTCACTTGTGTATAGTCACTCTCATGGTGTTTGTTCACTTGTGTATAGTCACTCTCATGGTGTTTGTTCACTTGTGTATAGTCACTCTCATGGTGTTTGTTCACTTGTGTATAGTCACTCTCATGGTGTTTGTTCACTTGTGTATAGTCACTCTCATGGTGTTTGTTCACTTGTGTATAGTCACTCACATGGTGTTTATTCACTTGTGTATAGTCACTCTCATGGTGTTTATTCACTTGTGTATAGTCACTCACATGGTGTTTATTCACTTGTGTATAGTCACTCTCATGGTGTTTGTTCACTTGTGTATAGTCACTCTCATGGTGTTTAATCACTTGTGTATAGTCACTCACATGGTGTTTATTCACTTGTGTATAGTCACTCTCATGGTGTTTATTCACTTGTGTATAGTCACTCACATGGTGTTTATTCACTTGTGTATAGTCACTCTCATGGTGTTTGTTCACTTGTGTATAGTCACTCTCATGGTGTTTAATCACTTGTGTATAGTCACTCTCATGGTGTTTATTCACTTGTGTATAGTCACTCTCATGGTGTTTGTTCACTTGTGTATAGTCACTCTCATGGTGTTTAATCACTTGTGTATAGTCACTCTCATGGTGTTTATTCACTTGTGTATAGTCACTCTCATGGTGTTTGTTCACTTGTGTATAGTCACTCTCATGGTGTTCACTTGTGTATAGTCACTCTCATGGTGTTCACTTGTGTATAGTCACTCTCATGGTGTTTATTCACTTGTGTATAGTCACTATCATGGTGTTTGTTCACTTGTGTATAGTCACTCTCATGGTGTTAATTCACTTGTGTATAGTCACTCACATGGTGTTTGTTCACTTGTGTATAGTCACTCTCATGGTGTTTGTTCACTTGTGTATAGTCACTCACATGGTGTTTATTCACTTGTGTATAGTCACTCTCATGGTGTTTGTTCACTTGTGTATAGTCACTCTCATGGTGTTTGTTCACTTGTGTATAGTCACTCTCATGGTGTTTGTTCACTTGTGTATAGTCACTCTCATGGTGTTTCTTCACTTGTGTATAGTCACTCTCATGGTGTTTCTTCACTTGTGTATAGTCACTCTCATGGTGTTTATTCACTTGTGTATAGTCACTCTCATGGTGTTTGTTCACTTGTGTATAGTCACTCTCATGGTGTTTGTTCACTTGTGTATAGTCACTCTCATGGTGTTTATTCACTTGTGTATAGTCACTCTCATGGTGTTTGTTCACTTGTGTATAGTCACTCTCATGGTGTTTGTTCACTTGTGTATAGTCACTCACATGGTGTTTATTCACTTGTGTATAGTCACTCTCATGGTGTTTAATCACTTGTGTATAGTCACTCTCATGGTGTTTATTCACTTGTGTATAGTCACTCTCATGGTGTTTGTTCACTTGTGTATAGTCACTCACATGGTGTTTATTCACTTGTGTATAGTCACTCTCATGGTGTTTATTCACTTGTGTATAGTCACTCTCATGTAGTTTGTTCACTTGTGTATAGTCACTCTCATGGTGTTTATTCACTTGTGTATAGTCACTCTCATGGTGTTTGTTCACTTGTGTATAGTCACTCTCATGGTGTTTGTTCACTTGTGTATAGTCACTCTCATGGTGTTTCTTCACTTGTGTATAGTCACTCTCATGGTGTTTCTTCACTTGTGTATAGTCACTCTCATGGTGTTTATTCACTTGTGTATAGTCACTCTCATGGTGTTTGTTCACTTGTGTATAGTCACTCTCATGGTGTTTGTTCACTTGTGTATAGTCACTCTCATGGTGTTTATTCACTTGTGTATAGTCACTCTCATGGTGTTTAATCACTTGTGTATAGTCACTCTCATGGTGTTTATTCACTTGTGTATAGTCACTCTCATGGTGTTTGTTCACTTGTGTATAGTCACTCTCATGGTGTTCACTTGTGTATAGTCACTCTCATGGTGTTTGTTCACTTGTGTATAGTCACTCTCATGTAGTTTGTTCACTTGTGTATAGTCACTCTCATGGTGTTTGTTCACTTGTGTATAGTCACTCACATGGTGTTTGTTCACTTGTGTATAGTCACTCTCATGGTGTTCACTTGTGTATAGTCACTCTCATGGTGTTTATTCACTTGTGTATAGTCACTCTCATGGTGTTTATTCACTTGTGTATAGTCACTCTCATGGTGTTTATTCACTTGTGTATAGTCACTCTCATGGTGTTTATTCACTTGTGTATAGTCACTCTCATGGTGTTTATTCACTTGTGTATAGTCACTCTCATGGTGTTTGTTCACTTGTGTATAGTCACTCACATGGTGTTTATTCACTTGTGTATAGTCACTCTCATGGTGTTTATTCACTTGTGTATAGTCACTCTCATGTAGTTTGTTCACTTGTGTGTAGTCACTCTCATGGTGTTTATTCACTTGTGTATAGTCACTCTCATGGTGTTTGTTCACTTGTGTATAGTCACTCTCATGGTGTTTATTCACTTGTGTATAGTCACTCTCATGGTGTTTGTTCACTTGTGTATAGTCACTCTCATGGTGTTTGTTCACTTGTGTATAGTCACTCTCATGGTGTTTCTTCACTTGTGTATAGTCACTCACATGGTGTTTATTCACTTGTGTATAGTCACTCACATGGTGTTTAATCACTTGTGTATAGTCACTCTCATGGTGTTTATTCACTTGTGTATAGTCACTCTCATGGTGTTTGTTCACTTGTGTATAGTCACTCTCATGGTGTTTAATCACTTGTGTATAGTCACTCTCATGGTGTTTAATCACTTGTGTATAGTCACTCTCATGGTGTTTATTCACTTGTGTATAGTCACTCTCATGGTGTTTATTCACTTGTGTATAGTCACTCACATGGTGTTTATTCACTTGTGTATAGTCACTCTCATGGTGTTTGTTCACTTGTGTATAGTCACTCTCATGGTGTTTGTTCACTTGTGTATAGTCACTCTCATGGTGTTTCTTCACTTGTGTATAGTCACTCTCATGGTGTTTCTTCACTTGTGTATAGTCACTCTCATGGTGTTTATTCACTTGTGTATAGTCACTCTCATGGTGTTTGTTCACTTGTGTATAGTCACTCTCATGGTGTTTGTTCACTTGTGTATAGTCACTCTCATGGTGTTTATTCACTTGTGTATAGTCACTCTCATGGTGTTTGTTCACTTGTGTATAGTCACTCTCATGGTGTTTGTTCACTTGTGTATAGTCACTCTCATGGTGTTTGTTCACTTGTGTATAGTCACTCTCATGGTGTTCACTTGTGTATAGTCACTCTCATGGTGTTTATTCACTTGTGTATAGTCACTCTCATGTAGTTTGTTCACTTGTGTATAGTCACTCTCATGGTGTTTGTTCACTTGTGTATAGTCACTCTCATGGTGTTCACTTGTGTATAGTCACTCTCATGGTGTTTAATCACTTGTGTATAGTCACTCTCATGGTGTTTATTCACTTGTGTATAGTCACTCACATGGTGTTTATTCACTTGTGTATAGTCACTCTCATGGTGTTTGTTCACTTGTGTATAGTCACTCTCATGGTGTTTGTTCACTTGTGTATAGTCACTCACATGGTGTTTGTTCACTTGTGTATAGTCACTCTCATGGTGTTCACTTGTGTATAGTCACTCTCATGGTGTTTATTCACTTGTGTATAGTCACTCTCATGGTGTTTATTCACTGGTGTGTTCATGGAGTTGTGTTGTTCACATGTGCACGGATGGGTATAATGCAGACAAGGAATTCCACGTGTGTGTTGTCACACAATGGCCACTATTGCACTATTATCACTATTATTAATTCAATCCCAGCAATAAGTTCTGAATGATTGCCGGATGCCTCCCACTGGCTGCTGTCCTCTGCTGTGTACATTCAGATACATACCTGCCAACTTTTCACAGTGGGAAAGAGGGACATTTGTAAAATTAGGCCATGCCCCCTCATTGGGGGATGGATAGGAGATAGGATGTAACAGTTACAACAGTTTAAACACTTTTAATAGGCAAATAGATCATTTATTAATGCAGATCTGAATGTTACACCTTAAAGAGGGACAAATGAGAACAACGATGGACAAGGGGACACGGACTCAAAAGAGGGACAGTCCCTGTATATCAGGGACACTTGGGAGGTATGCAGATATGCTGGTGGCGAGTGCAGGCATCAGCTAGAGGAGTGCCGGGGGTCTTAAAGCGGACCTTCACTCTGAACAAGAGCATATCATGTATATGTTTCCCACACCCTGTACATACAGATTGCTCACATTAAAAATCATCCTACCTGCATCTACTGCATTTTCGGAGCCTTTAAACATCCAGGATGGCGGCTCATGGAGCATCAGGCAGCCTGCAAACAGGAAGTGTCTTCTGACTGTGCTGCTCTGCATTCTGGGACTGCTGTCCTTTCCCTGACCCCAGCTTTGCTCTGTCTGTGCCCCTTGTCCCAATCTCCTCTCCTCAGCATGTGGGTCAAGATGGCGGCGCCCGTATCCTAGAGTCCTGAGCAGAGTTGCAGCCCGGTGTGGTAAATAATAAATAAGTCACTAAAAATGTAAAATATATTAATTTTAGATGCTGGGGAATAGTTTTTTAAGGGTTTGGGCTTTTCATTAAATCACGCTGAAGGTCCGGTTTAAGGTGAGCCTATGGGAAATCCCAATGGTTTCAACACATTCCAGCCCTGGAGTCATTTAGTGCCAGTTTTAGGGCACTTTAATGTACTAAGGCCCTTATTTAACAAGGGATAGCGCCAGGTAGCGAATGGTGAGCGAACGGTAATGACGCTCACCGCCACGAGAACGCCGGCTCCCCTCCGCAATCACACATTTATCAAGCCGATCCTGCTTAGCGACTGACAGAGCGCCAGATAGCGAATCATTCATCATTATTCCAGCCTCACCCCACAGCGCCAGCGTCCGACTTTGAACAGCGACAGGTATGACCTCTCGCTACCTGGCGCTCTCCCATACATTTCAATGGACGATCCTTTTCTTCTCTTTAAATGGGGTTTTTTATTTTATTTTTTTTTCAAAAAAATCACAAATATTTCTGTGACCTCTTCTGGCACTGAAAAAGCAGTGTTTTCAATTTTTTTTTCATTTTTTAAATATTTCTTCAGAAATGACATTACAGGTCTGGCATTAAAGTGTTCATGTTACAATGTTGTTACAATGTAATTCCATATGTTTTCGCTTTGTTACTAGTGGATAGATGCTGAAAAACAGACTTTAAACACACCGCCTCCTGCGCTCTGGGCTTCAAACAAATATTTTTCAGCGCCAGAGATTTGTGAGGCTGTTTTTTTGCTGAATATGGTGTGAGTCGGTCGCTATGACCAGCCGCTAACATGCGCTCCCATACAGCGCTGTACTGGTCAAATAGCGACTCCTCACAATGTATTCAACATTACTGAACAGCGACTGAGTCGCTATAAACTAGCGACCCACGGCTGAGCACAGCGACTACTAGCGGGTGCTCTGAAAAATGCCGCTACAGACGCTCATCTGTCGCTACCTGCCGCTAATGATGAATCAGCCTCTTTATAGCCTCTTCTTCTGCACAGGATCAATTAGCTGCCAGGCAGGCAAACTCTGCCATCTGGTGCCTAGAACAGAAAAATACACTTTTTAGGATTTTAACAAACATCTGTCAACATTCTTCTTCACATGAGCTGAAAGAGTCAGAAAACTAGATAGTGTGAGTAAGAAAATAAGGGTGAACCGATTTTCTATTGATTTTACAAAAGCTTTTCAAAGACTTAAAGTGGACCAACACCCAGGGGGGGATCTTATAGATTCCCGGGCCGATCAGATCCCTCCCCGCAGGGCATCCGAAACCGGGATGTCCCGCGGGGTGAAACCCCCCAGGAAGCCCACAAACCTTACCTTAACCCCGTCCAACGGCGCATGCGCGGGCCGCAGCTGCGTCTCGCGCTTCCCTCTAGCAGGGCGGCCGTTTGTGAATGGCCGGCGCGGGCGCGCTCCCTGTTAGAAGGAAGCGCGAGACGCGGCCTCCAACGCTCAGAGCCGCTGTGGTTGGACGCCGCTTGTACGTGCATACCACAGCGGCTCTGAGCTCTCTGATTGGATGAGCACCCGCGTAGGAGCGTGGTGAGGTGAGTGTTTCCGGGCATTCTGGGGGGTTTCAGACACCGATCGGGGTGCCCCACCGAAGTGGACCAAAACTCAGGATAGTCAAAATCCTGGGTGTTGGTCCACTTTAAATCAGGCAAGAACTTTGCTACTTTCCAGCCGCCTTTGCGGCTTCAATTTTAAACCCAGCCGTGAACCGGCTCTCCTCTCTGCCTGCCTGCCCGCCGCCTTACCTACGGTGACCAGCTCAGATCTGATAACCCAAGGCAGCCAGACCAACGTCCTCTACACTTCTCCATCCCAGAGGAAACCTCAGCGCTGCTCCTATCTGCCCCCTCTGCAATAACCCACTTTTCCATTTTTTCACCTGCACCCTCTGCACTACAACTAATACCACAACCCATCCAGGCTGGTGGTGAGTAACTATCAACGAGCATCAACTGTACTAATTTTCCCAGCAATTTTGATCAACTTACTGAAACTGCAATCCATACAATTTCCTTGAATTCGTTTACCATTAATTAAAAGGATATAAGTAAAACCACAGACAATCCAGGCTGTGGCGGGGAATAAAAAACACCGAGCATATGCTGTACTAATTGATGCATCAATTTTAATCAACTTACCTTGGACTGGGTACTGTGCAAATACTCTCCATTCTAGGAAAGCTCCTCTTTTCCTTTACCTAAGTAGAGGGTTTTTGGTCTCTTTTGCCCCCCTATATTAAGCCTAACATGGGTCTCTCCACATACTGGCTTGTGACTATGTTTTAATCAACTTACCAAAACTGTAAGTCATACAATCTCCTTATATTCGTTTTACCTTTAATTACAAGTTTTTACATTTCCCCCACAATGGTTACAAGCCTCACAACACATCTAAAATCAGAACATTAAAGCAGACCTCAACTAATTACTCTGCACTAACCACCAGAACCCTTTCTGATGACAATCATCTCCATCCATCCAAAACAATCATCTACCTCAACTCACACCGCCTACCTGGACCTCAGGAACACCGCCTACCTGGACCTCAGGAACACCGCCTACCTGGACCTCAGGAACACCGCCTACCTGGACCTCAGGAACACCGCCTACCTGGACCTCAGGAACACCGCCTACCTGGACCTCAGGAACACCACCTACCTGGACCTCAGGAACACCACCTACCTGGACCTCAGGAACACCGCCTACCTGGACCTCAGGAACACCGCCTACCTGGACCTCAGGAACACCACCTACCTGGACGTCAGGAACACCACCTACCTGGACCTCAGGAACACCACCTACCTGGACCTCAGGAACACCGCCTACCTGGACCTCAGGAACACCACCTACCTGGACGTCAGGAACACCACCTACCTGGACCTCAGGAACACCACCTACCTGGACCTCAGGAACACCGCCTACCTGGACCTCAGGAACACCGCCTACCTGGACCTCAGGAACACCACCTACCTGGACCTCAGGAACACCACCTACATGGACCTCAGGAACACCCCCTACCTGGACCTCAGGAACACCACCTACCTGGACCTCAGGAACACCGCCTACCTGGACCTCAGGAACACCACCTACCTGGACCTCAGGAACCCCGCCTACCTGGACCTCAGGAACACCACCTACCTGGACGTCAGGAACACCACCTACCTGGACCTCAGGAACACCACCTACCTGGACCTCAGGAACACCGCCTACCTGGACCTCAGGAACACTGCCTACCTGGACCTCAGGAACCCCGCCTACCTGGACCTCAGGAACACCACCTACCTGGACGTCAGGAACACCACCTACCTGGACCTCAGGAACACCACCTACCTGGACCTCAGGAACACCGCCTACCTGGACCTCAGGAACACCACCTACCTGGACGTCAGGAACACCACCTACCTGGACCTCAGGAGCACCACCTACCTGGACCTCAGGAACACCGCCTACCTGGACCTCAGGAACACTGCCTACCTGGACCTCAGGAACACCACCTACCTGGACCTCAGGAACACCACCTACCTGGACCTCAGGAACGCCACCTACCTGGACCTCAGGAACACCACCTACCTGGACCTCAGGAACACTGCCTACCTGGACCTCAGGAACAGCACCTACCTGGACCTCAGGAACACCGCCTACCTGGACCTCAGGAACACCACCTACCTGGACGTCAGGAACACCACCTACCTGGACCTCAGGAACACCACCTACCTGGACCTCAGGAACACCGCCTACCTGGACCTCAGGAACACCACCTACCTGGACGTCAGGAACACCACCTACCTGGACCTCAGGAACACCGCCTACCTGGACCTCAGGAACACCACCTACCTGGACGTCAGGAACACCACCTACCTGGACCTCAGGAACACCACCTACCTGGACCTCAGGAACACCACCTACCTGGACCTCAGGAACACCGCCTACCTGGACCTCAGGAACACCACCTACCTGGACATCAGGAACACCACCTACCTGGACCTCAGGAACACCACCTACCTGGACCTCAGGAACACCGCCTACCTGGACCTCAGGAACACTGCCTACCTGGACCTCAGGAACACCACCTACCTGGACCTCAGGAACACCGCCTACATGGACCTCAGGAACACAGCCTACCTGGACCTCAGGAACACCACCTACCTGGACCTCAGGAACACCACCTACCTGGACCTCAGGAACACCACCTACCTGGACCTCAGGAACACCGCCTACCTGGACCTCAGGAACACTGCCTACCTGGACCTCAGGAACACCACCTACCTGGACCTCAGGAACACCACCTACCTGGACCTCAGGAACACCGCCTACCTGGACCTCAGGAACACCACCTACCTGGACCTCAGGAACACCACCTACCTGGACCTCAGGAACACCACCTACATGGACCTCAGGAACACGGCTTATTTCATTTCAGCGCCGACCCACAACCTCCAAACCATCTAGGATCCACCAACCACATTGCTCCAACCCGCTAGAAACTCATCTCACCCTGAACAAGGAATCATACACCAAAAACCAGCTCAAATAACTCAGAATACAGGGCCAATAGTGTAACTAACACTGACCAATCTGTATAACGCTACCTGAGAGGAGAAATCCCTCAGACAGCAAGATTAAAAATTCCAACAATTTCTGAGGCCTAATTAGAGGCAATGATACCTACAGACTGATTCATCACTAACGCCAGGTAGCGACAGATGAGCGTCTGTAGCAGGCATTTTCAGAACCCCCGCTGGTAGTCACTGTGCTCGGCCGTGAGTCGCTAGTTTATATTGACGGGGAGGCCGATTTATTAATAGCGCCAGGTAGCGACAGATGAGCGGCAGTAGCGTTATTTTCACAGCGCCAGCTAGTATTCGCTGTGCTTGACCGTTGTTCAGTTGTTGACAGTGACTGTCGGTTTGCCGTAATGTTGAATACGGGGTTAGGAGTCGCTGTTTGACAGGTTCCGCGCTGTATGGGAGCGCATGACAGCGAATGGCCATAGCGAACGGCTCCCACCATATTCATTAACAAATCACGCTCAAAAATTTATTGCGCTGTGAAATGCTTGTTTAAACCCCAGAGCGCTGGAGGCGATGGGTTAAAAGTCGTTTTTTAACCCCCAAACAACCATATTTTTTTGAAAAAAAAAATAAACAAGTTTTTATAAACATTTTGTAATATGAATACATTAATATCAGACCTGTAATATCAATTCTGCACAAATTTTATTTTTTTTTTTTACCTTTAAAAAAATATATCTAACATTGCAGAAGTGGTCACAGAATTTTGGACATTTAAAAAAAAAAAAAATTAATAACAATTATTTAGGAATTTTTAAAGATTGCTCCATTGAAATGCATTGGACATCGCCAGGGAGCGACAGGTCATACCTGGCACTGTGATGGGATTAGCAGCGGCGCTGTTCGTTGCAGTCGGCTACATGATGAATCCCGCGCTAGCTGACGCTTTCGCCGGCGCTAGCATCATTGATGATAAATGCGTGATTGTGTTCGCAGCCTGGCGTTCTGTAGTCGGTAGCCGCCGTTAGCTGGCGATACCTGGCGCTAGTGAGACACTACCTGGCGCTATCACTTGATGAATAAGGGCCTTAGTCGCTGTCCAGTAATGTTGAATACATTGTGAGGAGTCGTTATTTGACCAGTACAGAGCTGTATGGGAGCGCATGTTAGCGACTGCTCATAGCAACCAACTCACACCATATTCAGCAAAAAAACAGCCTCACAAATCTCTGGCTCTGAAAAATACTTGTTTGAAGCCCAGAGCGCAGGAGGCGGTGTGTTTAAAGTCTGTTTTCAAGCATCTATCAACTAGTAACAAAGCGAAAACATATGGAATTACATTGTAACATGAACACTTTAATGCCAGACCTGTAAGGTCATTTCTGAAGAAATATTTTAAAAATGTAAAAAATTAAAAAAAAAAGCTTTTTCAATGCCAGAAGAGGTCACAGAATTATTTGTGATTTTTGGGAAAAAAAAAATAAAAAAACGTTTAAAGTGAGGAAATGGTTTGTCCATTGAAATGTATGGGAGAGCGACAGGTAGCGAGAGGTCATACCTGCCGCTGTGCAAGGCTGAACGCTGGCGCTGTTCGCTGAGGCTGTGAAAATGATGAATCAGACGCTACATGGCGCTATCCCAGTCGCTAAACAGATTCTGCTTGATAAATGTGTAATTGTGTGCCGTGTCTGCTGTTCACCAGTCGCTATCTGTCGCTACCTCTCATTAACCAGGCGCTACCTGACGCTATCCCTTCTTAAATAACCCCCTGATTGAACTTTCCTCAATCCAATTCCTGCAAATAAAGAAAATAAGGGCTTTATTCATCAAGGGATAGCGGCAGGTAGCGCCTTGTAAGCGACAGGTAGCGACAGGCGAACGTCGGCTGCGGAACACAATACAACATTTATGAAGCCGATTCTGGTGAGCGCCTCTTACAGCGACACGTAGCGACCGATTCATCATCACAGACTGCTCAGCGTATACCGCCGGCGCTCTAGCTTTCAGAGCGCCTGGTATTACCTGTCGCTCTCCCGTAAATTTCAATGGACGTTCCTTTTCTTCTCTTTAAACTGGATTTTTTGTTTTTATTTTTTTTTGTTTTGTATCAAATCATTGTGTGACCTCTCCTGGCCTATTTAAATACATTTTTTTAATTTTTTAAAACATTTTTATGCAGAATTGTCATTACAGGTCTGGTATTAAAGTGTTAATGTCACAATGTAACAATGTCATTCCATATGTTTTCGCTTTGTTACTAGTGGATATGTGTTTAAAAATGGACTTTAATCACGCAACGCCTGGCGCTCTGGGCTACAGCGACACAATTTGAGCGCCGGCGCTGTGTGAGGCTGTTTTTTTTTTATTTTTATGAATATGGTTTGAGTTGCTTACACTGACCAGTCGCTACTGTTCGCTCCCATATAGCTCTGTAATGGTGTTATAGCGACTCACACATCAAATTCATCAATGCCGCCAATGTTACTACAGCGACTAAGGCGCTCTGTAATAGCGACTCATGGCTGATCAGAGCGACCACTATGCCAATGCCATTTGGTGTAGACCCAAAGAGCAGCAATATTGCAGTCAAATTGTTCCTTTTTTAACTTTAAATATAGCTACACAAATTATGAATGAATATGGCGCTATCTCAGGCCCTTATTCATCAAGCGATAGCGCCAGGTAGTGTCTCACTAGCGCCAGGTAGCGCCAGCTATCGGCGGCTACCGACTCCAGAACGCCCGGCGGCAGACACAATCACGCATTTATCACGCTAAATGAGGCTAGCGCCGGCGAGAGCGTCAGCTAGCGCGGGATTCATCATGTAGCCGACTGCAACGAACAACGCCGCTGCTAATCCCATCACAGCGCCAGGTATGACCTGTCGCTACCTGGCGCTCTCCCATACATTTCAATGGCAGACCCTGCAATGTTTTTTTATGTGGTTTTTGTGTTCTTGTCTTGTTTCCAAAATTCCACACATGTTGTTTCGGATATGTTTGATTAATCTGGCTTGTTTTTATTGTTTATTTGGAATGTTGTTTGTGAAATCTAAAATGCATCTCCTCCCACAAAACACATTAGGCTCAAAATAGCTTGCTTTCCCAACACACATGGCTTGTAAAGCTACTTTTTAGTCACTCATGTTTGGCGCTCACGTTCGCTCATTGAAATTGTCAGCGCCTAAGCTATTCGGCAGCCCTGTCCTTGATGAATCTGTGGTGTTCAGAGTTTGTGCAGTCGCTGTTTTGATTCGCTATGTGGCGGCGCTAGCGGCGCTGTGCTGAGCTGTTCATACATGTGCCTTTCTGCCATTTTGCCTGAATTCACTTGCAGCGACCCCAGTCGTTCTTAATGAATACAGTGTAGTTGTGAGCGTGCATGTCCACATTATGCAGGATTTATTCAGGCATACAAGCTCATAACAACCCGTTATGCATTCTCCTGTGTGCCACATTATCATGTAGTTGGCTAGTTTGCTTGTGTTATTATTTTATGAAGGACTATAAGATTGTTATTTGTAAGCAACCAGCTCTGTTTTTGCTCTGACCTATGCATTACAGGATATTGATCACCCAGCTAAATCAAGCTAATAATTAATGGCGTCTTGGCCAATAGCTTGTTGTAATGCGTAAAAATCCTCTTTCCGCCACTTTGCTTGCACATAGCGGATATTAGCTAGTTCTGGTGCGCGGATGTTTTTTTTTTTTGGTCTGGCGCTTTCGTCCTATTCACTTCCGGATTCCTCCTTTGCGTTTCAAAGCAACATAAAGCTAAAAATTAATTGCGCTTTGGCCCATAGCTTGTTGTAATGCGTAACTCGACTATTTCCGCCACTTAGCTTGCACATAGCGGATATTAGCTTGTTCCTGGTGCGCGGAGCGTTTTTTTAATTTTTCCTGTCGCTTTGGTCATATCCGGTTCCGGTTTCCTGCTTTGCATTTCCACCATGCTGCCCAGGAGACGGACTATGCGCCTCCCCAGCTCCTCCTCAGAATCTGGCCCCACCACCCCTTCCCCACCTCCCCCACCTACCACCCCTTCCCCACCTCCCCCACCTACCTCACCTCCCCCACCTAACCCCCCTCCAACCCCTCCCCCTCCTGGGCCAGCGAAACAAAAGAGAAAACGGGTGGATAGCCGTGTAAACGGCCAGGTGGTCAAAGTGAGTATGTTTCTCTGGGATTATATGTTTAAAGTGGACCAACACCCAGGGGGGATTGGGACTGAAATCTATAAGATTCCTGGACCGATCAGATCCCTTCCAGCGGGGCATCCCAAATTGGAACCCCCCAGAAGGGCCACAAACCTTACCTCGTTACCCCGTTCCATCGGCGCATGCGCGAGCCGCGGCCGTGTCTTGCGCTTCACTCTAGCAGGGCGCGCACCTGTGGCCGCCATTTTTGAATGGCCGGCGCAGGCGCCATCCCTGTTAGAGGGAAGGGCGAGACGTGGCCTACAGCGCTCAGAGGCAGCTGAGCTGGTATGCGCGTCCAAGCGGCCTTGGACGCGCATACCACAGCGGCTCTGAGCGCTGTGATTGCCTTGCGCGGTCACGTGGGAGCGTGGTGAGTTGAGTATTTCTGGCCTTCCCAGGGGGGTTCCAGACAGCGGGGCACGATTATGCCCATGGGGGCAAGAAGAGAATAGCCCTGGAGGTAAAGGCCACAGTGTCCCGGCGCTTCAACACCAACCTCAGTGTCCGATCAATTATGCAGAAATGGTCGGACTTCAAGGGCCGGGACCCTGAAGGCGTGTACCGCCTATATGATGCCTACGCTTCAGGTAAGTAGAAGCTTATGCTATGTTTATACTTTGTAAAACATAATATTCTAAGCTGTGTCCATTTTGGGTATTTATATTAATTCTTTGCATTCACCCCCTCAACACAGATAAGCGTCCTCCCCTGGGGAAACGTGGGAAGGGATTCCTCCCCCGAACCAGACAGGCGGACTCGGGGGAGTCATCGGGGGAGGGTCCCTCTCGCGGGTCATATTTAGAGGACCCAGGGGAGGAAGGGGATGACGCCCCAGAGGAGTGTGCTGCTGGGGGGCTGGCAGGATCAAGCCTCAGCTCCTCACACTCTGACTCTGAGGAGTCTCAACAGCCAAGGGGCCACTCTCAAGTGGGGAGTCCAAGTGGGGTGGAAGGAATGGACTCTCCCACACTCCCTGAAGGAGCAGGGGTGGCCCTTTGGCTGGGGGATCTTCCGAGCAGAGTGTGAGGAGCCGAGGCTCCCCGCCTCCTCCTCAGAGCCCTCCCTGGGCTTCAAGTGACAGTTCATCCCCTGGTGAGTGCACATTTAGTCAGTGTTAGTCTGTGACAGGTTACATATGTCCATTTGTACTTAGCCCTTGCCATTCCTCTCTAATTTGCAGGGCATCATATAGGCGGCACCTCCAGGAGCTTTTGGCAACGCCTTCTCCACGGGCATAGTCATGGTAAGTGTTTGTTGTTATCCCTCACATTCCCTATGTTATGACATTCCTTAAAGTGGACCAACACCCATTGTTGATTGTGCTTGGAATATCTAAGCTTCCATGCCCAATCACCTCCCTCACCCAGGGCCCCCCCCCCAAAAGCCCACAAACTCCTTACCTCATTGGGGGTGGCAGAAGCCACCGCCGCAGCCTCCTGCGTGCCCCTCTAGATGTGTGTGCGCCTGCGCTCTCCGTTTCAGAATGGCCTGCGCGTGCGCACACAATTGAGGAGTGATGCGCGGAAGGCAGCGGCGGAGGACGGTGTCTCAATCAAATTGTTGGGCCCTGCCAAAGTGGGCCAAAACACAGGATAGTATCAATCCTGGGTCTTGGGCCACTTTTAACATACACATGTTTCCTGGTCCATAGGCCAAGCTGGTTTTATAATGTACATTAACATCACAAGCCCCACTGCAGTGGAATCCAGCTGGCAACCACCCCTATGTTTCAGGCCACACCATGATGGGGGCTAGCAAATGTGTTATTTTTGTAAGTTGTTCAGGCTAACACATGTTGCACACTATTAACATTCTACAATCAACTGCAAATTAGTCCTTACCATTGCACTGTCCAGGTTATTGGCACATTATCTTTATGTGTCCATGTTGCAACCCCTAATTATTTACATGAACTCATGGACCATGAAATATGCTAATGTCGGACAACATGTGTGTAACCATGCAAGCATTTGATTTTGAAGACTACATAACCAGATGGCTGACAAATAGTCATGTGTCATTGGCCCACTAATTTTGCTTTTCTCTTTGGCTTTCTCCTGACAGATGTGGCCACGCAGACGGAGCCAGTGTACATCACCACCACACCTCCCGGGACGGCCAGCAGCATGGGCCCCAGCCACAGCTGCGATGGTGAGTACATCCCACTTCATATGCCTAAAGACTTGTGACCCCTATGTCTTATAGTACATTCTGGACACATTTGCAATGTACCTATGTTTTACAAACACACATCTAGGTTACATGTGTTTGGCCAACAATCCTACATGCATGTCTGCATGCTTGATTGTTGGCTCACATTCTGGATTTAGCAACATCGAGGCAAATTGTGGTTTCTACACAACCAAATTGGGTTGCTAAGGTGGTGACCTCTAATATGCTTGGCCCAACCAGTTTACTCGTTAGGACTTAGGCCCTGATGTTTGGCTGTAACTAAACAAATAAATGTCCACACTGGGACTTATACCTTCTTTTATTCCCAAGAGTTAAGAGTAAATGTATGCTTGGGATGTTGTGGCCACATTTAAGGCAGCCACTAGTACTCATATAATGGTAACACCTAAGGGCACAGTTGGCAACAATGTGAATGTGAGCGTCAGATAATTGTCGGCACTTACATTACATTGCTGTGTCTGTAGAGGTCACATTCTAGATTGTGATTATTTTTTTTTTTATACTCTCTACAGCTTGTGTAAACCACCATCGCAGACTGTGGCGGTCGATCCTGCGTCTTCGCCTTATGCTGCTGGCCTTGAAGAGGCGGCGTTAGGGTGGTGGTGATTTTTTGGAGGCACTGTGCGGCCAAATGTTGGGCCTGTTGCCCGCCTTTTAAAATAAAATGTTTCTATTTTGGTAATTACAGTGTGTTGTGCCTTTTCAAGCATAGTCTCCAAAACCATTCTTTGTCTAGTTTTGGGGTACCTTTGTAGCCATTTAATGTGTAAACCATAGTAAGATAGGGTCAGCAATGTGTGTCCTAAATTTGCACATACATTTACATATCTAGATCAAGACACTCATCCCTGACTGTGTTCTTAGCTATGTCTTTGGAATAACACAATTTCGAGGTGGGGTAATCAAATATATTTAACACAAAATCAAAATAACCACAAACCAATTAATATTCTTGGCTTGGGGGCCGGGGAGGTTGGGAGTCATTGCTAGGGGTGGTGTTGGGGGCCAACAGTGCAGTAAAAAAAATAGACTGCTGTTGTATGAGCTGTTGTGTCAACAACAAACTTTGATCCTGGCGCTGTAAAGATTGCTCCATCAGGTTTGCAAGGTGAGCCAGTTCCTGGGTCATTTGGTGTTGGTGGCCTTGTCTCCAATCTTCCATCTGGCGCTGCAGGGCCTCATTTTGTTGCTGACACATCCGCACCTGATTTTCCAACGCCGAAATGCGCTCATTAGTTCCATCACGCGGCTGTTGGCGACTGTAGTCCTCCAGCATCCGGACCCCTAGCTCGTAAAAGTCTGCACTGGTTGGTGCCACACCTCCTCTTGCTCTGGTTTGAGGCTAAAAAAAAAAAAAAAAAACATTTTAGTGAAACTGAACCAATGCAGGTATGCCCCTCCCAATCATTTGCCCAAAGTGTAACAATACAACTTACCCTTGCTTGAGCCTCTGAAGCTTGGCCACATGGCACTTGGGAAGAGGTCCCAGCTTGGGGTTCTGGTCCCGCCTCCTGCCAAAACAACAAAGAAAGTAAATGTGACATGTTGGTTCATGGACTACCCACGAACATGGCAATGTGGTTATTGGTCCTCTAAATCAGCCATGTTACCTCTGTGACGTCCGGCAGAGGTAGGAGCGGGGTCTGGCTGCCAGAGAGGGTCAAATCCACATCAGAGAGCTCCGGCAAGTTGGCATATGCTAAACAGGAAAGTCAGGTTAGTAGGTCAGTGGACCAAACTCAAATGTAACATGGATAGACTATCGAGGCCATACCTCCACAAAGTGCCAGATTACACACTAGGCAAAAGGTATCTTGGAAACTCAGATTGCTAACATGTATGTAAGAGGAAGATGAGGCAATAATTGACCCAAAAAAGAACAGAGACATTGCGAAAATTACACATACCCGCACTCTCCCAGATGTCTTGAGTTGGGCCCTCACTCGAGCTTTGCTCTTGAAAATACATGTTTAAACACAAGTTGCCCTACTAAAGTTCCACAAAAGTAGTGCCAAAATCCATACTAGATAATCAAGCCAAACAAACTTACCCTCATCTGTGTCAGCCTCAACGTGAAGGGCCCTTTCCGGACAGCCACTTCCGAGATTCCGGCCAACTAAAATACACAATTAATGTCTCTAAATATTCCTACAACTACTCGGGTGAATGATTGGCTTAAAATATACCCTAAAAATGCATTTCCTTCACTCTAAAAACCATACTAATTTCCCTGGGGATGGCAAATCCAATACAAATAGCCATCTTCCAGTTGACATAGCAAACATGTCGATTATTAGACTAACCAAATAGAACCAGTGTCACATAAACAGCCTAAAGGATAAATTTTTTGAGGCAATACACACCAACAGGGTCCTGTTGACCTGCAAGCTCGGAAGTGGTGTCCAAAGATGAACCAGTCACTTGGCCTACAAAGAAAAAACAGGAATGATAGACATGCACTTGTGTAAAAGCGGCTAAAGCAAGGTTGACACATGCACTGGCATCCAAAGAGTAGCTTGGCTCATGAGGAGATGCTGGGGCCAATGGCGGTGCAGCTAGGCAAAAGCAAAGAAAACATTTAGCCATTGGTAATGTGCGGCACAAAATAAACCATGCATTAAGGTGTGTGTGAGCAGCTCAATCACTAATATTCCCTAATCAAGGCCAGTGTGGCTTCCACATGTATATGCAGATATATGGCCACACATCTCTGGCTTCCAACATAGCTACACATGTTAGGGCCTTGTTAGTTAGTTGCAGAGAGGATTAAAGTGGACGTGTAAATAGTCCGCAGGGCAATATTATTAATCCTCAACAGTGGTCCAATCTTTTTTTTGAGGTGCTACCACACCCATTTTTGCACCCAAACCCCCCCCCCCCTAAATTAGTGATAAATACCTTCAATGTCAGACTGGGTTAGGCTTGAGGTTGGTTGAAGGGCAGGAGTTGTGGTGTCCTCAGCCAAATCCTGGACAGCACCATGTGCACCTATGCAGAAAACAACAAACAAGAAAGGAAAACATTTATGAGGTATAATGTACTACTTCACAGGTCCTACTGTTAGTTGGCCAGAAAGAAACAAAGCAAATCACATACATTAACATTAGCTGGCAAAAATATGCAGAAAATATGTACCTTCAGTCCAACCTGTGGTGTCATCCCCAGGATCCACACCCTGCAGCCGAGCGAGTGGAATTTTGGCCTTCAGCATCTCCTCATATGGCTTGTAGGTACTCTTTGGACCCTGGATGGTCCCACTGTCGACATCAAGATCATGATTCATCTTTGCAGTAAGGGCCCTTTTCAAAGTGTAGAAGCGTTTCCTGCAGGATGGGCCCCTACGTGGGTGTTGAGCACTGCTAGTAAGCTCTTCACCAATGGCATCCCACAATTTGCTCCTTTCTTGTTTAGCTATTGACTTGCTTTGGGAGCCAAAGATCAGCTCCCATTTAGCAAGTGTAAGGCGCACAAGAGTATTATTCTCCGCCAAATTAAATTCTGGCTCCCTCTTGGCAACTGGGCGCTTAGCCTGGGGTGCTGCATCACCTTCAGGCTGGGCCCTTTTCCTTAAGGGAGGTCTGCGCACAGCACCCACCACACTCCTACTTGGGCCAGCTGTGGCTGGCAGATGTCCAGAATTTGGCTCCATCCTGTAGCGGCACACACACACCAATACACAACCAACAAGCACGCATGCAGACTACAGAATGGTATCACCGTTTGTGGGGTTTGGGCAGGTTTTATGTGCTCTAACAGCCAATCACAAACAGGTCCACTTAATTGATTAACACATACTGGCAAGGTGCTTGTAGCCACAGCTAAAATGCACTGACTGAAGCATGTGTGTTAGCCAATTTACTAATTACAGACCTCATTAACCAAACAGCACACAACCAAAGACAACAATGTACTCATGTATAGTAAACACTTGTGACATGTGGCTATACAAACGGCTATTTAAATCAAGAGCAGCTTACCTTTCATTGGTCCACCACAGAATTGTCAGCCATGTCCGTTAATGCACGCAACTTTCGTCTCACGTACGCTAGTAGCGCTACTAGCGTGCGCGTGCGCATTCCGTTTCACGCACACCTGGGTCAGCTAATTGGAGACAGGAAATAGCAGAGCTACGCAAAAGGCGGCAAAGCGGACCTGTCCTTTTTCAAAGTGAAGTATAAATGGCTGGATTTGGCAACCTTCTGGTATTGTTACACTGTGGCAAAGGCTGTGGTGTGGTGCTTTGTTCCCTTAGCTCATTTGAGTGTCTGGCTGGGTTTTGTCCTCACTCTCTGTGGCTTGTTGGGTGATTTCTGACATCAGTGCTGTTTCTTTAGGAGATTGATTTTGTTGGCATATGCAAATATTGTGGAGCATACAGCAAGTGAGGCTTGATTTGGGGGCCTTTTGTGGGCTGTGCAGCAGCTCCCCTCTTGGTTGTGCCTAACTTAGAAAGCTGTTTTACAGCAGTCTGGTGGTTCTGACCACTATACTTCTGGTATTGTGGTGAGCTGCATTGTAGTGAGTGTGTGAGGAGTGTGCTTGCTTGTGTGTGTGGTGTGTTTGTGATTTTTGGGTTTTGTTTTGATTATTTTGTATATCTGTGCAGTGTGAGATGGATAAGAGGGTGATGTATGGGTTATGGGTGCAGGGATGTGTGAGAATGCTGGAAGAGCAGGAGGACAGGGAGGGGGGTGCTGTGAGGCTTAGGGCACCCCGCTCCTTTGGAATCCGCCTTTCAGTATGGGATTTAAGTGACGAGCAGATCAGGAGCCGCTTCCGTCTGAATCGTGCTGCACTACAGTCCCTATATGATCAGATTAAGCACAAAATCGAGCCATCCACCAAACGCACTCATTCCATTCCAGGCATAGTACGCCTGTGTGCCACTCTGAATATTTGGGCACGAGGGACCTTCCAGGCAACCTCTGCCCTCCTCAGCGGGATCAGCCAGGCTACAATGAGCCGCATATTTATCCAGGTAGTACTGGCGATTTGTGATTTGATCCCTATTTACATCAAGTTTCCTGAGGATGAGGATGAGGTTGCCAAAATAAAACATGCATTCTATCTCATGGGAGGGATCCCGAATGTGCTAGGGTGCGTTGATGGTACTCATATCCCTTTCCGCCCTCCCCGTGCACAGGAGCTGTATTTTAGGAACAGAAAGCAATTTCATTCGCTGAACATCATGGTGGTCTGTGACCATGAAATGAAGCTGCGGGCCGTGAGATCGGGCTTCCCTGGCTCATGCCACGATTCTTACGTCCTGCAGCGGACAGTCCTGTGCCGGAAGTCCGAGAACAACGAAATGCCAGCTGGCTGGCTACTGGGTAAATAATTAACCATGTCAATGTATTTAGCATCAAATATGTGGGCTAGTATGCTAGATTTTGGAAAATGAAACCAAAAACATGTACTAGTACTAATTGCTGTCTCTCTCATTGTGTTTTTTCAACAGCGGACAAGGGATATGGGCAGAGAACGTGGGTGATGACTCCGGTCAGAAGCCCACAGACCTCTGCCCAAGAACGCTACAATGCAGCACATCGCAAAACCCGAAGCATTATGGAACGAACCATCGGCCTGCTGAAAGCACGCTTTCTCTGTTTGGCACGCCCAGGAGGAGAGATGCTGTACAGTCCACAAAAGGTCTCCAAGATAATCCTCGCCTGCTGTGTGCTCCACAATCTCTGCACATGCCACAGAATCCAATCCCCTGAAGAAACAGCACTGGTGCCCGAAATCCCCAACTTGGCCGCAGAAACGAGTGAGGACACCCAGAGTGGCTTTGAGCTAAGGGAAAGCATGATCTCCTCGTTTTTTGCGGTAAGCTAACTACCCTTCACTCTAATCCAAGTACTGCACTATAGGGGAACTATTTGTTGGCTACAATCATAATTTTGCCGAAACCACTATAAGGGGGGTGTAAGCTGACCTAAATCACTATAAGGGGGGGTGTAAGATGACCAAAACCACTATAAGGGGGGTGTAAGATGAACTCCACCACTATAAGGGGGGGTGTAAGATGACCAAAACCACTATAAGAGGGGTGTAAGATGAACTCAACCACTATAAGGGGGTGTAAGATGACCTAAACCACTATAAGGGGGGTGTAAAATGACCAAAACCACTATAAGGGGGGTGTAAAATGACCTAAACCACTGTAAGGGGGGTGTAAAATGACCTAAACCACTATAAGGGGGGGTGTAAGATGAACAAAACCACTATAATGGGGGGTGTAAAATGAGCTAAACCACTATAATGGGGGTGTAAAATGACCTAAACCACTATAAGGGGAGGGTAAGATGACCTAAACCACTATAAGGGGGGTGTAACATGAACTCAACCACTATAAGGGGGGTGTAAAATGACCTAAACCACTATAAGGGGGGTGTAAAATTACCTAAACCACTATAAGGGGGGTGTAAAATGACCTAAACCACTATAAGGGTGGTGTAAAATGACCAAAACCACTATAAGGGGAGGCTAAGATGACCTAAACCACTATAAGGGGGGTGTAAAATGAACTCAACCACTATAAGGGGGGTGTAAAATGACCTCAACCACTATAAGGGGGGGTGAAATTGACCAACAAAACAATTTGGGTTGTTGTGCAAGTTGGCCCAAAATGTTATTTAAATTGTTTTTTTTTTTTTAATTTTAACTGCAAAAAAGCCACATTAAATATAAATACTAACTGCACTTTTTCTTCTTTTTCAGGCACCCCGATAAAAATCCAGAGGATTCACATTTTTTCTTTCACTAAAAATACATTTAAAAAATAAATAAAAAAAACAAACAAAAAAAAAGTTGCAATGTGTTTACTTCTGAAGGTACTAACATTGATTTCAAGCCCACAGCAAAGCAAAGCGCAGGCACTGTGTTGAATAGCGTGTGTCAAAATGACAGCGCCTACAAAGCTGATCCCAACATCATATTCAGCAATGTAGGCGTTGTTCCCAACAACGCCAGGTAGCGACTGAGGAGGCCTGCTATAGCGAATCGCTACCGCCCGCGGCGTACGCTAGTGGCGCTCATAGCGCCATACTTCAGGCGCTCATCTGTCGCTACCTGGCGCTATTACTGAATCAGCCTCTTAGAATCATTCTGAATTGCAGGTATACTTTTCCTCAATTACCAGTAAAAAAACAAATAGCGGCACTGCCAGGCCAGTGGCCAGTAAAGGAAAAAAAAAATCCCAGCCAGGTGGCAACCCTACTTATGGGGCTGATTCATTACTAGCGCCAGCTATCGGCAGATGAGCGTCTGTGATCGGCTATCAAGTGCTGTAACAGAGCGCCTCAGTCACTGTAGTAACCTGGATGGCATTGATGAATGTGATGTATGTTGGGCGCTGTAACACCAGTACAGCGTTGCAGGGAGTGAAAGGTAGCGCCAGCTCAGTGCGACCAACTCTCAGCGACTTACACCATATTCAACAGAAAAACACACACACAGCGTCGACGCTCTGGATCTGGTCGCTATAGCATAGAGCGCCAGAAGCTGTGTGATTAAAGTCTCTTTTTGAACACATATCCACCAGTAAGAAAGCAAAAACACATGAAATGACATTGTTGTAACATTGTGACATTAACACTTTAATGACAATTCTTCAAAAATGACTTTTTCTAGGCCAGGAGAGGTCACACAATTATTTAAGAGAAAAAAAATGTAACGAATTTAACAGAAGAAAAAAAGGAACATACATTGAAATGTATGGGAGAGCAACAAGAAGCGACAGGTAATACCTGGCAGCTGGAAGCTAGAGCGCCGGCGCTATGCGCTGAGCTGTCTGTAATGATGAATCGGATGCTACATGGCGCTGTTAGAATCGCTCACCAGATTCTCTTTCATAAATGTGGTATTGCGTACAGCCCGGCATTCACTAGACGCGTCCTGCCGCTACGAGGCACTACCTGCCGCTATCCCTTGATGAATAAACCCCATAGTCACACTTACGTCAAGCGAAATCTCAGTCAGCCTAGCAGAATGTCTTACCTCCACACATTTCCTAGTAAAGCAAGATGACAATTAGCCTCATTCATGACGTGTCTAAGAGGCCGATTCTTTAATAGCGGCAGGTAGCGACAGTTGAGCGACTGTAGCGGCATTTTCAGAGCGCCCGCTAGTAGTCGCTGTGCTTGGCCGTTGTTCGGTTGTTGATAGCGACTCAGTCGGTTTGCCGTAATGTTGAATATTGGGTGAGGTGTCGCTATTTGACAGGTTCCGCGCTGTATGGGAGCGCATGACAGCGAATGGCCATAGCGACCGGCTCTCACCATATTCATTAAAAAATCACGCTCAAAAAATTCTTGCGCTGTGAAATGCATGTTTAAACCCCAGAGCGCTGGCGGCGATGGGTTAAAAGTAGTTTTTTAACCCCCAAACAACCATATTTTTGGAAACCAAAAAAACAAGTTTTTTTAAATAATTTTGTATTATGAATACATTAATATCAGACCTGTAATATCAATTCTGCACATTTTTTTTTTATTTTTTTTACCTTAAAAAATTATCTAACATTGCAGAAGTGGTCACAGAATTTGTCACATAAAAAAAAAAAAAAAATTAATAACAATTAATTATGAATATTTAAAGATTGTTCCATTGAAATGCATTGGAGAGCGCCAGGTAGCGAGAGGTCATACCTGTCGCTGTTCAAGGTCGGACGCTGGCGCTGTGGGCTGAGGCTGGAATAATGATGAATGAGTGGCTATATGGCGCCATCTCAGGCCCTTATTTATGAAGGAATAGCGACAGGTAGCGACTGGTGAGCGGCCGGTAATGTCGGGCACCGCAGCGAGAACCCCAGCTCCCCACCACAATCACACATTTATCAAGCCGATCCTGCTTAGCGACTGAGATAGCGCCATATAGCGACTCATTCATCATTATTCCATCCTCAGCCCACAGCGCCAGCGTCCGACCTTGAACAGCGACAGGTATGACCTCTCGCTACCTGGCGCTCTCCAATGCATTTCAATGGAACAATCTTAAAATATTCATAATTAATTGTTATTAATTTTTTTTTTTTAATGTGAAAAATTCTGTGACCACTTCTGTCATGTTAGATAATTTTTTTAAGGTAAAAAAAAAAAAAAAAAAAATGTACAGAATTGATATTACAGGTCTGATATTAATGTATTCATATTACAAAATTATTTAAAAAACTTGTTTTTTTTTGGTTTCCAAAAATATGGTTGTTTGGGGGTTAAAAAACAACTTTTAACACATCGCCGCCAGCGCTCTGGGGTTTAAACATGCATTTTACAGCGCAAGAATTTTTTGAGTGTGATTTGTTAATGAATATGGTGGGAGCCGGTCGCTAGGGCCAGTCGCTATCATGCGCTCCCATACAGCGCGGAACCTGTCAAATAGCAACTCCTCACCCAATATTCAACATTACTTCACACCGTCAGTCGCTATCAACAACCGAACAACGGCCAAGCACAGCGACTACTAGCGGGCGCTGTGAAAATACTGCTACAGTCGCTCAACTGTCGCTACCTGCCGCTGTTAATGAATCGGCCTCCCCGTCGCTAAGCAGGATCGGCTTGATAAATGTGTGATTGTGGTGGGGAGCCGGCGTTCTCATGGCGGGGCTCGTCATTACCGGGCGCTCACCAGTCGCTATTCCTTCATAAATAAGGGCCTTAGCCTCCTTTAAATAAAAAGCCATCGTAGTAAATACGCAGGAACAAGCCCCCCACAGCAACTCCCAACGTGCAAATAATCGGCGCTGGCAGGGGGGAAATCTAACACATTCCTGGCCATATACTTTCACCCTTCTCTTGTAGAGAAATGTGTTTCCTTTGTCTACAGTTACCCCGTTTTAATCGCCTACGGGTCAAGCGAGCCAGCTTCTTGGTAAGTAAACATGGTATAAAGTTTTCCTAACTTCTTAGAAGAAGAAAGCCCCCGACAGACGCCTCCCTGCTGAAGAATAAAGTAACACAGAGTTTATTTTGTCACGCAAGACGGGGGGGGGGGGGGGGGGGGGGAAGGGATCTAGTGAATGATGTGTGACACTGGGGCAGCGTTTTCATAAAGCGTAACACGAGCCGGCTCTGCGTGGAGGAAGTATGGCACCTCGCTTCTGGCCAAAGCCGAGCCACTGAAGCAAAATTGCTCCCCGATGCCAGAGCCTGAGAAAGAACACTTTGTTAGCGCTCCACCCAGGCGTGCCGGTGACCCCGCTATTGAAGCTATTTAGTTCGCAGTTTTGGAGAGCATTGTTAAAACGGCAATTGTTTTGCCAGAAGCTACAAGTAGGAGAATTTTCCTCTGCCCAAACAAATAATATTAAATGTCACTGTCTAGAGGGCGAAAATGGTAATTTAATAATAGAGACCAGGTGTGACACTATCATGACATTTTTTTTATTGACAATAATTAACTTTGAAAGTAGAAAAAATGTTTAATCCTGTTTTATGGCTTTTGTTAAAATTGTGTTTAAAGTGGAGCAACACCCAGGGGGGATCAGCCCCGCGGGTCATCCGAAATTGGGATGCCCCGCTGTGTGAAACCCCGCAGGACGCCCAGAAAACTTACCTTATCCCCGTTCCAACGGCGCATGCGCGAGACGCGGCCGCATCTCGCGCTTCTCTCTAGCAGGGCTCGCACCCGCGCCAGGCGTTTGTGAGTGGCCGCGCTCCCTGTTAGAGGGAAGCGTGAGATGCAGCCTCCAGCGTGCTCAGAGCCGCTGTGTTTGTCCGTCGCTTGTCTGTACATACCACAGCGGCTCTGAGCGCTCTGATTGGACGAGCACTCGCGTAGGAGCGGGGTGAGGTGAGTTTTTTAGGGCGATCTGGGGGGTTTCATGCAGCGGGGCACCCCCGATCGGGGAAGTGGACCAAAACCCAGGATAGTGAAAATCCCGGGTGTTGGTCCACTTTAACACCTTTGTGGTTGGAAACACTATTGTTGCCCTACACCAGGGCTCCCAAGCAGTGGTGTGTGTTCCACTGGTGATCCTGATCTACTGCCATCTAAGAGGCTGATTCATTACTAGCGCCAGGTACCGGCAGACGAGCGGCTGTAGCGAGGCGCTCAGAGCGACCGCTCGTAGTCGCTGTGATCGGCTATGGTTCGCTGTTGCCGAGCACCTCAGTCGCTGGCCGGCATCGATGAATTTGATGTGTGAGTCGCTATAACACCAGTATAGCGTTATATGGGAGCAAAAGGTAGAGACTGGTCAGTGTGAACAACTCAAACCATATTCATCCAAATAACAGCCTCACACAGCGCCGGCACTCAAAATTAGGTCACTGTAGCCCAGAGCGCCAGAAGCTGTCTGATTAAAGTCCGTTTTTGAACACATATCCACTAGTAACAAAGCGAAAACATATGGAATTACATTGCTATTACATTGTGACATGAATACTTTAATACCAGACCTGTAATGACAATTCTGCATAAAAATATAAAACATCAAAAACGTTTTCAAAAATGACTTTTATTAGGCCAGGAGGGGTGACACAATGATAAAGAGAAGAAAATGAATGTCCATTTAAATGTATGGGAGAGCGTCAGGTAGCGACAGGTAATACCAGGCGCTCTGGAAACCAGATCGGTACACGCTGAGCCGTCTGTGATGATGAATCGGACGCTACATGGCGCTGTGATATTGTGTACATCGCCCGGCATTTACCGTTCGCTACCTGTCGCTGTCCTAAGATTACCCAAACCTAATTTGCTTCATTATTACAAAACTGTTACAAAAGGGGATTAAACTGTTTACGCATTGTTTTTGCACTTAAAATTGTTGTTTTCTGTGTTTTAACGTGGTTTAGGTGACAGTCTATACTTATTACACAGGTGGTACTTGAGATAATTAGAAAACATTAAAGTGGACCAACACCCTCCCATGATTGGCCCGGGAATCTATAAGATCTATATGTATATGCTGGATAGCGGGAGGAAGGGTCACTTATACATCCATCACCAAGAAATATCCAGCCAAGCTTGTTTATTTTATATTAATAGAAAGAAGAGGAAATCAGGGATGACAGGTTCTGTCACCCCTGATACATTAAACCTGTCACCCCTGGATCTTATTCCTACCATGAGAGAATAAACCACAAGCTTGGTGGGAGTTTTATTCAGTTCGTGTGTATAAGTGACCCCTCCTCTCATTAGCTGACATATATATATATATATATATATATATATATATTATATAATATTGCACAATTTTGTGATAGTGCTCCTTTGAAAATCCATATCAAAGCATCTCTGATTATATGTATTATTACCTTATTTATTTTAAGCTAAACCACTTTCTACGCTTCAATTTCTGGATTGAGGCTGAGCTGGAAAGGGTGTGTCATGGTGCAGCTTTAGGAATCTTGCGCTCTGCTGCGGTCAGAGACAGCTGCAGGGCCACTGTCACTTGCCGTGCTCACTCACACTGCAAGCTCCTAGGGACAGAATGGCTGACCACTTCTGGAGGAATAAAATTAAAAGGGAGTCACATTTTGGAGCCCTCCTATTGTTTCTACCCTGCAATGCAGAAAATGGAGGAGAGACACATGGGATAGGCATCAGGTAAGCTGCTTGCTGCATAATTATTGCCATTGGTTTTACAGCCCCTTTAATATAAGGTCTCTCCTAGATGAAAAAGCCAGATTTTACAATAGACAGCTATAGGAGTTAAAAGAAAGTATACCTAGTTGATGGAACCTATTGTAACTAATTTGTAACAACAATAGCTGGTAGCAAGCATATCAATATATTGTATATTAACCTTGTTTGTGATTGGAACAAAGCTGACTGAATTTTTAACCATTCAAAGAAATTACTCTAATATATATATATATATATATATATATATATATATATATTTGTGTGGGCTACTTTGACGGCTTGCTGGGGTCCATAACACGGGTCTCCACTGTGCCAGGGAGATCTGGAAATTTGCTCTTAGGGGCTTCCCACAGTGAAATGCCCCTATAAATGTAGAAATCATTTTATGTCTGAAATATTTAGCATTTGAAACAATTCTACACCTGACATGTCTCAGCAACCAGGCTATGCAGTTCTATAGAATGGGTGTAGATGGTTTTTCATCATTTCATTGTGGAACTGTGATTTTGAGCAATAATGAGGAGTTTGTATAAAGTCTTTAGGACTCCCCCAGTGACAACATCCTCTACATTACCCAACACTGTGGCTTATTCATTCTTAATTGACTGTGAAAAGCATGGCAGAAGAAGCAGCGAAGACTCACATCCTAATAATGCGTCTGGACTGATTACTCTAGTCCATTCATTTAATGTGTGTCTGGACTGATTGTTGTAGTCCATTCATTCAATGTATCCTGAATTAGGCAATACATACTAAAAATTACAATCTGTGCCATCATTTATCAAACTCAAACAGGTTTACTTTAGTTCATTGGAACGCCTCAATGGCATATCTCCTTCCATTTTTCTTCTTTGTTTTTTAAATTTACAGTATGTTTTTGCCCTTTTATTGTACATTAACCCAATCAATCTTTACATTGATTGATTGATTCTTACGCTATCATTTTTTGTTCACCGGTATTTGGGATACTACAGAACTACAGAAAAGAACAAAAACTCTTCAATAAAAACAAACAGAAAAAACTACAGAGACTCAGACTGAAAGCTGGACTTATACCTACAACACAGAAAGACCAGGAAAGCTGCATCCTTAACCTATCTGCATACAAACCCCAAAAAGCTGACATTTCTGTACTTTTAAAGGGACTGCCATTCTGCCCATCAAAACAGAAAACAAAATTCAGCTGTGCAGTGACATGGAGGATTTCTTCAGAAAAATGCGACTGAAGGAACACTTTCATGACAAGGATAGCTTTGACACTACTCAGACTGAGCCAGAGTATTTTAACCCCACCAAAAGATCTACCTGGAAAAAACTCTACCCTGGACAGGTATATAAACACCTTTAGGCAAAGGATCACAACTGCAGTCCTGAAACGGGATGCAAGCGGGAGGAGCAAAAGGCCATCAGCACCTTAAAGAGGAACATTGGACAGTCTGGGGAGTTCTCAAAAACTCCCCAAACCTCACTTTCTGTTCCCTTTAAAGTTTCACTTCTGCACGGTGTGGGTTTAAGTGGACCTACTTGTTTACAGGTCCGGTATTCCTCTTTAAAAGAAAATAAGTACATTATAATAACACCAACTGACAAAGGTGGTTGCTAGTCAGGTGCTAGGCTAGTGCTAGTCATTATGAACTCGAGTGACTACAAATAGGATATATACAGACAGCTGTCTAACACTATACACTATGTCAGACTACAGGAGGATCTCATAGACATCTACACGAAGGTACTCTTAAAATTACCTAAAGGCCTTCCCTCTAAAATCAGGGATTCTGTAGTGCAGCTGATACCGGAAGACCCAAAGGTTCCCAAAGTTCATAAAGCAGGAACTCCAGGAGGACCTATAATCTCTGGTATTGGGGACTGGGGTTGGCTGGAACATATGCTTAAACTTTGGGTTTGGGAGATATCAGGTTTTATTCAGGACACAACACACCTTCTTAATAAACTATCTGCCATTGGACCTTTTTCCAGAGGGAGCCTTCTTGGCCACGATGGATGTAGAGCCATGATATACCAACATCCCACATGATGATGGAATTGCTGCTTGTGCATGGTACCTGCAGGAACAGGACCTACCTGCAGATGAGATCACTAAAATAATACATTTTATCCTGACTCACAGCTACTTCTGTTTTTGCCAATGCAGATGGATGTGGCAATAGGCTTAAGATTTGCACCAGAATACGCACATTTATTAATGGCAAAACTGGAAAAGGATTTCCTATCAAAATGTGCCACTAGACCAATGGCCTATTTTTGCTACATAGATGACATCCTAATCATCTGGTCTGCAAGCCAGGAAGACCTAACTGATTCCCACGTGAACTTTAACGACTTCCATCCCACAATATGTTTGAAACTCACCCAGTCACCAACAGAAATCAATTTCCTTGACACCACAATATGTGTTAAGGGAAAGAACTTACAAATATCCATCTACCAGAAACCTACAGACCAACCTAAATACATTAACCATAACAGCTTTCAATCAAACCACATCAAGAGGTCCATCATATTCAGCCAGGGGATCAGGTACAACAGGATCTGTTCTGACTGATACAATGAATAGAAATGCCCACGTGGACAATCTAAAAGGAACTTCATTAAGCAAAGCTATAAAACATCAGTAACAGAGGCCCAGTTACAAAAAGGGCTCCACATCTTCAGAGACAATCTCTTGCAATATAAAGAGTCCCAAAAGAAGAACCGTGTCCCACTGGTTGTCACATACAATCCTCTCCTGAAGTTTCTGAGGAAATTGAGAAGGAGCTCCAACCCCTTCTACACAGGAATAAGAGACTTGAGATATTCCCAGATCCTCCTCTGTTGACATACAGACAACCTCCCAATGTCAGAAAACAAATTGTGAGGAGCTTTCTAAGTGACCCGGCACAAAATGGGACATGGCCTTGCCTGCAGAAAAGGTGTGAAACGTTCACACACATCGACACCACCGACACAATAAAGACACCAGGTATGCAACAAGATTACAAAATACAGGGTAGTTTCACATGCAAATCCCCTAATGTAGTGACCTGATCATGTGTGTGCAGTGCCCCTCAGCCTTTTACATTGGACAGACAAGGCAAGCGCTAAGAAAGCAACTAAATCTGCACAAGTTCAAAAATAAAAAATAAAAAAACTGATGTTGCGGACCATTTCTGTAGACCAGGCCATGTGACCTCAAACTCACAGTGCTCTAAGGGGGCTTCCGTTCACAAAAGAAGAGATTGGAGTGGGAATGTAAATGCATCCAAATCTTTAAATCGATAAACTGTGAGCTAAACAGGGATAATAATTTTATGTTTCATTATGACATGGACTGAATAGACTGGACTCATCACAAGGTCTGATATTAAACAGACAATCTGAGCTGTTGTGAGAGCAATAAAAATTCCACACACTCTCTCTCCCCCTCCCATCAGCATTACCATTAATTGTCATAATATCCCTTATTCTTATCTCACAGCTTACAATTTTACGACTTCGCTATTTTTCGTGTGGTAGTAGAAAAACAATTATGATGCTTTTTAGTTTTCTGTGTAAGCCTGTGTCTAAGTTACAGATCTGTATTATGCCTGAAGAAGAAGCTTGAATAGCTTTGAACGCACACACACTCTCTCCCTCCCATTCCTATCAGTCCACCATTAATTGTCATAATATCCCGTATTCTTATCTCACAGCTTACAATTTTACGACTTTGCTATTTTTCGTGTGTGTCAGTGGAAAAACAATTGTGACACCTTTCTAGTTTTCTGTATAAATGTGTGTCTAAGTTACAGATCTGTATTATGCCTGAAGAAGAAGCTTGAATTGCTTTGAATGCTTGCATTTTCAATCTTATTGAGTTAGCCAATAAATAGTATTGCCTTAACCTTGGTTTCCTGCTTACATAAATGGCTAACAACTTACTGACACTTGTTTATAGACAAAAATATAGGGGTGATTTGTAGGGTGAACAAGCATCTTTTTCAATCAGAACAACTTCATAGTACTCTATAAAATATAAATAATATTTAATTGAAATCAAATGGCATTAGTGAATTTGTTGCGGTCATGAATAATATAAGAGGTGGTGTTTTTGAGTAAAACATTGGCCAACCACCCCTCTTAAAACACTTCTTACCCTTTCAACGTACCCCACAATAAAGTATCCCTGAGCAACAACTTTGATTTCTTATGTGTAAGCATCTCCGTTATACACCCTAGTTCAGCAGTTGGCAGTGATGACCCAAGCAGTCTGTGACCTGCACACTTCAAAAAATCCAGTTCCTAATTAAAATGCATTCTTTTTTCAACTCTCCGAAAATGTAGCCCCCCCCCCCACCCCTCAATGAAACCACAGTTATCTCCAGTTATGCTATCATGTTCCAATGAAATGATGAAGGTCAAGTTCATCCTCTCTTTCTCAATGCAATCCTAAGGCATACGGTGATATGCTATATGAGTCCATATGTGGGCACCCTGTGGTTTCAAAGTCTGTTATCCCTAGGACACACGATGATGTGCTATATATGAAGTGAGTTGGCCAGTCCAGTCATCTAATATGTATGAATATTTTAAGGAAAGTTTGCTGAATCGAGACCTCAGATTCATGAAATCAGGGACAAACTGGCAATTGGTAGCATCGGGGGAATTCTTGGTAGAGCACCTGCCCTGCACTATCATGTGTTCAGTATCAGATTTTGGTGAAATTCAGTAATCGGTAATCAGTTTATTCTCGCCATGTACACACATTGTACATACTAGTAGTATTAATCTTGGCAGGTGATACATCTACATACTACACATTGCATGTAATCTTAATAACAATTGAAACAGTGAAATATATCTAATATAACTAATAACAATTTAAGTGTTTTAAGTATCCAACGAATTGCAATGTCTGCAGTCTACCCAAAAAAAATAAAAGACTAGGGCTACAGTATAAAAACAATACAAAAAATGCAGCTACAAAACAAAAAAAATACTGAGTGTTCAGGAGCTGACTGCCAAGGCTGCCGCAAATGATTTTGTTATATCATGGATCCTTAAACCAGACTGGGAGGAATATAATTTCACAGACATGCTCTCTGATTCCATGGGTGTGCTGAACAAAACAGCGGCCTCCACAGGGGGCCTAAGCCCGAAAGGACCTCCTCCGATAACACTTACATCTAAGCAGGAATGGAGACAGGCGGTCTAGAACCAGACACCCCCTCCCTGCTGTAAACCTTTGCTGACTGGGATATTTCAAAGAATAATTCCAGAAATACCAGAGCCAGTAGATGATAAAGAAATATATGGCTGCTATGCACATGAATCAAAAATTACCACATTATTAGAACCTGAAAATCATAACACACGTGTATGTGGGTCTCATGTCATTCCTGGACTTCCAGGGAAAAGGATCCACAGAATTTAGGTTAGGAGCCATACAGGACAAAGATGTTTGATCTCCTAGGCCGCACCCGACTGTATCCCTTGGTATCAGAACCAGCTTCCTTTCTGAGCTAGAATTGCTTAGAGGCGGAAGTGGAGGCTCATCTCTGAGGGGAAGGGGGGAAGTCTAACCTGTGTATAAAGGCCCGGAGGCAAATACAAGTGGATATGTTAACTTATTTGCAGAGAGATGTATGCAGTGATGCAGGCAGCCACAGGACATGTGTAGAGCCTGTCAGATACTGTTCCCCCCACCAAACATGGCTCCCCAGAAGAAAGACAAAGGTGCCCAGACTCTCGACACTTGTATTTGCCCTTCTGACCTATATCTATCCATTGTATGTATATAGTTTGTCGAGTGCACTCTTAAAGCGATTAAACATATAACCCAATATTGGGCTGCTCTGTTATCTTGATCCACAAACCTCACAAATCTCATATGTCCATGTTTCTAGGTTACATTATATGCTATTGGGCTTGCTTCTAGGACGATATCATTGGAATATAAAACAGAGACTGTGGCATTCTTATTGGCTGGCCAGGCTCAGTTCACTGGTGGTAGTCAAATGGCCCAGCAGTCTATCAGGGTCTTGAAGGCCCGTTTTAAGGGACCGTGCAGATTGATTTCTAATGTCAGTCGAGGCCAAAAAATACGGAATTCATCACACAGACCAACACCCATTCTACCTTAAATGGGTGTTGGTCCATGCAGGGGGGGGGATTAAATTCAGTTCCATAAACAATTCATAGTAAAAAAGGCCCTCAAGCCTGCTTGCTAGCAATACGTTTCAGGTGGGTGACCACCATGTATCAGCGTCTAAAGGTTTGGTTGGCTACATCTTGGCTACATCTTGGTGATGAATCTATGGTGCGTGTGCCACAGGCGGCTCTCAGAGCCCTCTTTTTTTTAATGTATCAGCTCTGTTACCATCTTCCACCCAGCACCGGAGCCAATGTGACAATTAAAAAAAAATGTAAAAAGAATTGGTGGACGTCCACTGAACCAGCGCCATGGCTCACGTGATGTGTGGGAGGGAGGTGCTGGATGGCACACTGCAGGAATGCATCTACTCTAATCTGGCTATGGTTTGACCGACAACAAAGGACAAGTATTAGGGAAGAGTGGACGTGGAGGGTGTGTACACTGTCACAGCACCCCTTTCCCACCCCCCTTATCTGCTGACTTAAACCCTTCACCCAACCCCAACTACTGATCCCAAACCCCCTCAACGGCCAACCTAAATCCCTTACCCAGCTGCACCTGCTGCTGACCTAAACCCCTCACCCACTGAATTTAATCCCCTCACCTGACCACCCCTTCTCAGCTGCTCACCTAAGCCCCTCACCTAACCCACCCTCCTCAGCAACTGACCTAAAACCCTTATCCAACCCCATAACTGCTGATCTAAATCACACATCCAACCCCCCCAGCTGCTGACCTAATCCCTTCTGCTGGCACTCATCTAAAACCCTTCAACTTACCCTCCAGCTGCTGACCCACAACCCTCCCCTAACCACCCCACCTTAGCTGATGACTGCTCATCATTATTTGGGTTGCAGCTTGGGCACTCAGTCTCTAAAAGATTCACCATTACTGCCCTAGATTAACTCAACCCATTTATTACTCAGGTTAGCAGCTGATCTTTTCATTATATTTCGGTCTTTGGTTTAGGATGGTCACCACAAAACGTATGTAGTTAGTCAAATAAAAAAAAATGGACATAAAACAGACAACCTGGCTGAGCAATATCTAGGCAAGGTAGACAGAATATTTAGCAAGGCCTTCTGGATAAGTCATATTCCATCAGGAAGGCCTTCACACTAAATGGCTTTACCTAGTTTGCCTCATGATTGCTGAACCGGGTTGCCTGTTTTTGTACACTAAACTTATTGTGTTTCTCCTTTTTCTTTAAGCTAAGGGATTCGTTTAGATGCAAACTGAGCGGGTTAAGCTTTGGATGTCAACTGCAAGCTCGTGGGAGAATGAGACCGAAAGGTTCATGAGGAGTTTATTTATATTAGTCTTGGACAGGGTTCTCAGGCACCTGTAATTTATCTGCTCTTTCCATGGTTAAATAGAATCGCAGTCACAGTCGCATTCGGCCAGCTGCTGAATATTCCAGGCCGCTGAACCATTTCTGAAAATACAGAGCGCTGCCATTGTACTGATACCTACATTTCCATGTATTTCGGCAGACGCCATTAGGTACACTAATCAGGCTGGTTTAATAGCGGGCCAATTTTTTTTACAACGGACTGCCAAAGGAATGATGTGTTCTCCTCGGTCGGAATATATTTACATATGTATGCACAACATTATAATTCAGGACGTCCAGATATGTGAGCTACAAACCTCTTTTACAGGAGTCTGGCGCCATGGCAGAATTAATCACATTTGTATTTTTTGGGATATAAATGATAACTGGGCCCCAGCAGTGGCCAGCATTTTTTTGGTGTGTGACAGCAGCCTCTGTATGTAGCAGAACTCGGTTCAGTGTTTGGTCCCCTGTCCTCATCTAATTGTATTCCAAAATAGGGGACACAAAACTAGTATGTGATCAGGTCGCCGGGACGATTAGCAGAACCTATTCCTATATTCTGGTACATATTGGCAAATGGACTATTCCTTCTGGTTGGCAATAGCAGGGCCATATTTGTTGCAGAGTATTAGCACTTGGTGCAGCGGAGTCTAATCCAGATAGACATTTGAAGTGTAACAGGAACTGGCTTTACTGGAACCTATGTGCAGTAAGTGGAGGTCACCTTACATGATGGATAACATAGAAAAAGAAGTCATAGAGATCACCTGAATGTACAGGAAATACAACACAGCAGAAAAATACAAAGAGAGAGACTACACATATATACGTAACAACACCATCTATTGTCAGACAAGCTGTAAGCTGTTGCACATAATCTCCAACACCCCTTCTCAACTGCTGAGGCTTAGTCTGTGAAATCCATCTTCTTTGTAAGCCTCAAGTGTCTTTCAGCAGTCATGGGCTTGGTAAGGACATCTGCTGTCATATCCTCAGTAGGGCAATAAAGTAACTCAAGAAGTCCCTGTTCTGAAGATCAGAAAGTGGGACTTTACATCAATGTGCTTGGTTCTCACGCTAATCCTTCCATCTGTGCAAGTGGAAGGCATCCCTGATTGTCCTCAAAGATTCTCGGTGGTTCCAACTGTAGTTGACCCAAGTCCGTTAACAGTTGTCTTAGTCATATAAATTTTAAGCTTGCCTGCACTGCTGCAACATACCCTGTTTCGGTACATGAAAGTGTAACAGAGAGTTCCTTCTGCTAGTCTAACTGACAGCACCTGCTGACAGAGGAAACAAGTAGAAACTGGTATATTTTCTGTCACTGGTGTCTCAGGCCCAGTCAACATCCACATATCCGGTCAGGGTGCTTTTATCACTTGCTAGTAACATTAGCTTGTAATGTAAATTCCCTTTAAGATAGCGAAATACTCACTTTACAGCATTTCAGTCTATCTGACCTGGCATTTAAACCGTTGTGCATAGGATTACAATAGTTGCTGCAATGCTGTAACAGTGGTAATGTACAGCAATTTCCCTATTGCTTTCCTGTACTGAATGCTGAATGCAGTATCTTTTCTGTTTATCTCTTTCAGTAAGTTGGTTTCCATGGGAGATTTTACTGGTAAAGTTTCAATTACTTTTTGTATTTTGTGCTTTTGGTTCAGAAGAAAGCTGCCATTTTCCTCTCTCTCTCTCAATCTGAATGGCGAGCTAATCCTTTATGTTTCCAAGATCTTTGGTCTCAAAATGCTGTTTGGGTTTGCAGTACTTCTGCTTCATCCCCTTTTTGCTCAAAACAAATCAGGATATTGTCCACATAAACAAGCACATGAATCCATGTTTGCCAATTTTCTTGTGTATAAGCAGGAGTCTGCTTTACTCCTCTGATAGTCCTCATGTGTAAACACTTCATTTATTTTCATATTCCATGCTCTGGTGGCTTGCTTTAACCCATATATTCACCTCTGAAGTTTTCATACTAGGTCTGGCCTTTGTTCATCTTTGAATCCTGGTTCCATGTAGATGTCTTCTGATAACTCGCTATGTAGAAATGCTGTTTTCACATCAAAGTGTCTCACTTGCATTTTCCTTGTGGCAGCAAAGTCCTTATTGTAGCATGTTTGACCACTGGAGGAGATTTTTGTGCCACAACTCTGGTATTTGGGCATCAGGAAGTTACTGGAATACAGAAGCACCGATTATTTTCAATGGAAGCCAGGCATACACAAGTCACGAGGATAAGGGTTAATGGGACCGCAGCATGGGGAGCTGACAAGATGGTATCACAGCAAACAGACTCTTAATGGCAAGCAGGATACGTGAAAGCATCAAATTTTATTGTTGTAATGAAAAGAAAAGTGTAATGCTTTAATCCACGTCACAGTCAAATACACAGTCACAGGCCAAATAAAGGTTTATAGCTTGCATAAAAGCAAAGACAGGCAGACTTGCTTTATAAGGACATGAAAGAGTTAAATAGGCTTGTGTCCATCAAGCATATAACACAGGTACTCTGGCTTATCAGCATATTTCAGTGAAAGGGTTAACCAAGCTTGTGTCCATCAGAAATAGAACACAGATACTCTTGCTTGTCAGCACGTTTCAACATAGGCACGAGGCAGTATTGTATTTCCCAAGTAAATGTGAGCATTTTTCCAGAGGGGGATTTGGGCTGCCACTACCCCACTTTGAATTGAGCACTGCAAGGTATCCCAGACTGGGAAGCGGGAATGGCTGGATTCAGCAGAGGGACCATCGGGCTGCCAGCAAGTAAAACACACAGGGAACTACTCTGTAGCATCCAAGCCCCGACCGTTCCCCAACACAAGGTCTTCTCCCTCACACAACAGTCACTGCAGGGCAGGGGCTTCAGACAGGGGCAGCCACACCTTACTGAAGTTTTAGGCACATCGGCTTCCTCCTTGTAGGTCCCTTTGGATCCTCTCTACTCCTAAGGGGCACCTACTCTGTCACATCCAAAACCAGGGCCCCCCTGGGCTTCTTCCCACCAGAGTCCTCTCCTCTCTGAGTTGACTCCCCTCACCTCTCTCTGCAATTCAGTGCGGCTCTGCTTCACTACGAACCCGAGCCTCATCTCTGTAGTAGCCATGTCACACAGGGAGGATACTCCAGTCTTCCCCATGGTTATGGACAATCTCCCTGTGTGTCCCTCTGACTTCCCCTTATGCCTAATACAATGTACAATGTTGCCTGTAGTTTTCCCTCCAACAACCCCGCAACCAATCTCAGCAGTTTGTTCCCCAAATGTATCTTATGCCACCTGGCTCATCCTAAAGGGCAACTCTGAGCTATAAATCTGAGCGTGCATAAAATTCTGCTTCACTCATTTGTGGTTTTATACCCCCATCTAGTGACCAACAGGGGAATAGCAACACATTTATATTTTACTGGACAACTCGCACACATAAATCAATTTTTGAGCACCCAAATGTGTGAGCGTGCTTTTTTTTTATACTACCACACATGTACTCTTAAAACCTATTGGAGGACAGATGTAAACAGATTTCAGACTAAAAAAGCAGCAGGATATTGATTGTGGTGTGGTTAAAGTGCAAAAAAACTGGATTTTGAGTTTCCTGGGTTTTATACCATGCCCCGCTGTGTGAAACCTCCCAGAAAGCCCATACCAACTCACCTTTCCTTGGTCCTGCAGCGCATGCGCATACTCTCGTCTAATCAGAGCCATTTTTCCCTGCATATATAGTGCTCAGCAAATGGCTTTGTTTACATGCAGGGTTTCGGAAAAAAATGCAAGAGCATCCCTATCTCCTGCAGCTATCTGAATGGCTGGGGAAGGGCTGTGCGCTCACAGATGCAGAGAAGCAACCGCCGGATGTGGACATCACGGGGGTAACAGGAAGCAGGTGAGTTTTACAGCCCCCCAGCCGGGGGTGCTGGGGTTTACACAGCGGGGCATCCCAATCTGAGATGCCCCTGGGGAAGGTCAGTGGTTGGCCCTGGAATCTATTAAGATTCCAGAGCCAGCTGCCTTGGGTTTTGTTCCACTTTAATGCTGCTGCCCCCCCCCCCCATGAGACTGTGGGATTTTCTGGGCAGGGTTTAATGGGGGTGCTGTCCCAGTGCATTCCATCTGTACAAAGCGATCTGGGCCCTGGTAGAAACTGCAGAATTGGCTACTATTGAGCACCCTCTGCTGCATGTAGGAGAGCACCTAAGGGGGTGGTTGAAGGGTCTTTACCCCCCTCCCAGATGTGGTGGACCACAGCACCATTGTGGTTGCCTTTTGCAGTACTTTTAAGAGTAGCATGACCCTTATTTATACTAGGGGATGCTTGAACAGACTGGCAGTGACTAAGAGCAGCACTCAAAGGAAAGCATTGATGGGGAAGGTGAGAGAGGAGACATGAAAGCTGCAAGTTCATGGAGATCAGGAAACTTCTCAGGAGCAGATGGAGCAGGTCCAGGAGGTACACTGACTGGGTGCCTGGCCACAAAGAATTCAGCAGCAGATGGAGCACCTATAAACATTTCTGCAGCAGTTATAGCCTCATGTCTTGTTCACCACTTCGGAAGATTGGGAATGCAAAAGCCACGCCCCGTCCCCATATACAATTCCTGAGTGTTTTATTGGCTGCAGGCTGGTATGTGTGTTTTTGCAGCAAAAATAAACAATTTCAGCTAAATTCGCATTACATAACAGTGTGCAGAGCCTGGAAATCCAGCCAAACTTCAATCCAATATTTAATGTATAAAGCTTCACAAACCCATAAAATAAAAGTTTATTGTTCTCAATTTAAAATATAATCCATGTAGTCCCATGTTAAAAAATATAGAAATGCAAAAAAACGGCACACCATTCAGAGTAGTAATAAGGCAAAGCTGTATTCAAATAATTCATGCAATGTAGCAAAATTCCAGAAACAATGATAAAGATGTCAGGTGCTCAAAAATCGATTTATGTGTGAATTGTCCAGTAAAATATAATATGTTTTGTTATTCCCCCCTGGGTCACTAGATGGGGATATAAGACCACAAATGAGATAAGCAGAATATTATGCACGTTCAGAATTATAGCTCAGAGTTTCCCTTTTAGGATGAGCCTGTGTTTGTGAAACCCCCAGGAAAGCCAAGTATTTTTTTTTTATATTCTTTATTTAAAGGTTTTGCAGCATTAAAACATACAGACATTGGGGCAAACGATACATTACACAAGAGGTGGGGGGGGGGGGGGAACATATGGGACTCCATTTCAAAACATGTGTCATTTTACATCTGAACAGCGACATCTGCCAACATTACATGATACATGGTGAAAGGTTCTCGGCTGTCACAGTTTCATGAGGGGGAGAAAGATACCCTCTAGGTCTGCACCTGGGTTCCACATGGCAGAGGCCGCCTGGTTCTCACCCAACCAAGGCAGGCGGAGCCCTCTTCTTTCCAAGTGAATATGTATCACCGTACAGCCTTCCAGAGGGGAGTGGCGTTTCCTCCATGCTGGGTGCAGGGAGGGGTGAGGTGACACATAAGGGGCATGGGTGGGGTAAGGAATGGTAAAGGTAATGGGGAAAAAAGGGGAAGGGGGGTAGTATGGCGTGTGGGACATGGTTCCAAGCCGGGCACTTATCCCCGCCCGAATCTGACATACCTCAAGGTGGCCCAGGTCCCACCCCGCCCATGTGGAGTGGGACAAGGCAGCGTCGCGGACACAGCCCAAGGCCTACTGCTCAAACAAGCTCCTGAAATCCGCTGATTTCCTCTGAAAACCTCATAGATCAACCAGGGCAGCCAGGTAGTTCTGTATTGCTCGTCCCTGTCATGTAAAGCCAGTGTTAGGTCTTCCATTTCCCTGACATGCATGACCTCCTTTGCCCAATCCCTTAAGGAGGGAGATTTCTTCTGTTTCCAGAATCTAGGGATTGTCTGCTTGGCTGCATTCAGCAGATGGACCAGTAAAGTTTTACTCCTGCTCCCTCGTAGAATGGAGCAGGATCTGGGCCGGGTCATCTTGTATTTGTACCCTTACCCTGTAAGCTGCGCCACTATGTGCAGGATTGCTCCCCAGTATTCCTGGATTCTGGGACACGTCCAGAATTAGTGAAACAGGGTTCCCCGCCTCTCCCCACATCTCCAGCAACTTTCGTCAGCTGTGCCAAACATCTTGCCTAGTCTATTGGGAGTATAATACCAGCGTGTCAACAACTTCTAATTGGCCTCCTGAGTTCTCGTAGCTACTGAGGACTTGTGTGCCAAGGTCGCTATTTTGATCCTCTCCTTTTCGCCTATTATTCTACCCAGATCAGACTCCCATTCTCCCCAGAATGTAGGGGGGTCCACCTGCTCGTTTATGAGAAGTGAGTATAAATTAGAAATCAGGTGCGGGTGCAATTGTCCCTCCAAGCAAAGTTTTTCAAATTCTGTATGGCCCCTGACACTCTCCTTTCGAAAGCCTATCCTGGACAGTACCGATTGAAATCGTAAGAGACTCCAGGGGTCTAAGTTCTCATTCTCTAGCTTAGCCCTTAGCTCGCCCAGGGAGGTCCATCCCCTCTCTGTTATCAAATCGCTCCCTCTTAGCTGGCCCACCTTCCCCCATTCCCTAAGTTCCGTCCTAGAACAGTTCGTCAGGAGCCGTGGGTTGTCTATTAAAGCGATCATGGGGGAGGGCCAGGGGGAAATATCTGATCGCTTCCTGAATTCCTGCAGAACTCCCAATGTGGCCGCTACTGTTGGGTGGGATCTCATCTCCGGCATATGCGTCTCTCTGTTCCAAGCAGATATATCTAATGGAGCTGAAGCAAGTGCGTGTTCCATTTGGACCCACCTCTTTGTCCCCTTGCATGTGTGCCATTCACATACTCTCTGTAAATGGGAAGCCACCCAATATAATTGGACGTCCGGCATCGCCATACCCCCTAAGTGCTTGGGCTAACACAGTACCTCCCGCTTAAAACTTGCCCTCCTTTTTTCCCAGACAAATCCCTGAAGAAGCGAGTAGGGATGTTGATCGAAAGTGCTTGAAACAGGAACAGCAGTTTCGGCAGGATCAACATTTTGATTATATTCACCCTGCCAATCCATGAGAAGGTAGGGGAGTCCCATCTATCTAGATCAGCTTTTATTCTCTGGGACAAAGGCAGAAAATTCAACCTCAGAATTTTCGACAACCGGTTCGGCAACTGTGTGCCGAGATATGCACCCATTTAAAGGAAAATGTCTGTTGAATATTCCTGGCCACTTCACCCGAGAGATATTTAGTGCTTCGGATTTCTCAAAGTTGATTTTAAAAAAGGATAGCCTACTGAAGACTTCAAAGTATTTCATCAGCACTGGCACAGTGATCGTAGGGTTCGTGATAAAGAACAAGAGGTCATCCGCATACGCGGCGACCTTATGGGTGTCTCCTCTGAAACGTAATCCCCCTATGTCCACGTTCTTCCTAATTTTACACAGAAATGGCTCCAGGGTCAGGGCAAACAACAGGGGTGACAAGGGGCAGCCCTGGCGGGTTCCATTGCGGATTGGTACCGGGGCGGAGAGGTGGACATTCACTTTGACTCTGGCACAGGGCATCGTGTATAGGGCCTCGATGAGTTTCCCCATATTGTCCCCCAGGCCCACATGTCTAAGGATCTCCCTTAAGAAAGGCCAGCTCACCCTATCGAAGTCCTTCTCCGCATCTGTGGATAAGAGCATCATTGGTACGTCAGAGTTCTGTGCGGTGTATATTGCACTAAGTGCCTGTACCACATTATGGCATCCCTTCCCAACACGAAACCCTGGGCCACTACCGGTGCCAGTCTATTGGCTAGGATTTTGGCGTACAGCTTCAGGTCCGCATTGAGAAGGGAGATAGGGCAATAGCTCTTACAAGGCTGGTGGTCCTTTCCCGGCTTATGCAAGACAGAAATGTGTGCCTCGAGATCCCTGCTTGAGAATGTGCCTGGCGCTTCTGAGTCTGTAATTGAGTTCCACGCCCTAACCATGCGTGGGCCCAGTAAAGAGACAAAGGTTTTGTAATATTTAATCGAGTAACCAGACGGGGTCTGTTTAATCGCCTCTATCAGTTCCTCCAGCCCAATTGGGTCCTCCAGTGGAGCCGAGACCTCCTCTGCAACCGATGGCATACCGGATCCCCTTATGTATTCTTCTATTGTGCCTGGGCGTGTCCATGCCGCTGTCCCCCCACCTAGATTATACAAGATCGAGTAATATACTCTAAACGCATCCGCTATCCCCTCAATGGTATGCTGTGTTTGTTGGGTGTTGTCTAGTATCTCGGAAATGAAATTCTGGGATTGTTGTTGTCTGAGTGCCCTAGCTAATAGTGCACTGCTCTTATTTCCATACTCGTAATATGTACGTTTACATCTCCTGATTACATGTTTAGCCTTTTGTCTCAATAGGGCATTGAGGGCCTCTCTTGTTTGGGTCAGTTCCCCGAGCACTTTCGCTGCCTCAGCCTGCTTATGGGACAGCTCCAGGCAGCGGACCTTATCAGTAAGATTTGCTATTTGGGCTAGTCTTTGCCTTTTGAGTCTCGCTCCATGGCTAATCAGGAGGCCCCTTATCACACTCTTATGTGCCTCCCATAATGTTAGCGGCGAGACCTCCCCGTTGTCATTGACTCCAAAGTATGTATCTAGGCCCTCCTTTATGGCCTGTGCCACTACCGCATCTTGAAGGAGAGATTTGTTCAGTCTCCACATCGAGGAGGGTGGGGGTCTGTCTAAGAGATCAAGGTCGAGGAATACCGGGGCATGGTCTGAAAAGGAGGTCGGGTATAGCCCGTCTCCGGTGGCCAGGCTCAGTAATCTGTGGGAGATCCAAATGTAATCCAGCCTGGAGTATGTCCCATGAGCATTAGAGTAAAAGGAGTAGTCTCGCGCCCCGGGATTTCTGACCCGCCACGCGTCCACCAGCTGCATACCGTGTAGTTTCTTCCTCAGGGATCTCAGAGTCAAATGGGAGATTGCTGACCTGCCCACCTATGAGTCCAGGAGAGGCTCTATGGTTAAATTGAGATCACCTCCCAATATGACTTCCCCCTCCATAAACTTTTCCATCTTGTCTAGTGTGTGTTTCAGGAATTGGATTTGTCCTTGATTAGGTGCATATATGGAGGCCAACGTATACATTTTTTGATCAATCTGCCCTTTGGCCAATACCACCCTTCCCGATTCATCCTTCCAGGCCTCTCTTAAGATGAAGGGGACGTCTCTTGCAATCATGATCGCTACTCCCTTTTTTTGTGTGTCTGCCGCGCAGCTGGTGAACACGTGAGGGAACTTCTTGTTACAAAGTTTAGGAGCTGAATCCCTTTTGACATGTGTCTCCTGTAAAAATATAATTTTAGCTTTACATCTTTTTAACTCCTGACCCAGGATGGTTCTCTTTTCTGGGGTATTAAGCCCCTTCACGTTCAAGGTGACTACTTATATTGGGGCCATATTAGCGGAGGCAGACGGTAAGGGGGCAGAGTCCGCCAGCTAATGCCGGGCTGTGGTACTATTTGTCCCTTGTCTGGTCCCCCATGCCAAGAGGGGGGAAAGGAGGGATGGGAAGGGAACAGCAAGCGGGGTTAAAAAACGGGGGAGGGAGGAGGGGAAGGTGCGCTCCGGGGGCGGTGGAAGGTAAGAAGGAGCTCGGGGAGTATAACACCAGTAACAGGGGGAAAACTAAGGACTAGCAGGTAGTCCGCCAGTTACCTGCCAGAAAGCGAAGTCCGGAAACGGTGCCTTTTCGATATGCACTTAGTGGAGGGGACTCCACAGGAGGTCCCTCGTCCACGGGCAAGCGAGCCCTGTGCTAAGTCTATTCCCGTCTGGAGGAGGCCGAGAGGCTTCCCCAGAGGAGTGCACCAAGTATGGGGGGGGATTGGAAGACTAGGCCTGCGAACAGTGGGTTAGGAGCAACACCTTGATTGTAGCTACCCAGCGAGGCATACCCCAGCCATGAAGCAGTGAAACTCTGCTGCACGAGGAGCAGGTGATTTGAGGTAAGTTGTCACCTCACTAAGCAGCACAACTCAGCAGTTACCCAAGAGGAGATCCCAAGGCAGACGAGGACCCAACCGCGCATCAGATCACTTTAATCAATCTATAAACATTTAGCTCTAATACTACTAGAAGGAAGAACATCAACAACAACAACTTAGCAAACATGGCAGGGGGCGGCCCCGAGTCCAGGACCCGCAGCCGGGCCGGCGGCCGGGGCGACGGGCGAGGCCAAAGTCACAAGCCAACAGGCCCCCCCGCCGGACCCCCCGCGATGCCCCCACCACCACCAGCCCAACCCGTTGACAAGCGCAGTACTGGTTGGTGCTTTGAGATTAGGCCGCTGGCGGCAGGGGGCGCCACGCGAGGACCGGGTCCACAAGTCTTCTGTCTTCTCTGGGGCAGCCGTCCGCCAAGTTGGGGACCGTCCAATCCGGAATGTCCACATTCTCAGCTTCCAAAAAGTGGAATAAGTCAGGTAGTTGGCTAGGCGCTTTGAGGGCAAACAAATTTCCTCCCCTACGCACCAACAGCTGAAACAGGTGCCCCCACCTGTAGGATGCTTCCTGCCTCTGGATAGTATCCAGGGCTAGTCTCCGGTCTGTGGTGAGGGATCTCAGCCTCCTCTCCCCCCCCCCATAGTGCGGGTGAGTCCCCGGCTGGAGCCGGACACGGTCTCGCGCGCACGTCCTCTCCCGCCGCCGCCATCTTCTTCTCAGCCGGCTCCCAGCGCTTGGTGCCCCTGATGCGGAATAGGGCAGGGATGGTGTGGGTCCTGCCCTTCTTGCTCGGTCCCCACTGCTTCCCCCACCTGGTCATCCAGTCTGCGGGTAGTTTTTGGGCTGTTTGCCTCTGCTTTTCTGCCACTGGGTGCGGAGCTCCTTCCCTAAGCAGCTTCACTCCGCCATGTCAAGCCACGCCCCTAAAGCCAAGTATTTTTACCTCTCCCGATGATGCCATGGGGTATGCATGGGCCCTCCTCTAATTAGAATAGATTGCCCCTCCCCCGGCAATCTTTTCTGAATGTATGAAGTGCTGTGCTCCCCTTCAGCTTTATGTGTGCTTTGCAGTCAGTAGACCTTTTTACCAACTCTGAGTTAAAATCAAAACCCACATTTTTATATAGCACCCCCTCCCATGAAGAATACTCATTTTCATTTCATTACATTCAAATGCCTGAAAAGATATGCACCTCTTATGGTGGTGAGCCATAGACTGAGCATGAAAATAGCAGGGATGCCAACCTGACCCATTCCTGCAGGCTGATTCTTCTCCAGTCCTGCACTTCACAATGACCATTTACCTCAACACACCTGGACTTAGATAATTAGAACTCCGATTCAGCCCAGTTAATTGCCTGAGTCCAGGTGTGTCGAGGTAAATTGTGAAGTGCAGGACTGGAGAAAAATCATCCTGCAGGAATGTCTCAGGTTGGCATCTTTGGTATAGGTGAGGTGAGTATAGTGAGTGATCACAGGGTTTCACACAGATGGGTAAATCAGCCTATTTAACTCATTGCATTCTCTCCCTCCGAAACACATACACTCTGCATTTAACCCCTTGCACCCTCTCTCATCTTCATACATTCTAACTCCAGGGATGTCAATGTGAGCCATTCCTGTAGGGTGACTTTACTCCAGTCCTGCACTTCACAATGACCATTTACCTCCACACACCTGGACTTAGGCCTTTATTTATGAAGGAATAGCGACAGGTAGCGACTGGTGAGCGACCGGTAATGACGGGCACCGCCACGAGAACGCCGGCTTCCCACCACAATCACACATTTATCAAGCCAATCCTGCTTAGCGACTGAGATAGCGCCAGATAGCCACTCATTCATCATTATTCCAGCCTCAGCCCACAGCGCCAGCGTCCGACCTTGAACAGCGACAGGTATGACCTCTCGCTACCTGGCGCTCTCCAATGCATTTCAATGGGACAATCTTTAAATATTCATAATTAATTGTTATTAAATGTGAAAACTTCTGTGACCACTTCTGCCATGTTAGATATTTTTTTTAAGGGAAAAAAAAACACATTTGTGCAGAATTGATATTACAGGTCTGATATTAATGTATTCATATTACAAAATTATTTAAAAAACTTGTTTTTTTTGGTTTCCAAAAATATGGTTGTTTGGGGGTTAAAAAACTACTCTTAACCCATCGCCGCCAGCGCTCTGGGGTTTAAGCATGCATTTCAGAGCGCGAGAATTTTTTGAGCGTGATTTGTTAATGAATATGGTGGGAGCCGGTCGCTAGGGCCAGTCGCTATCATGCGCTCCCATACAGCGCGGAACCTGTCAAATAGCGACTCCTCACCCAATATTCAACATTACTGCACACCGACTGAGTCGCTGTCAACAACCGAACAACGGCCAAGCACAGCGACTACTAGCGGGCGCTGTGAAAATACTGCTACAGTCGCTCAACTGTCGCTACCTGCCGCTATTAATGAATCGGCCTCCCAGACAATTAGAACCCCCTTTTCAACTCAGTTAATTGGCTGAGCCCAGCTGTGTTGAGTAAATTGTCATTGTGCAGTGCAGGACCAGAGAAAAATCACCCTGCAGGAATGGCTCAGGTTTGCATCTCTGTAACTCAACCAACGGGGAGGCAAGCACTAAATCCAGAGATAAAAAACTTAAAAGGAAAAACACCATGCTCATAAAACACATATATTTACTATAAGCATTTGAATAAATGTGCAAATAGCTAGGCAATAACACCAAACTGCATATTGATAGTCTCTTTGATTGGTGCTCAACCACTTATTTCGAAGAGTCCAGAAAAGTCAATCTGTAGAATAAAGCACAGATCAATCAATGATCAGAACAGACTGCAAATATGGATCCCAAATTTCAGCACAATCCCAAAGTATATGCAATCTCCATACAAGGAACACCCATGTGCCCACCACCCATCTTAAGAACTCTTACCGACTGGACAATGTGAACACGCCTTCAATGTATATATCCAAGAGGATCATACGTGTTTTGATTGTATCGATCAATCCACACTCAGCCGCAACTCTGATTGTTTATTTAATCATAGAGGTTGAGTGTGGATTGATCAATACAATCAAAACACGTATGATCCTCTCGGATATACGGCTTGGATTACTGCATGGAAACATGGCGCTTCCCGTGTGACTCAATCGTGTTGGCCTGGCCTTTGCATTCTATTCTCACCCCTCTCACTCACCTAGCCCTATCTGTCCCTCATGTTTAGGTAATGGCCTTCACCTTCATACCTACCAACTTTTTAGGACGGGAAAGTGGGACATTTGTTAAATTAGGTCGCACCCCTTCCTTGAGGGATGGATAGGAGATAGGGTGTAACAGTTACAACAATATAAACACATTGAATAGGCAAATGAATCATTTATTGATGCAGATCTGCATGTTACTCCTCAAAGAGGGACAAACGAGGGACATGGACTCAAAAGAGGGACAGTCCCTCCAAATCAGGGACATTTGGGCATTTACCTCATGTTCCTCTGGTGGGCACACAAATCTTTGTTTCCTTTCCTTCTATTTGTCACACTGAATTAGCTTTAGAGACCAGAAGCAGCTGAATTATGTTCAATGATTTTAGCACAGCCGCCATCTATATTCCCTAAAAATGTGTGTGTAGAAGTGTGCAGATTAAGGTGGAACTCCAGTCAAGTTAGACTAAAGGGTCCCTGATCCCATCTGTTTATTTTTCCCTGTTCAAAGTACATATGCACATACCTACCAACTTTTCAGGGTGGGAAAGTGGGAGGTGTATTAAATGAGGCCACGCCCCCTCATTAATTGATGGATAAGAGATAGATTATAACAGTTAAAACAATAAAAACACTTTGAATGAGCAAATGAATAATTTATCCTCGGATATATACTTCAAAGGCGTGTTCACATTGTCCAGTAGGTAAGAGATGGGTGGTGGGCACACGGGTGTTCCTTGTATGGAGATTGCATATACTTTGGGATTGTGCTGAAATTTGGGATCCATATTTGCAGTCTGTTCTAATCATTCATTACTCTGAGCTTTATACTACATACTACTTTATACTTTATACTACTGACTAAATCCAGAGATGCCAACCTGAGCCAGTCCTGCAGGGTGATTGTTCTCCAGTCCTGCACTTTATACTGACCATTTACCTGTACACACCTGGACTTTAAACAGGATCAACCCTCGTTGTTTTCTTTAAACTGGACCAAAACCCAGCTGGATCGGCCCGGGAGTCTATAAGATTCCCAGGCCGATCCATTCCCTCCCCGCAGGGCATCCAACATAGGGATGCCCCGCTGTGTGAAACTCCCTAGGTCGCCCACTACACTTATCTTAATCCCGGTCCAACGGAGCATGCGCGGGCCACATCTCCGCTATCCCTCTAGCAGGACGCATGCCCGCGCCGGCCGTTTGTGAATTCACAAATTCACATTCACAAATGGCCGGCACGGGTGCGCTCCCTGTTAGAGGGAAGCGCGAGATGCGGCCACCAGTATGCTCGAAGCCGCTGAGCTAAATGCCGGGTTAGGCGCCCATAGCTCAGCAGTTCCGAGCACGCTGATTGGACGAGCGACCACACATGCTCCGTAGGACCACGGTGAGGTGAGTTGATGTGGGCGATCTGGGGGGTTTCACATAGCAGGGCACCCCCCGATCGGGGTGCCCCGGGGGGAGTGGATCAAAACCCAGGATAGTCAAAATCCTGGGTTATGGTCCACTTTAACGGGTGCTGGTCCCACAGTCAGCTAATAAATACAAGCTCAGGGGGCATTCTGATTGCTGGAGCCCCCCCCCCGCACATAACCCCCCAGAACGCCCGTAATCCTCACCTTCACTATGAGCCAGCGCCAGGAATGGAGTCCCCTGATTGAGAAAGTCCTCTTGGTTGTCCTTACATGGGCAGGACAGCGGGCATACCATGGTCACACTGCTTCAACATAACAAATAAACTGCTAATAAAAAGTAAATTGCTTGTCAGCAGAGCTTTGTAGTTCATCCAACAATTCAGGGGGATGAATACAGTGAGATAAGCCAGACACCAAGCTCTCTAAATATATCTCTCTCCTATGGAAGCTGCTGTGTCACCTAAACAGAACCCACCAGAAGTTCCATCATGCAAATGGCAACTGAAGTCGTGAACAAACTTAAAGCGGACCGACAGTCAAAAATGACTTAAACCAGACCAACACAACAAACATTGCTCCCCAGGGCAATTTAGATTGAAACACATAAAAAAATGAATTTACCTTTTTCTAACTCCTGATGGGGTCAATTTTAAAAACAAGATGGCAGCTCATGCATTTGCAGGCAACCTGCAAACAGGAAGTGCTGCTGGGCTTTCTGTTACTGTGTATTGTCAGTTATGTCAGTTGCTCCAAAATGGCCGCTACCTTTCTTTTCTTTTTGCTTTAGAGTGGATGGGAACGCATTTCTGGCTTTACTACTCATCTTCCCCTCCCCTCCTCTGCCTGGCTGCTGCTGTGGGTTTGGCGGTGGTCTGGTTTTCAAAGAAAGCATGCACTGCCACAGAGAAGCCGGGGATGTGCCCGGCGGGGGAGATCATGTTGCGGAACCCGCCAGGATCAGGTAAGATCACAAGCGCCGCAGGGTGTTTCACACAGTGGGGCATTCGGTGTAGCCCGGCCTGGAATCTTTTAAATTTGACTGTTTCAACAATGTAATCATTTGTCCACTAGGTGTCAATTTCTTCCAGCTGGTGAGAGTTTTTTTAAGTAAAAATGTTTTTGAGAGAGAGTTCTCTTTTCTTTGCAAGAACTGAGGCCCTTATTTAACAAGGGATAGCGCCAGGTAGCGACTGGTGAGCGAACGGTAATGACGGTCACCGCCACGAGAACGCCGACTCCCCACCACAATCACACATTTATCAAGCCGATCCTGCTTAGCGACTGAGAGAGCGCCAGATAGCGAATCATTCATCATTATTCCAGCCTCAGCCCACAGCGCCAGCGAGCGACCTTGAACAGCAACAGATATGACCTCTCGCTACCTGGCGCTCTCCAATGCATTTCAATGGAGCAATCTTTAAATATTCATAATTAATTGCTATTAATTTTTTTTTTTTAATGTCAAAAATTCTGTGACCACTTCTGCAATGTTAGATATTTTTTTTTAAGGAAAAAAAAAAAATTGTACAGAATTGATATTACAGGTCTGATATTAATGTATTCATATTACAAAATGTTTTTTTTTTGTTTCCAAAAATATAGTTGTTTGGGGGTTAAAAAACTACTTTTAACCCATCGCCGCCAGCGCTCTGGGGTTTAAACATGCATTTCACAGCGCGAGAATTTTTTGAGCGTGATTTGTTAATGAATATGCTGGGAGCCGTTCGCTATGGCCATTCGCTATCATGCGCTCCCATACAGCGCGGAAACCTGTCAAATAGGCATGTGTGAATTGTCAGAATATATGCTATAATTATCCATCTATTTATATATTGTCTGAGGATACTAGTCACCTCTTTTTTGGGGGTATCCCCCGTCTTGTGTTTATGTTTTTTAACTATGTATTGTGCTGTTATGTGCCATCTTTTTGTTTATTTATTTAAAAATGTATGAAATAAAATACTGTCATTTTATTATTTGAGTGCGGCTTATTTAGGGGGATTATTTTTCTGGGATTAGTCTAGGACCCCAGTGCTATACTATTTTTGGTTCATTATTTAATCCCCAGAGCCAGCACCTCTCTGCAACACTTAAAGAGGACCAACACCCAGGGGTGATCGGCCCGGAAATCTATAAGATTCCCGGGCCGATCACCTCCCACCCCGCGGGACATCCGAGATCGGGATGTCCCGCGGGGTGAAACCCCCCAGAAACCCCAAAAACACCTTACCTGATCCGCCGCCGCTTCCGCCGCCGCCGCCTCCCGCGCGCCCCTCCAGACGTGCGCGCGCCCGCGCCGGCCCTCTGTGAATGGCCGGCGGGGGCGCGCGCGCGCCGAGAGTGACGCGCGGGAGGCGGCGGCGGCGGAAGCGTCTTGGACGTTCCTGATCCCCGCCTGGACGTTGGCGGGGATTGGCTGCGGCGCTCACGTGGGAGCGCTGAGAGGTGAGTTTTTTGGGGTTTCTGGGGGGTTTCACACAGCGGGGCACCCCCGATCGGGGTGCCCCGCCGAAGTGGACCAAAACCCAGGATAGTCAAAATCCTGGGTGTTGGTCCACTTTAAGCTGTGCACATCCATCCTAGTTGTGTTTTCCACTCCAAGTAAAACCACACAAAATACATTTTAATGTTCTAAATGTAACTACTTACCGGCCCACGTCTTCTTTCTTCTTTCCCGTGGCGCATTGTGTCCTCCTCCGTTCCAGCACAACGTATTGTGTCCCAGGCAGGGTGTCCTGACTGGGCTTAAAGGGGGGACCTACACATTTTTTTGTGACATGTATAACAGGAGGCTCCCCTCCCAGGGCCGGTTAAGTGTGGTGGAGACCCCTGGGCACAAAATCTGGTGGAGGCCCCAGATGCAGTTTTATTCTTATTTAATTTGAAATAACAGTCCAGCCAAGTAACTGATTGGGGGTTGGTTGGCACCCGACAACTTACTGGAACGTCAGATTAAGTCCCTTGTGCGGGTGCGTGCTGCTCGGGAACTCCTGCTTTGCCATTCTGGGTGGGGTGTAGTGTAGTCACCCGGCTGGTCCAGCAGAAAACAGTTCCCTGCATTGAGCTGCCAGCGGCTGTGCTTGGTGGCTTATGTGCAGTGACAGCTCTGCACCCATCACTGTAGCGTTGTTTGTAGCAGCTTTGCTGCCCGTCAGACCAAAGACTGAAAAGCCTCCTGGACCAGACCATAACTCAAAGATTGGTAGAGGCTCCCTTTGCAGGGCAAGTGGTGGAGGCCCCAGGGCTCTAGCTCCTTGCACCCCCCTCATAATCCGTCCCTGCTCCCCCCCTCCGCCCAAACTCATTACCCTCACTGAGTAGCGAGGATGAGGGAAGGACTGGCAGTCATTTTAATTTTATAAAACCCATACCCTGGGGGTTTTGATTAGATGTAAGCTAGTGTGGATCTGATTTGATAAATTCTGTATCAAGGAATCGCAAATGCTTTTAGAACATTTGTGTGCGGATAGAGGTGGTTTTCAAAACATCCCTGTCAACCTTTAATTACTTGTCAACACTGGCCAATGTTTTTTTACAGATTTTTGTATAAAATGTGAAATCGGAGAGTAGGTTAGTAACCTTACCTGTACAAATCTCCTTTATATGAATCTTTCTTATGTGATCTGGCTTTATTATCAATACCTTACAACATATAGGTGTAAATATAATCTGGGGAAATGTTTTTTTTTTCCTGTTTAGGGTTTCACTCAGGGTCCTTAGGGTCCCCAGCCCCGACCCTGAGTGAAACCCTAAACAGGAAAAAAAACCCATTTCCCTTGCACTATTGCGGCCAACAAAAGGCCCAATATACCTCACCACTCTGATAAGTACGAAACGAAAAGAACACCTACTGACACCTCTAGAAACACCTATCTCTCCTCCCAGTCTCCCAGTAAATATAATCTGCTTTGAACAGTAAATGGGGAATTTCTTTATCATTCTTTCTATTGTGTATATTCTGAACATTATTCTATAAGCATAATACTGTTCATACACAGAATTTAAAGATACAGACAACTTAAGTCACAGTTAGAAGCTTTTTCACTGCATACAAGAAAATCAATTCAAGAGTTACTAAAAAGTTCAATTTAAATAAATAAAAAAAAATAACAACCCCTATGGGGGGGGGGGGGAAGGAGGTAAGGGGGGGGGGGTAAAGGAAGGGGTCGAGAAAGGATCAGATGCTCATTAGGTTTACATCAAAATCTGTAGGCAGAAAATTCCAAACCCAAGGATTCCACACTTCCCTGAACAGTCCCATTTTTTCATTGCCATAATGTAGTTAACCTTGTTTTTTAAGGCGTTGAAGCTCTAGGTGGGAGACCTCCAAGCCCTAGCTATCACCAGCTTTGCCCCTGATAGAATATAATACATCAACCACTTTTTCAGTCTAGAACTGTGGGGTATTGGGACGTTGAGGAGAGCTACCCAAGGGTCTCTGACCACAGATCTACCACATACCTTGCTGAGAACTCTAAAGATTCTTGACCAAAATCCCCTCGCTACTGGGCAATCCCACCATACATGCCGATACCACCCTAGAGAGAGGCACCCCCGGAAGCAGTTGGAAAAGTGTTAAATGGGAATTTCTTTTGCACTATCACTGGTGACCAGAGGGAGAGAGATGCATCCTTATATCGTGGTTAAAGCCACAACACAGAGTTTCCATTTGGGTTTGGGCAGTGTTACACACACACACACACACACCGGACTCCGACAAGTTAACCTTTTTTATCTTCTTTAAATTGTACTTAGAAGTATTACATACAATTATCTTTAAAGTGACACCAGACGTAATAAATATTCGCAGTTTCACAAATTTATTACATATGGGAACAATAATTCTGGGATGTTAATTTTCATTACCAGAAAAAAAACGGCATCCCATTCAGTTAATTATATTCCTATGTGTTATCCTTAATTGCACCTTAAGGCTGAAAATCTCATTTCTGCTTTAGCGTGCAGAATATTTCCAACCCCCCTATAACAGGAAGTGGGGCAGATCCCCCCCAATTACCGCACTGAGGAAGGGGGTTTACAAAAAAAACCCTTGATGGATCCGGATCCTTTTTTGATGTAACCCCCTACCCTGTCCACTTACCTTACCGGCATTCCCACTCATTGTCCTCCTGCAGCCCGCCAGTGGCGCGGGAATGCTGGTATGGTGAGTGGACTACATTTGCTCCATAAATCGCATAGGCATTTCCCCCCAGTAAGTGTAACTCGCATGCACATTGGGTGGAGATTGCAACTTGCAACCCACTAACACCCCAGAAAGTGCAATAATAATAGGGAGGCACAGCACTGACATATGCAGAATGTGGCTGAGAGCATCTGTTACTCGCCCCAGGCTCCTGCATTCTGCTCCCCATCCTCCATTGCTCAGCCAAGTTACATATTCATCAAATAACAGCTTATGTCATTTATCTGAGCTGCAGAGGACAGGAAGCAGACTGCAGGGGCCTGGGGGTGAGTATGGATGCACACTCTCCAGCCATGCTCTTGTGCTAATTTATTAATTTTGGGGTATGGCCACCTGGGCACTGACAGTAGTGGTGGATGGGGTAGTTACTTTTCGATGGGGGGGGGGGGGGTTGTTGGTCTGATTACAATGTTGGTGGTGGTCGTTGGTGGTCATGCTGGGTGTTGCAGTGCTACAATAGAAGACGGTACAGGTGATCCACTCATGGTGTATTGATCAGCAGTACAATTTTTGAATGATGTTACATACATGTTGACACACACTATGTACTATGACCTACATAAAATGCTGTTGGTTAAGGTAAGTCTCTGTAGTCACTGGCAGTTCGCATCCCGTCCCATGTGAAGTCCCTTCTCGTGAGGTGCCACGCCTCTTCCTTATCATGCCTCTTCCAGACCATGCCTCTTCCAGACCACGCCTCTTCCGGACCATGCCTCTTCCTCACCTTGCCTCTTTCAGGCCACGCCTCTTCCAGGCCATGCCTCTTTCTCACCATGCCTCTTCCAGGCCCCGCCTCTTCCAGACCATGTCTCTTCCAGGCCACGCCTCTTCCAGACCATGCCTCTTCCAGACCATGCCTCTTCTGGACCATGCCTCTTCCTCACCATGCCTCTTCCAGGCCACGCCTCTTCCAGACAATGCCTCTTCCAGACCACGCCTCTTCCAGACCATGCCTCTTCCTCACCATGCCTCTTCCATGCACCGCCTCTTCCAGACCATGCCTCTTCCAGACCACGCCTCTTCCGGACCATGCCTCTTCCTCACCATGCCTCTTCCAGGCCACGCCTCTTCCAGACCATGCCTTTTCTGGACCATGCCTCTTGCTCACCATGCCTCTTCCAGGCCACGCCTCTTCCAGACCATGCCTCTTCCAGACCACCCCCCTTCCAGACCATGCCTCTTCTGGACCATGCCTCTTCCTCACTATGCCTCTTCCAGGTCACTCCTCTTCCAGACCATGCCTCTTCCAGACCATGCCTCTTCCTCACCATGCCTCTTCCAGGCCCCGCCTCTTCCGGACCATGCCTCTTCCAGACCACGCCTCTTCCGGACCATGCCTCTTCCTCACCATGACTCTTCCAGGCCCCGCCTCTTCCTGACTGGTACCGGACCCCCCACCCCAGGGCAAAATCCTGGGTGCTCCACTTACCAATTAAACGGGGCAGGGGGATTATTGTCTTCGGCATCTGGGAGCATTGAATGTCAGATACTGGGGACTATCCAGCCGGAGGGCTTCCGTACCAGATTCTCCCATGCCTCGCTCAACACTAACCAGTCTACAATATTGACCTTTTTTTCTGATGTTCGAAATTTTAGGTTACATCAGCTGTAACCCATAATCATCAACATCCAAAGAAATAAATGAATAAAACAGATTACTCTATGATTCATACTTATTGAATTAAATCACTAAAATAAATACATTTTTTGATGCTATCCTAATTCATTGTGATGCACCTATATAATTAAGGGAAAATATGGCCTCGATTTAGTAAGAGTTGAAAAAATTCTCATGGTAATAAAAAAAATCGCTTTTTTCTCATAAAGAATTTTTTTATTACCATGAGAATGTAACTGTTACTGAATCACCATCTAGGAAGACAATGAAAGTCAATGTCACTTTTTACCCCTAAGAAATCTAGTGACATTTTACTATGTTTTTCACTGTAGTAAAAAGCATTTGATTTGACTGTTACTGAATCACCAGATAGAAAGACAATGAAAGTCAATGGCACATTTTACTACAGTGTAAAAAAGGAGTAAAAAGTTCTCTACTTTTCTTAGGAGCAAAAGTTGCCATTGAATATTGTTGTTATCTTAGCTGGTGATTCAGCAACAGAGACATTCTCAGGCTTCTTCTCATAAAGTGAATTTCTTACTACCATGAGAATTTTATCGAATCGTGCCAGTGTTTGTGCAGTTTGCTATTCACACACTAGAGGGGGCTCCAGGATCAGTAAATCTCCTTATAATGATGGCGTTTTTTTCAGTGGTCCGCGACTTGAAATACATCCTCATATTTATTTCACATGAAATTAAACTTTTAAAAAGCTGTAAGAAAACAATTTTTAACATGTGAACCTATATAAAAAAAGATGATATTAGGTTGACTGGCATAAATAAAGACTGAACCTATTTTTTTATGTTCTCCCACAAGGTGGCTGAGAGATTAGGAATGCTCTGTGTGTGCAGGGCTCACTTCTCTCTTCTTGGTGTACAGACATGGTGTACAGTTGGCAATAGCAACAGATAGGTAGTGATGACTGCTTCCATAAAACACACATCTGGTAACTTAAGAAAAAAAATAAATCAACTTAGAACATTGAGAACACCACTTTGGCACAAAAAAGAAAACACTTTAAAAATGCCATTGAAAATGGACTTTCCCTTTAAAGTGTACCAACACCCAGGATTTTGACTATCCTGGGTTTTGGTCCACTTCGGCGGGGCACCCCGATCGGGGGTGCCCCGCTGTGTGAAACCCCCCAGAAACCCCAATAAACTCACCTCTCCCCGCTCCCACGTGACTGCCCGGTCCAATCCCCGCCAACGTCCAGGCGGGGAACAGGAACGTCCAATCGGCTTCCGCCGCTGCCGCCTCCCTCGCGTCACTTTCGGCGCGCGCGCGCCCGTGCCGGCCATTCACAGACGGCCGGCGCGGGGGCGCGCACGCCTAGAGGGGCGCGAGGGAGGCGGCGGCGGCGGCGGAAGATAAGGTAGGTGATTTGGGGTGTTTGGGGGGGTTTCACCCCGCGGGACATCCCGATCTCGGATGTCCCGCGGGTAGGGAGGTGATCGGCCCGGGAATCTTATAGATTTCCGGGCCGATCACCTCTCGGTGTTGGTCCACTTTAAGGACGGCAGCAGATGTATCCTCAGGGATGTAAGAAGACATGTTGGTGATCTTGATACGTTAATTTTAAACAAAAAGCTAAAACAATTACCAGATTTTTTGCCCCATAACACACTTTCCCTCCCAAAAGGGAAGATGAAATGTTAGTGTGTCTTATGGGGGCAAATGTAAAAAAAGGGAGCGGGGCCGAGGAGAAGTGGTGACGGCGCAGGTGGTGTCAACTGGCAGGTCGCTGCTTCTTCATTGTGCATGGACTGGTGGGGATGCAGCAGGTAATGTGGGGGGAGATATTCTGCCACACTGCCCATAATGGGGGGATTTGGGAGGGTATCTTGCCACACTGCCTATAATGAGGGGAATTTGGGGGGAATAACATGCCACACTGCCTATAATGCGGGATTTGGGGGGATATCCTGCCACACTGCCTATAATGAGGGGGATTTGGGGGCAATAACATGCCACACTGCCTATAATGAGGGGAATTTGGGGGGAATAACATGCCACACTGACTATAATGCGGGATTTGGGGGGATATCCTGCCACGCTGCCTATAATGGGGTGGATTTGGGAGGATAGCATTGCCACACTTCTTGGGGATTTGGGGGGGGATATCCTGCCACACCGCAAACTTCCTGTTATGGGGTGATTAGGGAGGTATTCTGCAATCTGCCTGTTATGGGGTAATTGGGGAGGCATTCTGCACGCTACATGTTAGAGAGTGATTGGGGGGGCATTATGGGCTCAAATGGAGGGGGGTATTTTAGCACACCATTTGGTTCAGAATATTTGTTTTCTTATTTTCCTCCTCTAAATATTAGTTGCATCTTATGGACTTATGGGGCAGAAATACTGTACATATTTTAAGATACCCCCACAAACTATTGCTGTAGCTGTACCTGCTATTTATCCTTTACACAATGTTATTGATTTCAGTATATTGATTTGATAACCATTACAAGGATAAGGTAAAGCAAGGAATTTGACTACCCCGCAAGTGTCCGGCGATATCCATCAGGTTTCCCCGCAGTATTGGTAAGTTTATGCTTTGGCAGTAAGAGCCTGGAGTCCAGATATTGTTGGTTGAATATAATTTGAAGCTGGAGGAAAATGGAAATAACTTACACTGGCATAAGTGTTTGTAAATCTGGCCCTAAGTTTTTTAAGTGTGCAGATCACCACTAAATAGTCTTGAGATTAGTATGGCCAACAGGTGATATTTACTAACTCACTTTTGTTATGTGATGGGTTGAGATGGATTGGAAACTCATTTCTTCACATTTGGGTTTTCCGCCACAAGGTGGCGCAGTCAACTGCAAAAAGACTTGTGGCTCCTCCCGGCCCATAAAAAGCAGGAAAATACCCATAATATCCAGTGTTCTTTTGCAGTCCTGACTGCGAAGACAGAAGATGTCTCTCTCTGGATTTTAGTAGGCGAGCGGGGCATCCCGAACCCGTCGGCCCTGCAGGCCTATTCCCACCTGTTCCGGACCCATTCATGCCTCCCAGCCCCGGCTGAAGGTTCAGGTGACGGTAGGGGAGCACCTGGGGTCGGGTGCTCGCAGAGCTATGCTCTGGTTCCACTCTAGGACCCCTTGCCTGGTTTATATTGTGCTGGCTTGTGTTTCTTTGACACTGTAAGTTTTCACTTTAGTTGTGTCCCCTGCGCTGCTGCCTTGTCTTCTGGCTGGTCACCCCCTCGCCCTCCCCCCACCATGTGCCTCGTGGCGTCCTCATTCTCTCCCGGCCATGTTTCGTTCGCCGCACGGCATGGGTGCGTTGTGGAGGGGGAGTCCCTCCTTTTGTCTTGTCTCCGGGCGGCATTCTGTGCATGGGCGCCCGGAGGTTTGCGCGCTTGCGGCCCGCCCCTCAAGGTACCTCTAGGCCGGCGCCATTTTGTGAGCATGTGCCGGTTGATGTGGCGCTTTTGGAAGTAATCCCTCGCTGAATGGCTGCACTGGGTCTTTTTGGCTATTAGTCTCCTGGTTCTTCCAAGCTGGTGCCACCGGCTCTCTGGGCGTCCCAGCCTAGGACGCGCCTACGGGTCTCAAGAGGTCTGCTGCGCCGCCGCTGCCGCATCAAAGATCCTCTCTCCTGCTGTGCTGGTCACAGGAGTCCCTGGCACTGCAAATCAGTCCGTGAGTCCACTCCTCCTTTTGTTTATTCCTTATTTTTATTGTGCATGCGCTGTGGGATACTCAACTCTTGTCCCTATTGTGTCTTCCAGGCGGGTCCCTCATTACTTGTGGTTTCTCTCGGTCCCTCCACCCCCCCTGTCTGCCCTTCCGAGGCTGTGGGGCATCCCGAGTCTGGGACACCAGCGCTTTTTACTTGGCATTTTCTGCTTAATCACCATATGGAGACTTCTGGAATAGCGAGCTTGGGGGCCCCTCGGGGTGGGCTCCACTGTGTCTTGTGTGTGGTATATCCCCTTTGAGCGGCCGCAGCACGGTTTGCGTCCCCTGCGCCCAGAGTGTTATTACGGAACAGGATGGCCTAGCGCCCCACTCCCCAGCCCCCTTTTACCTGCAGCTTCACCGACACCCCCGTGTCTACATTTAGCCCCCAGTGAGGGGGAGGTCAACCGGGGGTCCTATTCAGACCTGGCGTTACGGTGGCCAGTCTCGAACGTCATTTGGCGCGCCCGCTGGTCGGTTAGGCTTCCAGCAAGAAGCAGCATTTAGAACCGGCCTACGCTCTCTTTGTCGATGATGATGACGCCTATGAGGCTCCTGGCGGTCGTGACTCCATGGAGGAGGGTGAGTTATTCCATGACTCTGACTCCTCCGGGGACCGTCCGGGCGACTTTGCCATTAAAAAGAAAGTCAAACGTCTTGCTGAGGCTACTTGTTCCCGCAAGTGAGCGGATTAACTTTTGGCTTGTGCTGACTTCATTGCTTTTGTGCTCTCAGCCATGGATGATGCTGTCCGACTTGGTGGTAGGGCTTCGGCTCTGCTGGTTGCTCTCCGCCGGTCGATTTGGCTGTGGCAGTGGGTGGCCGATGCTGCCGCCAAGAAGTATCTCACTGGACTCCCCTTCCTGGGCATCCGTCTCTTTGGGGAGCATCTTGATCATTCACGGGCCTTTCGGGGGTCTTCCTCCTTTCGGCCCTTCCGAGGGGGACGCGGCTCCTCCTTCCCTGGCGGTCGCAGGGAATCCTGGGGACGAGGTAGGGCCCGCGGTCGCCCCAGTCTCTCCTGGGGATCCAAGCCTAAGCCCCCCTCCAAACCCCCTCAGGCATGAGGAGGCGCCCTCACCCATCCGGGTGGGGGGGCGGCTTTTACTCTTTGCTCACGTCTGGAGACAGCACGTCTCGGACCGGTGGATTCAGGAGGTGGTATCCTCCGGCTATAAGATAGAGCTCGCAGCTTGCCCCCCCCCCACCGAGGTTTCTTTGGTCCCGGATTTCCCAAAACCCTGTCACGGCACAGGGCCTGAGGTTGGCCGTCCTGCGCCTTCTGTCGCCCGGAGTGATTTGCTCGGTGCCTCTTCAGGAACGAGGTTGAGGTTTCTATTCCAATCTTTTCACGGTGCCCAAGAAGGACGGCTCTCTGAGGCCCATCCCGGATCTGAAGGGTCTCAACAGATTTGTCAGGTTCAAACACTTCTGCATGGAAACTTTGCGGTCGGCGGTGAGCTCCCTTCAGGCCAGCGACTTCATGACCATGGTGGACATCAAAGATGCTTATCTGCACGTTCCTATTTTCCAGGGACATCAGAAGTTCCTGAGGTTCGCCTTGGAGGAACAACACTTTCAGTTTGTGGCACTGCTGTTTGGAATCTCCTCGGCCCCTCGGGTGTTCACCAACTGGCGGGTGTGCTGGCGGGTGTCATGGCCCTCCTGAGGAGTCAGGGCATCCGCATTCTTCCTTACCTGGACCACTTGCTGATTTCTGCCCAATCTCTTCATCAGGCCGAGAGCGATACTCAGAAGGTCTTGTCCACTCTCGAGGCTTTCGGGTGGGTGATCTATTATCCTAAGTCTTCAATCACCCCGTCATTGGTGGGGTCTTTCCTGGGCATGACGTTGGATACATCTCAGGTCAGGGTGTTCCTTCCTCAACAGAAGGGGGAGGGTCTTCAGACGCAGGTGCGGCCTTGTTGTCGCATCCACATCCCTCCATCCGTCTGGGGATGCAGTCGGTGGGCCTCATGGTGTCTTGCTTCGAGGCGGTTCCCTTCTTCAGTTGAATCTCCTGGCCGTTTGGGATCACTGGAGTCCCTGGAGCAAGAATTTACACTGTCCCCTTCAGCCAGTCAGTCCCTTTCGTGGTGGTTGGATTCGAGGAACCTTCTAGTGGGCAGGTCTTTTCTTCCTCCGTGCTGGGAGATTGTCACCACGAACGCCAGTCTGACCGGTTGGGGAGGTTTCTGGCAATCTCTAAGGTTCCAGGGCTGGTGGGGCCCGCAGGAGGCTCATGTTCCCATCAATCTTCTGGAGTTGAGGGCGATCAGATGGTTCTCTCCCAGTTGACTCCGCACCTTCGGGGTCGGGCGGTCGAGGTCCGATCGGACAATCAGACGGCGGTCGCCTACATCAATCATCAGGGCGGGACTCAAAGCAAACGAGCCCTCAAGGAGGTGTCACTGATCCTGTCCTGAGCAGAGGAGAATGTTCCATGCATCTCGCCAGTTTACATCCCGGGAGTGAAGAACCAGGAGGCGGACTCCCTGAGCAGGGGTTCGTCTCACCTGGGGGAATGGTCCCTCAGCAACAGGATTTTTTGCGCCCTGTGTTGCCGCTGGGGTCATCCGGATGTGGACCTGTTTGCGTCCCATCACAATCACAAGCTTCCAAAGTTCGTCTCCCTGTCAAGAGATCCTCTGGCCTTTGCCAAGAACGCGCTAGTAATTCCTTGGACGGAGTTTCAACTTCTCTCTGCCTTTCCTCCCTTTCCTCTGCTGGGATGTGTGCTGCGCAAGATAGCCCAGGAGGGGGTACCGACCATTCTGGTGGCCCCCGCTGGCCGAGAAGAGTTTGGTTCGCAGACGTTGTCCAGATGGCGGTGGATCACTTCGTCATGCCCGACGATCCAGAGCTCCTCACTCAGGGACAATTGTGCCATCCCAATTTACGAACGCTGGCTTTGACGGCGTGGCTGCTGAAACCTCAATCCTGATGGATAAGGGGCTGCCAGCCTCTGTCGTTGGTACCATGATTCAGGCTCGAAAGAAATCCTCTTCTATGATTTATTACAGGGTCTGGCACGCTTACATTGCCTGGTGTGAATCTAAGTCTCTTCCTTGTCGCACCTTTTCCGTCTCCAGGATTCTGGAATTTCTACAACATGGTTTGGAGTCGGGGTTACAACTAAGTACTCTCAAGGGCCAAGTCTCGGCCTTGGCAATTTTTTTCCAAAGATCCTTCGCCAATCATAGGCTTATCAAAAATTTTTCCAAGGGGTTACTCATGTACATCCGCCACGTAAGCCCTTGCTTCCGGTGTGGGATTTGAACGTGGTGCTTTCTGCTCTACACGGCCCTCCCTTTGAGCCCTTGTGTGATGCGGCTTTGTCCATTCTGACTCTGAAGGTAGTCTTTTTGGTAGCTATCACCTCGGTGTGTCGCGTCTCTGAGCTGGCGGCGCTTTCTATGAAACCTCCTCAATTTGAGCGACATCAGGATAAGGTGGTGTTCCGTCTCAAACCGGATTTCTTGCCGAAGGTTCAGTCTTCCTTTCATCTCAATGAGGACATATTGTCTTGCCTTCCTTGTGTCCTGTCCCTTCTAATTCTAAGGAGCGGACTCTTCATTCTCTGGATGTGGTCAGAGCACTTAAGTACTATTTGGTTGCCACGGAGTCCTTTCGGAAGTCGGACTCTCTGTTTGTTCTCCCTGCAGGGCCTAGGAATGGTTTGCCTCCGGCCAAATCCACTATCAGCAAGTGGATCAGACAGGCGGTGGTGCGAGCGTATTCCACCAAGGGGAAGGAATCCCCTTTCCGCGTTACTGCTCACTCCACTAGAGCTATTGGTGCCTCTTGGGCTTTTCAGCACCAGGCTTCTGTTGAACAGGTTTGTAAGGCCGCAACTTGGTCTTCAGTTCATACTTTTTTACTAAGCTTTACAAGGTTGACATTAGGGCCTCAGCTGATGCTGTTTTTGGTCGCAAAGTGCTTCAGGCGATAGTGACTTGAACTATCTGCTGTTGCTCACTGGGGATCCCACCCTTCAACATTGTACTTAAGGCCCTGGATACCCCACTAAAGGGAGTAAGTCCAGCATTGCCCAATGCTTAAGTGTAGAAAACTGTCTGAATGTGATACATTGTGTGTGATACAGCTTGTCCCAGTGCCCTGAGCAATGTGCAGTACCCCATGTGAGACTGGTAATAGAAGGCCCTGTAATAGAAGTGGATACAGTAAGCAGTATTCAAGGGGAGCCCTGCCTCAGTTCTAGGTTCTTACATGCAAAACCATCTGAGAGATAAGAAGTAACATTAGAAAGGAGTATGAAGACCATCAGGAAAAAAGCCAGTCTGAGGCGTCCTTCCTGCTGGTCTGTGACAGCTCAGTGGGAAAGTCAGGATGGAATAAGGCCCCGAATGGCTGAAAGCAGTCCAGAAGTACCCGGTGCCTCTAAAGTAGGGCTGAAGTAGTGGAAACTATCTAAGTGTATGCTAATTAAAGACTTCCTTTGTTTTACTTCATTGACGTTGTCTCTGGAACCATCTGGAAAAGCAGCAAAGAGTAAATGCAACTCACCCACACCACACTTCAAGTGTCACCAATCTTAGGTCCAGAGTTGCCTTAGCTCCTCACCTCCACTTGTCTGTTGGCGAAAACAGTTAGGTAAACCAATCTAGTGGATATGAATTACCACTTTAATATAAGATTAGGTTTTGTGATTTCTTTGTTTGCATAAAATTTCTACTATATATTCTATCTAGATTATCAATTGAGACTATACTGTCTGCATTCATTTTTTCTACATATATGATAGTTAGTTTGGAAACATTGTTGCATATTTAAGTACTTTATATATTTCCAGGTAGTGAGAAATTGTAGTTTTAATTGTCTTGTGTATTAGTGTTTTGTATGTTTTTAGGTTCCAGGGTGGCCTTAAATAAAATAAAATTATTTTTATATATCTTATGAGCTCGGTTTGAGTGCCCATTTGTTTCCAAGTACCATGTGGAGGTTTTATGCTTTTATTGTTCTTCGACATGCTCAGCATCTAAATTCTGAAGACACTCTGTCTCCACCAATATATAAACCCAAGTGCCTTAGCTATCAGAAACACACACATTTATTATAAATTCTTTAGTTGTATATCTCATATTTTAGCTTCAGTTGAGGTTGAGGTTATGTTTCTCGTCCTGCTTTCTCTCCATTTTATACAACTTTCTTGGCGATGAGAAAATCTTTAAGGCGTTTCACTTGCCAGATACCAACAGTGGTGAGAATGATGGTCTGAGCCATTGCCCACCAGAGGACATTACTGTTCATATCTTCACTCTTTTGCCGATAGTATTCCTCACGCTCCTGGAAAATAACATGAATATAGCTAATAAAAGAAGTTGATGACTATTCAACCATGCTAAGTGCCAATGGTTATGCTAATGGACTAATGGATCTATAATCTATAATATAGCTAATCCCGCAGCTTCTCAAATACTCCCCAAAATATATGACCCCCTCAAAAAAATACCCACACCTTATGTAAAAATGCAAATATGAAGGGCCTTGGGCAATCTGGTTTTGACATACATACTATGAGCAAGTACTTCGAGTGGTGCCCAACATATCCTCCACCCTTTTTGGTACCACCGGTGGGAAGTTCCTGCACCTGTTATACACCATCCACACTGAAGGATTAAAGTGGACCAATAGTCAAACATGACTTAAACCAAACCAACACAACAAGCAGTGCTCATATACATCACTCCCCAGGGCAATTTACATTTCTGCAAATAAAAATTAATTTACCCTTTTCTAACTCCTGCTGTAGTGAATTTTAGAAGCAAAATGGCGGCTCATGGATCTGCAGGCCACTTGCAAACAGGAAGTGCTGCTGGGCTTCCTGTTGCTGTGCATTGCCAGTTGAATCCGCGCAGCAGCATGGCTGAGATGCTGGGAGAGGAAGCTCCAAAATGGAGCTAGACAATCAGCTTTGAGCGGATGCAGGAGCAAATGTAAGTGCTGACAATGATTCAGTATCCTGCATGCAGATGGGGCAAGGGAGTTTTGGGGTGTTTTTTTTTCCAAGTGTGCCAAGCTGTTGGTGCAGTTTAAGCCGATGTGAAAGTGGCATATTACACACTACAAGGCATCAGAGTGTATTTACTGCTGCCACTGGAACTATGGGAGTTGTGGGTTTCACTCTAGTAATATTAACCCTTTAAGTGTCAGCCTACCTGGAGATTTTGTCACTCTCTGTTGCCAGACCATTTTGTATTATTTTACGCTCCACATGTTCAACTGTGATTCTAAAAGGGATTTCCAGGAAAATTATATATTGTTTTTTTCAGCAAAGTGTGGGCTTTAACATGAAATGTCTTGTTTGTCATTGTTAGGTGTATTCTCAATATTTGGGGTGAAATATTTGCAAAAAAATAAAAATTTTTTTTTACAATTTGTAGTGTTTTTTGTAATAAAAAAAGGAAGTTTGTCAATAAAATATTATTGCGTGTGAAATCCTAGTTTCTCCCGGTTACAGTGGTACCACATATGTATAGGTAGACACCCTTTTCTGCCCGGGATACTCCCCCAAACTGAAACAGAGCTTTAGGAGATTTTCAGATAAACTTCAAATATGCTAAGCGCTAGGCGCACCTTGCAGTTTTTCAAGAAAGACAACCCTTTATATTTGAAATACCCCCCACAAACTATATATTCTCTGGAAGTACACACCTCAAGCTTTCTAGGCGTATCAGGCTTGTTAACATGGGTGCAGTTTTCTGGATGTAATTCCTCAATAAATTCTTTGGTTGCATAGAGTTTCTCTAAAAAAGAATAAAAAAGTAGAATCAAACTCATATTTTCCTAAAAAAAAACAAGCCCAATCTGAAAAAGCAAGGTCCGCTGAACAGAACGATACCCAACATGCATAGCTACTGTCAAGGGAAGAGTTGTCAAACACCCCAAAGCAAAGCATGTGAGTAAGGGTAATTTTACTTGAAAATTTCAGCCCTGCAGACAAAGTGCGCACCTTGCAATTTTTCTACCAAAACAACCCTTTACTTTTGGAATACCCCCACAAACCATATATTCCCTGAAAGAGCATATGTTAAGCTTTCTAAGATTTTAGAAGTAATCCCTTGAAGAATTCTTAAGAAACAAAGGAGGGATGGCAGCCGCTCAGACCATTTTATAACTAACCTGGGAGGTGCACGTTAGCAGGGCAATTAGGATACAAAAGTCTTAAAGGAGCCACAGCACTCAAACCAGTTAGCTTGCTGACCAACCTACAATCTGTCTCTAAACTTGGTTAAAAACAGAGGCTCGGTCCACACACATCTGCAGAAGTATGCTTAAGCTGCACCACCAGCGCCAAGGTGCCCCTGTGAGCTAACTGGTTTGAGTGCTGTGGCTCCTTTAAGACTTGTGTATCCTAATTGCCCTGCTAACGTGCACCTCCCAGGTTAGTTATCAAATGGTCTGAGCGGCTGCCACCCCTCCTTTGTTTCTTTTGAATTTGTGCAAGCACATGGTGTTTGGGGTCTAGGCTGTACTGCGAGGTCTTTGACCCTTCCACCCCATGGCTTGCACTTGAGGTTTAGGGCAACCTCAGGTAAGCCTGCTCCCAATTTATCTATTGCATTGTATGTCCCAAATGGGGATCTCAGAGATTAGAGTTAGGACTGCACCTCACAGGGGGACCTTGGCGCTGGTGGTGCAGCTTAAGCATACTTCTGCAGATGTGTGTGACCAAGCCTCTGTTTTTAACCAAGTTTAGAGACAGATTGTAGGTTGGTCAGCAAGCTAACTGGTTTGAGTGCTGTGGCTCCTTTAAGACTTTTGAAGAATTATTAGGTTGCACAAGGTTTCCCATAAAAAAATTATAAAAAAAAGCAGAATAAAAAAAACATTTTCTTAAAAAATCAATATGCAAACATAAAAAAACAAGCTAAATCTGAAAGCACAAGGCCCCCCCGAGCAGAACAATACCCTACATGCATAGGCACTATTAAACCTTTTCTTTGACCGCCTACTTGAAATGTTTTCATCCTCTGTTGACAGGTCATTTTTCACCATTTTGCAACAGGTTTAACCATGATTTTTGGAGGAATTTCAAGGAACATGAAATGTCTTGTTTGTAATTTTTCTACTGTTTTTTAAATATTTTTGCGTAAAAAAACAAAAAAAATTAAACATTTTTTTTTTAGAAAATTGTCTCCTTTATTTTTAATAAAAAAATTATTTTATTAGAGAAAACCATATTGCATGTGAAAGCCCTATTTCTTCCAATTACAACGTACCACATAGGTATCGGCAGCCCCCATTCTTGCCCAGGAGACCCCCCAAACTGAAAAGAGCACTTTATAAATTTTACAATTAAAATACAACTAATATCCACACTATAAACATAATGGGTACATTTTCAAAAAATGACATACATTTTTTTTAATTTTAAGGGTTAAAAACCCCCTTAAAAAATGACATGGGGTCCCCCCTACCCAGCATACCCAACCAGCTATGAAGGCTTGTAGAACAGGGTGCAGGGGCCAGCTTTGGTGGCCCCCTGCCCTGCCAGCCACAAGCTCACATAGCTTCCATGGCCCCGGCTCTTCTGCCCCCCCGGCCTTTGTGGAGGCAGGTAATTGGGGTTCCAGGGGTTAATGGCAAGTCACCCGCTAGCGCAGGTGACTTGCCAGCCCCCAGTTCTGTGAACTGGTATAGGGGTCCCATGGATCCCTTACCAGTTCAAAAAAATTAAGTGTAAAATAAACACACAGACACAAGGAGAAAACATATTTTATTAGGTTTTTTTTAATACTTACCTCCCCATCCATCCCTGGGCACTGTGTCCCACGCTGATCACCCTGGCTTCTGCTCTCCTGCTGCTGCTGGAAGCCTTTTATAGCTGCTTGTCGATAGAACATAAGGGGTTAATTAAAAAAAATTACATAGGGTCCCCCCTCCCGGTGGTTGAGGGTAATGAATGCGAGGGGGGGAGGATACCCAGCTGCAGGGGGTTCCTCCACTTCAATGGGGTCGGGAGGGACGGATTTGGCCAGACGTGGTTTGTGCTGGGCCTTCAATGACTCCTTCTGCAGATGGGGGCCCACGTGCAAATTCCGTCATGAATGTTCGGGCTGCGACGGGAGTCACTCAGTTGGGAGATGTTTTAAGAAGGGTCGGGGGGGTGCAGAGGGGCCGAGGGGCCTGTAAAAAGGGGTATCCCCGGTGAGAGGAGCGGAGATGCGAGTGGGTGGTAAAGGAGAGAGCAGGCATGGGGTCCGTCACCCACTACTTAGAAGATTTTTTGTGCGTGGGCTGGCGGGCACTAGGGTATGCAATTTGTTGTTGGCAACCATGCTAAACGTGTTTGGGGCTTTTGGGGTGCCTGTGGCGCACGACAAAATGGAAGGTCCGGCAACCGTGACAAAATTCCTGGGAAATCGAGATCGACATGGTGGAAAGGGTATGTAGGCTGCCAAGGGATAAAATTGAGGATTTGGTTGGGGGGGGTGGAGGGGGCCCTGGGGGTAAAAAAGGTCACGTTAGTGCAGCTTCAGTCAGTGCTCGGGAAGTTGAACTTCGCGTGCCGGGTTTTGCCCATGGGACGGGTGTTTACCAGGCGTCTATCACTAGTGACGGCGGGGGTTCGGGAGCCGCATCACTTCATCAGGTTGACGGCGGCAATGAAGGAGGACATCCGGATGTGGATCACTTTCCTGGAGTCCTTTGACGGGCTGCCGTACTGGCTGGAACTGGTGAGGGCGAATGAGGAGCTTGAGCTCTTCACAGATGCGGCGGGCTCGGTCGGTTTTGGGGCCTACTTGGGGGGGAGATGGTGTGCGGGCCCCTGGCCAGGGCGATGGATGGAATCAGCTCTTGTGAGGAATTTGGCCTTAATTGGTTGCGGCAGTTAACACGCAGACTTCGTCTTCATTACCGGTTGTGGTGCTGCTCAGGCAGCTGGGGTTGGGTTGTCTGCGGTACAATGTGTGATGCAGGGTGGCACATGTGCCCGGGGTGGAAAACGCGATAGCTGACGCTCTTTCTCATTCACAGTGGGAGTGCTTCAGGAAATTGGCACCCGAGGCAAGGGAGGTCGGCGAGTCGTGCCCCAGTTGGCTGCTGGAGATCCTGTAAGACGCCTTTTTAGCTTAATACAAAAGTCAGGTGCACCATCTACTTGGGGGTCATATGTAAAGACGTGGCAGCAGTGGTGGGCCTTAGTGAAGGAGTTTGGGGTGCCTGTAACGGAGGACGATAGGCAAGGGTTGTTAATTTGGTGCGTGAGCGAGTTGTTGGCAGGAGGCGAGACCCCGGCTTTGGTTGACAAAAAAATGTCGGCTTTGGCATTCTTGTGCCGGCTGGAGGGTTGGGCGGATATGACAAAAGCGCTTTGGGTACGCCAGGCAATTAAGGGTTGGCGGAAAGAGCACAGGACGGCTGATAGCAGGCGGTCAGTCTCGTGGGGTTTGTTGGGGGGGATAATCAGTGTTTTGCCCCGGGTTTGCACGTCAGGTTTTGAGGTGAGATTGTTTAGGGCGGCATTCTCGCTGGCATTTCAATAACATGTCATTGAAGGAGCGGATCGATATGGCGGTGGAGTTGTGGCGGGCCAAGCAGCGCTAAGGTTTCAGCGCTGCCTGGCTTTGGCGGGTCTCCTCTCGGGTTTCAGGTCTGAGGTAGCATTTCCATTGGTAGGGTATGCGGCTGTTTCCAGTGGAAACAGGAAAGGACGATTTTGGTTAAAGAATTTCGGATGGTTGGGGTTCAAGTAGGGAAGGGAATGTTTTGGCCACTGACGGTTAGCCCGATTAAGCTCCCTGGCCTAGGAGGTATGTGGCCGAGTTTATGTTGGCTTCCGCTTGGTGGGGGTCGGGATGTTAATTTTGTTCCCTCCCCTTCCCTTCATTCTGGTGATCCTAGGCTTCTCAGACCCAGAACAATTGGGGGGACTCTTTTCTGCTTGTACATTTTGTTTAGATACGTTGGGCTGTGGCCAATTAAATTTAATGTTTCCAACGACACTGTGGTCCGGACTGGTTATTTTGGTGGTGGGAGGTGTATGACGCAGGGCATTTGGAACGCTAGCCCAGTCATGGCAAAATCATTCTAGATATAAGGATTAACTTATGAGTTTAGGCCTAAACTTAACCCCAAACCTCACTGATCTTCTGCCCCCCCCCCCGACCCTCCGGTTTTAGCTTTGGGCATTTGTTACTCACCTCACCAGGGCATCTTTCTTCTGGGTCCCTCGGATTCCGGTCAACCTCTCAACGGGCGGCACCATCTTGCATCCCATCAGGCACTGCGTGTAGCCCCTGGAATGCAATGGGGCCACCTGAAACTTTGCTGAGTTTCGAGATCGCTGTGGGACATTGACGAGCACGTGCTTGTCAGTTAGGGCCGGCTAAGTAGACGACGTGGTGAGGATCAGGCCCTGAAGCAGCTGGATGTCACAGCAGCAGGCGGCAACGACGACATCCAAAAGGTAAGTAGGGGCCGATGGGGGAAGGGGACTCGTCCCCTTTTTATTTTAGGTCCCATGTTCCTCTTTAACTGTAAGACCTACAAAAATGTTGTATCCTCCTGCTCCATGCTGTGACCTCCTATACATATTTAAACACACTGTGCATGGGAGTAACATACCCGCTGATATTCCTGCTCTTTTATAATATGATTCATTTCTCCTTGAAGGTTTTCTAGACTGTAGGATACTTCTTTTACTTTGTCCTTTGGATCCACTTTTGAGTAATCAAGAGGATGCTCTCCGACCTGAACGTCCAAGTGTATACGCTGAAAACCAGACCAAACACCATCCGGTTATATCATTTGTATCACAATGTTATATTACCCCCAACAGAATACCACTTTCCTTCAATGCTTTAAAGCAGACCAAAACCAGATACCTCGGAGATTAATCCTAAAGTGCAGGCACGGTTCTCCGGCAGCATTGCCAGGACTCCTCCATCTGATGAACGCACCACCACCAATATATATGAATAGCTGGCGATGGGTGCGCACAGTGGAGGGGAGCAGCCAGCATAATATCTGTCTTCAGATGTTTCCGTAAAATTGCTGTCTAAATATTTGATGTGTGTAGTCTGAGTGGTGATGTGGGCTGACGAACCCACCCCTCTAATTGTGGATTAGCCGAAGCTGGTGATAGTTAGCTGTACGCTGCTCCATATACTGGAGGAGTTTGCTCTGTCATGTAACTGTCAAGAATCTTTTTAAAAACTAAAAATTGTTCTGCATTTGGATCAGCTTCTAATCAGAAGAGTAGCTAGGCTTTCTGGCACCCAGGCAAAGATTAGAAATGGCGCCCCCCACCTGTGCTCAGGCCCCCCTTTGGCGCCCCCCTGATCTGCTACAACCGGGGCACGTGACCCCCCTGACCCCCCCTAGCTATGTCCCTGTTCTAATAAAGCTGCTGGATCCATACACACTCCAATAACCAACCCAAAACTAAGGTCACACAAATGATACTACATATTAGGCAGGGCAGGAGAACCAAAACTCCCGTATTGGGCCCAGAGGGGGTCCTAATGGCCACCCGGAACCGAGACCCGCTGGCTACCACACTATTGCTGCTGGCTTTGATGATAAATGAGGATGTTTACCTCCCCCCCCCCCCCCCAGGCTGGTTTGCCCTAGGGCCCAATTCAAACTAGGGGCCAATCTATCACACATGGGTTAGAAAGGGGACCAGACCACTCACCCGATTACCTAGTTATTTTAAAGTGGGCTAAAACACAGGATTTTGACTATTCTGGGTTTTGGTCCTTGCTCCCGGGGCACCCTGATCAGGGATGCCCCACTGTGTGAAACCCCCCAGATCACCCAATCTCACCCTTCCCCCATCCTACGGCGCATGTGCGGCCGCTTGGATCCGCTACTGCTCCTTCATCTAAGAGATCATGTAAGGCGAGTGGATTTGAGCGCGCTGGTGTCTGCATCCCAGCTACCCTTTAACAGGAAGCGTACCCACGTGGGCACGCATCCTGCTAAAGGGATAGCGGAAATGTGTACGCTGTTTGTGCATGTGCCGTTGGACCGGGAAAGAAGGTGCGTTTTCGGGAGACCTCAGGGGTTTAACACAGAGGGGCATCCCGAATCTGGATGCCCTGGGGGGGGGGGGTGAGTATGCCTGCCCTGGCGTCTCCTAGACTCCTGCCTGGTTAGGTTTTGGTCCACTTTAAATTTGTTTTGATTTTTTGTGTGCTTATCACTGCACTTTAAAAATTACTTTAGTTTTACCTAATTTTGTGAATGCTTATGGGTTCATTAATGTCTTCATTGTGGCACTTGTATTTGTTATTTTATTATACATATATCACTAGTATAATTAATATCCTTTTAATGCATTTCTGGCCTAGATGCCTTATACACAGTAATAATATATTTTATTCGAATGTAATGAGGTGGTTTCACATTATTAGAAGGAACTTAGTTATGTTTTTTGATTGTATTAATTCCAGATCAGGTGCTAACATTTATATATGTTGTGGCTTTACAGCTTTTATCTGTTTGGATGGGCTGTTTTAGAATTGCTATTGTCCTTTTGTTCTGTAATCTGTGATTAATATGTTTTATGCACCACCTGCATAATACTCACTGGGGGGTTAAAAAAACTCACCTGTGTAATACTTACTGGGGGTTTGAAAAAAAAAATACTCACCTGTGGCACCCCTGCATTTTACTTACTGGGGGTTACAAGAAACTACCATGCTGTGGGCACCACCTGCATAATACTTACTGGGGGTTAGAAAAAAATGACTCACTTGTTGGCACCCCTTGCATTCTACTTACTGGGGGTTTGATAGATTGTGAGGCCGATTTATTAATAGCGACATGTAGCGACAGTTGAGCGACTGTAGCGGTATTTTCACAGCGCCCGCTAGTAGTCGCTGTACTTGGCCGTTGTTCGGCTGTTGACAGCGACTCAGTCGGTGTGGCGTAATGTTGAATACAAGGTTACGAGTCGCTATTTGACAGGTTCCGCGATGTATGGGTGCGCATGATAGCGACTGGTCAGAGCGACCGGCTTCCACCATATTCATCAAAAAATCAAGCTCAAAAAATTCAAGCGCTGTGAAATGCATGTTTAAACCCCAGAGCGCTGGAGGCGATGTGTTAAAAGTCGTTTTTTAACCCCCAAACCACCATATTTTTGGAAACCAAAAAAAAAAAAATATTTTAAATAATTTAGTAATATGAATACATTAATATCAGACCTGTAATATCAATTCTGTACAATTTAAAAAAAAAAAAAAATTTCCCTTAAAAAAATAATCTAAAAAGGCAGAAGTGGTCACAAAATTTTTCACGTTTAAAAAAAAAAAAAAAAAAAAAAAAAACATTAATAACAGTTAATTATTAATATTTAAAGATTGTTCCATTGAAATGCATTGGAGCGCGCCAGGTAGCGAGAGGTCATACCTGTCGCTGTTCAAGGTCGGACGCTGGCGCTGTGGGCTGAGGCTGGAATAATGATGAATGAGTCGCTATATGGCGCTATCTCAGTCGCTAAGCAGGATCGGCTTGATAAATGTGTGATTGTGGTGGGGAGCCGGCGTTCTCGTGGCGGGGCCCGTCATTACCGGCCGCTCACCAGTCGCTACCTGTCGCTATTCCTTCATAAATCTTACTCACCTCTGTCCATCTGCATTGCACTTACTGCACTTACCTCTGTTTGTCAATGGGCCCCTCCTATATCACTCCTTGCTGCCTCTCATCCTTACTGAGCCTCTATTTACCTTTACACGTCAGTTTTAGTTACCCCTCCCACTTTCCCCACAGCAGGTCAGGGGCCACATCAGATGGCTCAGAGGCTACACCCAGCCCAGCTAGTCCTAAAGTTGCCACAAGGAATCCTCCCAACTATCTCAGTGGCCAGTCTGCCCCTTCATGTGCCTAATGCACAGGCTTTATTCCTGGTCTCCCTGCAGCCCTCTTTTCTGCCTTACCCTAAGAGATAGTGATAGTTTTAGGATTGCTTGGGGCTCATGTGCATGCTTTGCTGTAGTCAGAGACAGCTGTGGGACCATTTTGTTATGTCATGCTCATTTATGCTGAGAGCTCCAAAAGACAAAGTAGCTGTCCTGGAGTGATGGAGTTGAAAGGAGGGCAAACTTTGGAGCCCTGCTACAGCTTCTACCCTGAGTTGCAAGAAAGGAAGGGGAAGCACTTTGTAAGCTGCTTGCCGGCTTATTATTGTCATTACCTGGTCTGTATAAATCACGTTGCTATACTGGTCATTATATGGGTTAGGTTTTTAGTAGGGATGAGCGAACCGGTTCGGATGAACCGGAATTCGCTCCGAATTTCAGGGAAAATTCGATTCGGCACGAACCCGAATTTTTTTTGGTTCGTGCCGATCGAATTTTCCCTGAAATAAAAAAAAAAAAATGCCGGCATGGTGGGAGCGGGCAGGCCGGCTACGCTCTCAGGCGCCCTCTGATGACGCGTCCTCTGATGACAGCTGAGAGCGGCGCCGGCCTCCACGCTCCGATCATGCAGGTAAGTGTTTGCTTTTTAAACAAATGCCGGCATGGTGGGAGCGGGCAGGCCGGCTGCGCTGTCAGCGCTGACAGGCGTAGCCGGCCTGCCCGCTCCCACCATGCCGGCATTTTTTTTTTCAGATGAGCGATTCGTGAAAGTTCGATTCGGGCAAACCCGAATTTCTTGGGGAAATTCGGCGAATCGCCCGAATCGAACTTTTAAGAAGTTCGCTCATCTCTAGTTTTTAGCTTCCTATACATCAATTACTGCAAGGTACAATTCTATTTTTTTTTAAAGGAATAAAAATCTGTATCTGGGGCCTCCACCAGATTTTGTGCCTAGGGGGCTCCACCATGCTTAATCCGGCCCCTGTACACACCTGCTGAGCAAGCCATGGCCAGCACAAGAACAACCAGATTGATGGTCTCTGTGACCCCCCAGCCAGTCCCCCACACTCTTACCTTTACCCCAGTTAGGCCATTGTTTGTACTAACTCCATCACTCTACAATAATTAATAAAATCTATAAGTGCCGAGTTGGTGATTACAGAGCTTACACACATGTTGTATCGATGTAACAAGGAGCAGATACCTACCAATCTGTTTGATGCAAACGATATCAGATTTGTCGAATTTGACTGCATACAGATGGTGTGTTCTCCCTGAGTATGTGACGTAAAGGTGAATTTTCCATCGGGTCCATACAATTTAGAGAGCAGGACCTACACATAAATAAGAGCGTTAGTAGTATCATTTACATATACCTTCACCATGAATAAGAGTCTATCTTATATGTTTCCCACACCCTGTACATACAGATTGCCCACATTAATCCAGACCATCACCCTGTATAAGAGTCTATCTTATATGTTTCCCACACCCTGTACATACAGATTGCTCACATTAATCCGGACCTTCACCCTGAATAAGAGTCTATCTTATATGTTTCCCACACCCTGTACATACAGATTGCTCACATTAATCCAGACCATCACCCTGAATAAGAGCCTATGTTATATGTTTCCTCCACCCAGGAGGCACCCAGGTGAAGTGGTTAATAACCACGCAGCGCGTAGGTGAGAAGGTAAGTGGGGAGGACGTATGGGCGAATTACATTTAGGCCCTTATTTAACAAGGGATAGCGCCAGGTAGCGACTGGTGAGCGACCGGTAATGACGGGCACCGCCACGAGAACGCCGGCTCCCCACCACAATCACACATTTATCAAGCCAATCCTGCTTAGCGACTGAGATAGCGCTAGATAGCGACTCATTCATCATTATTCCAGCCTCTCCCCACAGCGCCAGCGAGCGACCTTGAACAGCGACAGGTGTGACCTCTCGCTACCTGCCGCTCTCCAATGCATTTCAATGGAACAATCTTTAAATATTCATAATTAATTGTTAATATATATTTTTTTTTTAATGTGAAACATTCAGTGACCACTTCTGCAATGTTAGATATTTTTTTTAAGGTAAAAAAAAAAAAAAAAAAATTGTGCAGAATTGATATTAAAGGTCTGATATTAATGTATTCATATTACAAAATGTTTTTATAAACTTGTTTTTTTTGGTTTACAAAAATATGGTTGTTTGGGGGTTAAAAAACTACTTTTAACCCATCGCCGCCAGCGCTCTGGGGTTTAAACAAGCATTTCACAGCGCGAGAATTTTTTGAGCGTGATTTGTTAATGAATATGGTGGGAGCCGGTCGCTATGGCCAGTCGCTATCATGCGCTCCCATACAGCGCGGAACCTGTCAAATAGCGACTCCTCACCCAATATTCAACATTACGGCAAACCGACTGAGTCGCTGTCAACAACCGAACAACGGCCAAGCACAGCGACTACTAGCGGGCGCTCTGAAAATGCCGCTACAGTCGCTCATCTGTCACTACCTGGCGCTGTTAATGAATCGGCCTCTTAGGCTGATTACTTTGTTTATAAAACTTTTTGGGCTCAGTATGGCATGTGTGTTCCGACGCGCTATGCAGTGTATAGGCACTTTGGTAGTTTTTGCATGATGGCACAGCACTTGGCACTTTCTAGCACTTTTTATTGTTAATTTGCACTAATATATATTATATATATATATATATATATATATATATATATATATATATATATATATATAATTACTCTTTGAGTAATATTGATTAATAATTATTATTATATCTATGAAGTAGAGTAGGGACTGCACAGGCACTTTAGAATTCATTGCCTGAGCGTTGGCATACATATGATCATATTGTGAGAGCCCTATATATTATAATATATTAAATTTGACTCTACGATTGGGGGCACATTTAGATTATAGTGCCTCATTGATTTAGCCCTCACAGGTCCTCCCCACTTGGGGGGGGGGGGGTTAATATATGTTTTTTATCATGGCATATGTTGTTTTGTCTTGTATATGATCAGTGTATATATATTTTTCTTGATTTAATAAATATTTGAAATTTATGCTTGGTGTGCAGCCTAATTAGTAGGAATATTGAGGTGGGGTAGCCCTGGAATCCCACCTATATAAGTGTGCTATGTGTGGACTGATTCCTCAGGCTAGCACCCATGTGTATATGAATTGCAGTGCATATCCCATAGAGTTCTTTGTTTCCTCCACCCTGCAGATACAGATTGCTCGCATTAATCCGGACCTTCACCCTGAATAAGAACATATCTTATATGTTACCCCCACTCTGTACATACCGATTGCCCATATTAAAAATCATCCTACCTGCATCTGCTGCGAGCCTTTAAACATCCAGGATGGCGGCACATGGAGTTTCAGGCTGCCTGCAAACAGGAAGTGTCTTCTGACTGTGCCGCTCTGCTTTCTGGGATTGCTGTCCTTTTCCTGACCCCAGCTCTGCTCTGTCTGAGCAAAGCACAGCTATAACCCCACCCCCTGTACATTTGCCCCCCTCTCCTCTCCTCAGTACGTGATGCTACTGAGGCAAGATGGCGACGCCCAAATCCTAGAGTCCTAAGCGGAGTGGAAGCGCAGTGGTGGAAAGAATAAATATTAAATGGCTAAAAACATAATATATATTAGCTTTAGATGTTGGGGGATAGTTGTTTACAGGTTTGGGCTTTTCATTAAATTATGCTGAAGGTCCGGTTTAATAATGTTATTATTTATTTATAAAGGCACCCTCATCCTCTGTGGTGGTGTACAAGGTATATACTTGGACCAAAACCCACCTGGAAGGCTTAATCCCTCCACCTGGTGCCTCCCAAACTGTGATGCCGTTCTGTGTGAGACCCCCAGGGCCTCCCAAAGGGAGGAAGTGATGCAGCTAGGGATTTCATTCAGCTTCTTCAGCTGTGCATTAGTATGCGTGGTGGGAGAAGCTGATTGGACGAGCAGTTGCGTCTGCACCGGGGGCTCGAGGAGAGGTGAGTTAGGTCGGTGTTCTGGGGGGTTTTCACACAGCGGAGCATGCCAAACCAGGGTACCCTAGCAAAAATCCTGAGTTTGGTTCACTTTTAAGTGGACCAAAACACACTAGGGCACATGTTCCCAAACCCTCCATCCCCCTCCTCAGAGCATACTTCAATAAACTTCAATAGTGTGTCTGCAGTGATCTCCTCATTATCGTAATGATTGTGTATCAAATGGCGTGGCAGTTGCTCCTGGACATGAACTGCCCCTGAGGAAGTGACGTTGCGTCACGTAACGCGTAGGATGGGGGAGGGGGTGCTGCTGGTCCATTGTGTATGTGAGATGCTTATGTGTTTGTGTCCCTCTTGTGATCCCGCTGTGTCCCTCTTTTCATGATTTACACATTGTTACTATTGCACTTTCATGCTTTTTACACTTAGTCACTTTATCATATGCAACACTTTAGGATATATTGATTGTATGCTTTTTTATATGTTGCACTTTGCACTTTTTTGGGGACAAATAAGATCCAGCCATTTTTACCTTGGGACACACATCTGAGACATGAGCATTCTGTTGTACCATCAGCGCCCCCTTTTATAATGTTCATGTATTTTATGTTTTTAGAGAGAGATTTTAACTTATTGTAGATATATATATGTTTCAATAAAAGATTATATATGTATATTTTTGCAGTAGTGCAGATTGTTACTTGAGTGCTGGGGGCTTTGTGGAAGCCTCTGTGTAGTTTTGTGCATAGTGATGGCCAAACTCGAAGGTCTGTACCGAACTTTGTGAGTTTGGGTTCCCAAACCCGAACAAGGACTTTAGCCCGAACATGGAAAAGCTGGATGATGGACAGCTGAATGGGATGCAGCAGCTGATGTAAAACTTACCTAAGCCCCACAATCCACTTCCTGTCAGTTGTGGCTGCGTTTGAAATGGTCCTCAGCCGTGGCCACAGGAAAATGGCCGATGCTCCCCATGAGTGAGGACATTTCTAGAGCTAGTGCTGCCTGCAGCCACTAGAAGTGTCCTCATTTATGGGGAGCAGCAGCCATTTTTCTGTGGCCCCGGACGGGTACCATTTCAAACACCGCTGCTGACAGGGCAGGGCTCAGGTAAATTTTTACAGCAGTGCACTTCCTGCTGCACACTCTGCTCCCCCATACTTACCAATTCCCTATTCTCTTACCAGTTCTCTGCCCCACCTGTCCCCTAGCAGCCTATCAGTTTGCCCAGTGACCCATCAGTGGTGGAGGCCCCCAAATGGTGGTGGCAGGGCCGGATTAAAGTGGGATGTCCCACAGGGTGAAACCCCCCAGGAAGCCCAGAAACCTTACCTTATCCCCGTTCCAACGGCACATGCGCGGGCCGTGGCCGCGTCTCGTGCTTCCCTCTAGCAGGGGGCGCGCTTCCTGTTAGAGGGAAGCGCAAGATGCGGCCTCCAGCGCTCAGAGTCGCTGTGGTTGGACGCCGCTTGTACGTGCATACCACAGCGGCTCTGAGCACTCTGATTGGACGAGCGCCCACGTAGGAGCATGGTGAGGTGAGTGTTTACGGGCATTCTGGGGGGTTTAACACAGCAGGGCCCCCCCTATCGGGGTGCCCCACCGAAGTGGACCGAAACCCAGGATAGTCAAAATCCTGGGTGTTGGTCCACTTTAAGAGCATCCCGGACCCGGTGCTGTAGATTTTGACGTGTCTATTTATCGAAGTATATAAAATGAAAACGCAACACAAAGCAATTTTGTTCAAGACAAAGTGCATTTGTCACATGTCTAATGTACATTAAATTACCAGGAAAGCTGAATACATTTTAGTGTATGAAGAATTTGCATATCTTCATAGAGTTTGTTCTTTAGCCAAAAAAAAAAGAAGCAACTCGCTTTTGGGGGGGCCCAGAGTATCAAAGAGGTGTTGTAGAGGGTTCGTTGATTACTGATAGCTGCAAGATGAGTGGACAGTGTAGCCAGGCAGTGGGAAAAGCAAGCAGGATGCTCGGCTGCATAGCTCGAGGCATCACCAGTAAGAAGAGGGAGGTTGTGATGCCGCTGTATAGAGCCCTGGTGAGGCCACAGCTAGAATACTGTGTGCAGTTCTGGAGACCTTACCTGCAAAAATACATTATTCAAATAGAACGGGTCCAAAGGCCGGCAACGAAAATGGTGGAAGGACTTAGACTTAAAACTTATCAGGAAAGACTTAAAGAATAGTGATGAGCGAGTAGTATTCGACCGAGCCGGTATTCGATCGAATACTACGCTGTTCGTCATACTCGATTTCGATCGAGTACAGCGGCGATGGCGCACTCACAATTCGTTTCCCCTCCCACCTTCCCTGGCGCGTTTTTTACACCAATCACCATGCAGGGGGGGTGGGACAGGTCCTGGGAGGACGCTGGCATCGCGAAAACGGCGTCTACACGCATTGGCTGGAAAAACCATGTGACCTCGAATATACAAAACTCAGCACTTCCTCTTCGTCAGCATTAGCAGCTTGAACTTAGTGAGGGACAGACGCTCACAGCAGGGAAAGACAGGCTGTCGCTGGCAGGGCCCCAGAAGCTCGGAATATCGCTTTTACCACCATCTATACCAGCTACCAGAAGACAAGAGAGTCATTAAGAGCCCTTATTAGGGCTACTACGCTGAACGGTATATGGCTCATATGTAGGCAGGCAGGGCCCCAGAAGCTCAGAATATAGCTTTTACCACCATATATACCAGCTACCAGAAGACAAGAGAGTCCTTAAGAGCCCTTATTAGGGCTACTACGCTGAACAGTATATAGCTCATCATATCCTATGTAGTCAGGCAGAGCCCCAGAAGCTCAGAAAATACCTTTTACCACCATATATACCAGCTACCAGAAGACAAGACAGTCCTTAAGAGCCCTTATTAGGGCTGCTACGCTGAACAGTATATAGCTCATATTCTATGTAGTCAGGCAGGGCCCCAGAAGCTCAGAATATAGCTTTTACCACCATATATACCAGCTACCAGAAGACAAGAGAGTCCTTAAGAGCCCTTATTAGGGCTACTACGCTGAACAGTATATAGCTCATATTCTATGTAGTCAGGCAGGGCCCCAGAAGCTCAGAATATAGCTTTTACCACCATATATACCAGCTACCAGAAGACAAGAGAGTCCTTAAGAGCCCTTATTAGGGCTGCTACGCTGAACAGTATATAGCTCATATTCTATGTAGTCAGGCAGGGCCCCAGAAGCTCAGAATATAGCTTTTACCACCATATATACCAGCTACCAGAAGACAAGAGAGTCCTTAAGAGCCCTTATTAGGGCTACTACGCTGAACAGTATATAGCTCATATTCTATGTAGTCAGGCAGGGCCCCAGAAGCTCAGAATATAGCTTTTACCACCATATATACCAGCTACCAGAAGACAAGAGAGTCCTTAATCCCTTATTAGTGCTGCTATGTTGAACAGTATATAGCTCATATTCTATGTAGTCAGGCAGGGCCCCAGAAGCTCAGAATATAGCTTTTACCACCATATATACCAGCTACTAGAAGACAAGAGAGTCCTTAAGAGCCCTTATTAGTGCTGCTACGTTGAACAGTATATAGCTCATATCCTATGTAGTCAGGCAGGGCCCCAGAAGCTCAGAATATAGCTTTTACCACCATATATACCAGCTACCAGAAGACAAGAGAGTCCTTAAGAGCCCTTATTAGGGCTACTACGCTGAACAGTATATAGCTCATATTCTATGTAGTCAGGCAGGGCCCCAGAAGCTCAGAATATAGCTTTTACCACCATATATACCAGCTACCAGAAGACAAGAGAGTCCTTAATCCCTTATTAGTGCTGCTATGTTGAACAGTATATAGCTCATATCCTATGTAGTCAGGCAGGGCCCCAGAAGCTCAGAATATAGCTTTTACCACCATATATACCAGCTACCAGAAGACAAGAGAGTCCTTAAGAGCCCTTATTAGGGCTACTACGCTGAACAGTATATAGCTCATATTCTATGTAGTCAGGCAGGGCCCCAGAAGCTCAGAATATAGCTTTTACCACCATATATACCAGCTACCAGAAGACAAGAGAGTCCTTAAGAGCCCTTATTAGTGCTGCTACGTTGAACAGTATATAGCTCATATCCTATGTAGTCAGGCAGGGCCCCAGAAGCTCAGAATATAGCTTTTACCACCATATATACCAGCTACCAGAAGACAAGAGAGTCCTTAAGAGCCCTTATTAGGGCTACTACGCTGAACAGTATATAGCTCATATTCTATGTAGTCAGGCAGGGCCCCAGAAGCTCAGAATATAGCTTTTACCACCATATATACCAGCTACCAGAAGACAAGAGAGTCCTTAAGAGCCCTTATTAGTACTGCTACGTTGAACAGTATATAGCTCATATCCTATGTAGTCAGGCAGGGCCCCAGAAGCTCAGAATATAGCTTTTACCACCATATATACCAGCTACCAGAAGACAAGAGAGTCCTTAAGAGCCCTTATTAGGGCTACTACGCTGAACAGTATATAGCTCATATTCTATGTAGTCAGGCAGGGCCCCAGAAGCTCAGAATATAGCTTTTACCACCATATATACCAGCTACCAGAAGACAAGAGAGTCCTTAAGAGCCCTTATTAGTGCTGCTACGTTGAACAGTATATAGCTCATATCCTATGTAGTCAGGCAGGGCCCCAGAAGCTCAGAATATAGCTTTTACCACCATATATACCAGCTACCAGAAGACAAGAGAGTCCTTAAGAGCCCTTATTAGGGCTACTACGCTGAACAGTATATAGCTCATATTCTATGTAGTCAGGCAGGGCCCCAGAAGCTCAGAATATAGCTTTTACCACCATATATACCAGCTACCAGAAGACAAGAGAGTCCTTAATCCCTTATTAGTGCTGCTATGTTGAACAGTATATAGCTCATATCCTATGTAGTCAGACAGGGCCCCAGAAGCTCAGAATATAGCTTTTACCACCATATATACCAGCTACCAGAAGACAAGAGAGTCCTTAAGAGCCCTTATTAGGGCTACTACGCTGAACAGTATATAGCTCATATTCTATGTAGTCAGGCAGGGCCCCAGAAGCTCAGAATATAGCTTTTACCACCATATATACCAGCTACCAGAAGACAAGAGAGTCCTTAATCCCTTATTAGTGCTGCTATGTTGAACAGTATATAGCTCATATCCTATGTAGTCAGGCAGGGCCCCAGAAGCTCAGAATATTGCTTTTACCACCATATATACCAGCTACCAGAAGACAAGAGAGTCCTTAAGAGCCCTTATTAGGGCTACTACGCTGAACAGTATATAGCTCATATTCTATGTAGTCAGGCAGGGCCCCAGAAGCTCAGAATATACCTTTTACTACCATATATACCAGCTACCAGAAGACAAGAGAGTCCTTAAGAGCCCTTATTAGTGCTGCTACGTTGAACAGTATATAGCTCATATCCTATGTAGTCAGGCAGGGCCCCAGAATCTCAGAATATAGCTTTTACCACCATATATACCAGCTACCAGAAGACAAGAGAGTCCTTAAGAGCCCTTATTAGTGCTGCTACGTTGAACAGTATATAGCTCATATCCTATGTAGTCAGGCAGGGCCCCAGAAGCTCAGAATATAGCTTTTACCACCATATATACCAGCTACCAGAAGACAAGAGAGTCCTTAAGAGCCCTTATTAGGGCTACTACGCTGAACAGTATATAGCTCATATTCTATGTAGTCAGGCAGGGCCCCAGAAGCTCAGAATATAGCTTTTACCACCATATATACCAGCTACCAGAAGACAAGAGAGTCCTTAAGAGCCCTTATTAGTGCTGCTACGTTGAACAGTATATAGCTCATATCCTATGTAGTCAGGCAGGGCCCCAGAAGCTCAGAATATAGCTTTTACCACCATATATACCAGCTACCAGAAGACAAGAGAGTCCTTAAGAGCCCTTATTAGGGCTACTACGCTGAACAGTATATAGCTCATATTCTATGTAGTCAGGCAGGGCCCCAGAAGCTCAGAATATAGCTTTTACCACCATATATACCAGCTACCAGAAGACAAGAGAGTCCTTAAGAGCCCTTATTAGTGCTGCTACGTTGAACAGTATATAGCTCATATCCTATGTAGTCAGGCAGGGCCCCAGAAGCTCAGAATATAGCTTTTACCACCATATATACCAGCTACCAGAAGACAAGAGAGTCCTTAAGAGCCCTTATTAGGGCTACTACGCTGAACAGTATATAGCTCATCATATCCTAAGTAGTCAGGCAGGGCCCCAGAAGCTCAGAATATAGCTTTTACCACCATATATACCAGCTACCAGAAGACAAGAGAGTCCTTAAGAGCCCTTATTAGGGCTGCTACGCTGAACAGTATATAGCTCATATTCTATGTAGTCAGGCAGGGCCCCAGAAGCTCAGAATATAGCTTTTACCACCATATATACCAGCTACCAGAAGACAAGAGAGTCCTTAATCCCTTATTAGTGCTGCTATGTTGAACAGTATATAGCTCATATCCTATGTAGTCAGGCAGGGCCCCAGAAGCTCAGAATATAGCTTTTACCACCATATATACCAGCTACCAGAAGACAAGAGAGTCCTTAAGAGCCCTTATTAGGGCTACTACGCTGAACAGTATATAGCTCATATTCTATGTAGTCAGGCAGGGCCCCAGAAGCTCAGAATATAGCTTTTACCACCATATATACCAGCTACCAGAAGACAAGAGAGTCCTTAAGAGCCCTTATTAGGGCTACTACGCTGAACAGTATATAGCTCATATTCTATGTAGTCAGGCAGGGCCCCAGAAGCTCAGAATATAGCTTTTACCACCATATATACCAGCTACCAGAAGACAAGAGAGTCCTTAAGAGCCCTTATTAGTGCTGCTACGTTGAACAGTATATAGCTCATATCCTATGTAGTCAGGCAGGGCCCCAGAAGCTCAGAATATAGCTTTTACCACCATATATACCAGCTACCAGAAGACAAGAGAGTCCTTAAGAGCCCTTATTAGTGCTGCTACGTTGAACAGTATATAGCTCATATCCTATGTAGTCAGGCAGGGCCCCAGAAGCTCAGAATATAGCTTTTACCACCATATATACCAGCTACCAGAAGACAAGAGAGTCCTTAAGAGCCCTTATTAGGGCTACTACGCTGAACAGTATATAGCTCATATTCTATGTAGTCAGGCAGGGCCCCAGAAGCTCAGAATATAGCTTTTACCACCATATATACCAGCTACCAGAAGACAAGAGAGTCCTTAAGAGCCCTTATTAGTGCTGCTACGTTGAACAGTATATAGCTCATATCCTATGTAGTCAGGCAGGGCCCCAGAAGCTCAGAATATAGCTTTTACCACCATATATACCAGCTACCAGAAGACAAGAGAGTCCTTAAGAGCCCTTATTAGGGCTACTACGCTGAACAGTATATAGCTCATATTCTATGTAGTCAGGCAGGGCCCCAGAAGCTCAGAATATAGCTTTTACCACCATATATACCAGCTACCAGAAGACAAGAGAGTCCTTAAGAGCCCTTATTAGTGCTGCTACGTTGAACAGTATATAGCTCATATCCTATGTAGTCAGGCAGGGCCCCAGAAGCTCAGAATATAGCTTTTACCACCATATATACCAGCTACCAGAAGACAAGAGAGTCCTTAAGAGCCCTTATTAGGGCTACTACGCTGAACAGTATATAGCTCATATTCTATGTAGTCAGGCAGGGCCCCAGAAGCTCAGAATATAGCTTTTACCACCATATATACCAGCTACCAGAAGACAAGAGAGTCCTTAATCCCTTATTAGTGCTGCTATGTTGAACAGTATATAGCTCATATCCTATGTAGTCAGGCAGGGCCCCAGAAGCTCAGAATATAGCTTTTACCACCATATATACCAGCTACCAGAAGACAAGAGAGTCCTTAAGAGCCCTTATTAGGGCTACTACGCTGAACAGTATATAGCTCATATCCTATGTAGTCAGGCAGGGCCCTAGAAGCTCAGAATCTCGCATTTACCACCATATATACCAGCTACCAGAAGACAAGAGAGTCATTAAGAGCCCTTATTAGGGCTACTATGCTGAACAGTATATAGCTCATTCTAGCTATATACACACTGCACACAACGGCTGCTTTAGTGAGGGGTAGCTGCTGCTGCTGGAATAGGGACAGAAAGACTTCAGTGGTGTATTACCACCTATATACAAAACTATATACACTCTGCTCAAAACGGCTGCTTTAGTGAGGGGTAGCTGCTGATGCTGGAATAGGGACAGAAAGACTTCAGTGGTGTATTAGCACCTATATACAAAACTATATACACTCTGCTCAAAACGGCTGCTTTAGTGAGGGGTAGCTGCTGATGCTGGAATAGGGACAGAAAGACTTCAGTGGTGTATTAGCACCTATATACAAAACTATATTTTGCACTACTGTTTTGTGTCCTCTGTGCCAACAAAACCTTGTTATATACCCGGTGCGTATAGGCACCATTTCACCTTCTGGCAGTATACGGCTGTATAGCCAGGTGTTTTTCTTAAAAATATTTTTATATTTGGCACTACTGTTTTGTGTCCTCTTTACCAACAAAACCTTGTTATATACCCGGTGCGTATAGGCACCATTTCACCTTCTGGCAGTATACGGCTGTATAGCCAGGTGTTTTTCTTAAAAATATTTTTATATTTGGCACTACTGCTTTGTGTCCTCTTTACCAACAAAACCTTGTTATATACCCGGTGCGTATAGGCACCATTTCACCTTCTGGCAGTATACGGCTGTATAGCCAGGTGTTTTTCTTAAAAATATTTTTATATTTGGCACTACTGTTTTGTGTCCTCTTTACCAACAAAACCTTGTTATATACCCGGTGCGTATAGGCACCATTTCACCTTCTGGCAGTATACGGCTGTATAGCCAGGTGTTTTTCTTAAAAATATTTTTATATTTGGCACTACTGTTTTGTGTCCTCTTTACCAACAAAACCTTGTTATATACCCGGTGCGTATAGGCACCATTTCACCTTCTGGCAGTATACGGCTGTATAGCCAGGTGTTCTTAAAAATATATTTATATTTGGCACTACTGTTTTGTGTCCTCTGTGCCAACAAAACACTGTTTTATACACGGTGCGTATAGGCACCATTTCACCTTCTGGCAGTATACGGCTGTATAGCCAGGTGTTCTTCTTAAAAATATTTTTATATTTGGCATAACACGTGGCCAAAAAAGTAAAACGTCTGAAATGCGGAGGGCTAGCGCAAAGGGACATGGACGAGGACCGGGGCGCGGAAATGCTGGTGGGGGCACAAACCGCGTTGAAGCCAGTGGGGATACAATGCGTGCTGGTGAGGGGCAGCCAGCATTACGCTCATCCAGCTTCCCTGCCTTTATGGGACAGTTATGCGGGGGGCGGGGTACACCTCTGTTAAGGCCTGAGCAGCGTGAACAGGTGGTGCAATGGATGGCCGATAACGCTTCCAGTCACTTGTCCACCACCCAGTCATCCACACAGTCTCACTCTGACCCTCCTTCCTCCCAACCTGGCCAACAGAGTCAGCCCACCCTTGACCCCTCCCAGGACCTCTTTTCGGGTCCTTTTCCAGATGTGCTGCAAGAATCCCAGGAGCTAGCAGAGGAATTTGTTTGTAGTGATGCCCAAACACTTGAGTATCCGCCATCTGCTAGTGATGTGGACCCGGAACCAGCATCTGCTATCATGAGCGATGATGATGAGACGCAGTTGCCATCAAGGGAGGCTGTTGGAATGTCCAGTGGGCAGGAGGAGGAGCAGAGAGAGGAAGTGGAAGAGGAGGTGGTGGACGACGAAATGACCGACCCCACTTGGACAGGGGTGATGTCCAGCGGGGAAAGCAGTGGAGATGCGGCCTGCGCATCACCGAATAAGGCAGCAAGAGGCAGAGGAAAGTCCAGAGGCAGAGGACAGTCCAGACAGAGAAGGCAGGCCACAGCCAGCAGGGCCGTCGCGCGAAGCTCCCCCATCGAGGCCTCGTACTTCTGTGGTGTGGAGATTTTTTAATGTTTGCGCGGATGACAAACTGAGCGCGGTTTGCGCAATCTGCCACTCAAAACTGAGTAGGGGCTCTGAGAAGAGCAATCTGACCACCTCAGGCATGCGCCGTCACTTGGAATTCAAGCACTGGGCTGAGTGGGAGAGAGCAAACGCAATACAACCTGCGCCCCGTCTTGCTGCCACTGCCTCTTCCCCTTTGTTGTGTGCTGCCACTGCGGTCCAGACCTCCAGCCAGGACACCTCCACATCTGCCTCTGCCTCGGCTACTTTGGGGCCTTCTCCTTCAGCCCCCCCTTCCCCCGCATCTTCGTCTGCACCTTCCATCTCCTCGTCCCATCAACTGTCCATCTCGCAGGCGTTGAACCGCAGGCGGAAGTACGCCTCCAGTCACCCCCAAGCCCAAGCCTTAACCTGCCTCATCTCCAAACTGCTGGCCCTGGAGATGTTGCCGTTTAGGCTTGTGGAGACGCAGGCCTTCCGCGACCTGATGGCGGCTGCCGCACCTCGCTATTTCGTCCCTAGCCGCCACTATTTTTCCCGGTGTGGCGTCCCCGCCCTGCACCAGCACGTGTCGCGTAACATCAGGCGGGCCCTGAGGTACGCAGTCAGCGCAAAGGTCCACTTGACCACCGACTCGTGGACAAGCGCTTGCGGCCAAGGACGCTACATCTCTTTGACGGCACACTGGGTGAATGTTGTGGAAGCGGGGATGGGGTCGCAAACAGGGACGGCCTACATACCACCCCCGCCCAAGATTGCCAGCACGGGTTCTGATAGACCCCCCTCCTCTTCCTCCTCCTCCTCTGCCTTAACATCGCCCTCAGCCCCTAGCTGGAAGCGTTGCAGCACTGGCGCGGGGAGACGTCAGCAGGCGGTGCTTAAGCTCATCAGCTTGGGCGACAGGAAGCACAGCGCCGCAGAGGTGAGGCACGCCATATTGCAGCAGACAGAGATGTGGCTGTCGCCGCTGCAGCTAGGACCAGGCATGGTCGTGTGCGATAACGGCCGTAACCTGGTGGCGGCTCTGGAGCTTGCAGAACTCAATCACGTACCATGCCTGGCCCACGTTTTTAATTTGGTAGTACAAAAGTTTCTAAAGACTTACCCCAACCTGGCAGAGCTACTGGTCAAAGTGCGGCGCTTGTGCGCTCACTTTCGGAAGTCAACTGTAGCTGCTGCTAGCTTAAAAAAAATCCAGCAACGCCTCCATTTGCCTCAACATCGGCTGTTGTGCGACCAGCCCACTCGCTGGAATTCCACCTATTGCATGTTGGCCAGGGTGTGTGAGCAGCAGAAAGCATTGATGGAGTACCAGATGATGCATCCACGCGTGCCTCCAACTCAGCTCCCTCAGTTTGCCAACCACGAGTGGCCATGGATGGCAGACATATGCGATGTATTGCGTATCTTTGAGGAGTCCACTAAGAAGGTCAGCAGCGAGGACGCTATAGTGAGCGTAACCATCCCGCTCCTATGCGTCCTTAAAGAATCGCTCATCGCAATAAGGGAGAACGCATTGCACACAGAGGAGACGGGGGTAGGAGGAGACGCAACGCAGGTAGACAGTCAGACCACACTTTTGTCTGCTGCTCGGTGGCAGTTGCGGGAGCAGGAGGATGAGGAGGAGGAGGACAACGTGGAGGTGGCTGTGGAAGAGGATGCTGGCGGCGAGGGTAGCAGTCAGGCTGTGTGCGTCCCATTGGTTCAGCGCGGATGGGGCGGAGAGGAGGAGGAAGAGGAGGAAATGGAAAATGATCCTTCTGGTGGGGGCAGTGACGTCATGCCTACTCAGAGTCTGGCACACATGGCTGACTTCATGCTGGGCTGCTTTTCCCGGGACATACGTGTTGTCCGGATATTGGAGAACAAACTATACTGGGTCTTCGCACTCCTGGACCCCCGGTATAAAGATAACTTCTCCTCTTTTATTCCGGTAGAGGAGAGGACGAATCGATTACTGGAATACCAGAGGGAACTCTTGCAGAACATGATGCATATTTTCCCACCCAGCATCGCTGGCGGCAGAGAGGAGAGTGTCTCCCAGAGTCTGACAACATCGATCAGGCCCACAGCCACCAGGGGAACACTCTCCAAGGTGTGGTACACGTTCATGTCACCCCCTCGTGCAACTTCCATCACTGCGGGGCACGCTATCAGCAGGAGGGACAAGTATCGGCAGATGTTGCGGGACTACCTGGCAGACCACACCCCTGTCCTCCCCGATCCCTCGGCGACCTACACTTACTGGGTCTCCAAGTTGGACACGTGGCTGGAACTGTCCCTGTATGCCTTGGAGGTGCTTGCCTGCCCTGCCGCCAGCGTGCTATCAGAAAGGGTGTTCAGCGCAGCCGGGGGCATTATAACCGATAAGCGCAGCCGCCTGTCAACCGACAGTGCCGACAGGCTGACGCTAATCAAAATGAACAGCAAGTGGATTGACCCGGACTTTGCTTGTACAACAGTGGAAAGCAGCCAAGAGTGAAGTGCCATCTGTATGAAGTGCCATTTCCTCCTCCTCCTCCTCCTCCTCCTTAACCGCCGTAGAATTGCTGTATTAATAAAAAAAAATTATGGCTCACCTCTTGGGCTTAATACAATCAATTTTTAAGAGGTCTCAGCTCTTGGGCCTCCACACAATTGTTAAAAGGTCTCAGCTCTTGGGCCTCCACACAATTTTTAAAAGGTCTCAGCTCTTGGGCCTCCACACAATTTTTAAAAGGTCTCAGCTCTTGGGCCTCCACACAATTTTTAAGAGGTCTCAGCTCGTGGGACTCCACACAATTTTTAAGAGGTCTCAGCTCGCGGGACTCCACACAATTTTTGAGAGGTCTCAGCTCGTGGGACTCCACACAATTTTTAAGAGGTCTCAGCTCGCGGGACTCCACACAATTTTTGAGAGGTCTCAGCTCGTGGGACTCCACACAATTTTTAAGAGGTCTCAGCTCTTGGGCCTCCACACAATTTTTAAGAGGTCTCAGCTCTTGGGCCTCCACACAATTTTTAAGAGGTCTCAGCTCTTGGGCCTCCACACAATGTTTGAGAGGTCTCAGCTCTTGGGCCTCCACACAATTTTTAAAAGGTCTCAGCTCTTGGGCCTCCACACAATTTTTAAAAGGTCTCAGCTCTTGGGCCTCCACACAATTTTTAAAAGGTCTCAGCTCTTGGGCCTCCCCTACTGCTGGGGTGACACACTGTAACAAACCTCCTCCTGTAAGCTTCCCTGACTGCTGGGGTGACACACTGTAACAAACCTCCTCCTGTAAGCTTCCCTGACTGCTGGGGTGACACACTGTAACAAACCTCCTCCTGTAAGCTTCCCTTACTGCTGGGGTAACACACTGTAACAAACCTCCTCCTGTAAGCTTCCCTGACTGCTGGGGTGACACACTGTAACAAACCTCCTCCTGTAAGCTTCCCCTACTGCTGGGGTGACACACTGTAACAAACCTCCTCCTGTAAGCTTCCCTGACTGCTGGGGTGACACACTGTAACAAACCTCCTCCTGTAAGCTTCCCTGACTGCTGGGGTGACACACTGTAACAAACCTCCTCCTGTAAGCTTCCCTTACTGCTGGGGTAACACACTGTAACAAACCTCCTCCTGTAAGCTTCCCTGACTGCTGGGGTGACACACTGTAACAAACCTCCTCCTGTAAGCTTCCCTTACTGCTGGGGTGCCACACTGTAACAAACCTCCTCCTGTAAGCTTCCCTGACTGCTGGGGTGACACACTGTAACAAACCTCCTCCTGTAAGCTTCCCTGACTGCTGGGGTGACACACTGTAACAAACCTCCTCCTGTAAGCTTCCCTTACTGCTGGGGTGACACACTGTAACAAACCTCCTCCTGTAAGCTTCCCTGACTGCAGGGGTGACACACTGTAACAAACCTCCTCCTGTAAGCTTCCCTTACTGCTGGGGTAACACACTGTAACAAACCTCCTCCTGTAAGCTTCCCTTACTGCTGGGGTGCCACACTGTAACAAACCTCATCCTGTAAGCTTCCCTGACTGCTGGGGTGACACACTGTAACAAACCTCCTCCTGTAAGCTTCCCTTACTGCTGGGGTGCCACACTGTAACAAACCTCCTCCTGTAAGCTTCCCTGACTGCTGGGGTGACACACTGTAACAAACCTCCTCCTGTAAGCTTCCCTTACTGCTGGGGTGACACAATGACACAAGAGGACATGTCTGACCACATCTCACACACACACACACACACAATGACAATTAGGGGTGGGGTCTATTTATTTTCCCCCTTGCCTATGCCATCTGTGGTTGTCATTAGGCAACGTGATTTTAAGGGGTGCAGAATTTTGTTCTTTTTTGTACAGTTTGGCTTGGGGTCCATGGCAATGTAGAGGAAAGAAGGTTTCCTTGTCTTGTCTCACTTTACGTAGAAGTAATATTGTGTTTGGAGTGTATTGTTGAGAGGCTGTGATAGTGGCGTAATAGTGCGACTTGGGCGCGTTATATGCACCCAGACATGCTTCCCCTGCTGTCCCAGTTGCATTCCAGCAGTGTTGGCATCATTTTCTGATGTTTCAGGGTGGACTTGGTGACCTCCAAGTGGTCGAATTGAGATTTCCAAGTGTCGAGCATTTTTTTCCCATAGACTATAATGGGATTCGATATTCGGTCGAGTAGTCGAGTAACGCGGTCTATTCGAATCGAAATTCGAAATTTCGAATATTTCACTACTCGCTCATCTCTATTAAAGAACTTAATTTGTACAGTCTGGAGGAAAGAAGGGAGAGGGGGGACATGATTGAGACCTTTATATATGTGAAAGGATCGAATAAGGTTCAGGAGGGAAGTGTTTTTAAGAAGAAGCTTAATGATAGAACAAGGGGGCACAACCTGAAGCTAGTCGGGGGGAAGATCAGGAGCAATGTTAGAAAATATTATTTTACAGAAAGAGTAGTAGATGCTTGGAACAATCTTCCAGCAAAGGTAGTTGAAAAATCAACAGTCACTGAATTTAAACATGCCCTGGGATAAGCACACATCTATCCTAAGATAAAGAGAACATACAGTATACACATAAGGGCAGACTAGATGGACCGTATGGTCTCCTTCTGCCGTCAACCTTCTATGTTTCTATGTTTCTATGTTTCGCTATGCCCCAGACTGTAACACCTATCCCATGTGACGTCACACCCGCAGCTTTTTTGGTTAACACACAGGGCTTGCTACAGGCTACACGAGAAGTGTTATAGCCCTGTAGCACAGCACACTGAAGCACACCTATTTGACACTCAATGCACCCCTAAAAAATTTATTTTTGTTTAACAAAATAAAGAATCAAACAATATCTAGGAAGATATACAAAGTATCCACATACCAACATCTTTTTTGGCTATGCTAGCAATTTAATATACATAAAACGTACCACAGATGCACTTTCAACAACTTTAATAACCAATAAAGTGCCATAACAGAAATCTATTATAAAAAGATTTCTCTTTTTGTAAACAATAGAGAACTGGTTAATAAAATAAAACCATAATAAATACAACAGTCACGACAACCATTTTTTATAAATATAACATAAATCTGCTGATCATAGCTCAGCCATTATAGACAGACTTGACTAAAAGCTATAGGTAAATGTGTCTAGAATAGCTGAGCTATGATCAGATATGCCATTCAGGAGGTAACAATTTCTTACCTAGCTTTTCCATGCTCCTGAATGGCATATCTGTTTATAATCGCTCTAATAAGCAAACATACCATCCAGGAGCATAGAAAAGCTACGTGAGAATTGTCACCTAGCTTTCCTGTACAACTGAAAGGCAAATTCGACTGGTGGACGGTGGTACCTTTGTGGGGTGTCTGGTGAGACTCAAGCTCCTACTGCCGCAGGACCTGCGTCAAGTGGCAGACTGCTGGGGGGGAGGAGCCTCCTACGCGCCCCGACATCACATGGGGCACGCAGGTCACCGTGAGGCTACGTCTACGCCGGCCGGAACTGGGGGCCTAGGTAAGGAGATGGGCCAGCCTGTGACAGCGCAGAGCCGGCCCTCTTCACTTGTTAAAGTGCACGCACGGCGGCCAGCCCTTTTCCTTTGTATAGCGGGCGTATGTGGGCCGCGTTTGCAGGCTGCTGGGCCTGTTTTAACGTAGGGCCTACAGCCGCAGCTCCGTCCGCCCCTACGTTAATCCGGGCCTGGCAGGGGGCAGGATCCCCTTAAGATCAGTGCCTAAGCCAGACCTGTATACTGCTGTTGAATGCATACCTTACAACACATTGTAATATAGAGAGACGCTAAGTCGCCCTGTTTTTTAGGGAGTCACCCGGTTCTGACCCCCCTCACCAGGTCACACAGTCAAATAACAAAATCACCCTGCAAAACATGAATTTCTTAATTGGAAGTATGAGCAGAAAAAGCACTCCATGCACTTAATGGTGAATTAAAGTGGACCAATACCCTGCAGGTTTTTTTTTCCATTAAAAAATAATGGACAACATGCCCCAGGACCCCTTAATGATTAAAAACTTACCTCCGATGCTCCTGCGCGGCGTTGCATCATTTTGTTGGTCGCGCAGCCATCTTGGATTTGCTTCTCTGCTGAAGAGATCATTTGACCTATTCCTTTAGCAAATCTCGCGCATGCTCAGTAGGTATTTCAAGCGCTACTTCTTGCATCGGGAGCTATTGCGCATGCGCGTTTTTTTTTACTTTTTACGTGTGCGAAACTGAAATCCGGCAATCTCTGAAGACAGAAGAGGACTGGTATGCACGTCTGAGGAGGACAGACACCAGTCAAGGCCACGTCGAAGAGCTGGAGGGCGGGACTTCCAGCCAAGGACTTTCAAGATAACAGGCGCTGCGAGGGAGAGAAGGCTGCAAGGGTCGTCAAAAGGTAAGTATCCCTTTATGTTTGTTTGATTAAAGCCGACCTTCACTCTGAATAAGAGTCTATCTTATATGTTTCCCACACCCTGTACATACAGATTGTCCACATTAAAAATCATCCTGCCTGCATCTACTGCATGTTATGAGCCTTTACACATCCAAGATGGCGGCTTATGGAAGCTGCCATCTTATCAGGCAGCCTGCAAACAGGAAGTGCCTCCTGACTGTGCTGCTCTGCATTCTGGGACTGCTGACCTTTACCTGACCCCAGCTCTGCTCTGTCTGAGCAAAGCACAGCTATAACCCGCCCCCCTGTACCTTATCCCACTCTCCTCTCCTCAGTAAATGTGATGCTTCTGAGTCAAGATGGCGGCGCCCGTATCCTAAATTCCTGAACAGAGTTGCAGCCCAGTGGGGGAAAGAATAATAAGTTAGTGACTAAAAACTTAAAATATATGAATTTTAGATGCTGGGGAACCGTTTATTAAGAGTTTGGGCTTTTCATTAAATCACGCTGAAGGTCCGGTTTAAAGGCTACTTGTTTTTGTGGGTGTTGGTCCATTTTAAATAGAAATACATAATATTGCATAAAAAAAAAGTTCCCAAGAAAATGGTAATATATGTATATATACAAAGTAGTACAATTAAGAAATAAGAAATTAGATCCTGATGGACAAGGTGAAGCAGTTAACAAAGTAATTGGTAATATAACATTTCATGTAACAATTATGAATCAAGAGGCCGATTCATTAATAGCGGCAGGTAGCGACAGATGAGCGACAGTAGCGGCATTTTCAGAGCGCCCGCTAGTAGTCGCTGTGCTTGGCCGTTGTTCGGTAGTTGATAGCGACTCAGTCGGTGTGCAGTAATGTTGAATATTGGGTGAGGAGTCGCTGTTTGACAGGTTCCGTGCTGTATGGGAGCGCATGACAGCGAATGGCCATAGCGAACGGCTCCCAGCATATTCATTAACAAATCACGCTCAAAAAATTCAAGCGCTGTGAAATGCATGTTTAAACCCCAGAGCGCTGGCGGCGATGGGTTAAAAGTAGTTTTTTAACCCCCAAACAACCATATTTTTTGAAAAAAAAAAAGTTTTTCAAAACATTTTGTAATATGAATACATTAATATCAGACCTGTAATATCAATTCTGCACAATTTTTTTTTTTTTTTTTACCTAAAAAAAATATCTAACATTGCAGAAGTGGTCACAGAATTTTTGACATATAAAAAAAAAAAAACATTAATAGCAATTAATTAGGGATATTTAAAGATTGCTCCATTGAAATGCATTGGAGAGCGCCAGGTAGCGAGAGGTCATACCTGTCGCTGTTCAAGGTCGCTCGCTGGCGCTGTGGGGTGAGGCTGGAATAATGATGAATAATTCGCTATCTGGCGCTCTCTCAGTCGCTAAGCAGGATTGGCTTGATAAATGTGTGATTGCGGAGGGGAGCCGGCGTTCTCGTGGCGGTGACCGTCATTACCGTTCGCTCACCATTCGCTACCTGGCGCTATCCCTTGTTAAATAAGGGCCAAAGAGTCAAAGCACAGAAATGTCCCTTAATGCATTCCTTTTCCTGGCCTCTAGGTGGCGTCAGGCGAATGTATAAGGGAACAGCACTCGTAAAAGACAGATAAATGCACATAGATATAGCAATTCCTTTGCCTCGATTCAATAAATGCAAATTGGGGTTGGTTCTCCCCCTGGGGAGAGAACCAGGGCGCGCCTGTTTGTTTGTTTTTATATGAGTAAAATTCAAGTTCAAAGCTTACATTAAAGATAAAGCAGGGAGACATCTTCCCTCCCAACGTTTCAGGCTGTGCACCTTTCATAAGGGGACAGGAATGGAATTGTGAAACGTTGGGTGGGAAGGTGTCTCCTTCCCTTATCTCTAATGTAAGCTTTGAACTTGAATTTTACTCTTATAATTGTATCGTTATATCTATGTGCATTTATCTGTCTTTTACAAGTGCTGTTTTCTTATAGATTCGACTGACGCCACCTAGTGCTTTGACTCTTTATTCATAATTGTTACATCATAAGTTATATTATCAATTTCTTTGTTAAAGCGGACCTTCACCCTGTCACCCTGAATAAGAGCCTGTCTTATATGTTCCCCACCCTGTACATATAGATTGCTCACATTAATCCGGACCTTCACCCTGAATAAGAGCCTGTCTTATATGTTCCCCACCCTCACATTAAAAATCATCCTACCTGCATCTACTGAATTTTATGAGCCTTTAACCATCCAAGATGACGGCTCATGGAGTCTCAGGCCGCCTGCAGACAGGAAGTGTTTTCTGACAGTGATGCTCTGCATTTTTCGATTGCTGTCCTTTTCCTGACCCCAGCTCTGCTCTGTCTGTGCAAAGCACAGCTATAACTCTGCCCCTCGAACCTTTCCACCCTCTCCTCTCTTCAGTATGCGATGCTTCTGAGGCAAGAAGAGTCCTGAACAGAGTTGCAGCCCAGTGGGTGAAAGAATAATAAGTAAACGACTAAAAACTTAAAATATATTAATTTTAGATGCTGGGCATTTTTTAAGGGTTTGGGCTTTTCATTGAATGATGCCGAAGGTCCGGTTTAACTGCTTCACCCTGTCCACCAGGGTCTAATTAATTGTACCACATTGTATATGCGCATATATTACCATTTTCTTGGGCACTATTTTTATGCAGTATTATGTATTTCAAGCAAAAAGAGAGGGAGAACCACACTCCCCAATAAGTGCTAAGGGTTACATGTAATAAGTGGCACCACCTCAAAAATTATATACGAAAATATCCCAATTTATTACATAAAAATATACAGATTAAAATACATTTAGACAATAACACTACATACACACACAAAACCACAAGGGGGCGCCAGGGGTCTGTTCACAATACATGGTATCGGTGGGTCAATTCATTCCAGACAATATATAAAGATATTTTCAACAAGTACTCAATATAACGTTCCAATCCTGTGCAAAAAATATACTAATTATGTGCAAATTGCAATATATTACATACAGTGAAATACATATAGTGTATAGTGTAACGTTATATTGAGTACTTGTTGAAAATATCTTTATATATTGTCTGGAATGAATTGACCCACCGATACCATGTATTGTGAACAGACCCCTGGCGCCCCCTTGTGATTTTGTGTGTGTATGTAGTGTTATTGTCTAAGGCCCTTATTTATGAAGGAATAGCGACAGGTAGCGACTGGTGAGCGGCCGGTAATGACGGGCCCTGCCACGAGAACGCCGGCTCCCCACCACAATCACACATGTATCAAGCCAATCATGCTTAGCGACTGAGATAGCGCCATATAGCCACTCATTCATCATTATTCCAGCCTCAGCCCACAGCGCCAGCGTCCGACCTTGAACAGCGACAGGTATGACCTCTCGCTACCTGGCGCTCTCCAATGCATTTCAATGGAACAATCTTTAAATATTCATAATTAATTGTTATTAATGTTTTTTTTTTCTTTAAATGTGAAAAATTCTGTGACCACTTCTGCAATGTTTATAATAATGTGTATTTTCTTTAAGGTAAAAAACAAAAACAAAAAAAAATTGTGCAGAATTGATATTACAGGTCTGATATTAATGTATTCATATTACTAAATTATTTAAAAAACTTGTTTTTTTTTGGTTTCCAAAAATATGGTTGTTTGGGGGTTAAAAAACTACTTTTAACCCATCGCCGCCAGCGCTCTGGGGTTTAAACAAGCATTTCACAGCGCGAGAATTTTTTGAGCGTGATTTGTTAATGAATATGGTGGGAGTCGTTCGCTATGGCCATTCGCTGTCATGCGCTCCCATACAGCGCGGAACCTGTCAAATAGCGACTCCTCACCCAATATTCAACATTACCGCACACCGACTGAGTCGCTGTCAACATCCGAACAGCGGCCAAGCACAGCGAATACTAGCCGGCGCTGTGAAAATAACGCTACTGTCGCTCATCTGTCGCTACCTGACGCTATTAATGAATCGGCCTCTTATTGTAGTATTACTTCCAATAAGGTTCTAATCAGAGTCTGCATTAAGGAGGCTCCTGAGTAATAAACAGCACCCGGTATGTCATTCTGATTTATTTTATTTGGTCGCTTCTTACTAGGGTGTGCAACATTATCACTAACGGGCTGATTCATTACTAGCGCCAGGTATGGGCAAATGAGCGTCTGTATAGCGGCGCTTAGAGCGACCGCTAGTAGACGCTGTGATCGGCTATCGGCTAACAGTCGCTGTTGTAACCTGGCCAGCATTGATGAATGTGATGTATGTTGGGCGCTCTAACACCAGTAAAACGCTGCAGTAAGCGAAAGGTAGCGCCAGCTCAGTGCCACCGACTCTCAGCGACTCACACCATATTCAACAAAAAAACAGACTCACAGAGTGTTAGCGCTCTAAATCTGGGCGCTGTAGCATAGAGCGCCAGACGCTGTGTGATTAAAGTCTGTTTTTGAACACATATCCACCAGTAACAAAGCGAAAACACATGGAATGACATTGTTGTAACATTGTGACCATAACACTTTAATGTCAGACCTGTAATGACAATTCTGCATTAAAAATATAAAAAATCATAAAAGTTTTAAAAATGACTTTTTCTAGGCCAGGAGAGGTCACACAATTATTTGAGAGAAAAAAAAAAAATTAAAAACAAAAAATCCTGTTTAAACAGAAGAAAAGGAACGTCCATTGAAATGTATGGGAGAGCGACAGGTAGCGACAGGTAATACTTGGCGCTCTGGAAGCCAGAGCTCCGGCGCTATACGCTGAGCCGCCTGAAATGATGAATCGGACGCTACATGGCGCTGTTAGAGTCGCTCACCAGAATCGGCTTTATAAATGTGGTTTTGCGTACAGCGCCCGCCGTTCACCAGACGCTTCCTGCCGCTACGAGGCGCTACCTGCCGCTATCCCTTGATGAATAAACCGCTAAGTTTTGATGACCGAGATCTCCAACCTATGAGCTATTGGCTAGCAGACACCACTAAATGATTGGCTGGCCAACCAGCCTCTTACTATTGGCTCCCTCTGACACCTTTGAAGTGTCTGGTTGGGTAGATTTGCCCTTAGGGTGTGGCAAGGATCCCCTGTCAGCCCTGGAACTGGAGGAACATTGTGGTGACTGCTGAGCACTTTGCATGATGCTGCATTTGATCCTGGAAGTGGTTGAGTTCTGCATAGAAACATTTTATGGGGATCAAAAATATATTTAGACTTTTGGTCTGCTTTAATGTCTCTGATCTCTGGTGGGCACTGTGCATGAATTTCAGGGTGGAAGGCTGGCACTCTGCATATTTCAGTTAGAATCGCTGTAACTCCACCAATGATTTGCTGAGGCAGAGAGAAGAGGTGTGGGGGGGGGGGGGATTCTCCTGCACAGCTGGAAGCCCAAGATCGGGAAGAGATACTTACCTGTGTCCTCATTCAGCCACCAGTGATCAGCAGGGTTTGCAAGGCCAAAGGAAGCACAGCACTATGGTAGCCTGCCCTGCTAATGGCTGTAAGTCAGCCACACTGCCAATGGAAATGGGATCGGGATGCCACAGTGCATATGGGGAATGGGATGGGGGGAATGCCACACTGCCTATGGGAATGGGAGGGGAAATGCCACACTGCCTATGGGAAGGGGGGGGGTGCCACACTGCCTATGGGAAGGGGGGGGGATGCCACACTGCCTATGGGAATAGGAGGGGGAATGCCACACTGCCTATGGGAATAGGAGGGGGAATGCCACACTGCCTATGGGAATGGGAGGGGGAATGCCACACTGCCTATGGGAATGGGAGGGGGGAATGCCACACTGCCCATGGGAATAGGAGGGGGGAATGCCACACTGCCTATAGGAATGGGAGGGGGAATGCCACACTGCCCATGGGAATGGGAGGGGGAATGCCACACTGCCCATGGGAATGGGAGGGGAGAATGCCACACTGCCTATGGGAATAGGAGGGGGAATGCCACACTGCCTATGGGAATGGGAGGGGGAAATGCCACACTGCCTATGGGAATGGGAGGGGGGATGCCACACTGCCTATGGGAATAGGAGGGGGAATGCCACACTGCCTATGGGAATGGGATGGGGGGAATGCCACACTGCCTATGGGAATAGGAGGGGGAATGCCACACTGCCTATGGGAATGGGAAGGGGAAATGCCACACTGCCTATGGGAATGGGAGGGGGAATACCACACTGCCCATGGGAATGGGAGGGGAGAATGCCACACTGCCTATGGGAATGGGAGGGGAGAATGCCTCACTGCCTATGGGAATAGGAGGGGGAATGCCACATTGTCTATGGGAATGGGAGGGGGGAATGCCACACTGCCTATAGTAATGGGAGGGGGAAATGCCACACTGCCTATGGGAATGGGAGGGGGAATACCACACTGCCCATGGGAATGGGAGGGGAGAATGCCACACTGCCTATGGGAATGGGAGGGGAGAATGCCTCACTGCCTATGGGAATAGGAGGGGGAATGCCACATTGTCTATGGGAATGGGAGGGGGGAATGCCACACTGCCTATGGGAATGGGAGGGGGAATGCCACACTGCCCATGGGAATGGGAGGGGATAATGCCACACTGCCCATGGGAATAGGAGGGGGAATGCCACACTGCCTAAAGTAATGGGAGGGGGAAATGCCACACTGCCTATGGGAATGGGAGGGGAGAATGCCACACTGACCATGGGAATAGGAGGGGGAATGCCACACTGCCTATGGGAATGGGAGGGGGAATGACACACTGCCTATAGGAATGGGAGGGGGGGATACCACATTGCCTATGGGAATTGGAGGGGAGAATGCCACACTGCCTATGGGAATTGGAGGGGAGAATGCCACACTGCCTATGGGAATGGGAGGGGGAATGCCACACTGCCCATGGGAATGGGAGGGGATAATGCCACACTGCCCATGGGAATAGGAGGGGGAATGCCACACTGCCTATGGGAATGGGAGGGGGAATGACACACTGCCTATAGGAATGGGAGGGGGAAATGCCACACTGCCTATGGGAATGGGAGGAGAGAATGCCACACTGCCTATGGGAATGGGAGGGGGAAATGACACACTGCCTATGGGAATAGGAGGGGGAATGACACACTGCCTATAGGAATGGGAGGGGGAAATGCCACACTGCCTATGGGAATGGGAGGGGGGAATGCCACACTCTCTATGGGATATGGGATGGGGGAAATGCCACACTGTCTATGGGAATGGGAGGGGGAAATGCCACACTGCCTATGGGAATAGGAGGGGCGAATGCCACACTGCCTATTGGAATCGGAGGGGGAATGCCACACTGCCTATGAGAATGGGAGGGGGGGAATGCCACACTGCCTATTGGAATGGGAGGGGGGAATGCCACACTGCCTATTGGAATCGGAGGGGGGAATGCCACACTGCTTATGGGAATGGGAGAAGGGAAATGCCACAATGCCTATGGGAATTGGATGAGGGAATGCCACACTGCCCATATGGGGAATGGAAAGGGGGATGCCACACTGCCCATATGGGGAATGGGAAGGGGGATGCCACACTGCCCATGGGGAATGGGGGGGGGAACTGCCACACTGCCTATGGGAGTGGGGAATGTCACACTGCCTATGGGAATGGGATGGGGGGATGCCACACTGCCTGTAAATGGGGGATTCTGCACCCTGCCTACTATTTCGTAGTTTTAGCACAACATTTGGTTCAGAATATTTATTTTCTTATTGTCCTCCTCCTAATCCTAGGTGCGTCCTATGGACAGGTGCATCTTATAGGGCAAAAAAATACGGAAATACCTACCTCATCATTTGGAGCCTTGACTGTCACAAACATTCCTAGACCAGGAGCAGATGGAAGGAAGTCATGTGTGTTTAGATCCCATTTCTGTATTTTATACCGACCTAAACATACAGTATATAAAATGATTAAAAAAATGTTTTAATATTATTTTGAATACCCTAATAATATAATAACATATAATATATTAGCATTTAAGTCCATGTCCCTTTTTGAGTTCATGTCCCCCTGTCCCTTGTTGTTCTCATTTGTCCCTCTTTGAGGTTTAACCTGCAGATCTGCACCAATAAATGATTCATTTGCCTAATTTTCTTTTTTTCTGTTTCTTTTACCCCTCAGATCATGTAACTTATGTTTGCATTTATTTTGTCGACTTGATACTCAACTGTTTACCATAACCTCACCCAAAAAGGAGGGTTTTTTTTTACATAGCCATGTCTTCATTGGGGTATCATAATTATTTTTAATATTTATGAGCTTAACAATCCACCACCCTCCTCCCTGAACCCCCCCCCCCCCCCTCAACCACCACCTCCTATTTCCATAGTCACTTTACCAACTATCCTTCCAGCTACAATTCAAGAGCTTATCCTTCTTTTATGACATCGCATATCCTACTTAGAGCTATCTGATATTCTCTATTCCTTACTAGAGCAGACTCCCCCTCAATAATTGAGAGAACGATCCTCCTCCATGTTCTGATGTTGGGCGCAGGTGTCTTACCCCAATATTTCAGAATTGCTTTCTTTGTTGCCCACATCAAAACAAATGCCACTTTTTTACTAGGTATTTTACTAAATACCTCTTTTTCTTGAAGAAATGCCTCTTGGGCATCTAGATTGAAATTTGCCCCAACACAGCTTTCAATATTAAGATTACATATTTCCAGATGGGCTTAATATGATCACAGTGCCACCATATATGAAGCACTTTTGCTTCTTCTTTGCCACACCACCAACACTCAAAAGATGTAAATCTTATATTGTAAATTATCAGCGGTATAGAAAAACCTACCTATGAATTTCTGAGTAAAAATACGTAAGCATGGATCCTGTATCATTAACGGACTTTGAAACACTCTATACCAATTGGATTCCTTTTTATTTATATTAAGAGATATCTCCCATTTTTTGGTGTAGCTAGGATGAGATCTTGCCTGGGTAGTGGTGATCACCCAATAGCAATATGCCAGCTTCTCAGTTTTACTCGGTGCATTTAACAATATCGCCTGTAATGGATTAATTGAATATAGAGCGGAAGGAAGTCTCAATGTTTTGAGATAGCTTGTAATTTGTAAATGTTGGTAAAAGTTAAGAAGCCTTGATAATTCTGCATTTGGTAAGGGGAGGATTGCCTAATTTAAGGCCCTTATTTATCACGGACTAGCGCCAGGTAGTGTCTGACGAGCGCCAGGTAGCGGCAGCTAACGGCGACTACCGACTCAAGTACGCCCGGCGGCGGTCACAATGACGCATTTATCAAGCAAAATGAGGCTAGCGCCGGCGAGAGCGACGGCTAGCGCGTCATTCATCATGAAGCCGCTTGGACCGAACAGCGCCGCTGCAAATTCCCTCACAGCGCCAGGTATGAGCTGTCGCTCCCTGGCGATGTCCAATGCATTTCAATGGAGCAATCTATAATTAATCATAATTAATTGGTATTAATTTTTTTTTTTTTTTTAATGTCAAAAATTCGGAGACCACTTCTGCAATGTTAGGATTTATTTTTAAGTAAAAAAAAATTTTTATAAAAATTTGTGCAGAATTGATCTAACAGGTCTGAGATTAATGTATTCATATTACAAAATGATTCTAAAAACATGTATAATGTTACATTCAAAAAATATGGTTGTTTAGGGGTTAAAAACTAGTTACTACCCATCGCCGCCAGCGCTCTGGGGTTTAAACAAGGAATGGACAGCGACAGCACATTCGGAGCATGATTTGTTAATGAATATGAAGCTAGCCGTTCGCTCTGACCATTCGTTGTCAGGCGCTCACATACAACGCTGAACCTGTGAAACAGCGACCCCCCAGCCCGTATTCAACATTACCGCACAACGACTGAGTCGCTGTCATCAAGCTAACGCCGGCCAAACACAGCGAATACTGGCTGGCGCTGAAAAAATCACGCTACAGTCGCTCATCTGGCGCTACCTGGCGCTATTAATGAATCGGCCTCCCCGTGTTTCTATTGTAACAGTTGCAACCTATCTCCTATCCTTCCCCCAATGAGGGGACGTGGCCTTATTTAGCCAATGTTCCTCTTTCCCACCCTGAAAAGTTGGTAGGTATGTTTGTGTGTACTGTGGGGCTGTGTACACGGGCTGAGAGGGAGACGGGGGGACAGGGATTACATGTTGGTGTTAAAAGCAGCAGCACAACTGGCCCCAAAGCAGTGCGGCCCACTGAGAATTCTTCCTGGTCTCCCTATGGCCAGTCCTCCATATTAATGGTAGATTTTTACAGCTTATGCTCACATACATTGCGTGTGAGTGGATAATTTGTTCTCTCCTGCCATAGACCAGCCACATCTAGCATTACCTACTACTCCTTTAAACCGGACCTTCAGCATGATTTCATGAAATGCCCAAACCCTTAAAAAACTATTCCCCAGCATCTAAAATTAATATATTATAAGTTTTTTGCCACTTGCTTATTATTCTTTTCCCCACTGGGCTGCAACTCTGTTCAGGACTCTGGGATACGGGTGCCGCCATCTTGACTCAGAAGCCTCACATACTGAGGAGAGAAGAGCCGGATAAAATGCAGGGGGACAGGTTATAGCTGTGCTTTGCACAGACAGAGTAGAGCTGGGGTCAGGGAAAAGACAGCAATCCCAGAATGCAGAGCGGCATAGTCAGAAGATACTTCCTGTTTGCAGGCTGCCTGATGCTCCATGAGCCGCCATCTTGGATGTTTAAAGGATCATAACATGCAGTAAATGCAGGTAGGATGATTTTTAATGTGAGCAATCTGTATGTATAGGGTGTGGGAAATCTATAAAATCTGCTCTTATTCAGGGTGAAGGTCCGCTTTAATGTAGAAAGGGACAGGATAATAATCACTATCACATAGCCTAATAATAATCCTGGCTATCCACTTGAACCCCCGTAGGAAGTCTAAATATCAGGCAAATCACCCTTCTGTGCACCCAGCCAAGGCCATATTTCCCATTAGGCAACCCCAGGCTTGGGCCTAAAGCAACCACAGGGGGGACAGGGACTCAAAAGAGGGACAGTCTCTCCAAAACAGGGACATTTGGGAGGTATGCAATCACCACAGGGCCGACATCAGCACCCAGCAAGGGGGGGGCAGCTGCCGGGCCCCTGGCATCCAGGGGGGCCACTGATGGCCCTTTGGGGTGTGTGACGGCACTTGATCGGCGGTGGACTGGGAGTGGCAGTGCAACTTCTTTTCCCCACCGGCAGGGACAACAGTATGTAGCAATAAGGTTCTGCTGCTGCCTGTGCTGTTCCCCCCGGGAAGGGAGAAAGGGGCCTCCACACCACGCAATCAAACAGCAGACAGCAGGAGGCAACAAGGCGACCAGGAGTGCAAACCGGGAGGGAAAGCACTGTAGAGGTAAGTTTTTTTTTTTAAATAAGGTTTCTTTTTCTTTTGATCCTTGGAGGCATCTAGATTTAGGACGTCCCTCAGTGATGTGACGTGACTCACCACAAAAGGGCCCACTGAGACCATGCCATCCAAGGGCCCACATAAACCTGTCCACTTCTATGTTCATGTGAATGTGAATCATGTGCTCAGAGCTGAAAATCCAGTAAGTATATGCTCATTTGTGACTCTGAATTTATCACCTTGCACCCCATTTCACCTCCACACACACAAACGCTCACAATATCTGCCCCCCCCCCCATGCACACACTCAATTTTAGTGCTGGGTACATTTATGCTGCATATTAGAGCCGCAACACCGGCATGTGTATTGCCTGCTGGCGCTCTATGGGCTCTGTGCTGCAGGCTCTGTGCTCGGCGCTGTGCATGACCCATTTTGCTGATGGGGACTGCAACAGGAAGCACCGTGGTGAGCGCCAGAAAAGGTAAGGGATTTACTATAAAAAATCACAGCGCCAGCATGGGCGCTCCAAAAACAGGAATTCTAGGCATACAGTAGCAGGTGAAATCCCCCCCAAAAGTCATTGTCAAAGGATGGCAGCACAGTGACAATGCGCAAACACATGGGATGCCATGGGGGACATATGAATGACATGACAAATGTTTTGCAGGGCAAAAAAAGCAAGTTTGCAGCATATAAGTAAAGTTCATAAAATGAGTGAAAATACAAATCCAAATCCAAACAGGTCAGGGATCCCCTGGCACATGCACGCAGCCAAAGCTCCATTGAAATCTATGACAGAATGAGCACATGGTATACGCATGGTGTGATCGCCGGTGCTGATGATATATATGGTGCTATCATAGGCACTATTAGATTTTTCATTCATAAATACACATGCCAGCGGATGCACCTGGTGGGGACCTGGTGCTACATGGTTCTAGGTGGCATTAGCACTTTTTAAATAAGCCCCTTTATGTTACTGGCGGGGTGAAGTCCGTTTACATGATAAGCGGGGCAGCCAGGGGTTCTGGGATTTTTTTATACTTGCGGACATGACTCAACAAAAGTCGGCGCAAGTACTAAAAGTGCCTAGGGCAGCCTGAGTACCAGATATGGCCCTGTTCCCCTGGTGTCAGCAGCCACGTCCCTATTGGCCTTCAGCGGTCATGCGGCACACAAGTTTGGTCTGGCACCCCAAACTGAAAAAGACAAACCGGTCACAAGTTTAGAAGTGTTATTTGTCCAAATAAATAGATCCTGAGTCACTGATGACGATTATGTAGACTAAGGGCTCTACCTTTTTTTATGAATCTGGATGGTCTGCAGGAGGTCCAAGTAACTAGAAATGGCATTGCCTGTTGTAGGGCTCCCTGCTTTGTGTATGTTGCCAGCAGTGGCGTGCTTAATCACTACACAAACTCTGAGGCCGATTCATTAATAGCGGCAGGTAGAAACAGTTGAGCGACTGTAGCGGCATTTTCAGAGCGCCCGCTAGTAGTCGCTGTGCTTGCCCGTTGCTCTGTAGTTGATAGCGACGGTTTGCCGTAATGTTGAATATTGGGTGAGGAGTCGCTATTTGACAGGTTCCACGCTGTATGGGAGCGCATGATAGCGACTGGCCCTAGCGACCGGCTCCCACCATATTCATTAAAAAATCACGCTCAAAAAATTCTTGCGCTGTAAAATGCATGTTTAAACCCCAGAGCGCTGGCGACGATGGGTTAAAAGTCGTTTTTTAACCCCCAAACAACCATATTTTTGGAAACCAAAAAAAACAAGTTTTGTAAATAATTTGGTAATATGAATACATTAATATCAGACCTGTAATATCAATTCTGTACAATTTTTTTTTTTTTTTTACCTTAAAAAAATTATCTAAAATGGCAGAAGTGGTCACAGAATTTTTCACATTAAAAAAAAAAAAAAAAAAATTACTAAAAATTAATTATGAATATTTAAAGATTGTTCCATTGAAATGCATTGGAGAGCGCCAGGTAGCGAGAGGTCATACCTGTCGCTGTTCAAGGTCGGACGCTGGCGCTGTGGGCTGAGGCTGGAATAATGATGAATGAGTGGCTATATGGCGCTATCTCAGTCGCTAAGCAGGATTGGCTTGATAAATGTGTGATTGTGATGGGGAGCCGGCGTTCTCGTGGCGGGGCCCGTCATTACCGGCCGCTCACCAGTCGCTACCTGTCGCTATTCCTTCATAAATAAGGGCCCAAGCAAATGCTTGGGGCCCCCACCTGCTAGAGGGCCCTCAGAGGCAGGGTCAGATCAGTGGCAACTTTTTGGTTAAAAAAACAAATTACAGCACTCGGAGGATAGGCTGCCGCTAGGGTTATTTCACTGGCACGGCCGGTATTTACAGGGCGGGTACCCGTATTTTATTTTTACTAGCCATATTAATAGCCGGTATGTGGAATGCGGGTGGGGCCCATGGGGCAGCGGGCTCAGCCAAGGCCAGAGTGGCGTCCCGGCCAGGCCATCATTGAAGAGCGCTACCCCAGGAAGCGTGCTGTATACGCATTTGATCCTCCCGAACCCCTCCTTACCTTCCTCCTCTCCTCTCTCCTCGGCCTGCCGTCACTGTGACATCATTTGTGAGCCATGCCAGCCATGCCCTGCCCCCTGATCCCTTCCTTACTCCCTCCCTGTCCTGCCTCATCTGTGGGCTCCAACCTCTGCATTTATTGAAAACCACGTCCCACACAAGACCAGTATTTCTTGCAGGGAAAGGTGGCAGCCCTAGCTGCTACAACAAAAGTGGGGTCCCGTTTAACACAATGCCAAGTGTGCAGCAGATAGAAAGGCACTGTACACATGTACACGTAAGCCAGCTGCTGCAGAATCAGCGCTCTCAGTTCCATTAAAGTGGACCAAAAGCCAGGATTTTGACTATCCTGGGTTTTGGTCCACTCCCCCTGATCGGGGGTGCCCCGCTATGTGAAACCCCCCAGATCTCCCGCATCAACTCACCTCACCACGGTCCTACAGCGCATACGCGGCCGCTCGTCCAATCAGCGCGCTCGGAGCCGCTGAGCTATGCACGTCTGAGCGACGTCTTAGCTCAGCGGCTCAGAACGCGTTGGCGGCCGCATCTGTTAGAGGGAAGCGCACCCGTGCCGGCCATTCACAAATGGCCTTATTCACAAATCTTATAGATTCCGGGGCTGATCCAGCTGGGTTTTGGTCCACTTTAAACCAGACCAACAGCCTGGCACAGTTGGAAACAAAAGGTAGCGGCAGCCATTTTGGAGCTTCCACTCCCAACTGACATAACTGACAATGTACAGTAACAGGAAACCCAGCAGCACTTCCTGTTTGCAGGTGGTCTGCAAATGCATGAACTGCCATCTTGTTTTTAAAATTGACCACAGCAGGAGTTAGAAAAAGGTAAATTTGTTTTTATGTGCTGCAGTCTAAATTGCCCTGGGGAGGGATGCATATGAGCACTGCTTATTGTGTTGTTCTGGTTTAGGTCATTTTTGACTGTTGGCCTGCTTTAAGTTATGTAAGACGCTGTGACATCACAGCAGCTAGCGAACTGAATGTTGCAGAGCGGCCACTGGTTGCATCCCCGCTCACCTCTAGCTGGGGGCGTGCCTGGTCCAACCAAATCGCTGCACCCGATATGCGTCTAGCTACCGGTAAAGCAAGGTCATGTCATTGGAATGAGGTTAGGTGAGCTGGTGCGGCAATTTAATTGGGTTTCACACAGTGTGGCATCCTAGTTTGGGATGCCACAGGGAGTAGAAATTGGACGGCCATATGGGCAATCCCCAGACAATTCCCTATGTCATCTGGATGGACAATGCCAGGATGCCCCTCTTTGTGGAATCCCCTATATTCGCTCACGCTCCCACAGCGCATGAGCAGCTTGTGGCTACATCCCAGATAAGGTGCATAAATATTGTATTTCACAAAATTTGTCTTTGCTTAGGGCCCCCAGACACAACGCTACATGGGGCCCCAGAAATGATAAGCCCACCCCTGGTTGCCAGTTCTCCATACCTGTGACCAGCATATCAGCCGGGAGGTCCTCTATGACACATTTCTCTTCTCGTTCCGCTGAATGGAAGTACATGGCGTGTCCCAGCGAGCAGATAGAAAGGATGGTGAGTAGTCGTGTGGCCGACATGTCTGGAGTGTAGTACAGCAGCAAAAGACGCCAGTATTCCCTAAGAGAGATTGCTGACTCCACAACTAGAACTCTCATGGGAAACGTCACCTGGCTGATACCTGCGTGTTACTTATTAACTGAAACTTTCCAAAAGTTTTAGTGGATGAACAGAGAGGATGTCTGCTTCCCATAGCCTGATCATTTCTATTGCCCTTATTCATCAAGCGATAGCGCCAGGTAGTGTCTGACGAGCGCCAGGTCCCGCCAGCTAACGGCGGCTACCGACTCAAGTACGCCCGGCGTCGGCCACAATGACGCATTTATCAAGCTAAATGAGGCTAGCGCCAGCGAGAGCGACAGCTACCGCGGGATTCATCATGTAGCCGACTGCAACGAACAGCGCCGCTGCTAATCCCATCACAGCGACAGGTATGACCTGTCGCTCCCTGGCGATGTCCAATGCATTTCAATGGAGCAATCTTTAAATAATCATAATTAATTGCTATTAATGTTTTTTTTAATGTCAAAAATTCTGTGACCACTTCTGCAATGTTAGGTTTTTTTTTTTAGGGTAAAAAAAAAAAAATGATTTTGTGCAGAATTGATATTACAGGTCTGATATTAATGTATTGATATTACAAAATGTTTAATAAAACTTGTATAATTTTACAATCAAAAAATATGGTTTTTTGGGGGTTAAAAACTATTTTAAATCCATCGCCGCCAGCGCTCTGGGGTTTAAACAAGGAATTCACAGCGCTCAAAAATTCGGAGCGTGATTTGTTAATGAATCTGCAGCAAGCCGTTCGCTCTGGCCATTCGCTGTCAGGCGCACCCATACAACGCTGGACCTGTGAAACAGCGACCCCTAAGCCCGTATTCAACATTACCGCACACCGACTGAGTCGCTGTCAACAAGCAAACCCCGGCCAAGCACAGCGAATACTAGCTGGCGCAGAGAAAATCACGCTACTGGCGCTCATCTGTCGCTACCTGGCGCTATTAATGAATCCGCCTCTATGTTTTATGACAATGTATGAAAAGTAAAAGGGGCACTAAAATAAACTGATTCAGAAAAGGACATTATTTAAATAACAATCAATCAAAAGAACACTTTGGCCCTTATTTAACAAGGGATAGCGCCAGGTAGCGAATGGTGAGCGAACGGTAATGACGCTCACCGCCACGAGAACGCCGGCTCCCCTCCGCAATCACACATTTATCAAGCCGATCCTGTTTAGCGACTGACAGAGCGCCAGATAGCGAATCATTCGTCATTATTCCAGCCTCACCACACAGCGCCAGCGAGCGACCTTGAACAGCGACAGGTATGACCTCTCGCTACCTGGCGCTCTCCAATGCATTTCAATGGAGCAATCTTTAAATATTCTTAGTTAATTGCTATTAATGTTTTTTTTTTTTTTAAATGGCAAAAATTATGTGACCACTTCTGCAATGTTAGATATTTTTTTTAAGGTAAAAAAAAAAAAAATTGTGCAGAATTGATATTACAGGTCTGATATTAATGTTTTCATATTACAAAATGTTTGTAAAAACATGTTTTTTTTTACCAAAAATATGGTTGTTTGGGGGTTAAAAAAGCCAGCGCTCTGGGGTTTAAACAAGCATTTCACAGCGCAAGAAATTTTTTGAGCGTGATTTGTTAATGAATATGCTGGGGGCCGTTCGCTATGGCCATTCGCTGTTATGCGCTCCCATACAGCGCAGAACCTGTCAAACAGCGACTCCTAACCCCGTATTCAACATTACCGCACACCGACTGAGTCGCTGTCAACAGCCGAACGACAGCGAAGCACAGCGAATACTAGCGGGCGCTGTGAAAATAACGCTACTGGCGCTCATCTGTCGCTACCTGGCGCTATTAATGAATCGGCCTCCCCATTTACTTTACTTGTTTGTGCAATTCAGCAAAGCAAAAAACCCTAGCAAATTAAATTGGACCAAAACCCACTTGTCTTGCAAAGGGGGCCTCCACCAAACTTTGGGTTACGGTCTGGACCAGGAGGGTTTTCAGTCTTTGGCCTGATGGGCTGCGGGGCCAACAACAAGGCGCCCCCCGTACCTAGGCAAGCCAAAGCCACCAAAGGGCAGGACAGAGAGTCTAGAGCAGCAAAACGCTACAGTGATGGGTGCAGAGCTGTCACTGCACATAAGCCACCAAGCACAGCCGCTGGCAGCTCAATGCAGGGAACTGTTTTCTGCTGGACCAGCCGGGTGACTACACTACCCCCCACCCAGAATGGCAAAGCAGGAGTTCCCGAGTAGCACACACCCGCACAAGGGGGGCACAAGGGACTCGATCTGGCGTTCCAGTAAGTAGGCGGGTGCCAGACAACCACCAATCAGTTACTTGGCTGGACTATTATTTGGAAGGAAAAAAATACTATATCTGGGGCCTCCACCAGATTTTGTGCCCAGGGGCCTCCACCACACTCCACACTTTCCCTGGATACAAGGAAAGTAGAGTTTTCCTAAAGAGGAATATTGGAAGAGGTAAAAACCTCCCCCAAACCTCACCGGACTGTCCCCCCCCCTCCCCTCCAGTTTCACAATTGGACACTATGTACTCTCCTCGCCAGGAGATCCATCCTGTGGGTCTCTGGAATTCCGGGCATCTCCCACTGAGCGCAGCCCCCAATCTCGCGCCTGTGCAGTGCCCATGAATGGGATGCAATGGAGCCGCCCAAAATCGACGACACACATTGACGAGCACGGCTAAGCGGACAGTGGGGAGAGGATCGGGTCCTGAAGCAGCTGGACATCCAAAAGGTAAGTAGGGGCCGTTGGGGGGGGGTCGTCCCTTTTTTATTTTAGGTTGGATGTTCCTAAAAGAAAATATTCACATGTTTCATACCACAAAGGATAATTTAATTTTTGCAGCAGGCGGAGCCATGCAAATAAATCTCTTTTCACCTCTAGGCTGTGCCCCAAAGCTCCTGGTAATGCCATCCATGGTGTGCAGTGGTTTGGTATAGCTGTGTAACATGTATATCGTGGATAAGCTGTGTATAGTGTGGCTATAGCAAAGCATCACACACCCTGGCCAGCTTTACCAGGAGCTTTTTGGCATAGTCTAGAGATGAACAGAGGTTTATTTGCAATTACTCAAAAGGATCTTGGGAGAAATTCTATTATACTTTTTAGTATGCAGCATGTGAATACTTTCTTTAAGACAAGAATAAGAGGCTGATTTATTAATAGCGACATGTAGCGACAGTTGAGCGACTGTAGTGGTATTTTCACAGCGCCCGCTAGTAGTCGCTGTGCTTGGCCGTTGTTCGGTTGTTGACAGCGACTCAGTCGGTGTGGCGTAATGTTGAATACAAGGTTACGAGTCGCTATTTGACAGGTTCCGCACTGTATGGGTGCACATGATAGCGACTGGTCAGAGCGACCGACTTCCACCATATTCATCCAAAAATCAAATCAAATCAAAAAATTCAAGCGCTGTGAAATGCATGTTTAAACCCCAGAGCGCTGGAGGAGATGTGTTAAAATTAGTTTTTTAACCCCCAAACCACCATATTTTTGGAAACCAAAAAAAAAGTTTTTTAAATAATTTAGTAATATGAATACATTAATATCAGACCTGTAATATCAATTCTGTACAATTTTTTAATTTTTTTTTTCCCTTAAAAAAAATCTAAAATGGCAGAAGTGGTCACAGAATTTTTCACATTTAAAAAAAAAAAAAAAAAAAACATTAATAACAATTAATTATTAATATTTAAAGATTGTTCCATTAAAATGCATTGGAGAGCGCCAGGTAGCGAGAGGTCATACCTGTCGCTGTTCAAGGTCGCTCGCTGGCGCTGTGGGCTGAGGCTGGAATAATGATGAATGAGTGGCTATATGGCACTATCTCAGTCGCTAAGCAGGATTGGCTTGATACATGTGTGATTGTGGTGGGGAGCCGGCGTTCTCGTGGAGGGGCCCGTCATTACCGGCCGCTCACCAGTCGCTACCTGTCGCTATTCCTTCATAAATAAGGGCCTAAGACAATTCTTGCATGTTGAATTTCAGAAAACAATGTCTGTGTCCACCAGATGGCGATGTGCCACTGGTATTAGACAAACATGGGCAGGCTGATGCATTACTAGCGGCAGATAGCGACAGATGAGCGTCTGTAGCAGGCATTTCAGAGCACCCGCTAGTAGTCGCTGTGCTAGGCCGTGGTTCGCTAGTTCAGAATGCCGCTGTGCAGCCTTGATGAATACATTGTGGGAAGTCGCTATATGAGCAGTACAGTGCTGTATGGGAGCGAATGGTAGCGGCTGGTTAGTGCGACTGACTCACAACATATTCATCAAAAGAAAAAACAGCTTTACACACCACCGGCGCTCAAAAATGCTTCGCTGTAGCCCAGAGCGCCGGAGGCTGTGTGGTTAAAGGCTGTTTTTGAACATGTATCCACCAGTAACAAAGCGAAAACATATGAAATTACATTGTTATAACATTGTGACATGAACAAGTTAATGCCAGACCTGTAATGTCAATTCTGCATAAATATATAAAACATGAAAAATATTTACAAAAATGGCTTTTTCAAGGCCAGGAGAGGTCACAACATTATTTGAGAATAATAAAAAAAAAAATTATAATAAAAACACCCTGTTTAAAGAGAAGTAAAAGAACGTCCATTGAAATGTATGGGAGAGTGATAGGTAGTGATAGGCTGAATAAGGCCCCAAGTGTACAGTTTTATGTCACATAGGGGTTGATTTAGAGTCTGGTGAGAAAAATCACTTCTTTTTGGGAGAGAAAACTGTCTGCTGGGTGTAAATTTTCACATGGCTCTAAATCATCCCCAAGGTAGACAATGAAAATACAATTCTGTGAAATACTCACCTGTAGAATTGGTATTATACGTATACAGTATGTCCTGCTCCAGATATAATACTTACACTTGGGTTATCCTCCGCCAGATGACGCTGTGCACTGCAGACATGCAAAAACAGGCCCCTCCCGGCCCTTCATATACCCAGGGACCTCCCACAAATCCCCAGCATTGAAAAGCAGTGAACCAGAAGCCGGGAGAAACTAACCACCAAAAACAACTGGTAATGATAACAATGATATCAATCATAACAATCACCATACAGGGGATCCAGAAGAATGCAAACACCAGGGTGGGGTGGAGCAGGACGTACTGTATACGTATAATACCAATTCTACAGGTGAGTATTTCACAGAATTGTATTATTTTAAGCATACAGTACGTCCTGCTCCAGATATAATACTCACACTTGTGACATCCAATAGCAGTGTCCATAAAGTAGGGTGGGATCCCCAACAAAAAAGGCACAGCAGACGACAGAAACGGCGCTGTCACCTGCAAACCTTGCTACCAAGAGCGACGTGAGCAAAGGCTCTAACGTCAACATCATAAAAACCTTTTGAAAATGTACGAGCAAAAAACAAGTATCAGTCTAGCAAACTTGTGCAACCAAACCTGGTGCTAAAAAGCCCAAAGAAACCAAGGCACCAATATAATCAGAAATAAAGTGAGAATAAACTCTTCCCCTTAAAGGAATAGGCCTGAGTAACAGCCTGACAAGATCAAACGCTAAGAGTAGCCCAGGAAGAAGCCAAACGAAGGGACAACCATCCCAGTAAAGGCTAGACCCAAGGCCGCTTAACCCCTGGAAGCAGACTAGATCAGGCACATACAAATGTAGGTGCCCACAAACCCCAAAGAGACAATCCAGGAAAAAATTCCAGCACCAGTTGAGGGAAAGCAGATCCCCTTGCCTCAGCGTTACTAGGAATAAAGCACAGAAGAAGACAACGTCTTAAATACATGAGCCTAAGACACCACCTTAGGCAGAAGGTCCGGGGTAAAGCGGAACACCTCTCATCTTGGAGTATATATATAAAAGAACGAGGGCCAGCTAAACAGAGCCGCCCGCTCAGGCACACGTCTGACTGAAGTAACAGCCTCCAGAAGGACAACCTTGTGGATAAGAACATTCAGACAGCACCCGGAATAGGGCCAAAGGGAATCACCCCGCAAGGCAAACAGAAAAAAATTCAAATCCCAACAGGGACCCTAGAACTACGTGGGGGATGCACCCGAGCAATCCCCGAAAGAATGCTTAACCAAGGCAAAGACTGAGTAAGACTTCTACAGGAAGGCGGACAGGGCAGAGCCTGAACCTCCATAGTACCGAGTAGGAGAGCCAGCACCAACCCATGCTGTAATAACTCTAGAACCCTGGGAACAGAGAGCGCCCAACAGGGGAGAGACCAAGACTCACACCAATCAATATGGGTAAGCAATACCCCACAATAGACGGAACAAGAAGAAGAAGAAGCCAACTCCTAGGCTTCCAGAAGTCACAGTCACCCAGAAGATAAGCCCGTCTCCATCAAGGTGGATGAATCAACCGTCAGGCCATCCAGACCAGAGCCTGTAGATTGGGGAGAAATAACAAAGGGGGCCTGAGTGAGCAGATCAGCACTCCTGACAGAACGTACAGGTCCACTGTCCTCAGTACCACATCTGCAAACCACACTCCACTAGGCCACCCAGGGGCCACCAGTATCACTGGTTCCCCCTTTTCAGAGCAAACTAGCACAGAACCCCGCCTAACAGGGTAAATGAAGACATACAGAATAGAATGTCCAGCCATAAAGTTACTAAGTCTCATGACCAAGGTCACAACAAACTGAGACAGGGAAACAAAGGGCCTAGAACCCCTGAAAGTGACGAGGCCCAAAAAGATCCACCCTAGATGGATCACATACTGACACAAGAATTAGCACATACTGTCGCAGAAGGACATCCACCGGAGCGAATATCGCTGATAAGCAGGGAACGCTGTCCTCCACCCAGATCAGGGTCAGATACCTTCCTGGAGGAGCAGCCTGCTCCGTGTCCACACAGATAATTAATACAGTCCCTGTCGTCAGACAGAACAAGGAGCCCCAAATAGAGAGATCCTGCAAGGGAGAAGTCCAGCGAGATAGAGCCAACCTGAAAGCCTACCGCTTCAAAAATTAGACAGGTGAATGGACCCCTAAAGGTCCCACCTCCCCCGGAACCACAGGGAATTTTAGAAGAAAAAATCCCCCCTCCATCAACCTCAAAGGGAAGCACCGTACCAAGGTGGAAGGGTACACAGACCCAGCTCCAGGGAAGCTGGAACCCAGTCCAGCATTTACAATATAAGTTGCAGAAGAGCCCAAGGGCACTGAGCATAAGGGACAACCTTTGAGCAGCCACCAACAGGCCCACCAGCTGCAATCCAGCCTGGTGAAGAGATGGAAACAGCAAAGGAGGACCGAGCCCATGTAACCAGATTGTCCACTTTATAGTCAAGGAAGCAGGTTCCCGCCTGAACCAAATCCAAGTTCAACCCTAGGAATGGAGATACCAAATAAGGGTAAAATGAGGAATTGAGGTGATTGAGCACCCATCCAATTACTCCCAAAGGACACCACCAGCCAAGTAACAAACTCGGCCTGACGTAGAGCTTGGGGAGCAAAGAAGGACGACCAGGCAGTTCCTCGCGCGGACGCCCCCTTGGTCTCATCAGAGACATCACCCCCGTCATCGCCTTGGTGATCACTCTGGGAGCAGAAGAGAAGCCAGATAACAAGGCCACAATCAGCAGTGTTGGACCTCCAACACTAACCTGTAAGATCCTCGGTGCCCAGAAGACACAGTGGTAATGAAATAAGCATCTTAGATCTCCACAGACGGTAAGAGGTCCCTGGACACAGGGCACTGGCGGCCCAACTTAGAGAAACCATGCAGAAACCACCTGTGAATGTAAATTGCCGCACCTATAGAAGGCCAGAATGGGAAGAGTGCCTCTTCCTTTTGGGGGGATGTGGAAAGGTTGATGTAGAGGCCCCTGCCTCTGCCTGTTAAGGGCAACCTGCAAGTGGCCTCAGACCTCGCAGGCCGCGCGTGGCCTGCACCAACTCCTGAAGAGAGACAGGGACCAGAAGCATCCTGACAATCTCGGGAAGGGGCCGCCCAGCACACACTATCCTGCATCCAGAGGAAACTTCCTCCTGAACCCATCAGAACGAGGCATGACGCCTCCAGATAGGAGCAAGGGGCTGCGGCCATCCCCTCGCTCAGAAGGGCGAGGGTGCGCCCCATCATGCTTGGGGGGTTTGGGTGAAAGATTTGGACTTAATCTTGCCGGAGGGGCCAGGGCATTGTCTGCCACTCCTGGGGCAGGGATCTACACCAAAAAGTTGGAAGCACACCCCTAGTTGGGGTTTGACACTAACATAGGGAGGAGCAGGTGCCCCTGCCCCGAGAAGGCCAAGACGTCTTCTGCGAAGGGGTGTTTTGCCCTTTTTTCCAAACAGGTCCAGACGGGCCCCGAATAGGTGTCGCCCTCTAAAGGGAAGCCCAGTAAGAGTCTTCTTTGTAGCATCGTCAACACCCCACTGTCGCAGCCAGACCAAGCGGCGTATAGCTACCACAAGGGCGGAAGTTCTTGCGCACATCCTAATGGTGTCATCCAGCGCTAAAAGGATAAACCTTACAAATACATCACAACTGGAGAGTGCATTAAACACATCCCAGGGGAGATCCTCAGGTTGATGATCAATCATCTTTTTGATGAGGGTCCTAGCAGCTACTGTAGCGATGGCCGCGGCACAGATCGGGTGCAGAGCCGTCCCTGCACAAGAAAAGGAGTGGGAAGCCAGCCTGTCAATGCGCCGTTCCTCAGCATCCCAAAGGGTACGATAAGTAGGGGCTGCAATAAAGGGGGGGTTAAGAACCCCAATGATCGGTGCATCCACCGTAGGAGGTGATGACCAACAGTTAACCACCTCAGGGGGAAAGGGGTATTTCCAATCCCAGTCCCCTGGAACCCCTGGAAGTTTACTAGGAAATTGCCATTCTTTGAATACAAGAGCCTGGAAGTGATCCTGCTCTAGAAATTCCAAACGAGGCATCGCTGTATGGAAACTCTCCCTTCTAGGCCTGGGAGCCTAACCAGGTAGAGAGATAGACAAGACCTCGAAGATCTTTATCAGTAATTCATCGGTGTCACACAGGCCCCAGGAACCAGGGCCCATATCATCTTGACTCCTCGGCCCCTCGTCAGATGAGTCAGAGAACAGCTCACCTTCATCAGAAAGAGCAAAACCCTGCTCAGTAGTGAACTCCTCAGTTTCAGAAGGAATGGGCGAAACCACAGGCGTCAGGGACCGCTTCTTACCAGGGCCCAAGCGCTCTGCCAACCTCGAAATTATCTGATCAGCCGTAGGCAGTCTGCGCGGCGCGACTTGCTGGTCATTCCCGCTCGAGTGTGACTCATCAGGAGTGAGATTTAAGCACGGGGAGACAGGTGTATGGAAACGAGGCGCAGCCACTGGCAACCCTGACTGCAGGGCCAGTACTTGTTCAGCACAGGGTCCGCAGACCCGTGCTCTGTCCGCATCAGTGTGGGGTTGTCCACACACTATACACAGCCGGTCTTGTCCCGGAGGGACCCCGGTCACATAATTCTGAGATGCCTCCATATGGTGATTATCAATGCAATATATTCCAGTAGGGATTTATGCAATAGGCAACGCTGGATGTCCCAAAGACCCACTAGGAATGTGGGAGAATTTAGTAAGCCCGCTACAATATATGTTAGGCCGGGAGAAGCACAGGAGTCTTTAACATCTGAAAGACAGAAGGGGGGGGGAATAAGAGGTGTCAGGGTCATGCGCAGCAGAAAAAATACTAAGGATGAAATCGCCCGCGAGGGCACTTACCGACCTGGGGAGGAGAAGGACCGCAAACATGCGCGCGCGCGAAGATCAACAAAATGGCGCCAACCGAACCTCGAAGGGCGGGCCCAATCTGGGCGTGACGCGGAGAGCACCATGCCAGGTCCCCGCCCTGGCGTGGCGCTCTCCGCGTCACGCCCAGATTGGCACCACGCCCAGAAAGAGCGCGAAGCTCTGAGGCAGCCGTCCAGGCTTGACAAGCAAGCATAGGATATACTATTAAAAGCATCTGCTAATGGGTACTCGTCTGACGGCACCGCCACCTAGCACAGTAAATTTTAATAAAAAAATGACAGGCAAAGACGACGGCGACCAAAATAAAAAGAGCAAGCTGCGCGGCTCTGACACCCGGTAACCAGTCAAGGTCAAAACTACGGCCATAAGCGTGACAATACAGTACACTGAGCCACACACACACACACCCTCATTCTTTTCCCCCGAATACGGGGGAAAACGAGGGAGGATGGCGACCCTTTACACAGGGCCCACCGCTACACGGGGCATGGGGCAATAATGCGGGAGGGACATCCACTAGAGGCTCACCATCAGCCTGAACCGCCTACACTTTGGTGGGGGACTGCGGTGGAGCATGGCTCCGTTAAGCAAGCGTAGTGCTGCCTACCTTCACCCGACCAGCGCAGCCCAGGCTGGGAGGCACATCACAAATAGGACGGGTGGTAATAGTCCCGCAGGGCCGCAGGCTGTAATAGCCCCGCTCACCTGCGAGAGAGTGGTACTTCATGTCTTCGCAGTCAGCACTGCAGAGAAATCTGGGGATTTGTGGGAGGTCCCTGGGTATATGAAGGGCCGGGAGGAGCCTGTTTTTGCATGTCTGCAGTGCACAGTGCCATCTGGCGGAGGATAAGTGTAAGTAATATATCTGGAGCAGGACGTACTGTATACTTAGAATAGTAAATTGCAGTTTTCTCTCCTAAAAAAGAATTGAGTTTTCTCATCAGGCTCTAAATCGACCCCTATTAGTATATGTTGCAATGAGTAGCACTGTACAGGTAGCAGCAGGGAAGGATTGAGTGTGGTGGAGGTCCCTGGGTACAAAATCTGGTGGAGGCCCCAGATACAGTATTTTTTTCCTTTAAAATAATAGTCCAGCCAAGTAACTGACTGGTGGTTGTCTGGCACCCGCCTACTTACTGGAACGTTAGATCGAGTCTCTTGTGCCCCCCTTGTGCGGGTGCGTGCTGCTCAGGAACTCCTGCTTTGCCATTCTGGGCGGGGGGTGTAGTCACCCAGCTGGTCCAGCAGAAAACAGTTCCCTGCATTGAGCTGCCAGCGGCTGTGCTTGGTGGCTTATGTGCAGTGACAGCTCTGCACCCATCACTGTAGTGTTGTTGATGGTGGCTTTGCTGCTCTATACTCTCTGTCCTGCCCTGTGGTGGCTTTGGCTGCAGGTTTGCACAAAAAAGGCTTGTCCAGGCGTGGGGGACCCCACTGTCACCGATAGCTTTGTTGCTTTGTTGCTGGCCCCGCGGGACCAGACCATGACTGAAAGGTTGGTGGGGGCCCCCTTTTCAGGGCAAGTGGTGGAGGCCCTGGGGCATGCGCCCCTTGCACCCTTCTCATAACCTGGTCCTGCCTATATGCCACTAAGAGGGGGTTCCAGAGTTTGCTGTTTTTCTCAAAGAGGAACTATGGTCAGATATGATCATAGTCCCTCTTTAATATGCATTAGCGCAACCTACTGTGCTGAAAAAAAAATGGCCACCCACTTATCACCGCTTCCAGGATCCTCTTCTACAGATGCGCACTGCTAGCCCCAGACGAGCAGATACACTGCTCGCGCTCATGTCTACGGCAGCTATAAAAAGGATCCCAGAAGTGGCGAGTATCATACGGCTCGTTCTTTTTTTAGCTGCGCCATGCCCACAGTGGGGCAGCCTGTGTTGCGCAGCCGTGCTGATACATAAATAATAGGGACTATGGTCATGTCTGTCCATAGTTCCTCTTTAAGAAATACATCGGGTTGCCCAAATAAAAAGAATATGAAGCATCGGGCTGGTGCTCCTAATCAGACACTTGGGCCCTTATTTATGAAGGAATAGCGACAGGTAGCGACTGGTGAGCGGCCGGTAACGACGGGCCCCGCCATGAGAACACCGGCTCCCCACCACAATCACACATTTATCAAGCCAATCCTGCTTAGCGACTGAGATAGCGCCAGATAGCCACTCATTCATCATTATTCAAGCCTCAGCCCACAGTGCCAGCGTCCGACCTTGAACAGCGACAGGTATGACCTCTCGCTACCTGGCGCTCTCCAATGCATTTCAATGGAACAATCTTTAAATATTAATAATTAATTTTTATGATTTTTTTCTTTTTTTTATGTGAAAAATTCTGTGACCACTTCTGCCATTTTAGATTATTTTTTTTAGGGGAAAAAATAAAAAAAATAAATTGTACAGAATTGATATTACAGGTCTGATATAATTTAATGAATATGGTGGGAGCCAGTCGCTAGGGCCAGTCGCTATCATGCGCTCCCATACATCGCGGAACCTGTCAAATAGCGACTCCTCACCCAATATTCAACATTACGGCAAACCGACTGAGTCGCTATCAACTACCGAACAACGGCCAAGCACAGCGACTCTGAAAATGTCGCTACAGTCGCTCAACTGTCGCTACCTGCCGCTATTAATGAATCGGCCTCTTGATTGTTTTCCCAATGTCCTGGAGTGACGGCTCACCCCTGCATCACTCAAGTTAAGCTATTATTGTATATTTGATTGCTATTGTATGGCACATATCCCATGAGCACTGTATTTCGGTTGTATTGCCATAACTACTTGCTAAAATCACACTGTTTTTTCTAACTCTTTGGTGTACTTCTTGGTTTCTCGTAACCTATGTCAATCATTAAAGACCAAAGTATCCTTTACTTATAGCAACTTCCAGCGTTTTGTTTTTTTACATGTCTAGAGCCCTTTTTAGGTTCCAGCCCAATTGCTTATCTGTGATGCGTTCATGTTGCTGAATCCCACCCAGATCTTGCCTATTTGGTCTAGCTAGACAAGGATTGTGGCAAGATCTAGGTAAGATGTTTGTACTCACCCATCTCTCTGGGGCTACTAGCCCAATGCACCAGGCAATGAGGCTAATAACTCAGTTACCCGAGGCTGAGAAGTTGGCCTCTGGTCTTGCACATCTACAAACTAATTTGCCCTCCAACATATGTGCGGGGCAGTTTTCTTTTACTGCCACACATTTGGAAATTGCCTTTCAAGGCTGGGGACAAGATATGTTCTGGCATGCGGCAGCTGGCTTGCTGATACCCCCCCCCCCCCTCCCCCCAACCGATTACCTGCAACCCAACTGTCTGTCCCTGCAGAAATTGCCCCCGGTGCTTGGCCACCAGCTGGTCTGGGTTTCCTTTGGTGGCTTAAAACCAGGAAGAAGACTCTGGACCATGTGATTGCTAGTAGTCAGATTTAGCACTGGCGCATGCTCCACAAAGCTGAACCAAGGCTGGCAGCAGCGTATAGGTATTCTGTACAAAATACGTGTTGGTCCACTTTAGAGAGGAACAAAATCTAAAGCTTTTCACTATCATGGATTTTGTTCCTTTTTCCCGGGATTAGCCCTTGCGATTTGGGCTGTCCCAACCTCACAGAACGAAATGAACTACACTGAATAAAAGGAGAGTGGCAAGCATCCCTGCGGCTCTGCAAGATGACGTTGTGCATGCGACATTGGATGGCTAGTAATGTAAGATTCCTGGCAAGCTGGGGGGTTTCACATTTCAGGGGAACCCAATTTGGGATGCCCCAGGAAGAAGGAAACCACTGGTCCTAGAGTCTTATGGACTCTCTGCTGGTGGTTGCTCCACTTTAAGTGAATAGACCGTCATTTATCCAGCCAAGCTTTAGCCTGGAGGGTAGTCACACACTGTTTATGGTATTGCCTGCTTAGTAGCACAGCAGTTTGTTATCTTCAGTTTCATTTATATTATAGCTATCTAAAGTGGACCAACACCCAGGGGTGATCGGCCCGGGAATCTATAAGATTCCCGGGCCGATCACCTCCCTCACCGCGGGGCATCCGAGATCGGGATATCCCGCGGGGTGAAACCCCCCCAAAAGCCCCCAAAAAACCTTACTTTATCGGTGGCGGCTTATCCGTCGCCGCAAAGGTATGTTTTTTGGGGCTTTTGGGGGGGTTTCACACAGCGGGGCATCCTGATCTCGGATGCCCCGCTGAAGTGGGCCAACACCCAGGATAGTGAAAATCCTGGGTGTTGGTCCACTTTAAAGGAAAAGTCTACAGCGCCAGAGGAGTAGAGGATCCCCTTACAGCAGCGGTTCTCTTTTACAAAGGTTTTATTAAGGTTTTCAAGTACAAAAGACAGCATATCAAAAATCACATGCTATGACATTGTCTAACAGATATGTCTTAAACTGTTGTCAACTGAAATAAAGCTTATAGTCTCTCTGCTGACTATTATGGATTTCGTTGTCTGATTTCATGTGCTAGTGTCCTGGATTTGACGGATAAAAGGATATAAAAGAATATTTAACTGAAATTTAGTTGAACTGGTTGCTGATTAAACCTTGATCTTAATCTTTGCTTTGGTCCAAAGTGCTGTCTTTGCTGATATCAAACATTATAGACATAGATTTTAAGAATAACACAAACAAATTAGAGTTGGAAGAAATAGGTTTGGAGCGGGTGGGAGGGGGAAGGCGGGGAAGTGGCTTGAGTAAGATTACCAGGGATGGTGTATTGGTGTTCTTAAGGATAGTCCAGATTTAATTACATTTAATTACAGATTTAATTAATTACACCGGGAAGACTGGGTCAACCCGGGAGTTCTGCAGGCCTATATATTCCACCCATGGGTCCCACACTTTCCTGAACATATCATAGGAATCATTTACTATTGCCGTTATTTTTTCATTGCAAAGGGTGTCAGATATTCTATTTTGTATCTCTGACCAAGGGATGGAGGGCGTTTTCCAACACCTGGCTATCGTGGCTTTCACTGCTGCGAAAATATGGAGGGCTAAATGCCATCCTGCTTTGGAGAATGTGCCCATTTTCAGAGACAGAAGGGCTTCCCAGGGGTCTTTGTTCGATGGTGTATGGAGGACTTGATATAACTTTATAGGCCCTATCCCATATGTCTCTAGTTACTGGGCAGTCCCACCAGACATGCATCATGTCACCTCTGACGTTACAGCCTCTGAAGCAGCAAGGGGATTCTGAAGGGGAGAATTTATTGATCCGATCAGGGGTGTAGTACCATCTGAACATTACTTTGTATGCGTTTTCCAGCACTAGAGCATTACTGGATACTTTCTTAGTTTGGCCCCAAATGCCTTGCCAAGCTTCTGGGGGCTTTGTATCTCCCAATTCTGACTCCCATCTTGCCATATAGGCGTGCCTGATCGGGTTTGGTGGGGTGGCCAGAACTGAGTATATACCAGAGATGAGTCCGCCACTGAAGTGATCGCGTATGCATCTAAGTTCAAAGTCTGTTCTCCTATAAGGAGGGGAAGATTGTTTTAGTAAGCATTTAATAAAGTGTTGTATTTGAAATAGTCTGAACATCTCATGTGGCGGGAATGGATCTCTGGGTGACAGCTCTTGCATAGTTTTCATTCTTGTCGGTATACATAAATTGTCCACTATCATAAGATTTTTCTGTGTCCACCAGTTAAAGCTGGTTGGATGTGTGATTCCCGGAGGAAACATAGGGTTGCCTAACAACGGAGCAGCTGGTGTGTGGGGTGAAGTGAACTGGTGCTTAATTTTGTCCCATATTGATAAAGAGAATGAGAGTATGGAGGGGAGAAGTTTGGGCCTGCGTGCTTTGGGTGTCCATAATAGAGCAGCTGGCGACGTCATACCGCATTGCATTCTGTCAATGGAGACCCAAGTGGGAGCATAGTTAGGGGTGTGTAGTAGAACTAGTGGAGCTATTTGGGCAGCAAGGAAATACTTATGTAGGGATGGGAAGGCAAGGCCGCCGTTTTCCTTTTTGCAGAACAGTGTGGCTTTTTTAACCCTATGTTTAGCTTTGTTCCAGGTGTATGCTAGAATTTTCCGTTGTGCTATATCTAGCGCCTTTTTCGGGACTAGTATTGGGAGGACCCTGAATAAGTACAAGATCTTAGGAAGGAATACCATTTTCAACGCCGCTATTCGTCCTAGCCAGGATAGCCTCACCATTTGCCATGATGTTAGTAATTTATCAAGAGTTTTGAAAAGTTCTGGGTAGTTTGCGTTGTAGAGCTTATCATAGCTGTTTGTAAGTTTGATTCCTAAATAGGGTAGTTTCTGGGTCCGGGTCCAGGCAAAGTTATTAGTTAATGTTTGTCTGGTATTGCTTGTTAAGGAGATATCTAAGGCTGTTGATTTTGAAGCATTTAGTTTTAGGCCTGAGATGTGTCCGAAGTCTGAGAGGAGTTTAATGGCATTGGGGGCTGAGATGTGGGGGGATGTCAACATGAGGAGCATGTCATCTGCAAATAGAGATATCTTATGGTCTTGATTAGCTAGTGGGATTCCTTTAATGGAGGGGTTTTGCCTCATTTTCATTGCTAGAGGCTCCAAGGCTAAAATAAATAATATGGGAGATAGGGGGCAGCCCTGCCTGGTGCCTCGCTGTATGGGAAAATTTGAGGAGTTAAAGCCAGCATATTTAATGTGGGCGGATGGTTGGGTGTAGATGGCTGAGATCCAGGAGAGGAAGCCGGGGCCAAACCCCCATTTTTCCAAAGTGAAGTGGAGGTATTGCCAGGAGAGGGAGTCAAAGGCTTTTTCTACGTCAAGAGAGAGTAGCATGGCTTCAAGGTTATGACCCTTTACACCTTCTATTAGTTGTAATATTCTTCTGACTCCGTCTCCAGCTTGTCTCCTGGGCACAAAGCCTACTTGGTCCCTGTGTATTATGTCCCCAAGAAACTCATTAATTCTATTAGCTAATATTTTAGTTAGTATTTTTAAATCTATATTCAGTAGTGATATTGGCCTAAAGTTTGTCCAATTTTGATGGTCCTTGCCCGGTTTGGGTATCATGACTATTGCTGCTCTCAGCATATCTGGGTCCATGTGATGGCCTTGTTTTATATAATTGTACACTTTAGCCAAACGTGGGGCTATGATGGGGGCCAGTTTTTTATAGAAGAGAGCTGAGAAACAGCAGCGGTTCTCAACTTGTGGGTCGGGACCCTGGCGGGGGTCGAACGACCAAAACACAGGGGTCGCCTAAAGCCATCGGAAAATACATATTTCCGATGGCTTTAGCCGCTGAGAAGTCCATCTGCAGCAGCGCTATTCAGCTGGAACGCACACTGCTATGGATGAGCATTCCAAACTGAATGCCTGCGCGCATGCACAGACGTGATTGCATCATCCGTCCGGGGCCTAAGGGGCGGGGGAAGCGGGGGGAACGCTCCACAGTCCATAGCAGCGCATTACGCGTGTGCGGCGCTTGCTGACGTCATCAGTGGGCGGACGCAGCAAGCGCCGGAGGACAGAAGCCTAGAAGGCGGAGAGGCAAGAGAGCCTGCTGGGGTAAAAAAGGTTAATAATGTAAAAACAGTCCACACACAATACACACAATACTGTGTAAGTGTAAGGTGCTTTGTGTGTAATTATTACACAGTACACAAAGCAGCTTACACTTACACAAAGCACCAGACATTTACACAGTGTCTTATACTATAAGAGACCACTATAAGATGTATAAGATGAAGTTAATGGGAATAGTTATAATCTAGAGTTCACGGTGGAATGTGATCCATATAAGGTTAATTTTCTGGATTTAACTATTAGACCTGAGGCATCGAAGCTCACAACAGTTACCTACTTTAAACCTACAGACCGTAATGGGTATGTCCCGATGGGCAGCTGTCATCATCCTACCTGGCTACGGGCCATACCCAGGGGTCAATTCATGAGACTGAGGAGGAACTGCACAGGAATTGATGACTTCGATATTCAATCGAAGGAGCTCACAAAAAAGTTTTTAGAAAAAGGTTACCCACAGGAAACTATTAAGCTGCAGAATGATGTAGTTAGAGGGATGGATGGAGCCACACTTTTACAACCTAGACGATCCAGTATGGATAATAGGAATGAATTTTCCTTCTTGTCAGGGTTTAGTTTGCAACATCGAAAAGTAAAAGGTATACTGGGTAAACACTGGCACCTCTTAAAGGATGATCCTGTTCTGGGCCCTGTTTTACCTGACAAACCAGTTTGTATTTACAACCGGGCCCCTAGTTTAAGAGACCGTTTGGTCCACAGCTACATTGATCCACCGAAACCCATTTCACTGGTTAAGGACCCACTCATGGGTTACATTGATCCACCGAAACCCATTTCACTGGTTAAGGACCCACTCATGGGTTTTTACCGATGCCACATCGGTAAAAACCCATGAGTGGGTCCTTAACCAGTGAAATGGGTTTCGGTGGATCAATGTAGCTGTGGACCAAACGTGCTGTGGTTGCAAAATTGGGAAAAGCATCGGTAAACCAGTGAAATCCCTTAACATTGGGGACATGATCCGACCTATTAAAATCACTAAATGCATTACCTGTTGCACCAAGTATGTAGTGTACGTGATTGGGGGCCCATGCAGTTTGCTTTATATAGGGCGAACTACCCGGCATCTAAAGACCCGCATTAGGGAACACATATATAACATCAGGCGGGGATATTAGGCGCATAATCTATCGGCACATTTCAAAAAGGTGCACACCTCAGACCCCGGCCTTATGTCATTTGCTGGGATAGATAGGATTATACCACATTGGCGTGGCACTAATATGTTAAGGGAACTCTCACAATGTGAAGGCCGATGGATTTATGAACTGGATACCCTGACCCCACGTGGCCTTAATGTAGAATATGATTTAAATTGTTTTTTAGATTCAGCATAGTTTTTTAGATTTTGTATAGTTTCGTTTTTGTCCTTTTTTGTGAGTTTTATTTTTACTTACTTTATTTTATTTTATTTAGTGTATATTGCGTATATTTAAAGCCTTGTGTAAACATTAGCTCTCATTGCCAGATCCCCTATTCCGCCCTTATGTGTCCTCTTTAATTGGCTATTAATTGTTCTTAGTGTTATCATTAGGAGCCTTTTTAAGCCAGGTCTATATACAATGGATTGGTTTATTGTAGTATGGCCAAACTGTATTTTTTATACTTTTTATATTTGTATATTTTTATAAATAACATTTAAAAATATCTTTGATGATTAAGAATCTTGAAAACATCCTTATCTTTCGGCCTTATTTATCAAGGGATAGCGCCAGGTAGTGTCTGACGAGCGCCAGGTACCGCCAGCTAACGGCGGCTACCGAATCAAGTACGCCCGGCGGCGGTCACAATGACGCATTTATCACGCTAAATGAGGCTAGCGCCGGCGAGAGCGTCAGCTAGCGCGGGATTCATCATGTAGCCGACTGCAACGAACAGCGCTGCTGCTAATCCCATCACAGCGACAGGTATGACCTGGCGCTCCCTGCCGTTGTCCAATGCATTTCAATGGAGCAATCTTTAAATAATCATAATTAATTGCTATTAATGTTTTTTGTTTTTTTTTTTTATGTCAAAAATTCTGTGACCACTTCTGCAATGTTAGGATTTTTTTTTAAGTAAAAAAAAAAAAAAATTAAAAATTGTGCAGAATTGATATTACAGGTCTGATATTCATGTATTCATATTACAAAATGTTTAGAAAAACTTGTATAATTTTTACATAAAAAAAAAAATGGTTGTTTGGGGGTTAAAAACTACTTTACACACATCGCCGCCAGCGCTCTGGGGTTTAAACAAGGAATTCACAGCGCGATAAATTTCTGAGCGTGATTTGTTAATGAATCTGCAGCAAGCCGTTCGCTCTGGCCATTCGCTGTCAGGCGCACCTATACAACGCGGAACCTGTGAAACAGCGACCCCTAACCCCGTATTCAACATTACCGCACACCGACTGAGTCGCTGTCAACAAGCAAACCCCGGCCAAGCACAGCGAATACTAGCTGGCGCTGTGAAAATCACGCTACTGGCGCTCATCTGTCGCTACCTGGCGCTATTAATGAATCGGCCTCCCAATAATGTACCCTCACTATGCAGGTTATAGTGACATTTATCTCTGGGGAGGCGGAGTCCTTCTTAAGAGTATTTTTGCCTGCTTTTAAAATAGTGACATTTATCTCTGGGGAGGCGGAGTCCTTCTTAAGAGTATTTTTGCCTGTTTTTAAATGTAGTAGCTTGTATTTTAACACCGCTGATCACATTATGTATGAAGCACAGTGCACTGCGCATGTGTTGAAGCTTGACTGGGTTGCTCGCCAAGCCTCGGTTTTAATACCGTTGATTATATTATAAATGAAGCGCATTGTACTGCGCATGCGTAGGAGCCTGATTGGGCTGCCCGCCAAGCCTCGGTTTCGCTGTTTTTGGTTTTGCTGCCCTGACGGGAGAGACGTTGTAAGGCTGTGCGCCTGCGCGCGTTCCTGTGTCTGATGACCCGGAACTGCTTAGTGGGACCAATAGCGCTTCCCTTACAGCTGAGGAGACCGGAAGTAATTATTCTTGGCGTGGCGCACGGACGCCCTGGCTCCGGTGAATGAGTTATTTAAATCCTATCCTTCCTAACTGCTGCCATCCTGGCTAAAGTCCCTCCGAGGGACGAAACGCGTAGAAGGCTTGCAGAGGATACTACCCGTTTTTATTCTGACTTACGGGTTTGTGGATGGGAAGTGATCTGGCGGTGAGAGCTTCTGTATTGATCATCTGGATTGTTCAGTTTTGCTTTTAATCTTTTTTATGATTTTGAGTGCATCAACTTTAATAAATTTGCCTTGATTAATCTTTGTGGTATTGCACAAGATCTTTTCTTAACCTTTTGTCTTGCATGGGAGCCATTTGGAATACTGTTTAAGAAGCATATAATTGCTGGATTAAGTTTCCCTGTTTGTTCCATTGCTGATTGGTCGGTCTATGTATAAGGCGCTGGATGGCTATGAAGTACAAAAGATCAATTCTTATGGCTCTATTCTGAAGGTGCTGGTAAGGGTTTTATTCAGACGGTGGTGGATCACTTTTAATGTGTGAGACGTTTACCTGGATATCTTCACTTGGTGTGTTTACAGACACTTCACAGGATATTTATTTTCATGTTCTAAGGACTTTATTTTCAATTAAGCTCTGTGCCCTAATATGTTTGTTTCACTATAAGATGTAGTTCACACTGTTCCCCAATGTATAATTATCTCCCATATCTCCCACTATTTACCCATATTCTAAATGAGGAAACTGCTGAAATCAAAGGTTTCCAGCATTGAACCCGCCTCCTATTGATTTCATTGTGAGTGCGGCGGATTTTGGGGAAGAGAGCTCCCGAGAAGCTCGAGTTACCACACAATCCGCCGCAGCCTCCTAATAATTTCAATAAGAGGCGGAGAAATGGCAGTTTCCGACACATGCTATGTCATGGTGAAATATTATTTATTGGAATTAGTAATACATATATTTATATATTGTTTTTGTGATTAATCACTATGTTTAAATTATGTTTGATTTGTAGCAATGAGAATACATAATGTATATCAGGTATTTACATTCCGCATCAAAACTGTAGCAAAATTACAGTTTTGAAGTAGCCACTAAAATTATTTTTTGGTTTGGGGTCACCGCAACATGAGGAACTGTATTGCGGGGTCACGGCATTAGAAAGGTTGAGAACCACTGCCTTCCAGGATCTTCTGGGTTCCGGCTGGTGGGTATTTATCCTATTTAAAAGAATGGGCACCTTCATACATGTAAGTTTATGATGTATAGATGCTCCCATTGTTTTCAATGGGAACTGGTCATACGCAGGCCATGGCCACCCACCAGCCGAAACCCAGAAGCGCAGCTCCCGGCTTCATAAACTGGAGCTGCGGGAGGTACAGAAGTGGCAGTCAGGTAAGCAGATCCTTTACTGCACCCTGGCACAGTGCAGCCCTAGAGTCTTAGGAAAAATCTGCAAAAGTGTTTATTTCCTTTAACTTCACAATAGAAAACGTTTTAAGTGTTTGAGGGCCCCTGTCTTTCTTTGTAATGGTTCCTATCATCGTTGTTCAATTTTTGCAACTAAAAAGGTAAGCTTGACTCTCTCCCCTTTAATCACAGGAGTACAGGGAAGGCCCGAGGCCTACTAGGGCCTCTTGCTCTGTATATACATTTCACTGCTTGTACTGAATCTAATCAATTAATAAAACAAAGAAACAACACAGCTAACGATGTGTAACCTTACTCTTAATAGAAACTGCAGCTGGATTTGCACTTAGGCAAAACCAAACCAACAAATAATAAATCTCTAGTATTTTTCCCAGGAAATCTTAGAAGAAATACACAGTGTTATTCTGATGTCCGATCCTGTAATAAATCTTGATAATGGCATTGCCATCTGCCTCTCCAGGAGGACTTCATCAAAGCAGAAACTCATGAGCAGACCTCTTGGTCCCCGTTAATATTTAAAGAGGATTTCCACATTAAGATAAAGGTAAATGAGAAAATGTTTGAGAACAAATCGTTCAGGTTCAGGTATACAAGGAAGCATATAAAGTAGCGGTAAATGATTTAAACAAATTGGGAAAACAAAAGATATACACGGACCGCACCAGAATTTATATAAATAACCAGATACAATGGTGTGCTCACTAAGCTTGGCAAATAATCTGCAACAGCAAGGAGAAGGTATAGGGTCCTCACACACCCAAAAAGTTACCAAGACCAGGTGGAAAAATAGGGCACTACCGTCTAACAGGCCGATTCATTAATAGCGCCAGGTAGCGACAGATGAGCGACAGTAGCGTTATTTTCACAGCGCCCGCTAGTATTCGCTGTGCTTGGCCGTTGTTCGGCTGTTGACAGCGACTCAGTCGGTTTGCCGTAATGTTGAATACAGGGTTAGGAGTCGCTGTTTGACAGGTTCCGCGCTGTATGGGAGCGCATGACAGCGAACGGCCATAGCGAACGGCTCCCAGCATATTCATGAACAAATCACGCTCCAAAAATTCTCGCGCTGTGAAATGCTTGTTTAAACCCCAGAGCGCTGGCGGCGATGGGTTAAAAGTAGTTTTTTACCCCCCAAACAACCATATTTTTTGAAAAAAAAAAAACGTTTTTCAAAACATTTTGTAATATGAATACATTAATATCAGACTAGGAGGCCGATTCATTAATAGCGCCAGGTAGCGACAGATGAGCGCCAGTAGCGTGATTTTCACAGCGCCAGCTAGTATTCGCTGTGCTTGGCCGGGGTTTGCTTGTTGTCAGCGACTCAGTCGGTGTGCGGTAATGTTGAATACGGGGTTAGGGGTCGCTGTTTCACAGGTTCCGCGTTGTATGGGTGCGCCTGACAGCGAAAGGCCAGAGCGAACAGCTTGCTGCAGATTCATTAAAAAATCACGCTCAAAAATTTCTCGCGCTGTGAATTCCTTGTTTAAACCCCAGAGCGCTGGCGGCGATGTGTGTAAAGTAGTTTTTAACCCCCAAACCACCCTTTTTTTTATATGTAAAAATTATACAAGTTTTTCTAAACATTTTGTAATATGAATACATTAATATCAGACCTGTAATATCAATTCTGCACATTTTTTTTTTTTTTTTTTTACTTTAAAAAAAATCCTAACATTGCAGAAGTGGTCACAGATTTTTTTAAATTAAAAAAAAAAAAAAAAAAACAGTAATAGCAATTAATTATGATTATTTAAAGATTGCTCCATTGAAATGCATTGGACCACGCCAGAGAGCGCCAGGTCATACCTGTCGCTGTGATGGGATTAGCAGCGGCGCTGTTCGTTGCAGTCGGCTACATGATGAATCCCGCGCTAGCTGACGCTCTCGCCGGCGCTAGCCTCATTTAGCGTGATAAATGCGTCATTGTGACCGCCGCCGGGCGTACTTGATTCGGTAGCCGCCGATAGCTGGCGGTACCTGGCGCTCGTCAGACACTACCTGGCGCTAGCCCTTGATAAATAAGGCCGCTAATATCAATTCTGCACAATTTTTTTTTTTTTTTTTTTTAACTTAAAAAAAATATCTAACATTGCAGAAGTGGTCACATAATTTTTGACATTTAAAAAAAAAAAAAAAAAAATTACTAGCAATTAATTATGAATATTTAAAGATTGCTCCATTGAAATGCATTGGAGAGCGCCAGGTAGCGATAGGTCATACCTGTCGCTGTTCAAGGTCGCTCGCTGGCGCTGTGGGGTGAGGCTGGAATAATGATGAATGATTCGCTATCTGGCGCTCTGTCAGTCGCTAAGCAGGATCGGCTTGATAAATGTGTGATTGCGGAGGGGAGCCGGCGTTCTCGTGGCGGTGAGCGTCATTACCGTTCGCTCACCATTCGCTACCTGGCGCTATCCCTTGTTAAATAAGGGCCTTAGTATATAATGCAAAAATAGTTTTATTGGGAATTACATATAAATATAAAAAAATTATAGAACACTACACATTAAAAAACACACATCACAAATATACAAGACATACCAGGGAGCGCCAGAATGCCTACTAATAATTCATGATAGCATGGTTATCTTGACTTATTGCTCCATGTCTCTTTTACCTGTCTCAGCTGGTCTTAATTGCTGTTCTTGAGTGTAGTTTACCTTTTTGCATATGCACTTTATGTATCTTAGGGTTATTTGACTTTTTTGCACATTTTTGCACATTTTGTATAATTGTATTGGTCTTAGCACTGTATTTAAAATTTCCAGCCTTGAGCTTATCTTATATGGAACCATGCTATCATGAATTATTAGTAGGCATTCTGGCGCCCCCTGGTATGTCTTGTATATTTGTGATGTGTGTTTTTTAATGTGTAGTGTTCTATGTTTTTTTTATATTTATACGTAATTCCCAATAAAACTATTTTTGCATTATATACTTAGACGGTAGTGCCCTATTTTTCCACCTGGTCTTGGTAACTTTTTGGGTGTGTGGGGACCCTATACCTTCTCCTTGTAAATGATTTAAACCGTGAGATCACGCAAAAGAGTTAAACTGCGAGATCACGTGACATGAGAAGGTGAATAAATTAGTGACATCCTTAGCCCCGCGCGAGCCCATGAGTAAGTCTTGATGACGAAGCGCGTTGGGCAGAGCTAAGGATAGTCACGTGTTTTCTGACGAGCAGCGCCGCTGACTACGGCCGGAGGAGGCGGTGAGCTGGGACTCGTTTGCTGTATGCTGGTGTGCGCGTATTGTGCAGGAAAGTCTTAGGGCCTTATTTATCACGGGCTAGCGCCAGGTAGTGTCTGACGAGCGCCAGGTACCGGCAGCTAACGGCGACTACCGACTCAAGTACGCCCGGCGGCGGTCACAATGACGCATTTATCAAGCAAAATGAGGCTAGCGCCGGCGAGAGCGTCGGCTAGCGCGGCATTCATCATGAAGCCGCCTGGACCGAACAGCGCTGCTGCAAATTCCTTCACAGCGCCAGGTATGAGCTGTCGCTCCCTGGCGATGTCCAATGCATTTCAATGGAGCAATCTATAATTAATCATAATTAATTGGTATTAAATTTTTTTTTTTTTTTTTTTTTTAATGTCAAAAATTCTGAGACCACTTCTGCAATGTTAGGATTTTTTTTTAAGTAAAAAAAATGTTTTTAAAAAATTTGTGCAGAATTGATCTAACAGGTCTGATATTAATGTATTCATATTACAAAATGATTCTAAAAACATGTATAATGTTACAATCAAAAAATATGGTTGTTTAGGGGTTAAAAACTAGTTAACACCCATCGCCGCCAGCGCTCTGGGGTTTAAACAAGGAATGGACAGCGACAGCACATTCGGAGCGTGATTTGTTAATGAATATGCTGGGAGCCGTTCGCTCTGGCCATTCGTTGTCAGGCGCTCACATACAACGCTGAACCTGTGAAACAGCGACCCCTAAGCCCGTATTCAACATTACCGCACACCGACTGAGTCGCTGTCATCAAGCTAACGCCGGCCAAGCACAGCGAATACTGGCTGGCGCTGAAAAAATCACGCTACAGTCGCTCATCTGGCGCTACCTGGCGCTATTAATGAATCGGCCTCCCCGATGACGCCCAACCTCTACAGTTTTATGCTTAATGTGTGTGTTTGCTTGAACATCTGGTGAGCGGCTTTATAAGGGGCCAGCGGCCATTTACTTGAGTCTTCCTGTGTGTGACATACTTGCGCTATTGGAGCGCCTTTGTGCTTTTGTCTTTTGCATGTGTTTTAATAAACCTGGAGAAAGTTGCTGTATTATCTTTGTGGAAATTGGATTTTATTGTTCAATAAGAGCATATTTAAGAGGGTGACTACTCGAGTACCCGAATATATGAGCATCAAATATAGCCAAAGGAGAAAAAGTGGAGCTATTAAGTGGAATCAGATGCGCTTAAAAACCTGATTTGGTACGTTATATATGAGAAGGTGGTGGTGATGTCACAGATTTGACACGAAGAGCACCTGCGGTGATAAAGTTGCTTTTGTTTTCGCTGAGCCTGATATACAGCTTTAGGGCTGTATATATATATTTTTTATAAATCGTTCAGGTTAACCTTATGTTTTGATGGTGTCACTGTGGTCTGAACATGAAAATGACTTAGGCCCTTATTCATCAAGCGATAGCGCCAGGTAGTGTCTGACGAGCGCCAGGTAGCGGCAGCTAACGGCGACTACCGACTCAAGTACGCCCGGCGGCGGTCACAATGACGCATTTATCAAGCAAAATGAGGCTAGCGCCGGCGAGAGCGACGGCTAGCGCGGCATTCATCATGAAGCCGCCTGGACCGAACAGCGCCGCTGCAAATTCCCTCACAGCGCCAGGTATGAGCTGTCGCTCCCTGGCGATGTCCAATGCTTTTCAATGGAGCAATCTATAATTATTCATAATTAATTGGTATTAATTTTTTTTTTTTAATGTCAAAAAATCGGAGACCACTTCTGCAATGTTAGGATTTATTTTTAAGTAAAAAAAAAAATTAAAAAAAATATGTGCAGAATTGATCTAACAGGTCTGAGATTAATGTATTCATATTACAAAATGATTCTAAAAACATGTATAATGTTAAATACCAAAAATATGGTTGTTTAGGGGTTAAAAACTAGTTAATACACATCGCCGCAAGCGCTCTGGGGTTTAAACAAGGAATGGACAGCGACAGCACATTCGGAGCGTGATTTGTTGATGAATATGAAGCTAGCCGTTCGCTCTGGCCATTCGTTGTCAGGCGCTCACATACAACGCTGGACCTGTGAAACAGCGACCCCCCAGCCCGTATTCAACATTACCGCACACCGACTGAGTCGCTGTCATCAAGCTAATGCCGGCCAAGCACAGCGAATACTGGCTGGCGCTGAAAAAATCACGCTACAGTCGCTCATCTGTCGCTACCTGGCGCTATTAATGAATCGGCCTCTTAGGTCACCATGAACCTGTTCTCTTCAGACCTCTCTCTCTCTTACACCATTCTATGCGAACCATAAACATACCTCCCAACTGTCCCTGATTTGGAGGGACTGTCCCTCTTTTGAATCCATATCCCCCTGTCTCTCGTTCTTCTCTGTCCTTCTTTGAGGTGTAACATGCAGATCTGCATCAATAAATAATTAATTTGCCTATTCAAATTGTTATATTATTGTAACTGTTACATCCTATCTCCTATCCATCCTTCAATGAGGGGGCTTGGCTTAATTTAACAGTTGTCCCTCTTTCCCACCCTGAAAAGTTGGGAGGTATGAATAAAGATTGCATGAAATCTCAGGATGATTGTTCCAATCACCATGTCAATCAAGGTCACTGAGCCTCATCCCCACAGTGTTTTGCAGCCATTTAAAGCAGACCTTCACCCTGAATAAGAGCCTATCTTATATGTTTCCCACACCCTGTACATACATATTGCCCACATTAAAAATCATCCTACCTGCATCTACTGCATGTTACGAGTTTTTAAACATACAAGATGGCGTCTTATGGAGCATCAGGCAGCCTGCAAACAGGAAGTGTCTTCTGGCTGTCTCGCTCTGCATTCTGGGATTGCTGACTTTTCCCTGACCCCAGCTCTGCTTTGTCCTTTCTGCACTTTATCCCGTTCTCCTCTCCTCAGTATGTGATGCTTCTGACTCAAGATGGCCGCGTCTGTATCTTAGAGTCCTGAACAGAGTTGCAGCCCTATGAGGGAAAAACTTTATTTTAGATGATGGGGAATAGTTTTTAAGGGTTTGGGCTTTTCATTAAAACATGCTTAAGGTCCAGTTTAAAGAATGCATTGCACAGCTATAGCTACTGTATAACACTGCAGGAACAAATCATGGACAGGGGTCATATATGTGATGGTCATCAGTAACTACAAGTAAAAAACATTAAAATACCTTTTCAGTACCTTTTGAAGTAGGCCCTGAGAGAGACTTCAGTTAGTTGATTTGGTTAATCCCCATAGACTATAATGGATAGGAAGATAGTTGTAGCAATAGAAATAAGACACTAGATGGCAGCAAAGAGAAAGAGCTCTCATAGGAACTAACAGGCTTCGTGGACTAATATAGAAAGTGGGGGAAAGGTCACTCGGGTTTTGGGAGGGAAAGCTGTGAACAGCATGTTCCAATCTGAAACGGTCATAGCCAGCGTATCCAGGTGCCCTGAGTCATGCTTAGCGCGTGGATCACCTCATGTGACACAAACAAAGCTAAACTCTGCGCCCTATCAAGGCTTGGCCTAACTTGCCGGCAGGGCCGTATTTGGTGTCCAGACTGCCCTAGGCACTTTTTTTTTTGCTTGCACCCCGCTTGTGCAAGAGGTGTAAATGCAGACAGTGTGAGTGGGGGTGGGGGTGCAAGTGGTTATATGCAGATAGTGTGAGTGTGTGGGGGAGAGGGTGCAAGTGGTTATATGCAGATAGTGTGAGTGTGTGGGGGAGGGGGTGCAAGTGGTTATATGCAGATAGTGTGAGTGTGTGGGGGAGAGGGTGCAAGTGGTTATATGCAGATAGTGTGAGTGTGTGGGGGAGGGGGTGCAAGTGGTTATATGCAGATAGTGTGAGTGTGTGGGGGGTGGGGGTGCAAGTGGTTATATGCAGATAGTGTGAGTGTGTGGGGGAGGGGGTGCAAGTGGTTATATGCAGATAGTGTGTGTGTGGGGGGGGGAGGGTGCAAGGAGTTAAATGCAGAGCCCTATACTTTTTACTGGCTTCTCCACACAGAAGTCTCATGATCACAGCCTAGAGGCAGGGAGATCAGGTTCAGTTAGGAGCTGAGCGAGGCCTCGGGTGCAGACTACGTACACACTCTGCACACACACTGCATCTTCCTTGGGAGAGGGGGGTGCTAAAGAGGTGCCAACAAGGGTTGTTATTAAACTACAGCAGAAACAGCACACTCCATAGCACCCCTTCTGCAAGTGGCCACCCTAGGCACAGGCCTAGGGTTGCCTAATGGTAAATATAGCCCTGCTTGCCGGACCCAGACTTTGGGGGGTTCGCTCATCCTTACCCAAGACCCAATAAAAGCAAACCAGCAATCACCAATTAAGAAACAGCCAATTGTATTGAATACATAGTAGGGGCATAGGGGGTTCTCTGGCCTAGAATGGTTGAGACAAGGAGTGTGCTTACCTTGACAGAGAACATGCAGCCTTCATTCTGATCCCGGTGGCCCTAGGCCGATCCCTAGGCGGGCTGGCAGGGGTGGCGCACGATGCCACTGTTCTGAGGGAATGCCACCCCTTCGGCGGGCTGTCTGCGGCCATGGGGTCCTCGTTCTGCTGGAAGGGCATGGGCGGTGTCTGGCTGGGCCATGTTCTCCAGGCTGGGATGCCCCGGCTCTTCCCAGTTTGGGATGCCCCTCTGCGGGTTTGGGTCCACTGTCCTCCATGCTGACTGGTGGCAGAGAAAGGCTGGGAGGAGTTACCCTATAAAAGGGGAACAAGAAGGTTTAGCTAGCTTATATCTGGTTCATTAGTATTTAACCAGAGAGATAGGTTTGGGTTTCTCCTAAAAAGAGACCAGAGTGGGAGGAGACCAGAGTGGCAGTTTAGCCCTGGCAATACTGGGGGGGTTAATGGGTGGGGCCCATGGTAGGTCACTGGGTAGGTCACCCATAAATCCCCAGTTTCTCCTCAGTCTAGGGGTTGGCAGCTAGCACAACGTAGGAGGCCGTGCGGCTTTGGTGCACAAGAGTTTTGGGATGCCTGGAAGAGCACCTGGTAAGGAGAGCTAGAAAGCCCTGTAGGTGCCTCTGGCGTGGACATGGAGCCATTAAGGTGCGGCTGCCCTTCTTGGAAACCCTTAACCCCTTAGAGAATATTGCCCTGTGAAATTTCCCTGCCATAAGGTGAAGTTGGTGAATTGTCTGAGAGGTAGTAGTTCCATTGAAGTGGGGTGGTCCTACCCTATTTCTCCCATTGCTACTGAACTATGTACTGTGATCTGCAACCTAAAGAGTTAAATGAGTTTTATCTGAGCCTAAATTGGGTTCATTGAAGGCCGAGATCTGTCTTAGAATTGGAGTTAAAGTGCACTGAAAACCAGGATTTTGACTATCCCAGGTTTTGGTCCTTGTTCCCCCCCCCCCCCCCCCTTAATGTGGGATGCCCGGCTGTGTAAAAACCCCCAGATCACCCATTCAAACTCCCCTTTCCCTGATCCTACAGTGCATGTGCGACATACCGTCCGATCAGTGCGCTTGACTGCCCTGATGTTACCTCGTCTCGGCTTGTCTAAGTTGAGACTAGCCAAGTGGAGCCGAGTCGCCAATGGCCACATCCCCGCTCCCCTCTAACCGGGAGCGTACCCATGCCAGCCATTCACAAATGCCTGCCACGCGCCCTGCTAAAGGTAAAGCCCGCTGCTCACGTATGCGCCATTGGATCAGGGAGAAGGTCAGTTTACTGGGTGACCTGGCCTGTTTCAAACTTTAAAGCCTGCCTTACTTTCATGGATGTAATATGAGTTTTTACCTTGCCAACAAGTGAATAAAGTGGAACCAAACTGGTTAAGGAACCTGGTTGTGGTGTGAAAGTCTTTCGGCCTACTGTAAGAATACCATAAGATACATTGAACTGCTGGATTATTTCTGCCGTAACATCTGCTGTGTTAAGTGTGAGTGCTGGGCCCGAGACCTAGGCCCATTTGTGATTGAACTGTGCCATTGGTCGTGACCGAGAACCGACCCTAGCTGATCTCCTTTGTACCACTGCAGACCCTCTGTGTGCGAGGGGGTCCCCTGCTTGATACCAAATGCAGGCAAGCAGGACATATTACCAAATATACTACATATCAATTAGATTAATACAAATATGCTTGATAATACATGACAATTCATATGCTCTTTGATCTAAACAGAATACAAATTTGTGGGGGTATTGTGGGGGCTACACCAATCCCAGCTCACCCCCAAAACATTGTAGCCCACCAGCAGGCACGCTCCCTGTTAGACGCGCCGTGGGACCGGGATAAGGTGAGTTGCTGCGATCAGGGTGGATTTCACACAGCAGGGCACCCCCGATCGGGGTGCCCCCGGGAAAAGGAACAAACCCGGGCATGTCAAAACTTTTGACTATCCTGGGTTTTGGTCTACTTTAATCTTGCTCTTTGATATGCTTATGTTCCATATGTTGACAGTATAGAAGCTTGCAGCGTCCCTAATTCACCTCCAGGTGGCTCTGTCTTCCTATTTATGCCTGCTGTGTCCTTCTAGAGCAGAGGTGCACAACCTTTTTTGCTCTTAGGGCCTTATAATGTTAATGAAGAGAGATGCAATAAAATGTAAGGTTACTGCAGGCAAACCATAAAGTAGAACAAAACCCAGGAATTTGACTTTCCCGGGTTCAGTTTTGTTCTCCCCGGGGCATTGCAAATTGAGATGTCCCACTGTGTAAAACTGTGTGTTTGTGTATTTTTTTATATATATATATATATATATATATATATATATATATATATATATATCGCTCCAGACATGTGTGCAATAGACATATATGCACCCCCCACAAAAAAAAAATAAAGGAATTACTTCAGTACATTGCATATGCTTTTATGTATATGTAAAGGTGAGAAAAGTTGTGGCGACGCCCCGGCCATCAGTCATAGTGAGCTGCCATGCCCCACTTCATTGCACTTAATTCTCTTCTGAAGTTTTAAGTTTAAGTCCTTCCACCATTTTTGTTGCCGGCCTTTGGACCCGTTCTATTTGAATAATGTCTTTTTGCAGGTAAGGTCTCCAGAACTGCACACAGTATTCTAGCTGTGGCCTCACCAGGGCTCTATACAGCGGAATCACAACCTCCCTCTTCCTACTGGTGATGCCTCGAGCTATGCAGCCGAGCATCCTGCTTGCTTTTCCCACTGCCTGGCTACACTGTCCACTCATCTTGCAGCTATCAGTAATCAGTACCCCTAAATCTCTTTCCTCCGAGGTCCTGGTTAACACAGTGCTGCCCATACGGTCAGGGCTGGCTCCAGGTTTATGTGGGCCCTCGGGTGGCATGGCCTTTGCGGGGGAGAGTCATGGGTCAGGGGTCTATAAATTCCATGGAAAAAACTAAGAAGTGCTGCTTATCCTCCAACCCCCTATTGTAGCAGTTTTTTTTAGTTTGGCCCCACATGAATGGGCAGAGTATTGAGGAAGAGGGATGGATAAAACAGGAAGGGCAGGAATGGATGGATGGATGGAGAGATAGCTAGGAGGGCAAAATGACACAGCATAGGAATGGCTGGGTAGAGCTGGTTGGGAGGTAGATTGGCAGAGCTGGAAGAAAGAGGGGTAGATGGGCAAAGCTGGGAGGACAGGGCGTTGAGCTGAGGGGATGGGGCAGAGCTGAGGAGACGGGGCTGTGGGGCAGAGAGAAGGGGACTGGGTTGAATGGGGCAGAACTGGGGGGGTACATGGATGGATGGGGCAGAGCTGGGGTGACATGGATGGATGGGGCAGAGCTGGGGTGACATGGATGGATGGGGCAGAGCTGAGGGGACAGGGATAAATGGGGCAGAACTGGGGTGACATGGATGAATGGGGCCGAGCTGGAGGGACAGGGATGGATGGGGCAGAACTGCGGTGACATGGATGGATGGGGCAGAGCTGAGGGGACAGGGATGGATAGGGCAGAGCTGAGGGGATAGGGATGGATGGGGCAGAGTTGAGGGGATAGGGATGTATGGGGCAGAGGTGAGGGGACAGGGATGGATGGGGCAGAGCTGAGGGGACAGGGATGGATGGGGCAGAGTTGAGGGGATAGGGATGGCTTGGGCAGAACTGGGGTGACATGGATGGATGGGGCAAAGCTGAGGGGACAGGGATGGATGGGGCAGAGCTGAGGGGACAGGGATGGATGGGGCAGAGCTGAGGGGACAGGGATGGATGGGGCAGAGCTGGGGGGACAGGGATGGATGGGGCAGAACTGTGGTGACATGGATGGATGGGGCAGAACTGTGGTGACATGGATGGATGGGGCAGAGCTGAGGGGACAGGGATGGATGGGGCAGAACTGGGGTGACATGGATGGATGGGGCAAAGCTGAGGGGACAGGGATGGATGGGGCAGAGATGAGGGGACAGGGATGGATGGGGCAGAACTGTGCTGACATGGATGGATGGGGCAGAGCTGAGGGGACAGGGATGGATGGGGCAGAACTGGGGTGACATGGATGGATGGGGCAGAACTGGGGTGACGGATGGATGGGCAAAGCTGAGGGGACAGGGATGGATGGGGCAGAGATGAGGGGATAGGGATGGATGGGGCAGAGATGGAGCCAGCGCAGGGACCCGATGCAATGTTAGTTTAAGTTCTTCTACCACATTGTGCCAGCAGCCAGTGGGCCCCCCGTTGGGGGTCCTTGGCAGTTGACCAGCTTGCCGGGTGCTAATGCCGGCCCTGCATACAGTACTCAGAGCAGAGATTCCTTCTACCCAAGTGCATGATTTTACATTTAGAGACATTATACTCCAGTTGCCACTATTTTGACCATTTATCCATTAAAGCTAAATCATTTCCATGTTGTAGCATTGTAGCACACATAAGCCTAAGGGGCTTGACTTCTGGTTGCTTGGGCTCTGAGGGCCTTGTGGAAGCCATGTGAGATTGAAATACTGGCCTAGAGACCCTGGCAGGGTGCACACACTTTACAAGAGACAGTCTCTTAAACAAAGAGGTAGTCACTTTATTAGCAGATAGTGAAGATGATACTTCCATTAGTTACCTGAGCAGCCCATCAACCAGCTTTTAGCTATGCCCAGTATGGGCCAGGCTGGACAAGTGTAGACAAAAAACAGAAGAGATATCCGCACTCCGATTTAGTAGGGTGCACGATCCAGGGCAGTCCCAAGCCCCACAAATAGCAGCATAGAAGATCGATAATGGATCCGCACTTCCTTAAAATCGTATCTTTATTGCATGAATATTAAAATCATCACCATCTCCAAAGCAGTACAGGTAACAGCGGCAGCAAAATAAAATCCAATATAAGACTCGGGCAGAGAAAAGTGTGTGGTCCTCTGACGCGTTTCGGCTCCTTAGCGGCCCTTAGTCATAGATGCCGCTGTTACCTGTACTGCTTTGGAGATGGTGATGATTTTAATATTCATGCAATAAAGATACGATTTTAAGGAAGTGCGGATCCATTATCGATCTTCCAGGCTGGACAAGAGGCTGGGTCCCGTGTCTCAGCGCTATCACAGCTTGGTATGTTAGACACGGGGGAGGCTGCAGTGAGGGATGGTTAGAAACATAGAAACAATAAGGACCTTATTTATCACGTTCATCTTTATCATTAGCATCTTTTTTGTCTGTAGCACCAGTTTTGGAGCATCTACATTTTTGTCTCATCTGGCGGTGTGTTGTGTATTGGCGCTAGCAGTCGCTGCACAGAACACTAACTAATTAACTTTGGCGCTGTATTTTTCCGGCACTGGGCGGCATGTCATCATTACATTTACAGCTGCGTTTTAGTTGTTGTTGGCCAATTAACACACTTTTTTAAGCTGGACCAACAGCCTGGCACACTTGGAAAAGAAAGGTAGCAGCCATTTTGGAGCTTCCTCTCCCAGCATCTCAGCCATGCTGCTGCCTAGATTTAACTGACATAACTGACAATGCACAGTAACAGGAAGCCCAGCAGCACTTCCTGTTTGCAGACAGCCTGCAAATGCATGAGCTGACATTTTGTTTCTAAAATTCCCTACAACAGGAGTTAGAAAAAGGTAAATGAATGTTTATGTGCAGCAATCTAAATTGCCCCGGGGAGGGATGTATATGAGCACTGTTTGTTGTGTTGGTCTGGTTTATTTTTGACTGTTGAATCTTTTGACTGTTGCACTTTGAGCAAAAGAAGCCATTTAAATCAAATGTAATAATCCCCCAAAAATACATTTTGTGACATTACGGTCCTGCGTTTCAATTATTGACAAGTCTCAAGGTAAGTTCTATACAAATAAATGTGTTTAATATTAATCTTAAGCATTAAACACTTCAATCACTTCATCCAGTTCTGCCCATTGTGCTCTATGGGATCATGACCTACAGCGCTGGACCTGCTGCTTAAACCTGCAGCCTTTTCGGTGATAGGGTTAAATAGGACGCTAGCTGGCGGCTGCATCAACGCTGCCATTTCTTTATTTCTTAAATCGGACGCTGAGGCCAAAAAAGTGGTACTGTGTGCCGCTGATGCTTCTTAAGTAAGGCTCCCAATAATTAACCTTTTTAGGGCAGCCAGTGTCAGTAACTGCAAGTATATACTCATACCATCTTTTACTGTAGTGTCAGCCACTGTAAGTGTATACTCATAACGACACATCTACCTCCACCACCTACTCCTCCCCCTGGACCTCTGATACCTGTTTAAATATTATTATTTTATTTGTTGTTATGTTATCACTTTAAGTACTTTCCCTACTCCATTTTTTGAAGGGTAATAATTGCCCTGTTATTACCCACATTTTGCAGTCCTCTACCCCTTGCTACCCCTATTTTACAGCCATTTTTGGGTCACCAAGTTCAGGTCCCCATTGATTTTTTGGGGGTTCGGGTCAAGTCCCCGGACAAAACTTTTGTTTGATGTTTGGCTGACATTGCCGAACCCGAACCGCTATAGGCTCGCTCACCACTAACCTCTTAACATTCATTATTGGTGAATAAAGCACTTCAGGAACAGATGATAAACCTGTCTTTTATTCCAATATATTTTTCAGTATCTGAGATCATACATACATCTCATTCTGCCTCTAGATTTAGCATGAAAATACAACTGATTATCACGTACAAGGCAGAATGCATGCATTCCATTTGATGCCACCACATTTAAACCTGAGCTGGATGATGACACTGGAGCCACAATATGGCAATGCTGTCTATGACTCCAATGGAAGGATCTAGCCTGACATTCTGTCTGGTCCTCAGCTGCCTTCTTGACCCTCGGCTTCATTTCTCAGTCAACATCCTCCTATACTTGTCTACCTTTATGATCTGAACTCTGGCTGTCTGCCTTCAACCTCTGACTCAACCTCTGATTTGTTAGGAACTTTTTCTTGTGACCTCAGTCCACTATTTTCCGTATCTTTGCTGCCTTTCACAAGTGGCTACCAGGTACCTTGAGTAGATACTCCAGTTCTCCCCACAGTTTTAGTGCAGAACAGGGGTTCCTTGTACACCCCAGGTTGTCTGGTTTGGCTTGTGGAGGAAGATCTGAACTTTTAAACCAGGCGGAAATCTGCTTCCCAGTCCTCAAAAACGTGACACTGTGCCCTTTTTTGGTTAAATTAAAATTATTTGGTGAGTCAATTCACCAGCACTGAGAACACAATTAACCTACTGCTCCATCATCTACACGTGTTGCTGTGCAGAATAGCTGCAAATTGGTCACATGGTGCACCCTTTTTGGTTTCCCCACTCACTTTGTTTTTCAGGAAGGGTCTTAAGATCATATTATATGTGGATGAACTGCAGTCAAAACCTTTTTTTTCCTTGGATTCAATAAGCAAGGGTCTAAATTTTTGTTTGGAATTTAATATCAGTTCCTATTAGAGTAATGAGTGTTAGCACAATAGAAAATGTGAAAACTGTCACTAATTATGTTGAAAACTTTTTTCATAATTTTTGTACCTGTGATAAGCATGGCTCTCGAGTGACTTTACCCACATGAAACTGAAAAAGGATTGTTTGACTTAAGTTCTACTTTAACATTTTAGGTTTCTACATTTCTAACTGAAATTCCTCTATGCCTTTGGAATTAATATGTACGTTTTGGGGCAGGTTCAGCTCAGGTTGGTAAAATAACCCCATTTCTGCACAATTACTATAAGCTCTTTCATTAACACATGGATGCTGGAACTTCATATTAGAACTCAAAGTTTAATGTGCGTTCCTTTTCTGTTTCCTGTTGCTTGAATTGAGCTTGCAGCAGTTGGCCAGACCTTAGTCATGTATTGTTCTTCTTGTTTGAGTTCTAGCCAACCCACTTAGGATCTTAAAACCTCAAAACTCTGGTCGGACATGACCAACACATAATGGATTTGTATGGATAACATTTACATACAACTTGATAATTTGCTATGAGCCTAAAATAAGTTAGTCATTGAACAGTTTCCTAAACGCAGTTTTCTGGTGCACATTCTCTGTCTTCTGAAAGTAGGGGGCAGGCGGTTCCATTATTGGCTGGTTTCATGCGTACATATCTGGTTCTGGTCTTCACTCCTCTGGACCCGCAGCTGCCTAGGCAAAGACCCCAGGAGGACCAAACAGAGACCTCACAATCCAGAGGCGTTTCTGAAATACACATTATGTTTGTTAATATCATGAGCCAAAGGCAATACAATAGATTGTGTTCCCACCTCGTGGAACATTTGAGACACTGCTCATTGGCCCCAGTTCTCCTGGACTCTAACATGCATGTTCTTGTGTGAAAACCACCAACTCAACCTGATTACCGCATCTTCCAACAATTCTAATGTTGTTACCTTTGCTTTGTTTTACCTACTAGCAGTGGCGGACTGGGGCCAAAAATCAGCCCTGGATTTTTCCCCTGGCCCAGCCTGAGACATCCCTGCTGTGGCCCCCAACCTTAATGCTGAGGCTATAGTATTGGGGGCTGGGGTTCCTTGGTTTGTGGGGCTGGGTAGGGAGACTAAGGAGGGCAGGAATTGAATGTGGGTGTTATAAGCAGCAGCCCAACTGGCCCCAAAGCAGTGCGGCCCACCGGGCATTGTCCCGCGTCTCCCTATGGCCAGTCCGCCCCTGCCTACTAGGAACATTAAACATTCACAAATGTCTTATTTTCAGGTCTTTCTACCAAGTCCAACGCTTGCATCTCACATCTGAATGACCAGAGGATAATGTGACCATGTGGGCCATTTGGGCTTTAGTTTGAATCAGTGTTATTTAGGCAATATGTGAGGCCAGGATTTAACTCCAAGAAATAACATGAGTAATTTCAATAAATGTCAGCACTCTCAATTTAGATAAGACCTGTATGAAATAAGACGTTCTTCACCTGAGATATCTTCCTTTATTTCATTCCCTGTAGTTGTCACATTGGATGCGATATCAAGAAAGGACGTTATCTTTCCCTTGAGCTTTGTAAATGTCACTCTGGCGATTGGCGGCAGGTTTTTTATCCGGGGGTAAAAAAAGGAGTTTGCTGGATGGCTTGGCACAGAAGATGTAATCTGCCAATTAAAGAGAAGCACTGTTACATCTGCAGCTAATTATTAAAAAAAAACATTAGATACAGGCAGTATTCAGTTATCTTGTTCCTCTCCCTCACGTGTAATATGCAAATATTCTATATAGTACTTTTATATTGTTTTTTTTTTCATCAAATATAATAAAGAATTGTGCTACACCAAACATAAAACCTATAAACCAATATATAAAACCAATATATAAAAGCGGGGGAAGCAACACAGTGGTGTACATACAATGAAGGCAAAGAAGGCAGATGTTAGCGGGCCCAAGGGAGAAAGAGGCCCGGTGCAAGCTATCTTTTCCCCTCCATTGCAACATCAGCCTGCATGCCCCTTCCTCCCCCCCAAAAAATGACTGATGCCCAGGCCCCACCCCAGTTTCGTTCAGTGTGCCCCGCTGCAGCAGAATACAAACCGCGGAATGCGGCTCCGGGGGCAGGACATCAAGGGGCACACACAGATCTCTCAGCGCTTCCCGAGTGTTCTCTGCAGTGCAGTGAGCACCATCCAGACACCACCTCACTTGCTTATCAACCTGGCCCCGCCACATCATTGCTGGTCACCTGGGCTTCTTGGGGAACATTAATGGGCCCACACTTGCCACAACACAGATATATGGAAAGGACCAAGACAGAGGCAGGGGAGCAGCAGAGGGCAGGGCAGATTTGGGGGTGCAGTAAAGAACCGGACAGAGATAGGGGACAGTGCAAGACGGGTGCAGCTTTTCAGAGATTATAGGGGTGCAATAGGGTGGCGATGTGGATGCAGCATGGAGCTGGGTGGAGATAGGGATGCAGCATGGAGCAGGGTGGAGATGAGGTACAGCTCGGAGAAGGGTGAAGATGTGGGTGCAGCATGAAGCAGGATCGGAATGGGGTGCAGCATGAAGCAGAGTGGGGATGGGGTGCAGCATGAAGAAGGGTGGGGATGGGGGGCAGCATAAAGCAGGGTAGAGATGAGGGTGCAGCATGGAGCAGGGCACAGATGGGGGGGGCAGTATGGGGCAGGGCAGAGTTGGGGGTGCAGCAGGAGGCAGGGCGGAGATGGGGGTGCAGTGTGGGAGCAGGGGTAGATGGGGTGGAACAGGGCAGACAATAAGAGACAATTTCTATCATTTTTGCCTAATGTCTTTTCCAACATTTTACTTGTGCTCTATCATTTAAGAATCAACTGGTTTTTAAGGGGTAAACGGTCATTGTGAACAAATATTTGTTTGTGACAATACTTACCAGCCTCTCTGCTGCTGTCTTGATTCACCACAATATGGATTGCTGCAGCCAGGCTGTTTTACAGCTATCATATTTGGTAGGTGCTATGTGCTCCTGGCCTTGATGATGCATCCAATCAACAAGGAAGCAGCCAGGAGTGGAGAGGCTGTCAGGAGCATCAGGAGAATTCACGGTAGGCCACTACCTATCCTGCACTAGCCATCTGCCAGTCATATTGTTTAATGCTGGCTCCAGTTCCGGCAATAATTCCTGTGGCAGGCCAGGTGAATGGGAGCCACTGCACCAGACTACCAGCCTATGATGACTGTGGGCTGGTGCACAAAGCGTCCAGCAGCTTGCAGTAGCACCCATCCATCCGGCCTGCTGCAAGACTAATTGTGGCGGGTTTGGGGCTTAAAGGATCACTAACGCAAAAAAAATGGCCCAGTGATAAAAATCCATATAAATATGCTGGATGGCGGGGGGCGGGTCACTTATACTTCCGGTATCGAGAAATATCCAGCCAGGCTTGTTTATTTTTATTTTAATGGAAGGAAGAGGACATCTCGGGTGACAGACTGTGTCACCCCTCATAGACTAAACCTGTAACCCCAGAATTTTATTCCTACCAGGGGAAGAAAACCACAGGCTTGGCGGGAGTTTTATTCAGTTTGCATGTATAAGTGAGCCCTCCCCTTATTAGCTAAAGTGTTTATATGGATTTTTAATATTACACAATTTCTCGATAGTGCTCCTTTAAGAAGGAAATCTAAGGTTAAGGTAATACCATTTTTTGGCTGACTCAATAGATTCAAATGCAAGCTTTCAAAGCAATTCAGGCTTCTTCTTCAGAATCAACACAGGTGAGTGAGGCCGGGAGGGTTCCCCCACTCTGTAATAGGGTAATTGGGGGGGGGGGTTCTGCGACACTGTCTTTTATGGGGAGATTGGGGGCATTCTGCCGCACTTCGTTTTATGGATTGGGTGGGGGATTCTGGCACATTGCATGTTAATGTTATAGGGTGATGAGGGGGGATTCTACACACTGCCTGTTATGGAGTGATTGGGGGGGATTCTGCACACTGCCTGTTTTGGGGTAATTGGGGGGGATTCTGCACACTGCCTGTTTTGGGGTGATTGGGGGGGATTCTGCACACTGCCTGTTTTGGGGTGATTGGGGGGATTTTGCACACTGCCTATTTTGGGGTGTTTGGGGGTATTTTGCACATTGCCTATTATCGGGGGGGGGGGGTGTTTAAAAATTATATAATCCTTATTTCCCCCTGTAGTCCATACTTCCTGCCATTGCCCCAAAGAGTACATGCAAATCAGGGATTAGCTTGTTGACTTATATTTTAAATATTTTATTTTTATTTGAATTTTCTAAACATCCAGGTCGAAGAATTCTAATGGTCAAATTCTACTGTAAACTGAGTGATTTGTTTGAATCAGAGAAAGCATCCCTCAAGGAATCTATGTCACTCATTTCTAATACACGTACCTGCGTGACAGTGGCTTGAGGGATGGTGGCAAAGTTTGGCGAGGAGAAGGTAAATCCACTATCTGTTCCGGCATCATAAGGGTGGAGGTCTAGGGTCACCGTCTGCTTCCACTCTTTCCCGTCACACAGATTCAGACTATCAATGCCTACGAACCAATCTGGACTTGGTACAATCTTCACTATAAAGGAAACCTAGTGAAGGGCGAACAAAGGACCATTACATTAAGATTTGGCAGACTATTAAAAAAAGAAATAAGAAACAGCAATACAGGGGAGGGTCATTTGATGGTGTTAGAATGGACCAAAACCCACCCCGCAGTCTGTGAGACACCAGGGCAGGCATACTCGCTCCCCCTGGGGCATCCAGATGCGGGATCCCCTGCTGTGTAAAACCCCTGAGGTCACCCAGAAACTCTCTTCTTTCCCAGTCCAATGGTGTATGCGTGAACAGCGGCCGCATGCCTGCTATGCCATTAGCAGGACACGTGCCAGACTTTGTGAATGGCCGGCGCAGGCGCGCTCCCTGTTAACCAAAAGTTATAGAAATTATATCTTATTATCTGCCCTGATCCACCACCATCTACCCCAGCTCCCATCTCTGCCTTCGCTCCTGCTGCACCCCCAACTCTGCCCTGCCCCATACTGCCCCTCCATCTGTGCCTAGATCAATGCTGCCCCCCCATCTATGTCCGACTCCATGCTGCCCACCCATTTGTGCCCAGCTCCATGTAGCCCCCCATCTCTGCCAGGCTCCATACTGCCCCCGATCTAGTGACCGCACCAGGGCCCATAAGGTCAGGGGGCCTCATCATTGTGGCTCCTCCACCATATTTATCAGATTTGTACTTGATGGCGCGATGTACAGGAAAAAGAAGCCACTTGTCTGAGCGGTTTCAGTCTTTCGTTTTCTAGTTATTTTCAAGCAAGTTAAAATTACAGGAAAAAAAGTTACCTTATGAGGGGTTGCAGGGGCGGGTTATGTGGGGGGAGCAAGAGGCGCGCGCCCAGGACCTACACCACTTTCCCCTGCAAAGGGGGCCTCCACCAACCTTTGGGTTATGGTCTGGTCCAGAAGGATTTTCAGTCTTTGGTCTGATGGGCCGCAGAGCCAGCAACAAAGCTAATGGCGGCAGTGAGGCCTTTTTTTGTTTTTGCCAGTCTGCAGCCAAAGCCACCACAGGGCAGGATGGAGAATCCAGAGCGGCAAAGCCGCCGCCAGCAACGCTACAGTGATGGGTGCAGAGCTGTCACTGCACATAAGCCACCAAGCACAGCCGCTGGCAGCTCAATGCAGGGAACTGTTTTCTGCTGGACCGGCCGGGTGACTACACTACCCCTCCACCCAGCAGCCGAGCAGCACCCGCACAAAGGACTCGATCTGATGTTCCAGTAAGTAGGCCGGTGCCAGACAACCACCAATCAGTTATTTGGCTATTATTTTAAAGGAAAAAAATACTGTATCTGGGGCCTCCACCATATTTTGTGCCCAGGGGCTTCCACCGGCCCTGGAGGGGCCCCATGTAATTTTCACACCAGGGCCCAGCTACATTTAGTTACGCCACTGCGGAAGAGGGCTTTACATTTCACAATATTAATGCAGCCACATTAAAAAACATTAAGCTTTCTCAATTGCCACAGAAGCATCTGAAGCACAAAACAGCTGATATAATGGATCTCCTCTCCAATGATCAGACTTATGCCCCCCCAGGTGTTAAAGGAGGTGCGATGGCATTGCACGGTGCTAAATGCAATGTTGTCTTCAGTGTTGTGTCTGTTGCTAGGCTGCCATCATGGTGTGGTGCAGTTATTCCTAATGTCAGCGTTATTGTATATATGTGAAAATAACTTGTGTACTGCATGCATAGAAGACTGGAAGGCCAGCTAGTTATCAATGGAAAACTTTTCCACAGACACACACACAGATGTATTATTACCATTCTATATCCTACAGTATATATATATATATATATATATATATATATATATATATTGCATCCCGAACCCTGATGCCTCTGGGGGGGGCTTTCACCCCAACGTGACTACAGGGTCCATTTGTAGAGAGATTTACAGAAAAACCAAATCTGGGGTTTTCACTATTCTGGGTTTTGTTCCCGCTCCCAGGGCATCCCAATTTGGTATGTCCCACTGTGTGAATCCCCACTGCTCCCCTTATATTTCTCCCCTAATGCTTACCTTGCTGGCGATCCCATCCCAAGGGTTCTCCACCAATCAGTTTTACCAGCTGTGCATATGACTGAGCATCTAAAAAATCTGAATGGTAGTCTAGCCGTTGCCTGCTCCCCATTCAAAAATTCATAGCAAGAGTTTGTGCATCATCCAGAGCGTGATGACTGGACGAGAGGCTGCACATGTGCCATAGGACTGAGGAAGGGTGAGTGAGATCGGGCGACCTGGGTGGTTTCACACAGCGGGGCTTCCCAATCAGGATCTGAATGGTAGTCTAAACATAGAAACATAGAAGGTTGACGGCAGAAGGAGACCATACGCTCCATCTAGTCTGCCCTTATGTGTATACTGTATGTTCTCTTTATCTTAGGATAGATGTGTGCTTATCCCAGGCATGTTTAAATTCAGTGACTGTTGATTTTTCAACTACCTCTGCTGGAAGTTTGTTCCAAGCATCTACTACTCTTTCTGTAACATAATATTTTCTAACATTGCTCTTGATCTTCCCCCCGACTAGCTTCAGGTTGGGCCCCCTTGTTCTATCATTAAGTTTCTTCTTAAAAACACTTCCCTCCTGAACCTTATTCAATCCTTTCACATATTTAAAGGTCTCAATCATGTCCCCCCTCTCCCTTCTTTCCTCCAGACTGTACAAATTAAGTTCTTTAAGTCTCTCCTGATAAGTTTTAAGTTTAAGTCCTTCATTTTCTTTGCCCGCCTTTGGACACGTTTTATTCTATTTAGCCATTCGATCCGTTCATAGCTAGAGTTTGCGCATCATCAAGAGGGAAGATGGGATAACGAGATGAGTAAAAAAAAAAAGAGCCATGGGATTTCAGGCAGCTTTTAGAGTCTTTTAGACGCTGCCAGCGCTGAGCCACAAGGCTTTTGTGCCTTAAACCACTTTCTGGCCAGGCAGGGTCTGAGGCAAGGATCCTAATCCACCTACCAGGAGCATAATTATAAGGGTTTTGACCACACCAGGGGCCCAGAAGTTCGGGGGGGGGGGGCATCATTGTTGCTCCTCCACCTAATTTATCATAATTATAGAAAAAGGATGTATTCCCATAGAGATAATGGGGGCAACCCAGAATGGAGCAAACTTTTATGCATAGAAGTACATAATAGAAAAGAAAACAGTAGCAACAGGAAAACAGTAAGTAGATGTACGCTTACAGGCAGGACCACCAAGTGGATAACACCAAGAACCTCGATGTTTCGGTAACACCCTTTTTCAAGAGGCAACTGTATCCTAATATGGAACACACTCCTAGATATAGCTGGGCAGAGGAGCAGCTCCAGCTCGTGAAATGGCGCCATGAGCGGCCCTTAGTGACGTCATCCAGCAGACATCACAATCTGTCCCGGCCAGTCACAGGTCGGATTGGAAAGTCTGCCAAACAGATCTGGACAGGAAGCACGGGGCAGGATGTGACGCTGCTATATTTGTGCGCAGTGAGCGGGTGCACATTGGAATTACTGAACCACCACCAAAGTCCAAGGATCCTAATCCACCTACCAGGAGCATAATTACAAAGGTTTTGACCACACCAAGGTCCCAGAAGCTCGGGGGGGATCATTGTTGCTCCTTCACCTTATTTATCATAATTATGCTTACTTGGCATCATTTAGAAAAAGGATGTTTCATAAATCTCCGTTGTTTCAGTCTTTAGTTGTCTAGCTGCATCTAATTGAATTAAAAGACAGAAAGAAGGGCTCCATTTATTTTTCACACCAGGGCTCCCCTCACATTTAGTTACACCACTGCCACCTTCTACCACTGCCCTTGAACCCTAAATCTGGAAGAGATTCGATATTCACCCATGGGGCTCTGTATAATGTGTGAGAGGAACATGTTTTCTGTTTCTTCTCTGATAGAACTGCTAAGAAAAACAGAGTATCTATGTAATGCAGGGGTCATTATTGGTGTGAGGAGGATGGTTAAAGAGGATCAAAACCTATGAAACTCTAAGGCAGGCATACTCGCTCCCTATGGGGCACCCTGATCAGGGGCGGACACAGCTGGTTTCCATCGCGGTGCGCCAGCGATGACCGAGGTGGCGGTGCAACCTCTTTTCTCCCGACGGGCGGGGACAACAGTATGCAGCGGTAAGGTCCCGCTGCTGCCTGTGCTGTCAGGTGACAGGTGTGCCAGCGGGCCGGGAGGGAAAGCACTGTAGAGGTAAGTTTGTTGTCTTTTGATCCTTGGGGGGCATCCAGATTTGGGACGTCCCTCAGTGATGACTTGACTCTTCACCACAAAGGGGCCCACTGAGACCATGCCGATCAAGGGCCCACGTAAACCTGGAGGCAAACCACAGTACCATACCTCCCAGGTGTCCCTGATTTGGAGGGACTGTCCCTCTTTTGAGTCCATGTCCCCCTGTCCCTTGTTGTTCTCATTTGTCCCTCTTTGAGGTGCAACATGCAGATCTGCATCAATAAATGATGAATTTGTCTATTCAAAGTGCTTCTATTGTTTCAACCTATCTCATATCCATCCCTCAATGATGGGGCGTGGCCTAATTTAACAAATGTCCCTCTTTACCACCCTGAAAAGTTGGTAGGTATGCAATACTTACATAAGGATGCCTAGAATGAACCTCCAGTTCAGTGGAGGCTTGGCCAGTGCCACTGGTAATGGACGGGGTAGAGAAAATGCCATGGATGCTTTGGATCTTCTCTCCAGCTGCCTCGATCTCCTTCATTAAAGGCCAGGCCTCCCCTTTCTCTGCAAAATCTCTGACTCCATTGCTGGCATGCAAGTTCCTTTTCCACATGTGATAGTCAGAGCTGTGGCTTGCTCCTGAGAAGATAAGAGGAGAGGAGGTCAAATTGCACAGCTTGCCCTTTTCTCAAGATGGATGTCGGCCTTGGCCTGCCGACATACGCTATAACATTGTTGTCAATAATGTTGTTGGGGATGGAAAGGAAAAATCAATGCAAGTCTAACTACTTCCAAAGACAAATTAGGACATTAATCGTGTGTCTGGTAACATTGCATTCAGTGGAAAACAAACAACCATGGGCATGTTTCTTGTACAAGTCCTACACCAGGGATGGAGCTCACAATATATTCAATAGAGAGAATGTTCATGACTGGGCTAGCGATCCATAAACCTTCAGCTGCTAACAACCCTCACCCTTCCCCAAATAAACATCCAGGTAACCATTTCTTTGGAATGATGGAATTTAATCGGCCACAGCCTCAACAAATAGTAATAAATAAGAAGTGCAAACGGGGAGGCTGATTTATTAATAGCGACATGTAGCGACAGTTCAGCGACTGTAGCGGAATTTTCTCAGCGCCCGCTAGTAGTCGCTGTGCTTGGCAGTTGTTCAGTTGTTGACAGCGACTCAGTCGGTGTGGCGTAATGTTGAATACAAGGTTACGAGTCGCTATTTGACAGGTTCCGCGCTGTATGGGTGCGCATGATAGCTACTGGTCAGAGTGACCGGCTTCCACCATATTCATCAAAAAATCACGCTCAAAAAATTCAAGCACTGTGAAATGCATGTTTAAACCCCAGAGCGCTGGAGGCGATGTGTTAAAAGTAGTTTTGTAAATCCCAAACAACCATATTTTTGGAAACCAAAAAAAAAAGTATTCTAAATAATTTAGGAATATGAATACATTAATATCAGACCTGTAATATGAATTCTGTACAATTTTTTTTTAATTTTTTTCCCTTAAAAAAAATATCTAAAATGGCAGAAGTGGTCACAGAATTTTTCACAATTAATATTTAAAGATTGTTCCATTGAAATGCATTGGAGAGCGCCAGGTAGCGAGAGGTCATACCTGTCGCTGTTCAAGGTCGGACGCTGGCGCTGTGGGCTGAGGCTGGAATAATGAAGAATGAGTGGCTATATGGCGCTATCTCAGTCGCTAAGCAGGATTGGCTTGATAAATGTGTGATTGTGGTGGGGAGCCGGCGTTCTCGTGGCGGTGCCCGTCATTACCGGTCGCTCACCAGTCTCTACCTGGCGCTATCCCTTGTTAAATAAGGGCCTAAGTCTCCCCATTCCTAATCCAGGTCTGAGATTTTCCACCACAATGGAGCTGGCACAAGAGAGGGAGGGGAGACAGGCCAGAAGACTCAAATACCTCCTGATCCGGAGAAAGCAGAAGGAGATTATGAGAATGGCCGCATCTCTCCTAGGCTTGGGAGCTCATCTGGGCTAAACGCCAGGATCCAACCCCCCCTTCTGCCCCTCCCCTTCCCCCACAGCTCATACACCTACTGTCCTGGCCAGAAACAGCCGCTTACTTGACTCTCCCTGTTACCCATTTTCGTGCAATCTCAGACCCGAAAGTCTGCCCAACTGCTAGAACCAACCCTAAAAAACACAGTAACTAAAAACATGTAATAACCTCTGCTATACACACGCATGAACATAAAATCTGAACAATAAACATCCACTTATACATACATATATAAAAATCTTTTTCTTTTTTATTTGTTTATATAAAGTTATATAAAGTTAACAAAAATTGCAGTGCAATACCTAACCGTCCTTCCATCGTGACCAATTAAACCATTCCATCATCCAAATAGAGGACGGGAGGGTGGGAAAGCTCATCCTAGGAGGAGATCGGGGGTCAAAGAGGAAGGGTAGGGGGCAACCAAGCCCTTTTATACCCCCCTCCCCCTGAGGTCACTTCCCCCGATCTCCCCCCCATCCCCATGGCTGGTCAGCTTCAGTCATGGGGATGCCGGCCTTAAAGTGTGCATAAAAAAAGGATGGACAGAAAATAAAAGACCGGGACAAGGTGAAAGAAGAAAAGAGATGGAGGCAACACTGGAAAAAGAGGGAACACAAAAAAGAGGGAGGAAAAGAGGTGTGAGGGTGAGGGAAAGTGAAAAGGAATAAAATGGAGAATGTGAAAATGATCACAGACAGAGTGAATGTGAAAGAGACAGAAGTACATGGTGGATATGTGAAAGACAGGGGAGGGAATGTGGAAAAGAGAAATAAAACGAAAAAAATATGCAAAGAGGAAATGCAAAAAATAAAGAAGGATACAAGGAAAAATAAAAAAAGGAAGAGGTAATGTAGATAAGAGAAAAAGAAGCGGTAAAGAGAGGAAGACAGAAGAAACATGAAAAAAGGAAAAAGGAGTGTGGAAAAGATGGAAAGACTGGAAAGGATGTAGGAAATACAGGAAGGCAGAGTTTATGTGAACAGAAGAAACAAAAAGGGGGAAAGTGAGAAACAAGAAGAGAATGTGCCAAATAGATAGAAGGAGTTAATGTGGCAAATAGAAAAAGGTTGAAATGTGGAAAAGATGGAGATCAAGAAAGATGGAGGAAAATTGTAAATGTGAGAAATAAAAAAGTAATGCGAAAATAAGAGAAGGGGGAATGTGTAAAGCGAGAAGGTTTTGCTACATTCTAAGCTCAATAGAGTGCATGATCAGGGCTGGATTATGAGGGGGCGCGTCCCGGGGCCTCCACCACTTGCCCTGCAAGGGGGGCCTCCGCCAATCTTTGGCGGCCGCTCACTGCACATAAGCCACCAAGCACAGGCGCTGGCAGCTCAATGCAGGGAACTGTTTTCTGCTGGACCAGCCGGGTGACTACACTACCCCCCACCCAGAATGGCAAAGCAGGAGTGGACTCGAGGGACTCGATTTGATGTTCCAGTAAGTAGGCCACCAATCAGTTACTTGGCTGGACTATTATTTTAAAGAAAAAAAAATACTGTATCGGGGGCCTCCACCAGATTTTGTGCCCAGGGGCCTCCACCACACTTAATCCAGCCCTGAGTATGATGCCCTATCAGAGCCCCAAGTATGATGGCACCCCGTGATGGCGCACCAGCTGCACACTAAAGGCCAACTCTGCCTCCACCCTCGTTGAATCAGGATTAAGCAATACATGCAGTCATCTGGTTCCTGGCGCCATGGTGTGCAGATGCAGGTCACTTCAGGATCCGTCCATGCCCTGCCGCTACATAGTTTACATAGCTGCTCAGACATCTGTCCAACAACTTCAGCCAAGGAAAGTGAAAGGGGAACATGGCAAAGATAATGTGCAAATACAAAAAGTGCTGTGCTTTAATAGGAATAATCTCTTACACTGCCCTTATTGTGGTCAGATATATCCCTGAATCAATATTTTCTGCTCAATGGTTATAGCTGTAGTAGGTAGTCACTTAGGCCCTTATTCATCAAGCGATAGCGCCAGGTAGTGTCTGACGAGCGCCAGGTAGCGGCAGCTAACGGCGACTACCGACTCAAGTATGCCCGGCGGCGGTCACAATGACGCATTTATCAAGCAAAATGAGGCTAGCGTCGGCGAAAGCGACGGCTAGCGCGGCATTCATCATGAAGCCGCCTGGGCCGAACAGCGCCGCTGCAAATTCCCTCACAGCGCCAGGTATGAGCTGTCGCTCCCTGGCGATGTGCAATGCATTTCAATGGAGCAATCTATAATTATTCATAATTAATTGGTATTATTTTTTTTTATTTTTTTTTTAATGTCAAAAAATCGGAGACCACTTCTGCAATGTTAGGATTTATTTTTAAGTAAAAAAAAAATTTTTAAAAAATTTGTGCAGAATTGATCTAACAGGTCTGAGATTAATGTATTCATATTACAAAATGATTCTAAAAACATGTATAATGTTACATTCAAAAAATATGGTTGTTTAGGGGTTAAAAACGAGTTAATACACATCGCCGCCAGCGCTCTGGGGTTTAAACAAGGAATGGACAGCGACAGCACATTCGGAGCGTCATTTTTTAATGAATATGAAGCTAGCCGTTCGCTCTGGCCATTCGTTGTCAGGCGCTCACATACAACGCTGAACCTGTGAAACAGCGACCCCCCAGCCCGTATTCAACATTACCGCACACCGACTGAGTCGCTGTCATCAAGCTAACGCCGGCCAAGCACAGCGAATACTGGCTGGCGCTGAAAAAATCACGCTACAGTCGCTCATCTGGCGCTACCTGGCGCTATTAATGAATCGGCCTCCCCTATTTAGCCTCCTGCTTTATTTTAATGGTACTTATCATGTCTACTACTACTAGCTCCTGTAAAAACTCCTCATTCTTTTTCACCCCTTCTAAAGGGCCAGTCTGTGGTTTAGGGAGAAGAAGGGAAGAACGAACACCCAAAACAAAAACTATGCAATCAAGAATTGATTTAATGCTGGTAATTTTGTGTATAATACAAATTCAGGTACATTACATCAGATAATGCCAAAAGAAATAGATACCAGAAAAATTGCAAAAGCCAAATACTAGGTATTGACCGCTGGATGGTGCTAAAAAGTGACCAAATCTTTATATACTTAGAGGTTTATTATCTATAAAGAACTGCTGTGACTACAGCTCCATACTCCTAGCGTTTGGACTATTTTGCAATAGTTTTAATTTGAACTTATTTAGCGCTGTCTTTTTGAAATATTTCTTTATTTCAGGATTTAAGTTCATATAAATGTATTACTGGTGTGATTCAACATAAATCTAACATATATACCAGTCTCCTGTTTAGTTAATCTAGAGAACTCGTTTTTAGGTCCTCGAGCCTAGGTCTAGATAATTTTGCCTGTATTCAATATGTTTGGATAGTTTAGGATAGATTGGAAACTGTTAGAATGAATTTACTTACTTTTGTGTTTACTGACCTCATTGTGGAGATGGAGTCTGACTTGTTGCCAGAGTCATATTATAATGTTACTCTGCACACTCTGGGCCTTATTCATCAAGTGATAGCGTCAGCTAGTGTCTCAATAGCGCCAGGTATCGCCAGCTATCGGCGGCTACCGACTCCAGAACGCCAGGCTGCGAACCCAATCACGCATTTATCACGCTAAATGAGGCTAGCGCCGGCGAAAGCGCCGGCGAAAGCGTCAGCTAGCGCTGGATTCATCATGTAGCGGACTTCAACGAACAGCGCCGCTACTAATCCCATCACAGCGCCAGGTATGACCTCTCGCTACCTGGCGCTCTCCAATGCATTTCAATGGAACAATCTTTAAATATTCATAATTAATTGATATTAATGTTTTTTTTTTTTTTTTTTTTTTTTAAATGTCAAAAATTCTGTGACCACTTCTGCAATGTTAGATATTTGTTTAAAGGTAAAAAAAAAAAAAAAAAAAATGTGCAGAATTGATATTACAGGTCTGATATTAATGTATTCATATTACAAAATGTTTAGAAAAACTTGTTTATTTTTTTTTTTCTAAAAATATGGTTGTTTGGGGGTTAAAAAACGACTTTTAACCCATCGCCGCCAGCGCTCTGGGGTTTAAACAAGCATTTCACAACGCGAGAATTTTTTGAGCGTGATTTGTTAATGAATATGCTGGGAGCCGTTCGCTATGGCCATTCGTTGTCATGCGCTCCCATACAGCGCGGAACCTGTCAAACAGCGACTCCTAACCCCGAATTCAACATTACCGCACACCGACTGAGTCGCTGTCAACAACCGAACAGCGGCCAAGCACAGCGAATACTAGCGGGCGCTGTGAAAATAACGCTGCTGCCGCTCATCTGTCGCTACCTGGCGCTATTAATAAATCGGCCTCCCTGTGTTCTCTAAGAAATGGGCCCTTCAAGACCCAAAACAGTAATATGGAATAAAGGTCACAAAAGCGTTGCGGTGCCAACGGTGTCATTTGCTTTGACATTTGCTTTTTCATTTGAAAAGAAAAGTTCTTCTAACCAAACATTCATGTAACAGCAACATCATATTTTGTGTTGGTCACCATTGATCAGTTTTGATGAGACCCATGGGTCTGCCCAGACAAAAATAGGGGGATAGTCACCTCTTGTCCCCCCGGAGCTGATTGGTGCTACTTCGCTAACGTGATTGTAACTGATGGTGGGGGCAGCCATTCATCGAAAAGGCCACCTGGGATTGGGCCTAGACGGCACAGGACTTATATTGTTCTCTGGACAGTCCCTTAAAATAAAATTAACCTATTGCTAAAGAGAGGTTGAGACTAGATACCCGCAATGGGGTCATGAACAGCTGTAATGATACTTCTGTGTGGTGTTGGTGATAAAGTGGACTAAAACCCAGTATTTTGACTATCCTGGGTTTTGGTTCTTGCCCCTGGGCACCCCGATCTGGAGTACCCCGCTGTGTGAAACCCCCCAGACCACCAGAATAAACTCCCTCTTCCCGGTCCTACGATGCATGCACAGCCGTTTGTCCAATCAGTGCGCTCGGATCCACTCAAGCCCCTTCGCCCTGGAATTCATCTAATATAAGCGGATCCAAGTGCGTTGGCAGCCGCCTCTCCCGCTACCCTCTGACAGGGAGCGAGCCTGTGCTGGCCATTCACAAATGCCTGGTGCGCGCACGCACCTTGCTAGAGGGTTAGCCAGGATATGGCCGCTGCTCGCGCATGCCCTGTTAGACCAGAAAAGAAGGTGAGTTTATGAGCAACCAGGCCAATTGATTCCCTCGCCCCTCGGGGAGGAAATCAATTGGCCTGGGAATCCTACAGATTCCTGGGTCGATCTTCGTGGGTTTTGGTCCACTTTAACTGATTTCACCATATCCTTAAGGGGATTGACCACCCAAAAAACAAAAACCACAGGGTACTCTACTCAACTTTTGTCCCCATGCAACTGATCGGTCCTACTCTGGTTATCAGCAACTCACATGAACGCTGAATTGCATCCCACATGGCTAGGTTGGGACTTCCGCAATCATTTTCAGGGGCATGTTCACACCCTCTCTGTTCACTGCAATGAAGCTGGCATGTAAGGCCTCAGCAGACCCCCTCCATTGCAGTGAATGGAGAGGACATGGCTGCAGCTCTGTGACTGATGGCAGAGGGGCACGATCCCGACACATAAATGCCGATAACTGGCGTTCAGGAACAGTCAGCGTGGCATATGTTTGAGCGATGGGGTGAGTACAGTTTTGTTCTTTGGCTGGTCAATCACTTTAACTACAGCTGATGCTGTGGTTGGGCTTTAAAGAGGATCAAAACTTCACTGTCTCTCCTCCCTGGGGCACCTCAATTTGTGATACCCCGCTGTGAGAAATTTCCAGGAGGGCCTTGTATTCTCATCTTGTCCGCAATCCCAGGTGATTCCAGCAGGGCCGGCGTCAGCACCTGGCAAGCCTGGTCAGCTGCCGAGGGCCCCACCTCCCAGGGGGGCCGACTGACAGCTTGCACAATGTGGTTAACCCTTCTAGTGCCAGCTTCTTTAGTCTCACAAAAAAAAAAACAGCTCTAATAGGCGGTTGGAGGGCAAGCATTCCTTCTTAGGTTTGGCCATGGAATTTATAGACGCCCACTGGGACCATGCCGCCCGTGGGCCAACATAAACCTGGAGTCGGCCCTGGATTCCATGGCCCTCCCTTGGGGTATCCAAATTCAAGGTGCCCTGCAGTGTGAACCCCTCGCACACAAACACACGCACAAAACTCATGTTCTACCTTGCTCCTTCCCCAATGTAAGCATCGGGTGGTCGCATCTCCTGCATCTTTGGGCTGTGTGTGCGCTTCCGCCTCAGCCATCAAGGCTAGGCATTGGAGTGCGTCTGATTGCTGCATGCATGGCAAATGGTTCTGATTGGGTGAGAGCCCACGCAATGACCATAGGACCAAGGGAAGGAAAGTTTATATGGCAATCTGGGGGGTTTCACACAGTGGGGTATCCCAAATTAGGCTGCCGGGGGGGGGGGCAAGGAACATAACCTGGGAAAGTCAAAATCCCGAGCTTTATTCTGCTTTAGACTAACCAAAATTTAGAACAATGTTTCAATATAATCAAGCAGCACACAAAAATGTGTAGAATCTCCGCGGGACAATTCAAATGCTTCTTATTCAGATAAAAGATGCTTCTTTATGTATCAAATCACCACGTGGGTTGCAAAACAAATACTTTCAAGTGTATCCACCCCCTGTTACACTAAACACGTACCAGATAGCCAATGGCCAGACAGCGTTTTTCTAAATATCAACAGTTGCTTCCTTATCAGGTATTTTCCAGGTAGCCAAGTGTATAATTAACTCTATAATTAGAGATAAATCCTTTTTCCTTCATATATTCATCAAAGGCTGGGTCGGTGTAGTTATTTCCTCATTTATTTTGAACTTGTAACAAAAAACACATAACCGCACATAGCGTAACACTGTATCAAATTCTTATGCGCAGACCAGTTAAAATGCTTACCAGATTAAAAACAAGTATAAGCGTTTGTTGTATAAGATTCATAAAAGGAATCCAGATGATCTGGCTTCTACTCCGCTAATTCACTTTACTTCACAGCATCTGGCTTCACTTTACTTCACGTGCTTAGAATAGGCTCCGCCCAACGCGTTTCGTCACTCTAGAGTGACGAAACGCATTGGGCGGAGCCTATTCTAAGCACGTGATTCCTGAACAGAGCCGACGCCAGCCGAGCCCAAAGGCCTAGGCTTCGGTAACGTATGTGGTGCGGCGTCTGAGAATTTTTAGCTGTGAAGTAAAGTGAATTAGCGGAGTAGAAGCCAGATCATCTGGATTCCTTTTATGAATCTTATACAACAAACGCTTATACTTGTTTTTAATCTGGTAAGCATTTTAACTGGTCTGCGCATAAGAATTTGATACAGTGTTACGCTATGTGCGGTTATGTGTTTTTTGTTACAAGTTCAAAATAAATGAGGAAATAACTACACCGACCCAGCCTTTGATGAATATATGAAGGAAAAAGGATTTATCTCTAATTATAGAGTTAATTATACACTTGGCTACCTGGAAAATACCTGATAAGGAAGCAACTGTTGATATTTAGAAAAACGCTGTCTGGCCATTGGCTATCTGGTACGTGTTTAGTGTAACAGGTGGTGGATACACTTGAAAGTATTTGTTTTGCAACCCACGTGGTGATTTGATACATAAAGAAGCATCTTTTATCTGAATAAGAAGCATTTGAATTGTGCCGCGGAGATTCTACACATTTTTGTGTGCTGCTTGATTATTGACTGTTGGGAGTGTTGGTGACACACTCTGTTTTTCTCCTGCGCTGAGGACTTTTAGTTAATTACAATTACTCATATTAATTTAAATTACTATAATAATTTCGAGCGCGATTTCCTAACACTATTTGAAATGTTTCAATATAGTATATCTATAATTATCAACAAAATCAGCCTGTGGATAGGTCTACATCCCGGAACCATGACCCATTTTTTTATACCTCCAGCCTGAAGCTATATGCTACACAGGGAAACCCAGCCATGTGAATGACAGCCATGACAGGTCTGCTGATCATGAGGACAGTTCCCAGATTAGAGGTGATGGAGTGGAGCCTTTGGAAATAGTAATTGCTCCATCCCGTTTCATCTAAATGAGATCTTTGGGTCCATAACCAAGGGGAGCGTGTACGTCTGATGCTTTAATCACTTACCTAACAATGATGACCACTGTGCTGGGGGCCTGTAGAGAGGATATTGTTTAGGGAAGGATGCCTGGCTCCATTTACCAGTAAAGATGATGCTATACTTAGCGGTCTCTTTAGCGGTACAAATAGAATCTTCACCCAAGGGAAGACAGCTGGAGTAAGCGGCAATCAATAGCACGGTCAGGGCGACGTTGCTCACAAGATTCATGTTTTCCACTCGCTGCAAACAGAAACAGAAGAAGAAAAATGGAAAATATAGAATGAAGGATTCCAATGAAGGAAATGTGCTCTCCTCTTTGACATCTCTGCACATCTGCAAAGCATTTGTGTTAGAAACAAAAATCAGACTAAATAATTCCAGCACAGTCCTAGATCACCACGCGTCACTTCCAAAGGCAGTTAATCATTACAAAAGTTATACTTACATTTGGGTTTAAGAAAAGTGCAGCAGGCAGAATTTCCCGCAATTTGGCTTTGCTTTAAAGGATCAAACCACTGCATTGCCATTTATTAGTCTATGGCATTTTGCCATAGGCTTACAAACTGCTGATTTGTCTGTGCTGCCTTAGACTTCCTAAGGCCTGGGCTGTAATTTCCATTAAGCAATTTTGACAATCCAGGGTTTTGTTCTATGTCCCGTGGCCATCCCGAATTGGGTACAACTTACCTCTTCCCATTTCAACGGCACATGTGCGGGCTCTTGTTCAATTTAGAGTGTCGTTGAGCAAATGGCTCTGGTAGGCTTCAATGGGGAGCGAGAGCGTTGGCATCCCTAGCGGCGCGCATGCTCCCATCCCAGCCTATCTGAATGGCTGGGACGGGAGCGTGTGCACAGCCCGAGGAATGCCGGGGATATGTAACCAATCAGAGCCATTTGCCGAATTACATAGTCTTGGTAAAATGCTCTGATTGGACGAGAGACTGCACATGCCCCATTGGACCAGGGAAAGGTGAGTGAATACTGGCGAACTCTGGGGTTTCACACAGCGGGGTATCCCAATTCAGGATACCCCACAGGAAGGCCCTTGGTTTTGTTCCACTTTAGGAGCTGTGCCTGGGGGGAGGGGGGTGGGGGCACAATGCAGGGGGCAGCAACCATGTGGTTGAAACCTCAGCTATTGTTACCTTCTTATTTTTGAGGATCTTGTCTTCCCCTACTAAACATCTGCAATGAAAGTCAGTATCATAGTTGTGCAGGGGCTTACATAGGGTTCATATGGCTGCCTCAGCATGGGAAGATGGAGGCAAGGGGGGGCATAGCTACACTGAACACTGTCAACAGTGTTTTATCTTATCCTGTATAGTTAACAGAAGTTGAATACAAAATTAAAATACATCCCAGGGATGAGATGTGGTGGATCGGTGGAAAGTTGAGTTTTTCATTCTGGGTTTCACACATTAAGGCATGCCAAATCAGGAACCCCCACAAAGAGGGGGATCACCAGCCCTAGAGTCTTATAGACTCTAGGGGGGGTGGTTGCTCCACTTTTTTGAGTTTAGTCCTATGACTTTAGTCACTGTGCTCTGATCCATTATTCTGTCAGCATTGTATGGATTCTGGATCACCACTTTATAGGGACTGTCTGTACAATTTTGTAAACAAAATCTATACGTAGCATGTCTCTTCCATAGGCTAGAACTTTAAAACTTACCTGTATTTGAGAACCAATGCATGTGCACAGGGATTCATCCCACCGTTGGCAACCAAACCAGTGGATGAGACAGGAAGTAACTGCGGTATACTTCTTTATTTTTTGTAACGGGGGAGCACTACCCGGATACCCTCTATATAAGGTGGTGGGGGACCTGTTCCTCCACAATAGTGAGTTTTGCAGGACATGATGCAGAGAAAGCTGGTGTGATGATTTTTTTTATATTTTCCTGGACAAGTAATTTAAAGGGATAACCCAGGCTGCAACAAAGTGTACTTACCTGCCAGCAAACAGACGTGCTCTCAGAATCCTGCAGACTCCTGTCCTCTGGTTTCAGCACTGTCGACTTGGTCAGTACCATTCAAATCAGTGTTAATAGATAGAAGAAACCCCTTTAACTATAGTAACCTTCACAATTAATGTCAGAGGCACCCTTTAACAATATATATATATATATATATATATATATATATATATATATATATATATATTAATTACACATTGAAAGAATAATTCTTCTTTAAATCATGTTTATGTAAAGCTAATTTTCCCCTTTCCTTATGGTATAACATCTGCATATGAAGCCAAGAAGAAAAATGGATCCGTAACATTTTATTATTATGTGCTAGAACTGTATAAGAAGAAGTCTTTGATGGCCTGTCTCCATTTTTAAAAAGGACTTTAGGTAATAACAGACCTGTAAGTTTAACATGCATTGTGGGAAAATTGCTTGAGGGGCTATTAAAGAGGAACATTGGACCAAAAATAAAAAGGGGACTACCCACCCCCCATGGGCTCCTACTTACCTTTTGGATGTCTGGCTGCTTCAGGGCCCAATCCTCTGCCCCCCACTGGCTTAGCTGTCTGTAAATGACAGTACAGCTTTATCCGTGCTCTTCAAAGTCCCGCGGGATTTCGGACGACTCCATTGCATCCCATTCATGTCACTGCGCAGGAACAAGACCGGGGTCCGCACACGATGCATGATGGTATGCAAGGTGGTGCTGCCCGTCAGAAGGTCGCTCAGAATCCAAGGTACCCAGAAGATGGATCCCCCGGTGAGGTGAGCAAACATTGCCCAAGTGGGGGGGCAGCAGATCATTGAGGTTTGGAGGAGGTTTTAACCTTTCCTGATGTTCCTCTTTAAGGGACTACATACACAAATATGTAACTTTGCATAATATTATAAGCGACAACCAGCACGGTTTTACTAAGGGCAGAAGCTGCCAGACTAACCTGATTGGCTTCTATGAGGAGGTGAGTAGAAGCCTGGACAGAGGGGCGGCTGTAGATAAAGTTTTTCTGGATTTTGCAAAAGCATTTGACACTGTCCCCTATAGACACTTATTGGGGAAATTGGCGTCTTCGAAAATACTGTTTGTAACTGGATTGAAAACTGGCTGAAGGATCGTGTGCAGAGAGTTGTGGTTAATGATACCTACTCTGAATGGTCCCTGGTAGTAACCACAGGGTTCAGTGCTGGGCCCTCTACTATTTAACTTGCTTATAAATGACATAGAAGATGGAACCAAGATATGTAGCACAGTGCAGTCTATTGAAGATGAAATAGGTTATCTGAACATTGTATTGCTTTTTTTTGGGAGGGGGGGGGGGGCTTCATATATAGATCTAACCTTAGCGTTTCATACAAATGAATACTAATGGAGTAAACAAGAGATTATTTTTCCTGCACCAAAAAGAAACAAACTTTACTTAACTAAGCTGATATCTTATAATTACTCCAGATGTTGTAGTCTTCTCATCGTGCAATTTCGGGCATTTGTCTGCTTTTGTTGCTTTCCAAAGACCCAAATGCACATCCTGAATTTTACTTTGATGACTTTAATGGGATTCGGTTGATACAGAGCCAAAATATTGCAAACTAGAACATAATAGAGGTAGGAGTCATCACTAGCAATAAGGACATCAGATGATCCACCAAGAAAGATAGTTCTACCAAGAATGATAGATATCTGCTTGTCCCTTTCCTATATCTGATGCCATCTTTTGACAGTCTTTGAAAAAAAAAATAAACTGAAACTTTTTCTCTTCTACACTGTGCAATTAGGACCAGTTAAACATAAAATCCACAACCTCTCATTTATTGTGATCCAGGGGAACAATCAGCGATTGCATGTTGCTCATTTTAGACTGTGTAAAGTGAGCCGGCAAAACAAGATTTCAAAGAAAATTCTAAAAAGCATTAAGCAAAGGATTAAGTGTAAAATAAATGTTCTGTTCGGGCTGTTTCCCAGTGAGGAGACAGACTCGTACTTACTTGTTTGGTGTTGCAGGGATCTCGCAGGCTGGGGGCACGTGTGTCTGCTGGCAGCTGAGCTCTACTGAGGAGGAAATAAAGGAGGGACTGAGCTATTTATGCCGGCAGAGGGTCTCCTTTGTCCAACAATGATTATAACCTTAAGACCCGGTCGTTTACAAGCAGCTTACAATAACCATTAACTTTTTTTTTTTTCTTTTTACAGGAATGATTGGAACAGTCTGTGTGCCAGTTGGTTGAAGTTTCAGCTATAAAAATAAACCTAACAATGCTGACTAAACAAGTGGGCTTTAGGTTTTCACGTGATGTCTTTGGGAAATGTTTCGAAAAAGGGCATGGGGTGAAATTGTATGTTCTGAAGCCACCACTATGAAAGATCTCCAAATATTGCTAAAGAAAATGTTATATTTTCTAGAAGAACTTCAAACCCCATTTAGTTCTGTTATTATTTGTAGTTTTTATTCATTGAATTCACAGAAATTTGCAATAAAGAACAAAGAAAACCTACAAAGCGACAAAGCAGTCATACACCATCCATATGTAAAAATGAAAGTCCGCCGTTATAGTGAAGGAACATATTGATTACTAGGAGGCAGGCAGTCCTAAAGAAGATATTACTTAGCCTAGAGATGTAAAACCTGTGGCCCAGACGGCTGTTAGGCACTTCTGCCTATTTCTTCCGAGCTCACCTCTACTTACCGCTGCCCATCTCTCTCACTTCTTCTTGGCTCTCCATTTCTCACCTTATCGCAACCCACATCACCATCTGATTTTGCCAACTTCTTTCCACTTCTTCCTGCCTTACCACTGCTTTCCCCACCTCAGCCCTCTGCTCCCTTTTTCCTTCTCACCTCAGCCCAAGTCACCATTTCCGGATTCACACCAGCTCACTTCTTTCCATCTCAACATTTCCGGCTTCACATTGCATGGCAATGTGTGTATGCATACCTCTGGGCCAAGTATACATTGGCTAACTTTCATGCGCATGCCCAAAGTTCTTTAAGTAGGAGACCAGGGCATTAAGATGGTGCTGAAAGATCTTTTTAGGGTGCACCCAGTCATGGCTTCCAGTTCCAGTTCCTTAAGATCACAGATTCTTTGTTTGACCATTGTTGACTTGAATCCCTGACCTTATTTCTTTCCACCTGCCTACCACCTACTGCTATAGACCTGGAAAGTTTCTTAAGGAGGAGACCAGGGCATTAAGATGGCGCTGAAAGATCTTCTTAGGGTGCACCCAGCCATGACCTCCATATCCAGTTCCTTAAGATCATTGTTTCTTTGTTTAACCATTGTTGACTTGGATTCCTGACCTTGTTTCTTTTCACCTGCCTACCACCAACTGCTACAGACCTGGACCCTGCTTCTTGCCTCCTACCACCGACACTGGCTACATCTGAACATGCCCTGTGATCCTGTGCTACCAGTCTACTGTGGATCAGGGAACCACTGCTCATGTAACCAGACCCTTGACTCCCCAAGGCATGACCTAGGGCTTTCCAAGTAGCCCAGCCTATCCTCTCTTGCAGGGTGGCTTTAGAAGACTGAGGTTTCCCCTTGGACACTGGGTCGATTCTTGGGTTCTGGGTCTGCCTTGCCAGGAATAAGACCCTGGTTTCTGCAATCAAAACTCTACCTGAATGTGATAATGCTCATTAAGGTCAGCTAACAATTTACCCATAGAGGTGATCAACAGAGCCCTACCAGAATAGCCTGGATGAACATCAACATTTTTGGCATTAGTCTTAGGCCCTTATTTAACAAGGGATAGCGCCAGGTAGCGACTGGTAATGACGGGCACCGCCACGAGAACGCCGGCTCCCCACCACAATCACACATTTATTAAGCCGATCCTGCTTAGCGACTGAGATAGCGCCAGATAACCACTCATTCATCATTATTCCATCCTCAGCCCACAGCGCCAGCGTCCGACCTTGAACAGCGACAGGTGTGACCTCTCGCTACCTGGCGCTCTCCAATGCATTTCAATGGAACAATCTTAAAATATTCATAATTAATTGTTAATAATTTTTTTTTTTTTTTAAATGTGAAAAATTCTGTGACCACTTCTGCAATGTTAGATATTTTTTTTTAAGGTAAAAAATAAAAATGTGTGCAGAATTGATATTAAAGGTCTGATATTAATGTATTCATATTACAAAATGTTTTTATAAACTTGTTTTTTATGGTTTCCAAAAATATGGTTGTTTGGGGGTTAAAAAGCTACTTTTAACCCATCGCCGCCAGCGCTCTGGGGTTTAAACATGCATTTCACAGCGCGAGAATTTTTTGATCGTGATTTGTTAATGAATATGGTGGGAGCCGGTCGCTATGGCCATTCGCTATCATGCGCACCCATACAGCGCGGAACCTGTCAAATAGCGACTCCTCACCCAATATTCAACATTACTGCACACCGACTGAGTCACTGTCAACAACCGAACAACGGCCAAGCACAGCGACTACTAGCGGGCATTGTGAAAATACTGCTACAGTCGCTCATCTGTCGCTACCTGGCGCTATTACTGAATCGGCCTCTTAGACAGAAAAGTGTGGTTGTGGTAAGATTTGGTCAGTTTGGCGGTCTTCCTCCATAACCTAAAGATATGCAATGTGCAAAATGAATGGGAGGATAGACACTGCCCAAACCCCATGCAAGATGTTATTCATATAAAAGTAGGCAGTCGCTGCAAGTTGAATGGTGTGACAATCTTGGTGGAGTACATTCGAGAGGGGGTGGTCAAAGGCAAGTGCCTGACAGGGTGTATCTAATCCACAATAGTCAAATGCATGATGCTGGTATGCTTAAACTGGACCTTCAGCATGGTTTAATGAAAAGCCCAAACCCTTAAAAAACTATTTCCCAGCATCTAAAATTAATATATTTTAAGTTTTAGTCACTTACTTATTATTCTTTCCCTCTCTCTCGGATATGGGCGTCGCCATCTTGACTCAGAAGCATCACATACTGAGGAGAGGAGAAGGGGGCAATACTGCATATAAGATATGCTCTTATTCAGGGTGAAGCTCTGGTTTTATGGACCCGGGGAGATTCCCAGTAAGGAAAATAAGATATACTGAGAAATAAATGAGTCAAAGGTATGGTCCCCAAATAACAAGGTAGGTGAGTCCGCCTTACACTACCTCAATGAAAGGCTAGACTTGAATGATATGGACATCTAGCCAGATCATCAGTGGCACCTCAGATAGTAAATCAACAGGAATCTGAAGGTCTTTGCTATGCATGACAAAAATTATGGATGCACCACTGCCCTAAAACTTTTAGGTGGGCAAAACCAGTTAGACAACATTACTGCAACATACTATTTGCCTTGTAAAAAAGCTCTATTGAGCAAAGAGATCATCAGGAACATAGGCTGTCTGAGCTAAAGTCCCTGGGCTTTGCTTATTGTTCTAGTGGGAAAAAAATAGAAACATGGTTCTGTGATGATTATCGCCACTTGAATGCCTGCACATTGTGAATTACCTAACCATTACTAAAGGCAGAGTAGTTCTTCCGCTTAGAGTTGCTAGCAATCCTGTGGGCTATAATAGTAACATTTAAGGAGAATCGTGGGAGTAGTGAGTTAGAGATCCATACAGACAACCATCTCTTTGCTTACCTTTACACTACCGAGCATGGAGCCATATAACGGGGATGGGTAGTCCAGAGCCAGGTACAGAGAGAGAATGATCCTCATGCATCGTGATCTGGCAGTGTACCCAATGGAGAAAACTGGAACCCTGGGACAATGTTCTATACTGGAAAATCTTAGTGCATTGCAAATTGTGTTACTGGCAAAACTAATTTCAGTTATCGACTTCTCACTCACCCACTCAGTCAAACAGAGTGCATTTCATGGAATGGAAAGAGAAAATGTAGGAAGGGTTGTGATAGGTCCATTTCTATTTTCCAGAACATATACAAAGGAAATTATTCAGTGTTTGTAGACTGTATCAACCTAAATCCCAGGATTCTGACTATTGTGAGTTTTGGTCCTTGCCTCGGGACACCCGGGAGGCCCTGCTGCGTGAAACCCCCCCATGTCACCCTATAAAACTATCCCCATCCTACGTTGAATGCACAGGTTGCCATCCAATCAGTCTGGCGAACTTCACTTCTTCTCTACAGTGGATGCCACCATGATCATGCTGTATGTTTTCTTATCTCTTATTATCTTAGCTCTTTTATTCTCAATAAACCATTTCATTGTAATTCACCTGCAAAGATGGTCTGCAAGTGAACGCTCACAGGAAGGTATGAGCACTCAGTGGCTGGGGGGTGCTGATGAGGCTCAGCAAAATGTCTCACAAACCAACACAATACAGAAACCAGATGCTGCTCTGAAACAATGGCACTACTAAAGTGGGTCCAGGGGACCCCCTATACTAGTTCAGAAGGTAGGGGGTCGTCACGTTACCTACCTCCATGGTGGGTGACTTGCCATTAGCCCCTGGCCCCGTTACCGTATCCCCAAAGTCCAGGGTATGGAACTGTGTGGTGCCCATCATTGTGGGCCCAGTGTTCATCCCTGGGGAAGCACCGGACCTGCGCCAAAGGGCATAGGGTCTGCGACCTGACATGGGCGGAGGCCGCTGTTTGGCCTCTGAGCCTTGGGGAACCCAGACCCTATGCTTGATGCGCCAGCTGGTAGATTCAAATCAAAGGAGCTGGACCGCATATATTTTATTCTCTATAAATGCACATAATCAGGGCTATTCGATCATACTGATACTGTCAGCATGAGCTATGAATAGGCTGTGCTTCTTCACAGTCATACTGTGCACTGGGAGGGAGAGAGAGTATGGCTGTGAGGGAGGAAGCGTGGGCATGGCTGAGGGATGGAGGGAAACATTTGAGGAGGAGGCAGTCCATTGTTCAACACCATTTGTTGACAATGGCAAGGGGAAGGAAAAGGAAGGGAAGGGAACCTAGCACAGAGGATGCTCAAAAAGAGAAAACAAAAGTGAAAGCTAGTGGTCGGCTGGCTGGTAAGTCTCCTTTACACAGATGATTTTTGTTGTTGCATGTACATCTTAAAGTTTGTGGCTTAACTTTTAAAATGTAGAAAAGTTCAAGGCTTATGTATACTTTTATAAAGTACTGTATAATCAAATATTAGAGAGATGCTTTATAATGGCTAATTTTACATAGTTCCTATGGGTCATAAAGTGGGAATTTAGCCTGTACCTGGGCAAGGATTTTAATAACACCTTATAACTCTAATCATACAAAATCAACATCCTATCTCCATGAGGCTTGTCATGTCCCACGTCGTGTGTTTTATTTTACCCAGGGTAACTGCCTAATATAATGTTTATGTACATAGGCTGAGCAGTGTGCCTTTAATTCCTTTGTCCCTTCCTGGCTCCCTTAGTCTAGCTGCGATGCAAGCAGCTCCTCCCTTCTTCCCCTCTCCTTCATCCATTTCTAGTTTGGCATCCAAGCAGTGCATACCTGCTGCTCCCTTTTGCAGTTACAGTCTTTTTACCTGCTGCTGTTATGGCCTTACAGCACAAGTTTCCTGCTGTATTGAATGTACATTTCAAGATTCCTGTTGTAAGAAGTGTTTACTGCAAGATTCTGTACAGAAATAAAGTTTCTGAGACTTATCTACTTATATCCATGACAAGCCGAGTAAGCTATCTGCCAAGCCTTATGGAGTAAGAATATATCCGTCACAGATACACACAGACAAGGTGAAGCTATCTACAGGATTCACAGTACTGCCATCTGGTGAGTCAGAATAAGGCTCTTAACCTCGTGATGTTTATGGTTTATGTTAAAAAGAGGTTGGCTTGATAAATGCTATGGATATACCGTATGATGAACAGTTGGCAGCGTATGCATTCTTTCATGTTACCTGTGCTGATGTCTGCAGTATCTTTCGGTTTCACATTTTCTCCTTCTCATTCTTATAATGCCATATTCCTTTTTTCCTGTGTTTTCCGTGTATTCTTCTTTTCAGCTTTGTGTTTTTTAAGCAGAACAAAACCCAGGATTTTCACTATCCTGAGTTTTGTTTCTTGCCCCTGGGCATCCCGACCTAAGTGCCCTGCTATGTGAAACCCCCCAATTCCGATGGCAAATGCACAAGTTCTCGTTCACTCCCTCAGTTCCCATGGTGCAAGCACGCAGAGCTCGGCAATAGGGAGCCAGAGCGGCTACATCTCTGGGTGCTCAGCCTATCTGAATAGCTATCCGTGAGAGCGTACCTCTGCCCAGAGAAGCTGAGGATGTGGCTGCAGCTATGGTATTTACATCACCATGGGGGCCAGGAAAAAGGTGGGTTTTGTGGCGTTTCACAAAGTTGGGCATCCGATTTGAGATGCCCTAGTGGAAGCCAGTGGCCTTTTAGACTCCAGGGTCGGCCACTCAGGGTTTTATTCTGCTTTGATACCTTTATTTATACCTGCACAGTCATTCAAAGTAAAATTTGTTTTCAGTCAGTTAGTTTATTTTGTATAGATTTTATAAATTTATTGAGTCACCTGATGGTCCCATCACAGAAGAAGCTCACACACACAGCTGTTACCACCATGTACAGTGCCTGCCTGTGACAAAAGCATGAGCAAGTGCACTGCAGCTGTTGCTAGGAGACCAACGGGCTGAAGGCTGCGGCTTTCTGCTATCACCTCACTGAATAAAACCCAGCGGATCCCCCCATCCAGCAAATAGAATGAGCCATTTTCATTTAAAATTTACAAGTAAGGCAACTCTTCAGAGTTACACACACACATGTCTTCTATACTATAAACAATGAATCAAACAATAATGAAGAAGCATAAGACAAAAAAAGGAAAGTAAAAAGAAAGAAAATAACAAAAAAGGAAAGAAAAGGGGTAAGAGTATAATAAAATGTTGTGCAAATACTTCAAACCAAGCTAACCAAATATTTTATCCAGCTACCTGTTTGTTCACGACAGGTAGCAAGAGGTAATACCTGGCGCTGTTCGCTGAAGCTGGGATTATGATGAATCGGACGCTACATGGCGTTATCCCAGTCGCTCAACAGATTCTGCTTGATAAATGTGTAATTGTGTGCCGTGTCCGGCACTCACCTGTCGCTACCTCTCATTTACAAGGCACTACCTGACGCTATCCCTTCATGAATAAGGGCCTAAAAGTGAAGTAAGTCTCTTGTTTACTATTGTATCAGAGTTTCTATGTATTACTTCATTAAAACCTTTTACCAAAGTTTTACCAATGGTCTGTTTTGTAGCTGTAAATATAAAATGTATTACCCAATTGTGAAGGAAAAAAACAGTTCCCCCATTTATTTTCCCCTGTAGCATTCAGGCTTTCTAGCTATAAACATGCACCGGATCTAATCTCTCCAGGAGGGAGAATTAGCATCTGTGATCTGAGCCAAGCTCAGATCACAAACTCCCTGCTGATTCTTTCACACTTCTGGGCTGAGAAGGCCCCACTGAGTCTAAAGCAGAAGCCGAAGCGACCCCTGGAGATAGCTCCCTCTCTTCAAATGCCAGTGCCTCAAACATCCGGCACCAACACAAATCAGAAAATAGCCAGATACCAAAGCCAGATACCAAACCAGAATGGACCCACAAAGCCGTACGCCAACATTTCCCTGTTCCGGGTGGCCACTGGAACCCAAAGAAATAGGGATCTCAGGTAGGGATCTAGGGACTTCATCTTTGGATGCCCGGCATCCAGCCTAATCATTTGGTACCATATCCAGAGCCATATGACCCCCCCCCCCCGCCCAAAGTTAGGACTCCTAACAGTTTTTAGGTATTAGAGAAGGTTCCTCAAGGGAGGGAGGGAACAGTCCACCCCACAGAAGGGAGGGGGTAATAGGGTCCTGGGGCATAAAGGGGAGTGACCCCGGGCCAGCCCTTTTCACTGCTAGTGAGAGTATAAAAATCATGAGGACCCAATATAGATAAAGTCATTTGGGAAGATAGGACATTGTTATTGTATGCATGACCTGAAATGGAATGCTGCCCACTGATGTAAAAGTGCATCAAGGGACCTAATAATAGGCTTATAATTTGCTTGTACAAATGATTGTAGTTAACATTGATACCCACTGAAAGGAAAAGCTGATTTAAGAGTTACACCCATTGATTTGGATTTATTTTGATTAAGTTCCAGACCAGACAATTTGCTGAATTTAGTAAGAATAATAAATACAGTTTTTTGCCATATAAGATGCACCTGCCCATAGGACGCACCTAGGATTTGGAGGAGGAAAATAAAAATATTCTGAACCAAATGTGCCAAAACACCGCTGCAAGATCCAAATAATAGGCAAGGTCCTGAACCTGCCACTTACAGGCAGAATGACACCCCCCCATTCCCCATGGGCAGTGTGGCATCCCCCCCCCCATTTCCATAGGCAGTGTGGCATTCCCCCCTCCCATTCCCCATAGGCATTGTGGCATTCCCCCCTCCCATTCCCCGTAGGCAGAGCGGCATTCCCCCTCCCATTCCCCATAGGCAGTGCGGCATTCCCCCCTCCATTCCAATAAGCAGTGTGGCATCCCCCCCCCCCATTTCCATAGGCAGTGTGGCATTCCCCCCTCCCATTCCCCGTAGGCAGAGCGGCATTCCCCCTCCCATTCCCCATAGGCAGTGCGGCAATCCCCCCCTCCATTCCAATAAGCAGTCTGGCATTCCCCCCTCCATTCCTATAGGCAGTGAGTGCATTTGGGGAAAAATAAGTGCGTCTTATGTGACGAAAAATATGGTACATTAGGAAATTATGTTATTGGGGATTTACCTAATTTTTCGCCCTATAAGATGCATCGGCTTATAAGACGCACCCAGGATTTTGGGGAGGAAAATAAGAAAAATAATGTTTTTAACCAAACAATAGGCAAAGTGCAGTATCCTCCAATTACAGTAATCCCCCTCCCATTCCCAATAGCCAGTGTGTCATTCCCCCTTCCCATAGGCAGAGTGGAATTCCCCCCATCCCATTCCCATAGGCAGAGTGGCATTCCACTCATCCTATTCCCCATATAGGCAGTGTGGCATTCCCCCCATCCCATAGGCAGTGTGGCATTCCCCCCATCCCATTCCCCATATAAGCAGTGTGGCATTCCCCCCTCCCTTTCTCCATATAGGCAGTGTGGCATTCCCCTTCTATTCCTCATATAGGCAATGTGGCACCCCCCCTCCTATTCCCCATATAGGCAATGTGGCACCCCCCATCTTATTCCCCATATAGGCAATGTGGCACCCCCCCCCTGCCTATTCCCTATATAGGCAATGTGACACCCCCCTCCTATTCCCCATATAGGCAATGTGGCACCCCCCTCCTATCCCCCATATAGGCAATGTGGCACCCCCCCTCATATTCCCCATATAGGCAATGTGGCGTTCTATGGAGCTGGGTGTCTGCGCGGCCCGGCCAGTAAGAAGGAGCGGCGGGGACAGGGACAGCCGCTCCTTCCTCTCTTCCGCAACTTCTCTGCTGCCTCTTCCGGCAAGGGCAGCAGTGAACAGCCGGGTCTGTGCAGCGAGTGGGCGTGACCTGCGCCTACGCGATGCAGGCCACGCCCACCTGCTGCACGGACCTGGCTGTTCACTCCTGCCCTTGCCGGAAGAGGCAGCAGCTGGAGGGCAGGTGATGATGGCGGAGCGGCAGGCGCTGCCTCCGTATCTGCCGCTGCTATCACTGCCTCAGCAATAGCAGTGGCGGGGACGGGGACAGAGCCCACCGCTCTTCTGTCTTCTTCTGGCCTCCTGCAGTGCGGCAGGCAACGCGGGAGCGCCGGGAACGGGTGAGTTAAATTTTATTTTATTTTATTTTTTTTTGTACATTCGCTTTTGGGGGAAAATAAGTGCGTCTTATAGGGCGAAAAATACGGTAACACACATCACAAGATCATCTGCAAATAACATCAGTTTGTGCTCCAGACCAGCTCTCTCCAGACCTGGAACATCAGGACACTGTCGAAGATATAGCTCTATGGGCAAAGCAAATAAAATTGGTGATATTGGGCATCCCTAATGTGCTCCCTTCTTGATGTTGAACTTGTCTAAAAGGGATCCCCGTAGTACTTGGAAAGCTGTAAGGAGCATCAACCCAGGCTATACAGTAATTGCGAGAACCCCATTTACCCAAGGTATATATATATATATATATATATATATATATATATATATATTGTATTTATTCTTTATTTATAATAATTTTCACAAGTTACAAGTGAAAGGGTGGACTTGCAAGCCCGCTAATGAACACAGGTTGCTTTATTAGCGTTCTTTAGAGTTTTCCACAAGAAATACAACCATTTAGAGTGGTTTAGATCTAAAAATGTAAAGATATGTACATTTTGTAAGTGTCCGAGTCCTTGAGTATAATCCAAGGAAGCCAGATTTTACAGAAGTGGTTATCTCTGTTGTGCATAGACATCATTAGCATCACTACCTGTACCTCTCAAAACCATTTCCTAATAGTCAAGGGTGTTTTCTGTTTCCAAAAGCTTGTTGTGTTTGCGCTGTATTGATTTTTTATGCACGTTATCTTCTGTGTGCAAGTTGCATCAAGGTAATGGCCCTACCGATGTTGATTTCTGTGGATGATGTCTTTCAATCCCCTATTAATTCTATTTGCTACATTTTTAGCAAGTAGGAAAGCTTTTTCATACTGTTGCAACCTGCATTATAATGGCCAGAACATTTATCAAGCTCTACAGTTTAAACCCAGGGTCAAAACTTAGGGAATGTTTTTTTGTAAAGTTTTTTTGTAAAGTTTAAGCCTGCCTTGCAAAGCACGATGCTCATGTTCTATATTTAGGTTTTGAATTTGCTGGCTCTATAAAATATGTTAGTTTCTCCTAATTAGCAAAATGATTGTGCTTGTGTTTGTAAGTGAAATCTGGTGTAGTGTCTGGAAACACATATGGTTCTGTTTTTACTAAACCACAGGTCTCTCCAAACACTGACTGCTGTGTTTCTCTCCATGTACACCCTTCTCCTCCCACAGTCACACTGTAGACAATCTATATGTAAAATCTAAATAAAGAATCAGATGTATTCTATGTATATATCAGGTTTTATACAATTACACCCGCCCTTCAAATTTCAAGACCAGATGGGCCTAAGTACAAATTGTCTTTTATAGGCAAGTTTTCAGAATGCAAAGTAAGGAACTGGGGAGAGAGGGGATCACTTTCACAACTTACCGCTGTAATATTTTTTTAAAGTGGACCAACACCCAGGATTTTGACTATCCTGGGTATTGGTCCACTTCCGCGCAGCACCCCGATCGTGGGTGCCCCGCTGTGTGAAACCCCCCAGAAAGCCCCGAAAACTCACCTGACCCCGCTCCCACGTGACTCGCTCGTCCAACGCTCCCACGTGACTCGCTCGTCCAATTGCCGCCGACGGACAAGGAGAGCCAGCGACGGACAAGCTGACCGTGGGCGCCGCCGCCTTCCGCGCGTCCCTCTTACAGGGAGCGCGCCCGCGCCAGCCATTCACAAAAGGCCTGCTAGAGGGACGCGCGGGAGGCGGCGGCGGCCCGCGCATTTGCTGCTGGAACGAGGATCAGGTAGGATTTTTGGGGATCTGGGGGGGTTTCACACAGCGGGGCACCCCCCGATCGGGGTGCCCCTCAGACAGAGAGCTAATCGGTCCGGGAATCTTATAGATTCCCGGGCCGATCAGGGGAGGGTGTTGGTCCACTTTAACAAAAATGGATTCTGGCATCAGAGCGAGGTGCTCTCAGATACTTCATGCAAACGCAATTTGGCTTTCCTGAACCACATTCGCCTAGCAAAACCGAACTTGTTGGTCATCTTTGAAGTGTACTTACAGCATTAAAATATTTTAGACTTTAGGATTGCTAAATAGGGGGGCATACAGTAGGGTGTAGGGATGAGTGAATTGAATCTGACGAATCCGAATTCGTTACGAAATTCAGGAAAAATTCGATTCTAAACAAATCCGAATATCAACGCCATTCGATCACGCGAAAAGCTTCCTTAAAATCCATTTAGTGTGGTCCAGGCTATCTAAAATGGTGGATCCACATGTCAGGACATGTCCCATGGGGCAAAGAATCCTGGGAAGGCATCACATGCAACCTATCAGCAGTCAGGCACCCCGGTGATGTCACAGCCCTATATAAGCGGCGGCCATCTTGCGGGTGCTCATTTCAGCGGTGTATTGTGGTGAGAATGGGTCAGGGAGAGATAGAGCCAGGGAGAGAAAAAGACAGTAAAAGAAAGAGAAAGGAGAGAGACAGCGTGACACTGTACAGTGTGTTTGCATTTGGTTTTATGCCCAGGCCTTGCAAACCTAGTTAGTGTTACAGGTCACACACACCTGCCTATATGGCTCTTGCTTTTCTACCACAACCACGTTTTAAAGCTTGCTGTAGTACATTTAACTCTGACCAGGGGCATCCCATTTAAGACCATCTGACAGTGTGTTTGCATTTTGTTTTATGCCCAGGCCTTGCAAGCATAGTTAGTGTTACAGATCACACACACCTGCCTATATGGCTCTTGCTTTTCTACCACAACCACGTTTTAAAGCTTGCTGTAGTACATTTAACTCTGACCAGGGGCATCCCATATAAGGGTATCTGACAGTGTGTTTGCATTTGTTTTTAGCTACAGCACCTGCCTATAGTGCTCTTGCTTTTCTACCTAAACCATGTTTTAAAGATTGCTGTAGTGCATTTAACTCTGACCTGGGACATCCCATTTAAGGGTATCTGACATTGTGTTTGCATTTGGTTTTATGCCCAGGTGTTGAAAGCCTAGTTAGTGTTACAGGTCACACGCACTTGCCTATATTGCTCTTGCTTTTCTACACACCTGCCTAGTGGCCTAGATTCATCAAGCAGAGGTGGCAGACTAGGGTTGAATGGCAGCAGGAGTCGCGGTGAGAGGCCTGATCTCCGGGTATCAGCTAGTGGTCGTGTCTCGACCAGTAACGCATCTGCCGTCATCGATTGGTTAACGCGGTCATCCTCTTCATCACAAGTGACATCTGACACCCCCAGTCAACAGTCGGTAGGTTCCTCGGACACAACCCTCAGTTGGCATGGACTGGGAGCAGTCCCTGTCCTCACGTTGCCTCTGTCCTACGCTGTTACCTCCCCCAGCGACGTATCTTATGCTTTACATTCAGCTCCACTATTCAGTGGGGACGATCTGATAGAGGACAGTCAGCAGCAACTGCCCATGCCAAGAAATGGAGACATCCGCCGCTTCCTTTGCTAGGCGGCCAAGTACTGATGAGGAGAGTGGCGTGGGAGGTGGTGTTGCGAGCGTTCCGGCTCCTGCAGCAGACACTGTTGAGGAACCTGAGGAGGAGATCAGTGACGTGCAGACACAACTCAATGACGATAAAGCCGATCGCATCTGGGAGCGGGGTGCAGAAGGGGCTTCATCATCATCATCAGGAGAAGAGGGTTGCAGGTTGCCCGTGAGTCAGCAGCTGAGGCAGCAAGGTGGTAGGATGGTTGGCAGTCAGCATGGTGGCAGAATTGGGATGTCTGGAGCCAAATGTGGCCGAGGCAGGGGTAGACCACCTGCTGTGCAGCAGGCTACTTTCCCCGGAGGTAGTGGAACAGGGGTTCCTGGAGTCAATGGCAGTAGCAGTGAATTAGTGTGGACTGTTGGTTGGAAAATCAGCTACTCGGCAGTGTGGCAGTTTTTCATCAAGTATCCACAGGAGGGTAACACGGCCACATGCAAGATGTGTAGGCAGAAGGTGAAGCGTGGCCAGGACCCCAACGTTGACACCATGGCCCTGTGGCAACATATTCAGCGTCACCATAAAGCGGCCTGGGAGGACCGAGGCTCTGAAGTGGTGGTCCAGCCTGCTGCATCACCCAGTGGCATGCTGGTCCCAGTTTCAGCCAGCCAAGGCTCCAGCACCTCAGCCGAAGGGAGCTGTGTGTCATACCCATCCTCTGTCACCCCAGATGTTCCTGCTCCTCCTACTACGAGTCAGTCATTCTGCCAGCAATCCATCAGCGAAGCCATGTCCAAGTTCTTGAGCCTGTTGGTGTGCACCAAAGCGCAAGGCAGCACCTACGTCTGGAGATGTAACTATGGTCAGGGACAATACGTGTCCTTTACGGCCCACTGGGTAAATGTGGTTCCTGCACAGGCACAACAGCAACTTGGACAGGTCACGCTGCTTCGGCCTCCACACTCCCAGACCATTGTGCCTGTGACAGTGTGCGACTCCACCTCCTCATCCTCCGCCATCTCCTCAGCCTCCACTGCACGGGCAAGTCTCAGTGCCCCTCTAGCCTACCATGTGTGCCAGGCACGGTGGTGTCTCGCTGTTCTTCACATGGTTTGCCTTGGCGAACAGGTTCACACAATTCATTAATCAAGAAATCAAATCATGGCTTACCCCCCAAATCTGCAAATGGGAACCATGGTCAACGGCAATGGGAAGAACATCTTGTCTGAGCTGCGACAAGGAAGCCTGAGCCAGGCACCCTGTATGGCACGCATGTTCAGTCTAGTTGTCAAGCATTTCCTGAAGTCTTCCCCCCATCTGCAAGACATCCTAACAATGGGAAGGAAACTTTGCATGCACTTCAGTTAAGGGCCCTGGGCACAAAATCTGGTGAAAGCCCCAGATACAGTATTTTTTTTCCTTAAAAAAATTGTCCAGACAAGTAACTGATTGGTGGTTGTCTGGCACCCGCCCACTTACTAGAACGTCAGATCATGTCCTGTGTGCTTCCTTTGTGCGGGTGCGTGCTGCTCGGGAACTTCTGCTTTGATATTCTGGGAGGAGGGTAGTGTAGTCACCCAGCTGATCCAGCAGGAGACAGTTCCCTGCATTGAGATGCCAGCGGCTGTGCTTGGTGGCGTATGTCCAGTGAGTGGCTGCCGATTGACAGCATATTACTGTGGCGTTGCTGAAGGCGGCTTTGCTGCTCTAGACTCCCCGTCCTGCCCTGTGGTGGCTTTGTCTGCAGTTTGCAAAAACAAAAAAAGTCTTGCCCAGGTGCGGGGGGCCCCCACTGCTGCTGATAGCTTTGTTGCCGGCCCTGCGGCCTGTCAGACCAAAGACTGAAAAGCCTCATGGACCAGACCATAACCCAAAGGTTGGTGGAGGCCCCCTTTGCAGGGCAAGTGGTGAAGGCCCCTGGGGCACATGCCCCCATGCGCCCCCCTTATAATTCGGCCCTGCAGATAGGCATCACTGCTATCTGTCTGACTGGTTAAACCTGTTCCTGGCTGCTTTCGTATGTGCTCTCAGATGGGTTAGAAGGCCAAAAGTCTCCAATCAATTTATAGGTCTGACTACTGCCCGTCATAAATGGGTGTTGGTGGAGGTGGATGTGTCTTACACTATCTGTACAATCATGTTAGCAAGTGATTCCATCATTTTCCACTCATGGGACCGACACATTGGTACAAAAAAGTGACCACCAAAATGTATTTAGTTCAAAACTGGCAAATGGCAGCCGTTGTAAATCATGCACAAAATAGTTCACAAAAAAAAAATATATTTTCACCTTACCAAATCACATAATTTCTATTATTGGAAGACAACGTTGCCTCTAGGTAGATACAAGTGTCTGTCAAACATCTGTGTAGATATCTGTATACACAGGACAGTTCTGGCCAAAGTAACATCTGCTGCTTTATGTAGAAAACAGATATGTCCTCACTAAGGTCATTGGAATAATGAGATGCTGTGCTCTCTCTAACTTCCAGCAGCATTCCGATGACAATGCAGAGCAAAGAGATGCTAAACACGATATCATGGTAGTGAAAATATGTTGTTCGTGTGTCTTTGAATGTTAATGAAGAAGTAAAAAAACATGTTACTATCTTCTATTCTGAAAACACGGTTTCATCCTGATTTGGGAAGGATGCTGCACATCCTTCTTGCAAATCTGATACTCTTCTGCTTTTCTTCATATGACTCCCCTTCACTTCGCCCACTCAGGTTTGCCTGGCCTGGCTAGCAAGCGCATGGTGATGTGTAGCCCACCTGGCGAACGGTTTCTTTCTAAACAGTACTGTAAAATGTAACTAAACATCTTCGAGAACATTAGGGTACACTTTTGTTTTGTCCCCCAAACCCCCCCTTTTGTGGTGACAGGGGTGAGGAGAGCTGCAGAGGTTATTCCACTCTGGTTATAATTATGCAGCTCCAGATCTATCAATAAAAATAATTGTAATAATAAAAATTTGCAAAAACTGAGCGAAAAGATGGTCACAAAAACTTCAACTAATGCGTTTCCTTTTTTTTAATACAAAGGAATGCTGTTGATTTTGGAACTTGTTCTTTATTTTTACTTCTTCACATCTGTTGCAACTAATGTGTAGAAACATGTCCAGGCCTCACACTTTACTGTTTTAATCATCTGAATTTCGTAGAAAGTAAATCACAAGACAAAACCCATGAACCGGCCTTTATGGTTGCTGAGGTCTACTTCATTCATTCAGTATTGTCATTGACTATGGCCCTTATTTAAGAAGGGATAGTGTCAGGTAGTGGCTGGTTAATGACAGGTAGCGACTGGTGAACGCCGGAAACGGCACGCAATTACACATTTATCAAGCAGAATCTGTTTAGCGACTGGGATAGCGCCATGTAGCGTCTGATTCATCATTTTCACAGCCTCAGCGAACAGCACCGCTAATGATGAATCAGCCTCTTAGCAACAAAGCAAATATTAAACAGCAATCACATCTGACGATTGCTTGGTCACTGGTTAAGGCAGCAAGTACATTTAGCTTAAAGTCTTTTACAACATCACTACCTGCTCTTAAAACCCTAAATACCATCATCAACTTGGTATCATCAGGTCCCAGCTTGGCTTGATAGCTACTGTGAGTTGGGACCTAAACCAAGACGATGTTGGTATTAAGGGTTTCAAGAGCAAGTAGTGATGTCAATTAAGTCAGCAGCAGCTTTTAAGCAAATCCCACTTTGTTGATACTGAGAAGTACATAGAGCTCCTTCTCCAGGGCTTATTAGCAAGGCCAAAAGGCCCAGCCTGGAGATAGAAGGACTATTGCTGTAATGTTCTTATTTAGAAGAAAACATTTATCATCATTCTTCAAGTGGCATGGCTCTATATTTTGTATGTATAATAGACAGAGGTACAGGGTTTCTTGATGAATTGGAGAGAAAATTGTACCATTGCCATGTGCTTCAGGGCCTACATCTGTTTTTTGGTTAGATTAGTTGAACATAGCATCCTTTTAGAACTTAGCAGATACTTAGAAGTTCAGAAAGCTTGGCTGCATGGGTGCTTTTCCTTTTGAAAGTATGTGAAGAACAAGGCGTTCATACTACACCTTAAACGGGACAGCGGGGGAATAAGGTCTTGAGAGGGTGATAGTGGGGGGGGGGGGGGGGGATTTAGGTGGAGGCTGCAGGGTAAGGTGTCCTTTAGCTCATCCATAGTTAAGTATCTCCTAATTCCCTTCCTTTGTTTTGTTAGGTTGCAGACAATTCAGAGGAATGGGTGTGTGGGAGCGTTTTGAAAAAACCTGTTGGTTTTATCATTATACTTTATTTTTTAGATCATTCACCCTTGTCCCTTTCCAATTTTAAGGTGGTTGTGATAAGACTCCTGAAAAAATAAGTCTTAGGCATTTAAAGCTGGGTCTGTCAATTTAAAAAGTTTGTGGTTCACTGGGTGGGTGCTCCACCTGGCTGTGGTTTGGCAATGGCGCTTACTTGTGCGGAGGCGGTAAACTCCAGTAAGCTCTTTAGCTGTGTTACAGTGGAAGCTTCCATTATTTCCTCACTGTTTCAAAGATAAAGATATACGCTTCAATTCAGAGCCAGGTGAGAAAACTGTGCAACAGCTTACAGCTTGTCTCTGTCTGTGATCTGCATCTAAATTGCTAGGTTTATAGAGTTTACACTTAGATGGCGCTGTTACATACATTTATGTGTAGTCTCTCTTGTATATTCTCTGCTGCATGTTGTGTTTTCTGTTCATTGAGGTGATCTCTATGACTTCTTTTTCCTGTCTATGTTATCCACCATCTAAGGTGACCATCTCTTACTGCACTCATGTTCCAGTTCCACCACAAATGTCTATCTGGATTTTGACTCGGCTTTACCAGCACTTACACTCTGCAACATCAGTTACCTCCTGTTAGTAAATTTCTTCCCACATTCTTATTTCCATGCTCTTATGCTGGCAATAGTATATTTACTTATATTTAGTTAGATACTTAAAAAAGAATAAAAACTTTGGAAAGCATATTGGACAAGTATTTTACACTGTAAATGGCACAGTGAGATAAGGACAAAGCAGTTCTCTGTGCAAAGATGGATTAGTTGTCCCCCCTGCCGCTGTACCCCAGACAGAATTGTCAGGAAACGCATTATATGTACATTATATTTACATTATATATACACATTACAGCTGCTCTGCGCCAAACATACACTATTCAAGAATTGTAACATTTCCACATCACCAAGGCCAGAATAAAACAGTAATGGTCATGTTTTGCTGGGCTCCCGTGATAGACATCACACCTATATTTAAAGTCCAAAAAGTCCTAGAGGCAGGTGCATGATTACTGTAGTATAGTGAGGGTGCCAGGTCTGCAGTGGCGCAGCTTCTAGTATGATAAATAAGGGAAGCTGGCTCGCCATATAATATATGCAGGAAGACTGTATTAAATAGTCATACAGTAACATAAGCATAATCTGATGCAGTCCGTGGTATCCAATGTTTCGGGGGGTAGTGACCCCTTCATCAGGGAAGGACTGCCATACAGATATCCACAGACAGTCCAAATAAATAGTAAAGCTCCGAATCACGGCTTGAAATCCCCGCCTGATGTCATAGTGACATCAGCTGGACGTGTAAACAAGAATATATGCAGCATCAGATGATATAACAAATATAACCGTGATTCTTAGCCTTGCTATTTATTTGGTCTATCTCTGGATATCTGTATGGCAGTCCTTCCCTGATGAAAGGGTCACTACACCCCCAAATGTGCCGGTTTCACTATATTTAAAGCCATTGTCTGAAATTAGGCCCTTATTTATGAAGGAATAGCGACAGGTAGCGACTGGTGAGCAGCCGGTAATGAGGGGCCCCGACACGAGAACGCCGGCTCCCCACCACAATCACACATTTATCAAGGCAATCCTGCTTAGCGACTGAGATAGCGCCATATAGCCACTCATTCATCATTATTCCAGCCTCAGCCCACAGCGCCAGCGTCCGACCTTGAACAGCGACAGGTATGACCTCTCACTACCTGGCGCTGTTAATGAATCGGCCTCCCAGTTGTCCGGGGGCAGTGAACTCAAGTAGCTGTGTTACGGTGGAAGCTGAAGGATGGCTTCCGCTATTTCCCCGCTGTTTCAAGGGTAAAGATTCAATTCAGAGCCAGGTGAAAAAAATGCCACTCACTTTCATTGGCTACCTTGGGGCTGATTCGGCAACCAGATTTAAATTTTTACCTGTGTGAAAAAGTGTTTAGGTGCGCCTCTCAAAATAATGAAAACGGACATTAACTTTTCTCTTTATTTTAAAGTTAATGTTAGCTATAACTTTTTATGATTGCTATAGCTGAGCTATATGGATATAAATCACTCCAAAATGATTCATGGTCTCAAATGTTTTATATGAATATGAGTGACATGAGGGATGGGGGGGGTTGGTGAAGGAAAGAGAGCTTTGGGCCCTTAACCTGTCATGCACTGTCATGCTGGCATTTAATTTAAATAGGACAATTGCAGTGAGGGAATGGGTGGGATAGGCATGGAAAGACGTGAAGTAGGCAATCACTTTTGACATCCAAAGCAGAAAATGTAGTAGTTAGGGAGGCCAGACAGAAAACAGAGCTGTCTAGGAATGTGATGGTAACACCTTGGAAAGAAGCTTTAATAAAGTCACAATTCAAATGTAATACCAGATGACTGGAAAAGTCAGAAACGCAAGAAGTGATATGTTTCTGTAGACAAAAACCAGATGGGTGACATTAAAGGAGCGACAGTTAACTAAATCTAACATGACTGATAAGTTTAATCTAAACATGAACGTATTAGAATCCAAATATCTCATGCACATGTTGACTTTAGGTAACTCAGTGCTTTTCCATTATTATTATTATTATTATTTATTTAATTATGCTTGGCATTGGTCAAATCGGACAGATAAGATCTCTGTGCCAGGACCTACTAGCATTAACACTGAATTGCTAGACAATCTGGCATTTTATTTCAAAGACGCATTTGCAGCCCTGTGGGATGTTAATGTGCTGGCCATGATAGAAGGAGAGCTGTTAAGGGGTGTCTGTCCATCCTCATCTGGTAGAATAAAACTTTTACTGGGTCCTAAAATTGTTCTGATAATGGGAACATAATACATTCTAAGGAAAGGAATTTATTTTGACATGTAGTCCACAGAGAATCTGGACATAAGGAGGTAATGGAGACAAAGAACTTCTAGCAGTAACCATTCTGGTTACCAAGGTTGGCCTACACCAGTGACCAGTGTGTTTGTCATCTGTACCTGCAATAGGGAAGGTGTTAACTACAGCAGCCTAAAGAATATCTCCATCTCTGACACATCTTCTTAAAATCTGCCGCTGCCTAACTTCTAACTCCTACGAGAAAACTGAACATCAAACACATGACAAATTTTCATGCAACCCAGGTGCTGGATCCTCCAGTGTGCCCAAAGCAACACGGTGGAGCATGAGAACAGGAGTTTAGCACAATAGGTTGTTAGCACCAGGCCAAACGTCAGCAGAGAATAAAACAATTCTACCATGCCCCCCTCTAATTCTCGCAACCAGGATAAAGAAAAAATAAAACTCTCCCTAAAGCAAGAGTAATAAGTGAGTGGAAATATAGCCCTTGCTTTACTAACAGGATTGAAAACAGAGAAACCTGGTGTACAAGGATTAGTACCTAATGAGGAAAGGATTCTCCTGATAGTCCCCCCTCAGTATATGAGCAGCGTGTCCCTGGAAGAGGCCTGAATAGGATAATTGGCAGAGGTTCCTTTGTCCTTAGCTGTCCCTCTGTATGAGCCACCTGTCCATAGAAGGGCAATGAGATGGACACTTAGCTTTGGAAATAGACTCCCCCCCACTTACTCATTCAATGAAATATCTATTCTATAATTTTTTCGTTTTCTGTTAATTATTTTGAGTACTTTTCCTAGCATATTTTGTGCAGGAAAACCTGTGAAAACTTCATATTTATATTTCTAATTTTTGTTATTTCTTTCTTTTTTTCTGTATGTATTTCTTGCACTATTGTTGTTTTCTATATGTTATTATTTTGAGTACCCTATACTACCCCATTTTGTACAGGGCAATCTACCTGGTGTTACCCCATGATTTGCTCTCTGACACACATTACAAAATATATGTTTCTTAAATGTATTTATACGTTTTACATTTATTTATTTAAATATTTATTTCTTTAATATTTTAGTTTTCTGTTATTATTTTGAGTACTTTCAATATCCCATTTTGTGCCGGCCAATCACCCTGGTGTTCCCCTTGAATTGCAGCCCTCTAGCCCTTACTTCCCCCATTTTAAAACCATTTTGGTCCCCCTAAACTTGTGTCCCCATTGACTTCAAGGAGTTCGGGTCGAGTCCAGGGACCTGAACCAGACTTTAGCAACAAGTTCGGCCAAACTCATCAAGCCTGAACTTCGACGGGTTTGCCCATCCCTATTTAGGAACAGCAATAATTATGTTAAGGAAACATAAGCCAGGTTAGCAATCAACTAGCGTCAGGCTTTGGCCAGGACTTTAACCAGAACAACACCCATTTATCACAAGTTCTGAGCATAGGGGGGCATCCCAATTCCTGATGCCCTCTGCATTAATTGCGTTAAACAAGAGAATTCTTACCGTTCTCCTCGGTTCCCCAGAGAAACTGAGCATTCAGCTAGCTGGATGCCAAAATCTAGACTCCTTTGACACCATTTAAGTATGTCTCCACTATGCCTGGCAAGTGAGAGAGACTCCTGTCAGACTGTAGCATCAGGCTTAACCATGATTTGAAGTTCAAGGCTATGACACCATTTAATGATGTTACCACGGAATCCTGGCTGCTGGCATAAGGAAAGTACTGCTAGATATCGAAGTTCTCAGGCAGGGGAGCAAACCGCGTATCCAAGCCAAGGTTGAGGGTGACAAGCGAGGGGTTAGTGCAGGCAGATACTGTTCAGAACAGGGAGATCAATACATGGTCAGAACAGGTGTCAGGTGCTTTCAATGGCATAACAATCAGGTGTGACCTATTTGATTGAAAGACTGGGATTCTATCATGTTTTTGGTATTGTATCATGGCAGGAAAAAGAGTTATTAATGCTCATCAGGCTGGAAAACTCTAAAGAGTTTGGTATCCGCCATTCCTCAATGAGACAGATTTTGTACATGTAATGAGGAAATTTATGATCATTAATTTCACTGCAAGTAGTGGATGATCAACAAAGATCATACCAGTAGAAAGCCATATAATAGCCCACAAGGATCAAAGGAACCCACAGTAACCTAAGTTACTAAATGTCTCTCATATTAGCTGTTAATGTTTATGAGTCCACTATCAGGGGGATGGTGAACAATAATGGTTTGCATAGCAAGATTGCAAAGAGAAAGCTGCTGCCTAAAAAGAGTGTTGCTGCCCATCTGTTAAAGGTCAGTTGGACAAGCCATAAGGCGATTGGAACAATGTTTTGTGAACAGATGGGACCAAATTAGAGCTTTTTGATTTTATGACCTCATGCCATCTGTGAATCATGGTGGTGGTATTATCATGGTTTTGCCCGTTTTTTCTGGGACAGGGCAGCTTGCCATAATTGATGGAACAATGAATTGTACCTGAAACGTGGGTTATGCCACAAGACAACAACCCTAAGCAGCTAAGTCTTTCAACCAAAGAAAGTTGAATTAAGAATAACGAAAAAAAAAAAAATAAAGTTTTGGAATATAAAAACAAAAAGGCAATAAACCCCTTTAAAACCACGCAAATTATATCAAACATACCGTATTTCTCGCCCTATAAGACACACCTGCCCATAAGACGCACCTAGGATCTGGGGGAGAAAAATAAGAAAAAAAATATTTTAAACCAAAAACGCACCATTACAGACATTGTGGCATTCCCCTTTCCCATTGGCCGTGTGGGATGCCCCCATTCCATAGACAGTGTAGCATGCCCCCATCCCATTCCCCGTATACCCAGTGTGGCATCCCCCTCCCATTCGCATATAAGCAGTGTACACCCCATTATCAAAAGCAGTGTGGCATTCCCCCCTCCTATTCTCCATATAGGCAGTGTGCCCCCCCATTCCCATTAGCTGTGTGGCATCCCCCTCCCCCCATTAGTATAGGCTGCGTGCCATCCCCCTCTCCCCCCATAGGCTGTGTGGCATCCACCTCTCCCCCCATAGGCTGTGTGGCATTCCCCCTCCCCCCATTAGTATAGGCTGTGTGGCATCCCCCTCTCCCCCCATAGGCTGTGTGGCATCCCCTCTCCCCCCATTTGTATAGGCTGTGTGGCATCCCCCTCTCCCCCATAGGCTGTGTGGCACCAGCCTCTCTCCCCATTTGTATAGGCTGTGTGGCATCCCCCTCTCCCCCATAGGCTGTGTGGCATCCCCCTCTCCCCCCATTTGTATAGGCTGTGTGGCATCCCCCTCTCCCCCCATAGGCTGTGTAGCATCCCCTCTCCCCCCATAGCCTGTGTGGAATCCCCTCTCCCCCCAATTCCCATAGGCTGTGTGGCATCCCCCTCTCCCCCCATAGGCTGTGTGGCATCCCCCCTCCCCCAATTCCCATAGGCTGTGTGGCATCCCTTCTCCCCCCATAGGCTGTGTGGCATCCCCCCTCCCCCCAATTCCCATAGGCTGTGTGGCATCCCCTCTCCCCCCATTTCCCATAGGCTGTGTGGCATCCCCCTCCCCCCATTAGTATAGGCTGTGTGGCATCCCCCCCTCCCCCCATAGGCTGTGTGGCATCCCCCCCTCCCCCCATTGGCTGTGTGGCATCCCCTCTCCCCCCATATCCCATAGGCTGTGTGGCATCCCCCTCCCCCCATTAGTATAGGCTGTGTGGCATCCCCCTCTCCCCCCATAGGCTGCGTGCCTTCCCCCTTTCCCCCCATAGGCTGTGTGGCATCCCCTCTCCCCCTATTTGTATAGGCTGTGTGGCATCCCCCTCTCCCCCTATTTGTATAGGCTGCGTGGCATCCCCCTCTCCCCCCATAGGCTGTGTGGCATCCCCTCTCCCCCCAATTCCCATAGGCTGCGTGGCATTCCCTTCTCCCCCCATAGGCTGTGTGGCATCCCCCTCCCCCCAATTCCCATAGGCTGTGTGGCATCCCCTCTCCCCCAATTCCCATAGGCTGTGTGGCATCCCCTTCTCCCCCCATATTCTGTGTGGCATCCCCCCCTCCCCCCAATTCCCATAGGCTGTGTGGCATCCCCTTCTCCCCCCATATTCTGTGTGGCATCCCCCTCTCCCCCCAATTCCTATAGGCTGCATGGCGTCCCCTTCTCCCCCCCATATTCTGTGTGGCATCCCCTCTCCCCCCAATTCCCATAGGCTGTGTGGCATCCCCCCAATTCCCATAGGCTGTGTGGCATCCCCTTCTCCCCCAATTCCCATAGGCTGTGTGGCATACTCTTCTCCCCCCATATTCTGTGTGGCATCCCCCCTCCCCCCAATTCCCGTAGGCTGTGTGGCATCCCCCCTCCCCCCAATTCCCATAGGCTGTGTGGCATCCCCTTCTCCCCCCATATTCTGTGTGGCACCCCCCCTCCCCCCAATTCCTATAGGCTGTGTGGCATCCCCTCTCCCCCCAATTCCCATAGGCTGTGTGGCATCCCCTCTCCCCCCAATTCCCATAGGCTGTGTGGCATCCCCTCTCCCCCCAATTCCCATAGGCCGTGTGGCATCCGCTCTCCCCCCATAGGCTGTGTGGCATCCCCTCTCCCCCCAATTCCCATAGGCTGTGTGGCATACCCCCAATTCCCATAGGCTGTGTGGCATCCCCTTCTCCCCCAATTCCCATAGGCTGTGTGGCATCCCCTTCTCCCCCCATATTCTGTGTGGCATCCCCCCTCCCCCCAATTCCCGTAGGCTGTGTGGCATCCCCCCTCGCCCCAATTCCCATAGGCTGTGTGGCATCCCCTTCTCCCCCCATATTCTGTGTGGCATCCCCCCTCCCCCCAATTCCCATAGGCTGTGTGGCATCCCCTCTCCCCCCAATTCCCATAGGCTGTGTGGCATCCCCTCTCCCCCCAATTCCCATAGGCTGTGTGGCATCCCCTCTCCCCCCAATTCCCATAGGCTGTGTGGCATCCCCTCTCCCCCCATAGGCTGTGTGGCATCCCCTCTCCCTCCAATTCCCATAGGCTGTGTGGCATCCCCTCTCCCCCCAATTCCCATAGGCTGTGTGGCATCCCCCCAATTCCCATAGGCTGTGTGGCATCCCCTCTCCCCCCAATTCCCATAGGCTGTGTGGCATCCCCCCAATTCCCATAGGCTGTGTGGCATCCCTTTCCCCCCCAATTCCCATAGGCTGTGTGGCATCCCCCTCTCCCCCCATAGGCTGTGTGGCATCCCCCCCTCCCCCAATTCCCATAGGCTGTGTGGCATCCCCTGTGCGGCTTAAGTAAAAAAAAAAAAAAAGTTAAACTCACCTCTCCACTGACACCGCTCTGCTGAGCGGTCGGCACCATGAATGGGGTGGGCGTAGCCTGCGCAGCGTCAGCGTCGGCACAGGCCACGCCCACCCCATTCACGGAGCTGGCCGTAAGAAGCAGCGGCGAGCACCCAGGTCAGGGCAGCAGGTGGGCGTGGCCTGCACCGACTTAGTGCAGGCCGCGCCCACCCGCTGCCCTGACCTGGGTGCTCGCATGTTCCCCAGGCGGAAGAAGCAGCAGATGGTGGAGCGGCGGGAGCGCTCCGATAAGGCACACGGACATTTTCCCCCCACTTTTGGTGAAAAAGAAAAGTGCGTCTTATAGGGCGAAAAATGCGGTACATCAAAAATTATATAATTCTTAATAAAGTCCCGCTCCAAGCTATAGACCGATGTCACATCCGGTCCTCCTAATACAGGAATCAGCAGACATATACGTCACACAAATCCTTCATGTAAGCATATGTAAACGCTCAGCGAAATAACTTTTTCAATGTGCTCATTAGCATAACACTTTTTCTTAACACCCGAAGTGATTATTATCCTGTGGATCTTCAATTAACTTTTGTGCAAACAAATCCCTCTACCTATAGATTCAATCACGTACCAGCTCCACAATAGATAAATCGTGTTGATCAATGGGGAGGCCGATTCATTAATAGCGGCAGGTAGCGACAGTTGAGCGACTGTAGCAGTATTTTCACAGCGCCCGCTAGTAGTCGCTGTGCTTGGCCGTTGTTCGGTTGTTGACAGCGACTCAGTCGGTGCGCAGTAATGTTCAATATTGGGTGAGGAGTCGCTATTTGACAGGTTTCGCGCTGTATGGGAGCGCATGATAGCGACTGGCCATAGCGACCGGCTCCCACCATATTCATTAACAAATCACGCTCAAAAAATTCTCGCACTGTAAAATGCTTGTTTAAACCCCAGAGCGCTGGCGGCGATGGGTCAAAAGTAGTTTTTTAACCCCCAAACCACCATATTTTTGGAAACCAAAAAAAACAAGTTTTTTAAATAATTTTGTAATATGAATACATTAATATCAGACCTGTAATATCAATTCTGCACACATTTTTTTTTTTTTTTACCTTAAAAAAATTATCTAAAATGGCAGAAGTGGTCACAGAATTTTTCACATTTAAAAAAAATAAAAATAACAATTAATTATTAATATTTAAAGATTGAAATGCATTGAAATGCATTGGAGAGGTCATACCTGTCGCTGTTCAAGGTCGGACGCTGGCGCTGTGGGCTGAGGCTGGAATAATGATGAATGAGTGGCTATCTGGCGCTATCTCAGTCGCTAAGCAGGATTGTCTTGATAAATGTGTGATTGTGGTGGGGAGCCGGCGTTCTCGTGGCGGTGCCCGTCATTACCGGCCGCTCACCAGTCGCTACCTGTCGCTATTCCTTCATAAATAAGGGCCTTAGCTCCACTTTAATGGCTCCACCAGCTTTATTAAACGCTATATCCACTTTGGCCTCTCAGTATTATTCTCATCAGCCAGACTTATATCCAAATAGCCAACACACAGGCAATACTTAAAATCATCCTTCCTTCATGGGGGACGCAGATTAGTCAAGCAGTTTATGAGAGAAAACCCATATCATAGATTTGAAGCTGTTTGGTATGGAGGAATGAGTTAAAATTACTCCAAGCTGATGTCAATTACCTGAAAGCAAATCTCAGAGATATATTTCTAGGGATGAGCAAACCCCCCTGCTAAAAAGTTTCAATCCTGGTCCCCATTGAAAGCACTGCTGTAAAAACTTACCTGAGCCCCGCTCAACAGTCCATTAACTAGCTTTTCTGGGTTTGGGACCAGGCGCCGAACTCGAACATGGACTTCTAGCTGGAGCCCGTGTTCGGTTTTGGGAACCCGAACTTTGCGGTTTCTCTATATATTAATAAAGGGGGGTGGGAGCAGCTCAATCACTATTATTTATACAAAATTATTTTTATTATTCAGGGCCTGGGAACTAATTTACCGCCCTGTTTAACCCTCTCATCAACTAAATATCAAGCAACAAACATGTCTAGCTGTGTGGAAAGACAGAGATTTGGTTGCATATATCTGCAGATACATGTGGAAGCCACACTGCCCCGGCAAGGCACTCTGTGTTTAGTGTGGTCCCTACTCTTAATTTTGAGTCTCCAAAATTGAGACATGCAATGCAGACAGGCCCTGAATAATAATGATGATGATTTTGTATAAATAATAGTGATAGAGCTACTCCCACCCCCTTTGCTCAGTTTGAATTGCCATGAACACACACAGGGAGGGATTCAGCCACCATGGATCTCTCCCTATGGAGTGTTCTAAAGGGAGGCTGGCAGCTCCCCAGGTGAGTAGCTCTGGCTGAATTGCATGTCCCAACTTTGGGGACTCAAAAATAAGAGTAGGGACTACACTAAACACAGAGTGCCTTGCCGGGGCAGTGTGGCTTCCACATGTATCTGCAGATATGTGCAACCAAATCTCTGTCTTTCCACACAGCTAGACATGTTTGGTGCTTAATACTTGGATGATGAGAGGGTTAAACTGGGCGGTAAATTGGTTCCCAGGCCCTGAATAATAATGATGATGATTTTGTATAAATAATAGTGATGGAGCTACTCCCACCCCCTTTTCTCTATATATATTACATTAGATTATTTTCCTCAATAAATAAATATGAAGATACAAATTTTTTACTTCTGTTTACGTATTCTTAGGACTCACTTATCACTTATTTATTTTAAAACATATGCAGAACTATAGAAAAATTCCACGGGTTAACAAGATTTCAAGCACCACTGTAATTTGTTTTTGTTTGTTTTTTGTGTTGGTTATCCGGTGACTTTCTGCCTAGCAAAATACTATAGGAGGACCTAGTTTACTGACTGATATAGTTACAGGGGTCGATTCAGAGCCTGGTGAAGAAAAAGCACTACTTTTTTAGAAGAGAAAACTGTCATTCACTGTCATTGTCTACCAGATGTAAATTTTCACCTGGCTCTGAATCAGCCCCAAGGTAGACAATGGAAGTGAATGGCAATTTGCTCTCCTAAAAAAGAAGTGAGTCTTCTCACCAGGTTCTGAATTGACCCCATAGTCACGTAAATGTCCATGACGTTCAACCACAGAAATGAACAGGGGAAAAACAAATGAGATAAGTATGTCAGATAATTTTGTGTTTAGGTCCCACTTAAGCTAGTAGAGTATCTAGGATTATTATGGATTTAGGTCCAGATTTACTACAATGTTGTCCCTTTTGGTTCCTTGAACCTTGACTCCTGCTTCGACCAAATTTTGGTCTGTTTTAACAAATTTCACAGTTGTCTGCCTTTTCAATGCTTACAGTATCTTGGTCATCAGTAAAGGCTCATGGTGCTACCATCAGTCTGACCCTACTCTTTTCCTAAGCTTGCACTAAATTTAAGTTGGATAGACTTTGGAAGGTCAGTAAACTGTACATATGCATTGCTTTGCAACGGGTAAAGCTTTATAGCAGGTGTGGCTAAAACCTTCATTGACAGAAAAAGGGCACATGTATAGTAGTACAGTATATCCTTGTATAAACTCTGACTTTTAGCCTGTGCTGCAGGAAATTGAGGATGGGGCAGGCATCAAGCGAGCTGCTTGCTGTCTTATTATTGCCACTGAGTCCCTTTATGGTCCCTGAGGAGCCCCCATGGGGGTATTTCAATTTGTTGAAGTGTATTATTTTAGCCTGATGTCTGGCTTCCTTTTTACTACTGGACTCCTAAGCATCCCAAGTTGGGATGCCCCTGGTTAGAAGGTCATTATGAGAGGGTCTTAAGTTTTAAAAATGGCCAAAACCCAGGTATGATGGCCGATGCATTAGTTACTGCTGGCCCCAGTAGTTACCAGCCCTTATGCCTTTCGGTAAAGGTCCAGGGCTCTTGCAGGGGTAACTCTGGTAACCCAAGGAGATGCCCATGTGGCTATTCCGCCCTGCCCTGGCTGGTGGGAGTGTGGGTAATGGAGCAGGCAGGGCATAGGCAAAACAGGCGCCAGCATGTGAGGCAGGTGGCTCACTACCCGCCTACCCTTTGAACTGTTGAACCCGTTACCAGTTCACATGTAGTGGACCCTATCCATGCCTTTTGTTTTTCTGTCTCCCGTCAGTCCGCATCCTCTCTGCCGTTGCTATAGCTTGACCTGGATCTTGCCAGTATCTGGGATGGTACAAACAGGGCCAAATCTAGCTTTTTCCTGGATCCAAAGCTCATCCTCTATTTATCACTACAGCTGATGAAACTCATAGATGGGCCATTTCATCCAGAAAGTGGATCAGGGCCCACAGATGGCAAAGAGAGTGTTGAGGCAAGATAACCCTAATGCCTTCAAATCAATTGTATACTTTTTTGCTGGAGTTTAGCTGGTTAAGTTGTGCTTTTACTCTAAGCAAGTGATATTTATGTAAAAAAGTAATACTTTTTAAATGATGATGATGTGACTGAAGCCTCTTTAAAATAAAATCAGCAATCTTGTCAGGGAATTGTAAGCCCCTGGGGAAAATGTGTTAGTCATTGCCTCTCACTGTATTTTTATATTTCCCATAACTTCAACATTTTCACACTTTCCCAGATTTCTAAAGAGTGCTACGGGTGGATATATCCTCATTAGACAGTGTCATCAAACAGTCATTGCAAGTGCAAACTAGAAGATCGGTGAAATCATGACGGCATTAAACTCTATGATTACTTTTACCCATTACTTTAATTATAAGTTGGCAGAAAATGTTACTAATATAACATGTTTTTTTGGCATCCAGTAGAGGATGGCTGTTTTTTCTATCAAAGATTTTTTTTTTCAATTGCAACACCAGCTGTTGCCGAAAAAAAAGGATTTAAAAAGAAAAACTTGAGACATCTGATTTTTATGTTGAGGAAACTTTTTTTACTCCTGATCATACCTCTAACTTTCCAAACCTTTCTTAAAATGTGCTCCAAAATTTCTATTAATTCTGCCAAGAAAGAGGGAGGCTTCAATCATGCTACTACACAGAGATTACATAACTTTTATTTAATATGTAAGCTGTCTATGTGTACTTTTAATGGGCACCTTGTGAGGAATTTATTAAATAAATTGTATTTATTTATTTAATTATTTATTTCACCCTTGGTGCATGGTTCTTTTTAAATTCCATTTTCTTAGCAAATGTCTCTATCACAGAACGAATAATAACTGGGCTGATTTTCACTCTAGCCAAAAGCCAGCTACAGAATCAGAACTGGACGACAAGGACGCAACCCTACATTTTCATTGCTGTAATGGACTCAGAACCAGAGTTATGGGGATTCCCAGTTCTGATCCCATCTTAAAATGCCATTCTTGGGTTCATCAGGTGCACTGCATCCGGCACAATAGTAAAACACCAGAACAAGAGTCCTCCAACCTTCCCAGCGAAACCTATAATTGATATAATTAATAATGAACTGCAGGCCGACCCAAGCCTCCCTGGGGTGTCCTGCATCACTACAGATCATCATTTGGCCAAGATAAACTTGGCTTTCTGTTGCATCTCAGTTTGTGATACTTGTGATCTTCAGACCTGTATATGTAATATTTCATACTAGCTCATACTTGTAATAAGAAGCATCTGCTCATAGGATGCACCTAGGATTTGGAGGAGGAAAAGAAGAAAGTAACAATTCTGTACCAAATGTTGTGCTAACACCATGCCCCCAAAATCCAAATATTAAGCAAGGTGTAGCATCCCTCCATTACAGGTGGAGAGGCATTCTCCTGCCCCATTCCACATGGGCAGCATGGCATTCCCATAGGCAGTGTGGCAATCCCCTTCACATTCCCCATGGGCAGTGTGGCATTTCCCCCCTCCCATTCCCATAGGCAGTGTGGCATCTCCCCCTCCCGTTCCCATAGGAAGTGTGGCATTTCCAACCTCCCATTCCCCATATAGTTAGTGTGGCATCCCCCTCCCATTTACATAGCCAGTGTGGAATACCCCCCTCCCATTCTCACAAGCAGTGTGGCATTTCCCCTTCCCATTCCTATAGGCAGTGGGACATTCCCCCCTCCCATTCCCCATAGACAAAAGAAGAAAAAAGTAAACCCACTTTTCCATCATTCCAGGGGAGCAAGATCGCAAGGTTCTTGGTAGAGTTTGTAAATCTCTTGGTTTTGGGGTTGGGTCAGGTAGAGCGGCAAGATGGACTAGCTGAGGGACCACAACAGAGAGACCCAAATGATACTGAAAGACAAGCCAAGGTCTATAATGTTCAGTCTAAGACAGACATACAAAGGAAAAGGTAGCTATAGCACAGAGTAGGAACAAGTCAGGAGACACAGCAAACTGAATAGAGCGTTTTAGGACATTTCCAAATGAAATACAACTAATATGCATACTATCAAGGCTTAAACACTTAAACAATTTTAAAAAATTGACGGGGCTCTCCCCTATCGAAGCAAAACCAGCCCAGGCACCAATTATGGGGGCTGACAGACCAAGATGCAAAGACCGACCAGCCAGCATAGATCTCATGGGACATCAGCTCTTCTGCACCCCTCTGGGCTTTGGGGTTGAAGGCAGTTGGTTGAGGGGTTATGGTAAGACTTGCCTGCCCTGAGAACTGATCTCATGTAACCCTTACCAGTTCACAAAGAGTTGTAAAAAACACATACACGCTGAGAAAAATCCTTTATTGTTATCTTTGCGGAGATCAGTTTTGGGGACCCATCCTGGGGATTCACTCTTGGTTTTTTCTCAGAAAAAGTTGTAGCAGGTGTTTAGTTTGAAAATTGCAACAACAAGAATGACTAGCTAAGGTTATGGAAATCAAGGATGAAGAAGAATCGCAAATTTATGGCACGTGGAAGGGGCTTAAAACCCAGAAAATACAATGGGTGTTTCCACATGAAACCTCATATATCAGGTTGTCAGATGATTGTGCAAAACTTCCAGTTTCTCCATGTGCCAGTTATCATCACTTGGTTTAAGGACAAAATCCTTTAACTGAGAGATCTTGATTTATCACTATGGGCCTAGGCCAGTGCGTGGGCCTAGGCCAGTGCGTCAGAGCAGTTCAGAGCTGTGCATCAGGGTGGTTGGAAGAACAAGAAGTTTGCAGTGGTGAACCTCTGCACAGACAGATTATCTGATTGGAAGAATAGTGCATAGCGATCCATTTTGTACTGCAATTGAAATCACATCCCAAGCATAGACTGGAAACATTGTCAACACAAACCATCCGAATGTGTTTACCTGATTGGGCTACAAGGCAGACAGTCAGCTACAGGTGTTCCATTGACCTTACAATGCTACTTGCGAAGGTTATCGTGATGCACAGCAAGATGGTAATGTAGGCTGGACCTCCTCAGCAACAAGTCCCGATTCAATAATAGCTGAAAAAGCCCTCACAAGAGAACCTCACACCAGTCCTATTCCCATGATAGTACTGTAGGATAACATAATGTATGGTAGCGGGAACTCACTAGTCTTCATTTCAGGTGCATTAACATTCATTGGCATTACATTGATTTTGTTATGGAATAGGAGCTGTTTTTCATCAGGACAATGCTACGTGGGGCATTCGGGGATAGGCGGAGGGCTCCAACCTATCCGCGGCTACAGCGGTGAGACGCAGCGAGGCCGCTTCGGCCCGGCGCCTCGCACAGCGCGCGGGGAGAGATGCTACAGGTCAGTCCCCTTTTCTCTCTCCTTTTTACTATAAAAAGACAGGTTTTACTTGGGGACTTTGTATGACTAAGAGCTGCGATCAGCTCGAAACGCGTAACCCGGGTCCTGGTGGTGGGAAGGGGTGTTATTTGTAATGTTGCTAGAACTTATGGATGGATACCATTTTAAAAATTGAAGTAAAGGTTATGTTTTAACCTCTCACTAGCTGGACAACACAATTTATATTATTTGAGAATGCATCAGGAGTCTCTCGAGGGGGAGCTGGTTGGTTCTTTGAACTTTTGTAATGCAAGGCATGTTGCTTGTCCTATGGCCTTAATGTGTTACCCTGGCCTGCAGTGTCTCTTCACTTGTCCCCCGTTAAACCCATCTGGGAAAATATTGGTCAGTAATCACAAAAGAAAGCTGCCAGCATCCAATCTTGGTGATTTGAATGCGCATTCAGTGTGACATCACATCCACCAACAACAAATAACCAACCAATGACCTCATTGATAGCATTCCAAGAGAGTAAGTGCATGGCCCTCATACTTTATATCGAATAAATATTTTGTTTATTTTTTTCCGTCATATGAACATTATTAACATGTCTATCAATCCTCAATTTGTCAGAATTCCAAGATGTTTCTATCATGTTGTGATTTCAGTGAGAAATAATGCTGTAAATGTTCCATCAGAATTCTACAATTTGTTTTTAGATTATTAATGTGAAGAGTATAATGATTGGGAAATCTGAGCTTTTAGGTTTATTGTTGGGTCAGGTTGAGGGACAGATTGTAAAGGAAGAAATAATATTTTTTTTCAATATTTAATTTAAATACAAATTTATTAATTTAATGTAAATATTGCCCTGCCTACACAGGAAAGCAGAAAAGTGATGCAGTAGGACATGGATGATATGATATCTGATATCCTAGGTATAGATGGTGTAGAGTAGGGGTCCTAGGACAATGCCTGGCACACAGTGGGTGAGAACATGTGTTTTTAAAGTAGTATTTCAATGCACATTTTTCAATGTAATTTTAATATAGACTGTAAATCTTAGAAAATAAATTTTCCACATTACTACACAGTGGAATGGAAATGGCACATTGAAAGCTGTGAACTTTACACGTAACTTTTAAGAACACTTTTTTCTTGGTTGATTATGTAGCTATAAAGAAACTTTCCAGACACATAATTTAAAAAAAGCAAAGAAAAGTTCACTGTTAAAAGAAGAGGTTAGATGTGGAAATAGTCCTTCCCAGGCATAGATTAGGATGGAAACATCAGCCTAATATGTCATATGAGAATTTCATGGAAATGAAATGTTGTTGTTCGGCAAGAAACAACACATAAAATGAGTGAAATAAATTAGATGAAACTTTGGAAAACTGAAAATGTATCAAAACAGCATGTTAAACCTCATGACAAATCTCTGGGCTTTTGTTTTCTGGTGCATTTTAGGTTGTATACTGTGTAATCTTTTTACACATAGGCCTTTAAAATGGACCAACACCCAGGGGGGATCGGCCCGGGAATCTATAAGACTCCCGGGCCGATCAGATCCCTCCCCGCGGGGCATCCAAAATCTGGATGTCCCCGGGGTGAAACCCCCCAGGAAGCCCACAATCCTACCTTTTCCACGTTCCAGCGGCGCATGTGCGTCCGCCGCCGCCGCCTCCCGCGCGTCCCTCTAGCAGGGCGCGCTCCCGCGCCGGCCGTTTGTGAATAGCCGGCGCGGGTGCGCTCCCTGTAAGAGGGACGAGCGGGAGGCGGCGGCGGACGTGCTCTGCTTGTCCGGCGCTGCCTCTCGCTTGTCCGCCGGTGGGGATTGGCTGCAGCGGTCACGTGGGAGCGGGGAGAGGTCAGTTTTCGGGGCTTTCTGGGGGGTTTCACACAGCGGGGCACCCCCAATCGGGGTGCCCCACCGAAGTGGACCAAATCCCAGGATAGTCAAAATCCTGGGTGTTGGTCCACTTTAAATATCTTATGACAATAAAAAAATGGCTTTATTAGGATGTGATTCAGTAGTAAAAGGAGGAATTTACAGCAAGATCTGCACCTAAAACACATGTGACAACTAATTTCATTTACGTTTTAAAGTTCATTTCAAACTGGACCAACAGCCTGGCACAAATGGAAAAGAAAGGTAGTTGTCATTTTGGAAGTTCCTCTCCCAACTGACATAACTGACAATGCATAGTAACAGGAAGCCCAGCAGCACTTCCTGTTTGCAAGGTGGCCTGCAAGTCCTTGACCCACCATCCTGTTTTTAAAATTGACGCCAGTAGGAGTTCGAAAAAGGTAATAAAACTTTTATGTGCAGCAATCTAAATTGCTCTGGGGAGGGATGCATATGAGCACTGTTTGTTGTGTTGGTCTGGTTTAAGTCATTTTTGACTATCGGTTTGCCTTAAGTACAATTTAAAGGAGCACTATCGGGAAAAAATGGCCCAATAATAAAAATCCATATAAATATGCTTGATGGTGGTGGGAGGAGTCATTTATACACCCAGCATCAAGAAATATCTTGTTTTTCTTGCTTTTAATGGAAGGAAAAGGACATCCAGGGTAACAGGCTCTGTCACCCCTGGATTTTATTCCTACCATGAAAGTATAAATCACAAACTTGGTGGTAGTTTTATTCAGTTTGGGTGTATAAGTGACCCCTCCTCTAATTAGCTGATGTGTTTATATGGATTTTTAATATTACATAATTTTGTGCTCCTTCAAGGTGTACAGTCAGTGGATCATTATATCTCGATGGAGTGAAAGTTGTAGGTTTTAATAACCAGAATATGAACCATTTTAAGCATTTTTAAATCCCTGTGATGTTCTTTCTTTATTGAGTCACACCTTGTTTTAACCCAAACTTTTTTTTAAGCATGAAAGATAATTTAAGAAAAGTTTGCTGAATCAAAGCCATTTTGGTAATACATAGTTATTTGTGAAAATCCTCCTATAGCTTTTCATATGGTTTGTCAAGTACATGATGTCCTTTTATTAGTGTGTATATTAGCAAGAACATAGAAGGAGTTCAGAACAGAGAAGAGTTACAGTAATATTCTAGAATAAGTGCACACCACCCAGCTGCTAGATCCTGGGGTCTAGAACTAGAGCTCCTGATCAGGGTGAAATGCTTGAACTGCAGGGAACCTCATCCACCAGGATATATGGGAGCCATTTGGGTTTGTCAGCAAGGGTAAAGTAAAGGTTAAGGGTCAATGGCTGAGCTTCACAGGGAACAGGCTGAAGGTCTCAAGGCTTTGTAAACAAAGTATCTGCCCGTGGGGGCCAAAAGGCATGAGGCAAAGGATCATAAACAAAGCCAAGGCCAAAAGTCAACCAAGGAGTAGTCAAGGTCATGGGAAAAGCTGAGTTAAACTAGAAAGTCTGATTGCAGAAGCAAGAGGTAGGTAGAATCCAGAATGATACTCCAGCATAGTTTTGCTGCCAGTGTGCTCCATTTATCATTGCACAGGAGTGAGAATGGAAGCCTAGAATGGAGCACAAATGCATACTTAGGTTTCACAGGGCACAAAAGTCTTAAAGGAGCCACAGCACTCAACCCTGTTAGCTTGCAGGCCAGCCTATAATCTGTTTCTAAACTTGGTTAAAAACAGAGGACTCAGTCACACACATCTGCAGAAGTAGCTTAAGCTGCACCACCAGCGCCAAAGTGCCTCTGTGGGGTGCAGTCCTAACTCTAATCTCTGAGAGTCCCATTTGGGACATACAGTGCAATAGATAAATTGGGAGCAGGCTTACCTGAGGTTGCCCTATAACCTCTCAAGTGCAAGCCATGGGGTGGAAGGGTCAAAGACCTTGCAATACAGCCTAGACCCCACACACCATGTGCTTGCTCAAATTCAAAAGAAACAAAGGGGGGGGGTGGCAGCCGCTCAGACCATTTTCACAGGGCCCCATAGCAAAATCAATAGTTTATCCCATAAAAAATACTATACTTACTCATACTGGAGACTACTGTGTAGCCAAGTCGGTGGCAGCGTGACTTGGTGTGGTCCAGGGTGCTGCCGCCAGAACTGAGTGTAACGCTACTGGGAAGCTCCCTGGTGTGCTTTGTAACAGCCAGGCATGTGGTTGATATTACAAATGTAAAAAGAACGCACCCTGTTCACGGAGAGACAACTCATGCACCACAGAAAGTGGATCACTCTGAAGATTGCTGCACACAGTGTTGTTGTGTCACTTGCATGCAGTGGCAGTGGTGAGGGCTGTAGGTGTCACAGGATGGAACAATGATGCGCCCACCTTGTCCCCCAGCTTCTAGCAAACTGCAATGGCACCCCGGATATCAAACAGACCACAGTGGATTGCCCAAAGGTGCTAGAACTTAGCCCCCTTTTGCCACATGCACGGTAGCAGCTGCTCCCCATGCCTCTATGATATGTACGACCATGATGCCTGTCATATGTGCCTGCTATAAAAGACCTCTCCTTTCAATTTCATTTCTCCAGGACCACACAGAAAAGTGGCCTAACAGCCACTCCATCCCTTAGATCAGTGGTTCTCAATCTTTTTACACCAAGAACCCCCTGTTCCAAACAGTTATCCAAAATGGGGTGATTATGAATAGTACCAAGAAAGTAGGCCATAGGCCACCTGGACCTTTTAAAGCAAGAAGGGATTAGGTTTCACTTGTAAAATAATATACCAGACTAGTCAGATACCCCCTGAAGGTTTGCTCTGCGACATTGCTGTGTACCACTTGGGGTAGTGTACCGCAGGTTGATAAACAATGCCTTAGAATGTGAGCAAGCACTGCAAATGGTTTTATAGCTGTCTCTGGCCACAGCAGAGCATGCTCAAGACTCTTAAAGCTGCATTATGGCATGCCTTTCCCAAATCAGCCACGGGACAGAAATTGAAGAGAAGATATTGGCTTCACTTATAATCTGGAAATTTTTAGATGCTTTGAAATGCCTTGTTTTACACTGTTCCCAATCAGGATAAGATGGGAGGAAGTTGGTGTGTGTCTGGACAGGCACGTTACGTTCCAAATTAAAGTCAATTGATTGTGCAGTGGCAATCACAAAACTCCCAGTAAATTTGTACACCCTAAAAGCCTCTACACCCTAAATGCTTGCCTCCTGCAGTGTGTTTACACCGTCCCACGTGGACAAATGACCTTTTTAGGGTGAAGGTCTGCTTGCAAATACTGACCAAACATCCAGTCAGATTGGGCCACATGTATATGATGCTGGATTTGTGTTGGGGACAAGCCCCGCCCCCCGCCTGCAGAGGAGTAACTAGGACAGAGATTCAAAATGGCGACCCCTCCGGTGCTCAGGACTCCCTTTGGCACCCCCCGACCTTCTGCACCCGTGCCCCTGCCTGCCCACCACAAGCAACACCCTGCCCCCCCCCCCCCCATCCCTGGAAGACTGGATTGGAATGTCCTGTTTTTGACTCAAAAGACTTAATCTGTTCTACACCCGTTCCTTTTTTATTTCACAGGATGACAATTCGTATTATATTTATATTTAAACCGAGTAAACAGAGCTAAATATGGCAGCTAAACAAAAACTGGTTGATAGGTTTGATGACAGCTTTTTTCCCAATACAGATAAGCATAGAAAGTCCATAGCTTAATGTGATCTATATTAGGAAACTGTTCCAATTTCTGCACTGAGTTTATTTGCGCCTTTTTGCTTGTTGTTATAAGTGCGGCCGCTTGAAGTGTTTTCTAACCATTAGATGGCTTTCGGGGAAACATATATTTACAGACTGTGTCAATTAATTAGAATGTAAAACATTTACCGAGGTTGATATTCATTCATCTTTCAAGCAGCAAGCTGTAAACATACAATTCGTTTGTGGAATACACAGAGGCAACGCTTTTCTAGGAAATGTAAAACTGACCTACATTCTGGGAAAGCTATAAGTGCACATAATCTATAAGCAAGGCCATGGGCAAAATACCCCCCAATCAGATCTCTTGTTGGAGTTGAAAGCTGACAGATACTAGTAATAATAATCAGGCCAAATAACCATAATAGAGCGCAATCTGTTCTATAAATGGTAGAACCGTAAAAGCCAATGGCAAATAATATTTTAGACATGAGGTCTCTAAGAGGTTATTTGTTAAAGGGGACCCAAAACATCAGCATAAATGAGAAGCCTGTGTCTGTGTGTAGGCATCCCAAATCTCTCTTTCCAAGGACCAGTATCAACTGTGTTGAGTATAAAAGTAGGCCATTGCTGTAGCCTGTAAACCTGTGTGTAACAGGTAGCCCCACTGACAAACCCCAGGGACACCTGTCTTCTTGGTGAGGTCACAACCCCCAATCTCCTCAGATAGCTTCACCTTTAGCCAGGCCCCCATTTGCCGGGATGGTTTAAAAGCCTCACCGGACACGGTTGCCCCCAGTACTTGATAGCTCAAAGGTTGTAAACTCACAGAGGTGAAGACGGATGATGACTATCAGGAATATAGCACCCAGCTACACGCTATCACGTGCAGTGAGAGAGTGAGGGAGGAAACACGTTTTTAGAACTAAAGGGGATGGGATTGGTCAGAGGGGAACCATTCTAATTGGATATGCAATAACATATGCGCTAATTGCCCAGAACTCTTAGGGGTGATTCACCCACAGTAAAACTGCTTTAAAGCAGCCTCCGGCAGCCGGAGGGCATAAATCAGCTGTGCTCATGCGCGAGCATGAGCAGAGGAGCGGGGGATACGGAGGGGAGAGGAGGAGGCGGAAGTGCTCGCCACCGCTCAAGCCGACGCTGCTTGAGCCGGCGCCAGCTGACGGAGTGGCTGCCGGGCCCATGTCGCCCAGAAACACCGGGCGACCGGACTTCATGTAAGTGTGTCGTGACACCCACCAGTGCTGATGCTGAAGACTTTGCTCATGATACTAATGATGTTGCCAACAGCAACCTCAGACCTAATTCTCAAAGCCCAGACAAGCTAACCAGTTGCAGGGACATGTTCAGACACCAGTTTGAAGGGGAGGGTGTCAAGCTCTCTTTAACTCTGTACCAAAATCTTCCTTATGACAGTGGGAATTTTCTCAAAATGGTTGTACAGCCTCTTCTGAGCATCTTGTGTCACTTGCTCTCTGGGGTGTAGCTTCTTGTTTCCGTGATTCTTTTACCACATCTGGTATTCCTCAGGGGTGTCAACCATAATGAAGGGTACTAAATAGTCCCAGCCCTGCTTATCTCTAGCAACCACTTTCTAAAGATTCCCATTTAGGGTTCTTTTTAATCATTCAACTAAGCCCTTGGTTTGTGGATGGTACACTGAGGTCGGCAACTTCTTAGAGGAGTACTTGGTTAGTGCTTGGGGGTCCCATTCGAGAAAACATTGAAAGAGCTCCCATGCAATAGCTTTAGATAAGGTTTTTCTTAGGGGTACCGCGTCTATTGCGGTCCCTCTGATCACAAGGCCGCTTCCTTAACCGCTAGGTCATGACTGCCCCTTAATTTCAAAACTCTATTTTCATGAAACAACCTTGTCCAGAAAAAAAGCAGCAACACCCATTCCTGCATTTTTGCCCCCAGCACCTGAGTTTGGGACACCCAACAAAATAGTTTATTTGGCAATCCCCACAAAAACTGGTTAATGACCTGTTCCAGCATCTGTAAAGTTTCCGTCCGTTCGTCCGGCAGATTACGAATACGAGGATGTCATTTTCCAGCGTGACTTTTCCATTTCATTTTCACATGTTACAACGTAGGCTTTCGTTTTTGCCCTTTTCCCATCGTATCCTACTACAATGTTTAGCTAAATCACTTAGCACTATCCTCCAGCTTCCCTTTTGGACCCTTAAAGCTCACCCAAACCACTTAGCACTATCCTCCATCTTCCCTTTTGGACCCTTAAAGCTCACCCAAACCACTTAGCACTATCCTCCATCTTCCTTTTTGGACCCTTAAAGCTCACCCAAACCACTTCGCGGTTAGGTTCTTCTTCCATTTTAGCCCCCTAAAACTTATCCAAATTACTTCTTGGTCATTTGAATATTCATCTTTAAATATTTCTGGGCCCATTAGTTTTGTGTTAATGTATTTAGTAAATGAAATGACACTGTAACATTTTTTTGGGGGATTCCATCATAAAATTTTACAACTATAAAAAACAAAATTCATAGCAATGGCAGGCCACATAACATTATTCTTCATCTGTGGTTCCCAACGAGTTGCGCAGCTCCTGCATCTCGCCCACCAACTGAAGGACCCTGACACTCAGTTGTGCCACTCTGGCACGTGTGGTCCCTGTTAAAAAACGTAAATTAAAAAATTGGTATAACCTTGTTGGGGTCATACTGCAGTGCCCCCCCCCCCCCCCCCCCCGTATGGTCCAAACACCTAAATCTGGACTTCAAAAGCCAGAGGGCCCTCGCCGCCACGGCCCGGGTTTTGCATAGTGCCCGATTAGAGAACCCCTGGCCCGCATTCTGCAGGCATGCAAGAACGGGCATCAGGAGAAAGGGCAGGAGTGGATATCCAGAATCCCCTGAAAGTATTTAAAAATACTAACATAAAATACACATTCTAAGCTACAATATTGTTTAACATGTCATCAAGGGCTAAAAACAGCCATAGGTTAAGACATAAGTCATCAACTATATTCATTGCCATACAGTGAAAATGGATTGATGGAATGTGAGCAAACTTACCCAGGAGCCATCCACCAGATAATTCTCCTGACTCAAACTGACGAAATAAGCCGGAGCTCTGCAATATATAAGCATCATGGTACGACCCTGGATGCCCTGCAAGAACACTGAGGAATCGCATAGCTGGACCAAACACTGCTTGTATGTTGTGTGAGTGGCACATCTTGCAGTTCCTGCAACCAAATATAAAATAATTACACAAAGCAAAGATACCTGACTAAAACAATAACTCCTACAACAAATTAAGATTCAAGTTCAACAATCCAAATATAATTCACAAAGGACAGAAGTCTAAAAAAATATAGCAATGATATGGAGGTGTGGGAAAATAAAGGTTTACATGCTAAGGACTAATTAAGGTCAGCATTAAAATGCATCTAGAAGGCATACATGAAATGTATTGATTCAGGTATGCATTGCTATACAGTTTATGGTCTCGGCCATGCTGATACATGCAATGCCTTGGTGCTAAAGGCGCACAGACTCCTCCACATAGCCACAAAACATGTTCAACAATAGCAATCCGAGCCCTCAAAGGTCCCGTAAGTGGATCGGAGATGAAACGGATTTATAGGGTGGTGGTCCGTCAGAAATCAGCTCTCTGAATCTGACGCAAGCCCATCCCAACAACGGAAGTTATCTGAACGAACGAAAGCCGTCGTTCATCGAAAGCTCATATACACATTTTCCTGAACGTTCGTACGAATGAAAAATGAACAAAAAAAAAGCAATAAAAAGACTAACACCCACCCAAACTTTCACAGACAGCTACAGAAGTCCGGACGAATGTGTCTTTGAATCGAGTCTATAGTCACTTGCTAGTTCTGGGAACTGTATCATGGCAAGAACAAAAGAGAATTAAAAGGGACCTTGGAATAAGAGTATTCAAATATCTTCAGAGATCTTTTTCTGCTCTGCCCAATATCTAACACTTTATTTAAAAACTACAAACAAATAAGGTAATAAAATGAATTGTGGGGAAAAGCCACCCTTGATTTATATGGTCTGCACCAGCAAATCCAGACTACCCCACTAGTGTTCTCCAACACCGCCCAGTGTCTCCATGCCATTCTGGTCAGTTACTGCAGGTGTTTGTAAATCAGGTCCTTAGTGCTTGTAAAATTATGATTTTATTTTTATATTTGAACGGGGGGACCCCGAGTTACTGCACCAGGGCCGATGTCGGTGATCACGGTTTCCTTAGACTTTTCTTCTTGTTATAAATACACTTGGGACTATTTTTATTTCACACTGGATGGTTTAAAGCCCATAGAAAAATGGTATGTTTGTGTTTATGTGATTCCTCCAAGCACACAGGAAAAAACAAATGTCCTCAGCACCAAACATTTTCTATCTAGAAAGATAAATGTTTAAAACGTATCAATCACCCTCTAAATGTCGAGAACAAAAACTGAAACATAGTGTGTGAGCCTTCATTTGCTGTTTCTCTTGCTGTAGCCAGTTATAGCTACATAAATATGCACACGGGGCGTTGTGTTGGTTGATTATGTTTAAATATTTGTTCATCCTACAGATGGTGGTGATTTCTGTTGATGAATATACAATACAATCTGCTAGCAAAGGCCAGTAAAAGTATTTACACCCTCTGGCATTGTAAACGAGTATAATTATTCAACCTTTCAGCTAACGGACTATATTTAGTACTTATTTAGTTTCTGTACAGATTGAAATGCTACAGAATATTTTTGTTATCATGGATGTCTGAAAGTGGCCACCAAAAATTATAATAATCTTAAAGGGTTTTCACCCCTTGGATGTAAGAGGACCATCTGCCCTCCTCCAAATGTGTCCCTATCGTATGCATGCTAGCTGGTCTCTACATGTCTTTTATATATTATTATTGTTGTTGTTGTTATTTTTAATGTGCCATCGTATTCTGTGGCAGTGTACAAGGCAGAAGTACAGGGTAAGACAAGTAAATACTTATAATACAACAATGATGACAATGCGTATAAACACACAATATTATGAATCAGAAGTAACAGATAAGTAAATAAACACATAGATGCAGGAATACACTAGGAGGGAGGGCCCTGCCCTTGCGGGCTTACAATCTAAAGGGAGGGGGTTTTAGACCAGATCACAAAGGGCGCTTCTGAAGGTTTTAAGGGAGGGGGAGTGACAAATGGTATGAGGAAGGGCATCCAGAAAAGTGCATCAGCATGTGTGAAGTCCTGAACTCGAGAGTGGAAGGAAGTGGTCAAGGTAGCGGAAATGGAGTGTGCCAGCGCCAGCCATTCACAAATGCCTGGCGTGGGTATGCGCCCTGCTAAAGGGAAAGCAGGGATGTGGCTGCTGCTCGCACATGCGCCGTTGGATGAGTTTTGGGGCGTCTTGGGGGGTTCTCACAGCAGGGCACCCCTGATCAGGGTGCCCTGGGAGGAGCGAGTATGTCTGCCCTGGAGTCTCATAGACTCCAGTGTGGGTTTTGGTCCTCTTTAAGAAAGTGGGATCCAGTGAGTGATTGACAGAGAGGATCAGCAGAGGAAAAGTGAGAGGATAAGTAGATGAAGTGGACAGCAGATTTGAGGATTGATTGCAGGGGCGCCAGTTAATTAGCCAGTAGATCACCGAGGATGGTGTTGCAGTTGTCTAGGCAGGTGATGATCAGGGTATGCACTAGAATTTTAGTGATATCCGGTTAGAAGAAGGGATGGATGTGGGTGATATTTTTATGTTGGATGCGACAGGAGGTGCCTAGTGACAGAATGTAAGGTGGAAATGAAAGGGAGGAGTCCAGTATAATCCTGAGAGTTGGGCAGGGTGAGTAGATTTGAGAGGTAAAGCCTGCATGGCTATTGTCAATTTTATTCTTAAAGAAACAGGCAAATTCCTCTGCTGTGATTAGGGAGGTGGGAGGAGGGGTTGTGGGTTGTGTAGAGTGTGGAATGTGTTTTGAACAGTTGTGTTTTCAAGGCTATGAGGCTATGAAGAAAGAGAAGTATGTCTGTTTAGTCACCATTGGTTTTGATCTTCTGCCATTTCCTTTCAGTTACCCAAGAGTGCTTTTTCAATCTGGCAATATCTGTGTTTAGCCAAGGTTGTCTGTTTGTACAGTGAGGGTGGCTGTAGGGTGGCACAGAGCACAGTGCTACAGAGTACAGAGCAGAGGATAGTGTGTCATAGTAGTACAGGGCTGCAGATTCTGAAGGTCCAGAGCACATAGGTTTCTTCATAAGAGGCTGTGAGTTTGTGGTGGGAGTAGGTGCAGTGGAGGAAAGAGTCGGTGTTATTAGGTTGTGGTCAAAAAGGGGCAATTGAGTTGAAGAGAAGTTGGTTGCAGAGCAGAGGTTGGTGAAGATAAGGTCTAGAGTGTGGCCGTCTCAATGTGTGGGTGCAGTGGATCATTGTTTGAGGCCAGAAGAGGAGGTGAGAGACAGAGAAGTCTGGCAGCAGTGGAACTGTTAATGTCGATGAGGATGAGAATGTTGAATTCTCCCATGATTATTGCAGGTATGTCGCTTGAGAGAAATTGAAGAAGCCAGGTTGAGAAACAGTTGACAGGACCTGGATGAGGATAGATGACTGCAATGTTAAAAAGGGGGGGTCCACACAGATGCAGTGTGTTTCAAATGAAGAAAATGATAGTGAAGGCAAGGGAGGGATTGAAAACCAACACCCCACCTTATTGCCAGGTCTGGTGGAGTGGCTGAATTGGAGAGCCCCATAAGACAGAGCAGCAGGCTAGACTGTGTCTGGGGGGGGGGGGGAGATAGCCCTGTTTCAGTTAGGATGGTGAAGAAGTTAGTAATGAACAGATCATGGATAGAGGTGAGTTTGTTACACTCAGAGTGTGCATTCCAGGGTGCACAAACAGCAGTGTTGGTGGAGTATGGCTGATATGGATGAGATTGCTAAGGAAATGGGGTTGATTGGAGTATTTGCCGATCAGGAGCAGTTGGTGCAGGCGGGGGAACAGGACTGGGGTGAGTATAAAAGACAGATGGGCACTCATTTAGGTGCTACACACTGCCGTGAGAAAGTGACAAGTTATTGTCACGAAACGCGTTGGTGGCTCTCGGTGGGTGTTTGGACGCTGCGGGGTTTCACAGCAATGATGTAATATGTAAGTGTACACTTGTGTGACATGTACTCTCTTTCTTATATATTTTTTGTAAGCACTTTATAGTAGGATGAAATGTTGAAAATGGATGCCCTTTTTTGGGGCACATGCACTTTATACAGTATAGTTGTGTTTATAGGTTAGATATTTTAGGATATAAATGAACGTGTCACATTAATTATATTTGTATTAGCAGTAGTAGGTCCAGCACCCCCTTGTGGCAAATAGTGTCATGGTGTGTGATATATGTTTTTTAATGTACATTTTAACTTTGTAGTGTTTGTCTTTTTTGCCTAATAAAGTACTTATACTTTTACACAGTAATAGGGTACTTTAATTGTCAGTCCCTGTTGGGGGGTTCAAGAGCACCCCCTATTGGTTTGTTTATTAGCTTTGGGGGGCTGCCAGCCTTAGCAGTGCACACACAGTTTTTAGGGATTGTAGTTGGTGCCGCCTACTCCCATTTTGTAAATTCTTGTTAATGATATATACTGCTAATGATAAGATGTCAGTTTGATCTATGTATTTCAGGGTTGAACTGCTATAGTGATAACTATGAATCGTATTTTTTTGTGTTCGATCCGTCAAACCTCAATAAAAAGATGTTTAAAAAAAGAAAATGACTCTTCCAGTGCTCCCTGTGACCAGTTCTCCCCTGACAGCATACTGTATGTGATACTGTGTGCTGCTGTTTTCTGGAGTCTACTGCTTCTCTCTGCTGCAATGAGACTATTGGGTGACCCGTCTTTTAGAAGAAGCCCCACTGAGGTCATTGCTTGTCCTGGCCTTTTCTATTATTGCTAACCAATTGTTTGTTGCATTTAAAAAACTACACCCAACTGTTGATGTTAACAGGATGAAGGTGATGTACTTAGTAACCACAAACAGGAAATGATGCCTACTCCCTGCACTGGAATCACCAACAGAAAGACAGAAGAGCAAGAAAGACCAAATAGCCATTTGACTTAACTGCAGTGGTAAATTTAACTTTATAGAGGGCTTCCAGATTTTTGCTGAATACTATAGTTTGAGGGAAAATTGGCTTGTCTTATGCCATGTAAGTAGCTCACGGTACAACCTCTACCAGCTTGACCTGGTTCTGGCAATGAGTGCCCTACAGCTTTTCTTCTTATTGCTGTCTTAATAAAAGTTCAGCACATACTCATGTTCTAAGCAAGACCAAGAGAAAGTTCTTTCCTAACAAAAGCCAGCTGAGCGTCTAGCCAGTGACACCTCTGTTGGAAACCTTGCATTATTGCATTGTACTGATGACTCCAAGAGGGACATTGGCAGTGTTTTCAGTAGGTGGGGGACTGTGAAACCTTTGGCTAGGTCATCTTCTTTTAATACAAGGCATTTTATGAAAGGATGACTCATTAAATTACTTTATAAAAGAGCTGCCAATGCCATCCAGCATTTTTATTTGAACATAAAATTGCTAATTTAAAAGCTCTTAGTACACTGAGCTGGGGATTCCTTATTTTCTTTAACCACAGTGGTCTCAACAGCCTGGCTATCAAGCCCAGTATCTGTGTCACCCCAGCCCTTAAAGCGGTTCTTCACTCTGAATAGTCTACCTTATATGTTTCCCCCACCATGTACATACAGATTGCTCACATTGATCACATTAAAAATCATCCTATCTGCATCTACTGCATGTTATGAGCCTTTAAACATCCAAGATGGCGGCTCATGGAACATCAGGCAGCCTGCAAACAGGAAGTGCCTTCTGACTGTGCTGTTCTACATTCTGGGATTGATGACCTTTTCCTGACCCCAGCTCTGCTCTGTCTGAGCAAAGCACAGCTATAACCCCACCCCCTGTACTTTATTCCATTCTCCTCTCCTCAGTAAGTGTGATACTTCTGAGTCAAGATGGCGGCGCCCATATCCTAAAGTCCTATACAGAGTTGCAGCCCAGTGGGGGAAAGAATAATAAGTGGCTAAAAACTTAAAATATATAAACTTTAGTTGCTGGGGAATAGTTTTTTAAGGGTTTGGGGTTTTCAATAAATCATGGTGAAGGTCCGGTTTAAATCCAAATATTGGGACAATCTGAAATATTCTAGAGAAGATCTTATGCAATCAGGGTTGTTGGGACCTTTTTTTTAGATTTTGTTTTTCTCATAAGACATAAAAATATAGGAAGAGGTGGAGAGAGACATTTTGCTGAATCCTGTCCTGAGAAATACTAGACTGTCTACTGCAGGTCCCGACTCTTCTTATAAAGACTTCGACTTTGCTGTTATAGCAAGACACAAAGGCATCTACAAGTCTGCATCTGCTTAACAATGTAAATATATTTGCATTCAGAGACCAGTCTCCTGGCCTTACCTTGTTTCTGCTTAGAAAGATGGCCATCACATTCTGTAACCCCTGGAAGGTAAACTCCTGAGAAGCTTGGAACAAGCTGTTCCACCCAGGACAGAATCTTGGCCAGCTCTGCCATACCTGCTCCGTTCCTAGCTGATTGATAGAAGCCATTGTTGTAGCTTTGTCCAACTATATTTTGATGGTGTTCCTTATAAGATCAGCCATTCAGTGGTGGAGGTGTAGAAAAACCGCTTATGACTCTTGGCGATTTATTGAGTGAGATATCTCCAGACTACCTCATTGTTCCTCATCTTAAATTTCATGGTGCTGCCCCATGTTTGAAAATATGGCATTCCGAAGTTGCTCCTCCTTGTTCAGAGAGTAATCTGTACCAACTGGAGAAGATAGCTTGTTGTCAAGTTCCGTGGTGAAACTGAAAGCCTGTTGGTCGTTTGGTTCTGAGGGTAACCAGAATCATGGCTAACAAGGTATTGACCTTTGATCGACAATGTTTGATTTGGCATAGTTAATGATTTAACGATGGATCAGAACTTCTGAAAGTTTCTGGACACTTTCTTCCTTGAAGGCACCCTTACCAATGAATTATTCAGATAAGGAGACACTCAAATCCACTGGTGATGCAGTAATGTCCTGAATACTGCCAGCATCTTTGTGAGGACCGTGAAAGGCAGTTGAGACTCCAAATAGAGAGACCATATACTGGACATGCTGTGTGCTTATTGCAAACCTTATATATTTTTGATGACCGCAAAGTATCCGAACATACAGAAAAGCATCCTTGATGTCTACAGTAATGAAGCAAGAAATTCATTTTGCTCCAGTGACACAATTACTGAATAGAGTGACTCCATATAGAAGTGGCAAGTCCTGATATACTGACTCAATTGCCTAAAGGAGACAGGTTTGAGTGTATGAAGGTGACAGTATAAGTGACCCCTCCTCCTGCCATCCAGCATATGTATATAGATTTTTATCATTGGGCCATTTTTCACAATAGTGCTCCTTTAAGATCCAGCACCAGCTGTACTGCGCAGTTTTTCAGAACAATAAAAAGATTCTAGTAAAAACCTACGGAGGTTCAGGTACTATTCTAAAAATACTCAACTGCAGCCTTCTTTGGAGATTGTGAAAGTCTTGATACAAAAAAAGTTGCCTGGGAGAGTCACACAATACTCAATGTTACCCCTATGAGACCACTTTCATGGTCTAATTATATAATACTCTCAAAACCACCAAACTGAAACATTATCCTCCATTCATTTGGCTTTACCCTGTAAAGCAGTCTTGGGTCACTGCCAAGACCCTGCATTGGGCAATAATTCAGTCCAGCACATCACTGGCCTTAATAGATGGGTAGCACACAGAATAATAGTTGTTTAGGCTTCTAACTCTTAGGACAGACACTTTTACCACCCGTCACTTTCCAAACAATGATATCTAAGCATCTGTTCTCTAAAAAAAATTATCCCTTCCCCAGAAAGAAAAGGACTTATAGGAGCTACATGTATTTATCCAAGTGGTCAATTCGAAACAGATATTTTGTTTGACTTAACCAAACCAAAATAGGGACAAACTATTCGTTCAATTCTCTTTCTTTTTCCACAAAGGAAAACTCAAGTCTAAAAACAACATAATTACATCTCAATATGTGTTGACAAAAATACAAATACCCAGTAGAATCAACCCCTGAAAAACAAAACAAAACATACATTTTGGCCCATGAGGAGGGGAAAACAAACCCAAAGTGCCTTGAAGTCGAACTGTGCACATTGCCTGATATGGGGTGATTGGGAGGGACTGTGCACACTGTCTGTTATTGGGGGATTGGGGGGGATCCTGCACACTTCCTATTCCGAGGTTTTGGGGGGGGGGTCCTGCCACACTTTCTACTATTCGGTTCAAGGGAGGAGGGATTTTAGCACACCCTTTGGTTTGCAATATTCTTTTCTTATTTTCCTCTAAATCCTAGGTGCGTCTTATGGACAGGTGGATCTTATTGTGTGAACGATACTTTAAAAAGCAAAGCAAATGAAGTAAGTTGTTACATTACTCTTAAAGTGGACCAAAACCCATAGACTCCAGGGCAGGCGTACTCGCTTCCCCCTGGGCATCCATATTTGGGATGCCCTGCTGTGCCAAACCCCTCAGGTTGCCCGAAAACTCACCTTCATTTCTGGGCCAACGGAGTAGTGGCCGCATCCCCGCTATCTCTTTAGCAGGACGTGTGCATGCTCCCTGTTAAAGGGTAGTGGAGAATGCGGCCGCCATCACGCTCGGAAGGGGCAGGTGCGGATTCAAGCATGCTGACTGGACGAGAGGCTACGCATGCACCGGAGAACCAAGGAAGGGTGAGTGAGATTGGGCGACCTGGGGGGTTTCATACAGCGGGGCATTCCCGATCGGGGTACTCGGGGAGGGGGGGGGGCAAAGACCAAAACCCAGGACAGTCGAAATCCTGGGTTTTGGCCCATTTTAAAAGTTTTGGGGGCAAATGACACTATAACTTCCTCTCACAATGCAGGATCAAATGCTCCCTAGGGATTAGGAGAAGAGGGACCTATTTTTCTATTTTTATAAAGCAGGTGCCACTGGTGCAGGGATGAATAATGTTCGGGTCACCACCTTTCTGTTCTCACTACAGACAGTGAGGAATGCAATTTCTCAGACAGTAACAAACATCTGATGTAATTGTTCTTCATTCTGTCCGGAACTAAATAAATAAATGTTGCCTTTAGTTCTACTTTCAAATGAAAATGTTTGATCAGGCGTTTTCAGAAACTCCTCGGCTCCATAATGACACCTGGATAGCTGATTACATTAAACCTCAGTTGCATGCTGTCATCGTCATCTTGTGTGTAATGCTCCGGAAAAATGAGTTGTTTCTTCCAGCGAGCATCAGCAAAGATGTCTCCAATCACATACCAAGTCATACAAGAAAGTAGACCATTAATCATTGAGGAAAGCTGTGCTCGCCACGTTTCGGCAATTCACTGGAGTGTTTCAGTTTTAAATTGTCCTGACAGCCCTAATGTAAAGCACATACTGGCTTTCCCAACCAATATCCCAAATAACTGTCATCCAGACATCGCCCAAACTGTATGGAAATAGTCGAGAGAAAATACTGTTAGTGCAGCATACAATTTCTTATATTCCTGTGTGTCTGTAATCCTAGTGGGAGCGGCCTTCCTGGCCTTGAGTAAAAACTACTAACTACAAATCCCACAATCCCTCCACTGTAACAGGTGAGATCATCGGCAGCGTTGGCTAAAGCAAGCAGCAGTAATGACCTCCCAAGGTGAAAACACTGCCAGTAATCCTTTAGCTACTGGTACCCAAGATTATCATCACTAGTGATGAGCAGACTGAACTTTGAGGGTTTGTGCGCCCGAAGCCGAACACGGATTTCAACTAGAAATTTGTGCAAGTGTTCGGCCTTCGGGGCAGACCAGGAAGAAGGCTGATTGGCTGTACAGCCGCCACTCAGCCTCCTTTCTTCCCCTCTCTCTATTGGCCTGGCGGGACACATGACCCCGCCGTCTTAAAGGAGGGGTTTGTGTCACGCTGTACACTGCCGCTGCTTGCTCTGCATTGGATAGGGAGAGATGCTGCTCTTGAGGAACAGATAGGGCTTTGTTTTACTACCCTTTTCAGAACAAACTATAGTAAGGGATAGCAGCTGGAGTGAGGGGTAGAGTGGGATTGGACTCACTACTGCTGCACTAATACCACTGGCTTGTCCCTTTCGGGGTCTGGGTGTCCCCTTATACCACAACTAGCTCTAAACGCTGGGGTGAGTGTGTCCCCTTATACCACAACTTTCTCTGGGGTGAGTGTTCACTGTTATACCACAACTAGCTGTAAACACTGGGGTGTGTCCCCTTATAAGACAACTAGCTGTAAACACTGGGGTGAGTGTGTCCCCTTATAAGACAACTAGCTGTAAACACTGGGGTGAGTGTGTCCCCTTACACCACAGCTAGATATAAACATTGGGGCGAGTTTGTCCCCTTATACCACAACTAGCTGTAAACACTGGGGCGGGTCTCCTTATACCACAACTAGCTGTAAACACTGGGGCGTGTCTCCTTATACCACAACTAGCTGTAAACACTGGGGTGTGTCCCCTTATAAGACAACTAGCTGTAAACACTGGGGTGAGTGTGTCCCCTTATAAGACAACTAGCTGTAAACACTGGGGTGAGTGTGTCCCCTTACACCACAGCTAGATATAAACATTGGGGCGAGTTTGTCCCCTTATACCACAACTAGCTGTAAACACTGGGGCGGGTCTCCTTATACCACAACTAGCTGTAAACACTGGGGCGTGTCTCCTTATACCACAACTAGCTGTAAACACTGGGGTGTGTCTCCTTATACCACAACTAGCTGTAAACACTGGGGCGTGTGTCTCCTTATACCACAACTAGCTGTAAACACTGGGGCGTGTGTCTCCTTATACCACAACTAGCTGTAAACACTGGGGCGTGTCTCCTTATACCACAACTAGCTGTAAACACTGGGGTGTGTCTCCTTATACCACAACTAGCTGTAAACACTGGGGCGTGTCTCCTTATACCACAACTAGCTGTAAACACTGGGGTGTGTCCCCTTATATCATAACTAGCTGTAAACACTGGGGCGTGTCCCCTTATGCCACAACTAGCTGTAAACACTGGGGTGTGTCCCTTTATATCACAACTAGCTGTAAACACTGGGGCGTGTCCCCTTATACCACAACTAGCTGTAAACACTGGGGCGTGTCTCCTTATATCACAACTAGCTGTAAACACTGGGGTGTGTCCCTTTATATCACAACTAGCTGTAAGCACTGGGGCGTGTCCCCTTATACCACAACTAGCTGTAAACACTGGGGTGTGTCCCTTTATATCACAACTAGCTGTAAACACTGGGGCGTGTCCCCTTATACCACAACTAGCTGTAAACACTGGGGCGTGTCTCCTTATATCACAACTAGCTGTAAACACTGGGGTGTGTCCCTTTATATCACAACTAGCTGTAAGCACTGGGGCGTGTCCCCTTATACCACAACTAGCTGTAAACACTGGGGTGTGTCCCCTTATACCACAACTAGCTGTAAACACTGGGGTGTGTCCCCTTATATCACAACTAGCTGTAAGCACTGGGGTGAGTTTTTCCCCTTATATCACAACTAGCTGTAAGCACTGGGGTGTGTCTACTTATACCACAAATATCTGTAAACACTGGGGTGTGTCCCCTTATACCACAACTAGCTGTAAACACTGGGGTGTGTCCCCTTATACCACAACTAGCTGTAAACACTGGGGTGTGTCCCCTTATATCACAACTAGATGTAAGCATTGGGGTGAGTGTTTCCCCTTATATCACAACTAGCTGTAAACACTGGGGTGTGTCCCTTTATATCACAACTAGCTGTAAGCACTGGGGCGTGTCTCCTTATACCACAACTAGCTGTAAACACTGGGGTGTGTCCCCTTATACCACAACTAGCTGTAAACACTGGGGTGTGTCCCCTTATATCACAACTAGCTGTAAGCACTGGGGTGTGTCTACTTATACCACAAATATCTGTAAACACGGCGGTGTGTCCCCTTATACCACAACTAGCTGTAAACACTGGGGCGTGTCTTCTTATACCACAAATATCTGTAAACACTGGGGCGTGTCTCCTTATACCACAACTAGCTGTAAACACTGGGGCGTGTCTTCTTATACCACAACTAGCTGTAAACACTGGGGTGTGTCCCCTTATACCACAACTAGCTCTAAACGCTGGGGTGAGTGTGTCCCCTTATACCACAACTTTCTCTGGGGTGAGTGTTCACTGTTATACCACAACTAGCTGTAAACACTGGGGTGAGTGTGTCCCCTTATAAGACAACTAGCTGTAAACACTGGGGTGAGTGTGTCCCCTTACACCACAGCTAGATATAAACATTGGGGCGAGTTTGTCCCCTTATACCACAACTAGCTGTAAACACTGGGGCGTGTCTCCTTATACCACAACTAGCCATAACCCTGGGGCGTGTGTCTCCTTATACCACAACTAGCTGTAAACACTGGGGCGTGTGTCTCCTTATACCACAACTAGCTGTAAACACTGGGGCGTGTGTCTCCTTATACCACAACTAGCTGTAAACACTGGGGCGTGTGTCTCCTTATACCACAACTAGCTGTAAACACTGGGGCGTGTCTCCTTATACCACAACTAGCTGTAAACACTGGGGCGTGTCTCCTTATACCACAACTAGCTGTAAACACTGGGGTGTGTCCCCTTATATCATAACTAGCTGTAAACACTGGGGCGTGTCCCCTTATACCACAACTAGCTGTAAACACTGGGGCGTGTCCCCTTATACCACAACTAGCTGTAAACACTGGGGCGTGTTTCTCCTTATACCACAACTAGCTGTAAACACTGGGGCGTGTGTCTCCTTATACCACAACTAGCTGTAAACACTGGGGTGTGTCCCCTTATATCACAACTAGCTGTAAGCACTGGGGTGAGTGTTTCCCCTTATATCACAACTAGCTGTAAGCACTGGGGTGTGTCTACTTATACCACAAATATCTGTAAACACTGGGGTGTGTCCCCTTATACCACAACTAGCTGTAAACACTGGGGCGTGTCTTCTTATACCACAAATATCTGTAAACACTGGGGCGTGTCTCCTTATACCACAACTAGCTGTAAACACTGGGGCGTGTCTTCTTATACCACAACTAGCTGTAAACACTGGGGTGTGTCCCCTTATATCACAGCTAGCTGTAAGCACTGGGGTGAGTGTTTGCCCTTATACCAAAACTAGCTGTAAACACTGGGGTGAGTGTGTCCCCTTTCCAAGTTTCCTATATTCCCGTGTGTCTGTGATGCTAGGTTGGGAGTGTTTTTTCTGGCCTTGAGTAAAAATTTCTGCTTACATGTCCTGGAATCCTTCCACTGTAACAGGTGAGCACATTAGCGGCTTTAGCTAAGTCAAGCAGCAGTAATGACCCTTCCCAGCTGAGAGGGCTGAAAACGCTACCCTTTAGCTACTAAGTTGAATGACAGTAGAATGGGTTACACCTGTCACCTGTGTCTTAACCAATCAGATGATTAGCAAACTAGAGCGAGGAAGTCTCTGTACATCTAATGCACCAGTTGATGTACATTGCTAAGGTAAACACATTGTTGCTAGGGAAGATTGTCTTCTTTTATAACAAAGGGTTGCAAACAAATAGAAAAAAAACAGATTCACTTAGCACATTGAAAAAAATCATTTTGGCACACAATCATGGACATTTTAAAGAATGTCATTGAAAGTGGAATTACCCTTTATAGCACATGGGGTTTTACTCCACATACCTCCTCATAAATACCACGCTGGGGAGATCCTTTAAGCCAAATGTTTAAGTGCTCAGTATCTGGGCATGGTGGGCAGTAGTAGCAATGGGCAAACTACTGATGGTTGGCACCCTTTCTCCTTTTATGCTGACAGCCTGGGGATCTCTTCCGCCAAAATCGAATTGCCTTCAGTAGGGATGAGCGAACCGGTTCGGACGAACCGGAATTCGCTTCGAATTTCAGGGAAAATTCGATTCGGCACGAACCCGAATTTTTTTGGGTTCGTGCCGATCGAATTTTCCCTGAAATAAAAAAAAAAAAATGCCGGCATGGTGGGAGCGGGCAGGCCGGCTACGCTGTCAGCGGGCGGCGGAAGCCCGCTGACAGCGCAGCCGGCCTGCCCACTCCCACCATGCCGGCATTTGTTTAAAAAGCAAACACTTACCTGCATGGTCGGAGCGTGGAGGCCGGCGCCGCTCTCAGCTGTCATCAGAGGACGAGTCATCAGAGGGCGCCTGAGAGCGGCGCCGGCCTCCACGCTCCGACCATGCAGGTAAGTGTTTGCTTTTTAAACAAATGCCGGCATAGTGGGAGCGGGCAGGCTGGCGGTGGCCCGCTGACAGGCGTAGCCGGCCTGCCCGCTCCCACCATGCCGGCATTTTTTTTTTTTTTCAGATGAGCGATTCGTGAAAGTTCGATTCGGGCGAACCCGAATTTCTTGGGGAAATTCGGCGAATCGCCCAAATCGAACTTTCAAGAAGTTCGCTCATCTCTAGCCTTCAGTCCACGTTGGGTCTAGGACTTCGTCATCACCCCCCGATTGTCTTCCACCCACTTCTCCCTGCTAACCCCCCTTCTCAGCCTCCACATTGCTGTAAGACACGGCAGTCGGCAGTGCATGGAGTTTCATCCTCACCATGGAGGTCCTGCAATGGTCTGTTGGCCACGTTCTCATCCTCCAACACAAGTTGTTGTGCATCTGGGAGTCCCTATGTTTCCAACTGGGACAGGGGCAGGTGGATGGGCAACGGCATCCCAGCCAGGAGTGTCATCATAAAACATTAGTGACTCCATGACCTGTGGGAACTTTCTGATTGTCAGGTGGTATTGGGGCCTACACGAAAATGCTGCAAACCCTGGCGCCTGCTTGCACCAGATATTTATTTATTGATGCTAATATTTATTCATTTATATATATATTGATGGATATATTTCTTTATTGGTGTATAACTTTAATGTTTTCTGTGATTATTTGTAGTACATTCCCTAGACCATTTTGTGCAGGGCAATTGCCCAGGGGCCCCCCTCTAATTCGGCATCTAACACCCGTAAAAAAAAATAATATTTAAATAATTTTCTTTTTTGGTGTATTTCGTTTTTTTTTTGTTTTCTGTGATTATTTTAAACACTTTCCATAGCCCATTTTGAGTAGGGCAATCACCAAGGTGTTCCCCTCAAATTTTAGCCCTCTAGCCCTTGCTGGCTCCATTTTGCAGCCATTTTTGGGCCCCAAAGTTCAGGTCCCCATTGACTTCAATGGGGTTCGGGTTTGGGTTCAGATTCGGTCGAACACGGCGAACCCAAATTTCAACCGACCCGCTCATCACTAGTCATCCCCTTATCTGCAGAGTTTAAATTAGAGCAGATGGGGTTAAAACCTGTTGTTTCTGCATCATTTAATCAGATGATTAGCAAGCCAGAGTCCTCACTACACCCCTGTTTGTGACCCCCCCCCCCTTTGTTCATTACTTTCCTGAAACTGGTGAATGCACTGTGGGATCACCAGTTTGAGTTAACGGCCAAACCAGGGGGGTTCTTTCACAAACAGGAGCATCCCAAATTGAGATGCCCCTGTAAAGCAGACCAAAACCAAAAGGGGTGGAATTGCTTGCATAGTGGGTATGCCAGTGATCCCAGGGGGTATCACAGATTGGGATGCTCCAGGGATAGGAATTCATTTGGGGTGGGCAACTTAAAGGCAAAAAGTGTGGAACCCCGCCATTTGAGAAGATGTGGGCACCAGCTCCCAGTCGCACACCCCATAGGCCGGCCCTTTCAGTGGGCCCCCACGAAGGGTTGGGGCCCCGGCAGCTGCCCCACCTTGCCGGGTTCTGACGCGGGCCCTGCCACCAGTGGTATTATAATAGAAACCCCCTTCAATGGTTCATGAAATATTTACATGTCTAATAACATGAATGAATTCTTTATACAGCTTTGACCTTTTTATAGATTATAATAAATGATTGCGCTTTCTATAATTAAAGCTTTGCTTCTTTGGGCACATGCTTAATGCTAACTGGTGCCTGAGAGATTTATAACCACCACGCAAAAAGATTTCTTTTTCTTCCAAACGCTTAATATAAAGATGCATGAATTGGGGGATTAAGCGTTTTCTGCTTAGCAATGGCACTTGGCTGCTATTTAGTCCAGCTGGATGGAAGGCTTCCGATGAGGCACTGCGAGATGGCCATGTAAAGCCTTATTTTAGCGGATGGATTACAGTAAGACATGGAAACTTGTTAAACTCCATTATTATGCTGCACAGCAACAAAACATTCTTACTTCTCTGCTGGGAACAAATGTTGCTGATTCATCATTTTGAAGATTACTTTTTGTCACTAAATACATTTCCAGCATTGCTAAAAAGGCCTTTCCATGACTATGTTCTGCCTGTTATTTACTGAGCGTGATCTTCTATCACAGGAAAATGTATATTATAATGAATGTAACAGAACATGGTATACACACTCATATAGGTGGATAGCTGTACTGATATATTAGTTACACGGGTGCATTTACACAAAATGGGGTTTTGGAGTGCCCCTATGTAACTTAGAGAATGTTATAAAATATAAATGCACACCTTGAAACCCAAGTTTGGATGCACATCCATGTGGAATGTATGGATTGGTTAAATGTTGTGTCAATAGCCAACACACTTAAAGGAGCAGTATCGCGAAATGTGCATTAAAAAAGATAAATAATTAAATAGCCACACAATAGCTTCTAACATGTGTATAAATAATCTGGCGATAGAAAAAGGAAAAAATATCTGCCTTTCTTTTAAATTGTATAATGACAATGGCTCTGTCCATTTGCTGAATAGGGGGATCTGCTGGGTTGTATTTAGTGAGCTGCATCATTTAGCCCACTGGTCTCCTAGCAACACTTTACCTCAGAGGCTGACACTGTAATCAGTGGTAACGGCTGTGTGTGTGTGAGGTGCTGCTTTTGTTATGAGACCAGGTGACTCAAATGTGTAAAATCTATACAAAATAAACTAAACTGACTGAAAATGACTGAAATTCTTCTTTGAATAACTGTGCAGGAAAATCTTAAGGTATTAAAGTGGAACAAAACCCTGAGTTGCCGACCCTGAAGTCTATAAGACCCGGCCATTGACCTTCCCCCTTGGGCATTCTAAATCATGCCCACTGTGTGAAACGACCCCTGGATAACCCCCCATTTTTCTGGCGCACTCACGCAGATAGTCATTTAGACAGGCCGGGCGGCCAGGAAGGTTACTGCTCAGGCTCCCTATCTGCGTGCAAACAGAGCTGTGGGACAGGGAAAGGTACCTTTTCCCAGGCGAACTTGGGGATTTCACATATCAGGGCATCCCAAGTCGGGATGCCCCTAGGGGCACAAAACAAAACTCCAGATAGTGAAAATCCTGGGTTGGGCTTTGCTCAAAACACACAAAGCTGAAAGAAAGATCATATGGAAAAATGAAAAATAAGAATATGAAAGAGAAAATGGTAAACTGAAAGATTCTGCAGCAGAGCCAACATGAAGGGAAAACTGTCAAAATCAGCTAAATGACTTCTAGAGTTTTTCTCTCTGTTTTAGATATATAAGTTCTGGCCAGGCAATGTTATGTTGTTATCTTATGCTGGACGGCTGCCAGCACCGAACAGCTGGTACTTTGATACATTGTTTCACCCCTCTCCTCAGCGTGGAACAGGCCAGAGTGTCGGGTCCCGACACTCAGAAGACATAAACATGAGCCATTAGTCTCCAGCTGCTCAACATACACATCATTTTTTTCTAAATTTGTAATTCTTACTCCAACACTTACCTACATTCAAAGTACCATTTAAATATAAGTCACCAAGAAAAATTCGCGATACTGCTCCTTCAACAGACCAGAGATCCCTGATTTGTGCTTTAAGCAAGTGATGGGGTGGAGCTGCATCTGTTTACAAATGGATGAGGGGCACAGAATGAGACAGATAATTGCTTCTCAAAAGTCTGTGAATAAGCCACACTCTTAAACCACACCCCCAGCAATGGCCATCACCCTGTAAACTGGTAAGTTTTGGTGTCCTACCCCCCCCCCCCATGCAGCTAGCTGTGGGCACGTCCTCAATTGCAAAGAATGGAGCGTTGGTGCTCTGGTGAAGGGTGGGATGGGCCGGGATGCCACCAGACTTGAACCCAGGACCTGGTAAGTTTTAGGCTGCTGCAGTATGACGGAACAGAAGAGGGGACAAAAGTAAAGTATGTATATTGTTTTATTTTTTTTTGCCTGGACAGACATTGATACTTTTCTTGCCTGTACTACATTTTTGAGTGAGGAGGAGGGTTCAGTTGAACAGAAACTTAAAACTGGCAAGAAAATGTGAAAAAGCTACATAATACACAGAACAGAACCTCAGCTACATGAACACATCATCCTGATATCCAAGAAACCGGGCCAGTTTCTAGGCATTTGGAGTGAAAACATGCTATTAAAGTAAATGTGGAGGCCAGATGCTCACGTTACAACAATAAGCATTTGCTGATTTCAAATTAAATCTAGCTGAACATTTTATTTGGTCAGTTCACTATAGTAGTGTTGCATGCCCCCCGTGCCTTCACCTTTCCAGTCTTATGGTGAGTGCAAATGCCTGTCTTCTATAGAGCAGTTACATGGTGAATGTTGTTATTTTACTGTTGAACATCTAACTTAGAGGTACGTATTGCTTCACAGTAAAGGTGAGGGCTATGGATTCCAGCCAAGAATAAAGGTTTGTCTCACACATGGGTCTTCATCATGAGTACCAATTGTTCACGGGGAGGCCGATTCATTAATAGCGGCAGGTAGCGACAGTTGAGCGACTGTAGCGGCATTTTCAGAGCGCACGCTAGTAGTCGCTGTGCTTGGCCGTTGTTCGGCGACTCAGTCGGTTTGCCGTAATGTTGAATATTGGGTGAGGAGTCGCTATTTGACAGGTTCCGCGCTGTATGGGAGCGCATGATAGCGACTGGCCCTAGCGACCGGCTCCCACCATATTCATTAAAAAATCACGCTCAAAAAAATCTTGCGCTGTAAAATGCATGTTTAAACCCCAGAGCGCTGGAGGCGATGGGTTAAAAGTAGTTTTTTAACCCCCAAACAACCATATTTTTGGAAACCAAAAAAAACAAGTTTTTTAAATAATTTAGTAATATGAGTACATTAATATCAGACCTGTAATATGAATTCTGTACAATTTTTTTTTTATTTTTTTTCCCTTAAAAAATCTAAAATGGCAGAAGTGGTCACAGAATTTTTCACATTAAAAAAAAAAAAATAATAATAACACTTAATTATTAATATTTAAAGATTGTTCCATTGAAATGCATTGGAGAGCGCCAGGTAGCGAGAGGTCATACCTGTCGCTGTTCAAGGTCGGATGCTGGCGCCGTGGGCTGAGGCTGGAATAATGATGAATGAGTCGCTATATGGCGCTATCTCAGTCGCTAAGCAGGATTGGCTTGATAAATGTGTGATTGTGGTGGGGAGCCGGCGTTCTCGTGGCGGGGCCCGTCATTACCGGCCGCTCACCAGTCGCTACCTGTCGCTATTCCTTCATAAATAAGGGCCTAAATCTATACCATGACCCCTGATGTGTCATGTAAGTCTCAGAATCACCTCTGATGTTTTATTGGCATGGCTTGGAAGCTGGGGTGAAGCAGAATGCAGCTCTCTTTGTACACCATAGTAGAGGCATCTCTATCCTTTTATTCTTTTTTTCCATGTTATTCCAGGATTTTATTGAGGTATTCTCAGCAAACTATCAGCCCTAAGATAGTCCTCGTCACTTACAGTAAACCAACTAAGGCTGGATGCTTGAGTGCAGTTTACAGCATCTCATAAACTTTGTTTAGTTGCTGCCATGCCGTGTGACACCTTCCATATGAAATCCTGGAACGCATACAACAGAAATATGTTCCATGTCCTATCTAATTCCACAGGAGCGGGAGGGCGGGAGGGATGGGGTTATACAGTGCAAACAACAACATTCACTATTCATGGTCATCAAAAAAAATCTGTCACCCTGGCAGTATTATTATAATTATTGTTATTGTTCTTTGGCCAGCTAGCGTCACCATAAATATCCCAGAAAGTATCTGCTGCTAAAATCAGCCTATGTATCAACATGTATACCAGGGATACACAACCTGCTCTCAGTTGCATCCCCCGGCACCCTCTGTCTACCTCCACGCACCTCCTCTCTGCTGAATCACCTCTTCCTTTCTACTTTATCTAATATTACCCGCCCGGCCCCTAGCCACATCCTGCCTCACCTTAGCCCACTTCATCTTTCCTCGCTTCTTTCCACATCTTCCTGATTCACCTCTGCTGTCCTCAACTATGCCCTCCTCACTTTTGTCCTCTTGTTGCTACCTCACCTCTTCCCACTTCTTCCCACTTTACCTATGCTCATCTCAGCCCATCTCACCTTTTCCCACCTGCCCAATTTTCTTTGCACCGTACCTCTCACATCTGCCCACTTCTTTCCACCTCACCACTTCCTACCTCACCTCTACTCTCCTGACCTCAGCCCACCTCACCTCTCCTTACCTAAGCCCACATCACTTCCCCCCACCTCAACTCTGCTCTCCTCACCTCTTCCCACTTCTTTCCACCACACCTCTGCTCTCCTCATCTCTGCTCATATCACCTCATGCCACTTCTTTGAACCTAACCTCTGCTCTCCTCACCTATGTCCACTTCTTTCCACATCACCTTTTCCTGCCTCACCTCTGCTCTCCTCACCTCATCCCATATCACTTCCTTCCACTTCTTTCCACCTCACCTCTGCTATCCTCACCTCTTCCCACATCTTCTCACTTTACCTATGCTCATCTCAGCCCACCTCACCTTTTCCAACCTGCCCAATTTTGTTCCCACCGTACCTCTCACATTTGCCCACTTCTATCTACCTCACCACTTCCTACCTCACCTCTACTCTCCTGACCTCAGCCTACCTCACCTCTTCCTGCCTCACCTCTGCTCTCCTTACCTAAGCCCACATCACTTCCTCCCACCTTTCCTCTGCCAACATCTCATCCCACTTCTTTCCACCACACCTCTGCTCTCCTCACCTCTGCCCACAACATCTCATCCCACTTCTTTCTACCTCACCTCTGCTCTCCTCACCTCTGTCAACTTATTTCCACCTCACCTTTTCCTGCCTCACCTCTGCACTCCTCAGCTCAGCCCACTTCTTTCTACTGCTCCTCTGCTATTCTCACCTCTGTCCATTTCTTTACACCTCACATTTTCCTGCCTCACCTCTGCTCTCCTGACCACATCACCTCCTCCCGTTTCTTTTCACCTCACCTTTGCTCTCCTGACCTCAGCCCACATCACCTCTGCCCACTTATTTCCACCTCAAGTTTTCCTGCCTCACCTCTGCTCTCCTCACCGCAGTTCACATCACCTCTTCCTACTACTTCTCAGCTCACCTCTGATCACCTCACTTCTACCCAAGCTTACATCTTTCCTGCAGTAGACTGCGTTCTATTTCGGCTAGACAGTGTAGCCAGTCAGCGGGAAAAGCAAGCAGGATGCTCGGCTGCATAGCTCGAGGCATCACCAGTAGGAAGAGGGAGGTTGTGATGCCGCTGTATAGAGCCCTGGTGAGGCCAGAGCTAGAATACTGTGTGCAGTTCTGGAGACCTTACCTGCAAAAAGACATTATTCAAATAGAACGGGTCCAAAGGCGGGCAACGAAAATGTTAGAAGGACTTAAACTTAAAACTTATCAGGAAAGACTTAAAGAACTTAATTTGTACGTCTGGAGGAAAGAAGGGAGAGGGGGGACATGATTGAAACCTTTATATATGTGAAAGGATTCAATAAGGTTCAGGAGGGAAGTGTTTTTAAGAAGAAACTTAATGATAGAACAAGGAGCCCAACCTGAAGCTAGTCGGAGGGAAGATCAGGAGCAACGTTAGAAAATATTATTTTACAGAAAGAGTAGTAGATGCTTGGAACAAACTTCCAGCAGAGGTAGTTGAAAAATCGACAGTCACTGAATTTAAACATGCCTGGGATAAGCCTCCATCTATCCTAAGATAAAGAGAACATACAGTATACACATAAGGGCAGACTAGATGGACCGTGTGGTCTCCTTCTGCAGTCACCCTTCTATGTTTCAATGTTTCTAGGGCCGGCCTTGTGCGACCTCGGGATGCCCCCCCCCCGCACGGAGACACTGCCTCTAGTATGTGCACTCCTCATCCTGTAGCCAGATAAGGTATGACATATTAACCATTAAACATACTTACCTTTCCAATGCCTTCCAATGGTTCCTGTATGATGAGACACTGCTGAACCAGACAACGAGGCAGTTTCTATGTGGCACAACCACAGAACAGCGCTAGCAATGTCCCTGTCCGGCAGGGAAAACCGGTTGCACAGACAGGGGCATCATTGGCACCCTGCTGACAGTTGTAGTGTGGGTGCTAGCGGCAGTAAGTAGAGGCAAGGGAAGCCCCCGGAGGGAGTAAATTGTTTCTAAATGAAGTGGGCATGATCGCGCCCCCCCAGTGCGGCCGTAGAACTCGCACACCCCAAGGTCACCCATGTACCGTCCAGTCTCTGGCGAATGGCTGCCAGAGCCGATCACAGCGGACAACTCTGCAAGTTAACTGGCTGTAACACTGTGATACACTGTATGATAGATAGAAAGATAGAAAGATCATTACAAAATATCACAAGGTAACGGCCAATCAGCAGTGTCTACTCTTCAGCAGGAGAATGTAACGTGTGTATCAGCTAAGAACTGTCTGTGATGGAAATATATACAGCCCGTCGCCAGAAGAGCTGGCAAATGATTCTTGTCCTTTACTGAGCTTTACACTTTTTCTATTATAGGTATAGATCTAGATCAATATATATTTATCTTTTTTAGCTATAATAATTTGAACCTCCTTGATCTCTACTCTGGACAGTATCTGGTAAGTATTCTGTCTGTACCTGTTAAAGTGATCCTATTCCTAGAAAAGAAGTTTATGTTGCCACCTTCTATCCCCAGCCCAGTGCCCCCAAAACAGCCTGTGTTTCTTTTCTTACTAAAGCCTTTGCTCAGTATTCATAAAAATACACACACCAGATGAAGTCTGCTGTTCGAATGATCGGCTATATTTCTCCCTGGTGCTTTCCAGCGATGATACATTCAGTTAAAAACAGCTCAGTATTGAGGGTCAGCCTTATTAGTTATAATAACTGCCATTATGTGGCAGTTTACTTTGGAACTGAAGGGATAGAGGTGATGACATAAACTTTCTACCTGGGTATAGGTAACTCGCACCCTATTCTTAACTGATACAGATTTGCACTGTGGGGAGATGCAAGGCTGCCAGTGAAGCCAATTGTTCAGCATGTTCTAAATTAGGCCCTTATTTATGAAGGAATAGCGACAGGTAGCGACTGGTGAGCGGCCGGTAATGACGGGCCCCGCCACGAGAACGCCGGCTCCCCACCACAATCACACATTTATCAAGCCGATCCTGCTTAGCGACTGAGATAGCGCCATATAGCCACTCATTCATCATTATTCCAGCCTCAGCCCACAGCGCCAGCGTCCGACCTTGAACAGCGACATCGCTACCTGGCGCTCTCCAATGCATTTCAATGGAACAATCTTTAAATATTCATAATTAATTGTTATTAATTGTTTTTTTTTTTAAATGTGAAAAATTATGTGACCACTTCTGCCATTTTAGAAAAAAAATTTGTACAAATTTGATATTACAGGTCTGATATTAATGTATTCATATTACCAAATTATTTAAAAAACTTGTTTTTTTTGGTTTCCAAAAATATGGTTGTTTGGGGGTTAAAAAACTACTTTTAACCCATCGCCGCCAGCGCTCTGGGGTTTAAACATGCATTTCACAGCGGGAGAATTTTTTGAGCGTGATTTTTTAATGAATATGGTGGGAGCCAGTCGCAAGGGCCAGTCGCTATCATGCGCTCCCATACAGCGCGGAACCTGTCAAATAGCCCAATATTCAACATTACGGCAAACCGACTGAGTAGCTATCAACTACCGAACAACGGCCAAGCACAGCGACTACTAGCGGGCGCTCTGAAAATGCCACAACAGTCGCTCAACTGTCGCTAGCTGCCGCTATTAATGAATCGGCCTCCCAGGCGATATGATGTCAGCAGCTCCGAGGGCGCTGATTGGACGAGCGGCAACGCATGTGCCGTACGAGCGGGAAGATTGAGGTGCCATGGGGAAAGGACCAAAATTCAGGATAGTCAAAATCCTGGGTTTTCGTCCATTTTAATATCTCCATTTGCAGACAAGTATTAATCTGGTGTAAATGTCCTCTTCTTGGTGCCATGATATTGTCTGACATGGCCCCTATCATCATGATTTACACGTTGCCCGTTATGGTGGCCATGCTATCTCCTGATTTGCCTCATTGATAATATTTTCTGTAGCCATCCCGGGTCATGATATGGATCTCAGTGTGACAGACAGGCTGCGGAAATGAAAACAGGGTGAAGCGGGCTTTGTTCCGCTTGATCTCTGGTCTCTCGCTGTACAGACACAATGGCATTGGGCCATTGAAGCATTACAAACCTTCCAGTGAGGTGTAAATTTGATTATTTAATGAGAAGAAATACAAGCAAGAAATGTCAGAATTGGTTTTGGAAAAAAGAAATCTCTCTGGAGCTAGAGGATAAGGCACATCTGTTGGGCTCCTCTGTATACCATAAGTCACACCAGGTCCAGCTCCAGGTTTATGTGGGCCCTTGGGCGGCATGGTCTCAGTGGGCCCCTTTGTGGTGAAGAGTCGCGTCACATCACCGATCTGGATGCCCGCTAAAGATCATGCTATTTGGACCAAAACTCTAGTTTTGGTCTACTTTGAAGTGCACCAAATCCCTTTAAACCTGACTTCAGAGTCTTAACTTATTTAGATTCTCCTGATTTTGGTTGCCCCTGTGTGTGACCCCCCCCCCCTTTGTTTATTACTTTCCTGGAACTGGTGAATGCACTGTGGGATCCCCAGTTTGAGTCAACGGCCAACCCAGGTCCTTCACAGACAGAGGAATCCCAAATTGAGAGTCCCCTGTAAAGCAGACCAAAACTCAATTGCTTGCATAGTGGGTATGCCAGAGATCCCAAGGGGTTTCACACAGTAGGGCATCACAGATTGGGATGCTCCAGGGATAGGAAATCAGCTGGGGTGGGCAACTTAAAAGCAGAACAAAACCCAACACTTCCTCCCCTGGAATCTAAATTGAGATGCCCCGTTGTGTGGAACCCCGCCATTCGGGGAGATGTGGGCCCCAGCTGTGGCTGTGCCCTCCCAGTCTGCTGCCGGTCAAGCGCCATTGCACATCCCAAAGGCCGGCCCTGTTAGTGGCCCCCCCAGAGGGTTGGGACCCCCGGGAGCTGCCCCGCCTTGCCGGGTGCTTACACCGGCCCTGAGTCGCACATTCTGATCATGTGGCCCATGCGGCCCTCAGACCTGTCTTGTGGTCTCACACAGAGGAAAATGGGTCTGGGAGAAAGTGAAGGTGAAACGCAGCATGGGTTAAAGAGGACCAAAACCCTGTTTGGCCTACTAGCCTCTAGGGTGGCACAATTCTCTCATCCCGCTTTAAAGAGGAACATCGGTCCAAAAATTAAAAGGGACTGATCCCCCCCCCCCATTGGGCCCCTACTTACCTTTTGGATGTCGTTGGAGCCTGCTGCAATGTCATCTTCAGGGCCTGATCCTCTGCTCCCTGCCGGCTTAACCATCTGTAAGTGATAGCACAGCTTTAGTCGTCCTCTTCAAAGTCCTGCACCACTCAGCGAAGTATCGCAAGATTTCAGACAGCTCCATTGCATCCCATTCATGGGCACTGTGCAGGCACGAGATCGGGGGCCGCGCACAATCCGTGATGGGATGCAAGATGGCGCCGCCTGTTGGAAGGTCGTCCGGAATCTGAGGGACCCAGAAGATGGACGCCAGGCGAGGTGAGAATTTAGCGCCCAAAGGTAAATCCGAAGGGTGGGCAGCAGATCGGTGAGGTTTGGAGGAGGTTTTAACCTTCCCAATGTTCCTCTTTAGCTCCGTAACAGGGCCTTTTAAAGAGGAAACAACACCCAAGAATTTGACTCTCTTGGGTTTTGATCCTCTCTGGCAAGGCATCCCGATTTGTGATCCTGTAAACCTCACCTTCCCACGGTGCATGTACAGGCCTCTCTGACAATCGGCGGTGCTCGTTCCATTCAGATTTCCATTGCTAGTCAGAGCACCACCGCCCACCGCCATATAGCGGGGAATATGGCTGTGGCACCAATATGCGGCGAGGCCTTGGGAAAGAGGTGGGTTGATGTGGGAGTGACTCCTGGGGTTTCACAGAGCGGGGCATCCTAATTCAGGACTCCCCATAAAGAGGTAGACAAACTACCCAAGAGTTTTATAGACACTAGGGAAGTGCTGGTCCTCTTTTTACATCAAGGTCCACTCTAAGGGCTGACGCCAACAATAATTCAATGCCTATAAGGTTGTCTTAGTTAAACTGGACCTTCACCCTGGATAAGAGATCTTGTATGCTTCCCCCACCCTGTACATACAGATTGTCAACATTAAAAATCATCCTAGCTGCATCTACTGCATTTTATGTGTCTTTAAACATTCAAGATGGCGGCTCATAGAGTCTCAGGCTGCCTGCAACAGGAATTGTCTTCTGACTGTGCCGCTCTGCATTCTGGAATTGCTGTCCTTTTCCTGACCCCAGCTCTGCGCCATTTGTGTAAAGTACAGCAATAAACCCCACCCCCGCACTTTCCTCTCCCCTCCTCCTCTCCAGAGTATGTGATGCTTCTAAGGCAAGATGGCAGCGCCTGTAGTCCTGAACAGAGTTGAAGCCCAGCTGGGGAAAGAATAATGAAAAAGAGATTAAAAACTTAAAATATATTAGTTTTAGATGCTGGGGAATAGTTTTTGAAGGGTTTGGGCTTTTCATTAAATGATGCTGAAGGTCCGGTTCTGGAGAAGCTTCATGTTTGTGCCGCAATGTCTGGGCTGATGCCAACCCTGACCCCAACAATGCGAATGAGGGAGGATAAGCCAGTGCTTCAAGATTCTGCCATTAGCTCTGAGGCTGATGGACTTATGGTGTTGCATCACTGAAACCAAAGGTGCTAAAACAAGTTAACCTTACTGTACATATAATCACTCTGTGATGACAGTTTTTTTTTTTTTTTTTTTGTCATCAGTATCAACTCTGTAGTGAGTACAGTATGACACTTTTTTTTTTACATCACTTGTTTTCTCTGTCTTTAGCTGCATGAAGTCATACAGTCAAGGGGGGGTAGCTCTCTTTGCAGCTGCTATTGTGCTATCTCCGCAGATACGGGGAGGCCGATTCATTAATAGCGCCAGGTAGCGACAGATGAGCGACAGTAGCGGCATTTTCAGAGCGCCCGCTAGTAGTCGCTGTGCTTCGCCGTTGTTCTGTAGTTGATAGCGACTCAGTCGGTTTGCCGTAATGTTGAATATTGGGTGAGAAGTCGCTATTTGACAGGTTCCGGGCTGTATGTGAGCGCATGACAGCGAATGGCCATAGCGACCGGCTCCCACCATATTCATTAACAAATCACGCTCAAAAAATTCTCGCGCAGTGAAATGCTTGTTTAAACCCCAGAGCGCTGGCGGCGATGGGTTAAAAGTAGTTTTTTAACCCCCAAACAACCATATTTTTGGATAAAAAAAAACACGTTTTTCAAAACATTTTGTAATATGAATACATTAATATCAGACCTGTAATATCAATTCTGCACAATTTTTTTTTTTTTTTACCTTAAAAAAATATCTAACATTGCAGAAGTGGTCACAGAATTTTTGACATTTAAAAAAAAAAAAAAAAAAAAAAAACATTCATAGCAATTAATTAAGAATATTTAAAGATTGCTCCATTGAAATGCATTGGAGAGCGCCAGGTAGCGAGAGGTCATACCTGTCGCTGTTCAAGGTCGCTCGCTGGCGCTGTGGGGTGAGGCTGGAATAATGATGAATGATTCGCTATCTGGCGCTCTGTCAGTCGCTAAGCAGGATCGGCTTGATAAATGTGTGATTGCGGAGGGGAGCCGGCGTTCTCGTGGCGGTGACCGTCATTACCGTTCGCTCACCATTCCCTACCTGGCGCTATCCCTTGTTAAATAAGGGCCTTAATTGCTATATATGTTGTCTATCAACACATATTTTTTTTTTTTTAAGTTTTTATTTATGCTTTTCAAATTGTACAACAAAGCAATACAATTACAATTGCAATTATACCACCATTACACTATATTACAACTATAATCGTAACCACTACAACAACAACAACGATACATACACACCAGCATTATTCACACCTCATTCACTCTCATTCTCACCTGCTTAGATAGAGCTCAGAGTATAAAGGAAAAATTTCAGCCCTGGAGAGTGAGCCACCGGTAGCTCCTAGTCACTATCAACACATATTTAACAGTGTATCCCTAGAATACTAAAGAATCGCAAGATAAAAAAAACCTAAATAATTTTTGCCATTGATAACCGCTATGCTACCATATGTAAGGTAATATAATGGACAACACTGCCACCTGCTGTAATAATCAGCCATCTGCAATTATTTAATGATAATGCATTCACTTTTTAATGGCTACATATATATTAATATAATATATATGCCAAAGAATCAGGGGAACATGAACAAAAGCAAAACCTTTTTTTTAGCGAGAGTTTTAATCTTAAATAATACAAAATAGATGCGTAAAATAGATTAAACACAAGCATGGTTGCAGCTATAAAAGAACTGGTGATAGTAACGTTTTGGAATTTATGACTAGTAATGGGCAAAGCCGAACCCAAACTTCCCAAAGCCAAACATGGACTTCAGCCAGAAGTTCGCGTTTGAGTTCGGCATCCGGCCGGCAGAAAAGTTGGTTGATGGGCTGCTCACCTAAAGGATGCAGCAGCTGAAGCTGCTCTAAAACTTACCTGAGCCAGCGATCCCGCAATTTCTCATTCTATCTGGCAGCTGAAGTGGGTCCCCAATCAGCTCCAGTCCCGCTGGTTGCAGAGATCAAAGTGAGGTATCTAGCCTAGCATGATGCCGGGGTAATGACAGGCTACTAGTGAGGGAAGCTTACATACTCCATACTCCATACATAGGGCCTCTGTGGAATCTCTCCCATGTGAATCTTTGCACCATAGACTCCACTTAAAGCAGAGCAAAACCCGGGAATTTGGCTTTCCTGTGTTTTCTTCCATGCCCCTGGGCAAGGCAAGCCCAGAAAAACCCACGCCTTCGGGCACCAACACTGCATGTGCAGGCTCTTGTCCAACCAGAGCCCTTTGCCGTGACAAATGATGTCATTTCAGTGGGCAGCTCTGATTGGACGGGAACTTGCGCAGGTGAGGGCATGGAACAAAACCCAGGTAAGTGACAATCCCGGATTTTCTTCCATTTTAATGTATTTCGATGAGCGTGAAATACATATTATAGTGTAATAAAGCACAGAGCTGGAAGTTAGTTTTCAATGGCAAAAGCATGTTGATCCAATGCGCATACTCCACCACCAAACCAATCGCACACCAAATAGAGCGTCAAAACTCTTACCAGAGCTAGATCAAATTAATCGCATTGACTCCACACTCAGGTCTCTAGATAACTGCTTGTATCTTCAAGTCAAGGATTCCAAAGTTGTCCAGCTCAAAAGGCATATGTTTATAGCAAGAGCCATGCAAAGCAGCAAAGAGACAAATAATAGTGCAATACGTCTCACCATAAAAACAATCTATTTAATTTAATTTTAAAAATGCACTCACAAGCAACAACAGTAAAAAAAACATTTGAAACATCTCAGGTACTCAGCAATTCTCACCGCCGACCTCCAGATCCAATCAGGCTAAAGGAGGTTTTACATAGGATTGGACTTTTATAACTTGAAGCCTGATTGGATCTGGAGGTCGGCGGTGAGAATTGCTGAGCACCTGAGATGTTTCAAATGTTTCAAATGTTTTTTACTGTTGTTGCTTGTGAGTGCATTTTTATTAAATAGATTGTTTTTATGGTGAGACGTATTGCACTATTATTTGTCTCTTTGCTGCTTTGCATGGCTCTTGCTATAAACATATGCCTTTTGAGCTGGACAACTTTGGAATCCTTGACTTGAAGATACAAGCAGTTATCTAGAGACCTGAGTGTGGAGTCATTGCGATTAATTTGATCTAGCTCTGGTAAGAGTTTTGACGCTCTATTTGGTGTGCGATTGGTTTGGTGGTGGAGTATGCGCATTGGATCAACATGCTTTTGCCATTGAAAACTAACTTCCAGCTCTGTGCTTTATTACACAATTTTTTGGGACTAAGTTGGAAGGACTTTATGCACGTTGAGCTTTAATTTTATCTTGTTAGTGCGGTATTTACATTGTATCTTCTGTGAAATACATATTGCCATCTAGTGTCTATTTTAATTATTTCTCCTTACCCCTGAATCCCCTTATAGAATATGGTGATTCCTAATTACAACTATTGCTGTACCCCCTTTTCCACCCGGCTACACTTGTATAACATGCACATGTCCAGTGATGGTGTCAAGAGGGGGGGGGGGGGGGGATATGTTTTTGGACCCAGGGGGCCAGCTAAGGCAATGCAATCCCCAGTTACTCAATGTTGCACCAAGCAGCAGAAGCAGGTCTAACTCAGCTTTAATAAAAACAGCAATGGTTCTTTATTCTCCTTATCGAGTCGGTTTTAGTTGCAGCAGTTCACAAACATCTTCAATAGGGTCATGGTCAGTACAGCAGATGTTACATGTTCTCTGCCTTTTGGTTGAGGAGGACTTAGTTCTTGAAGTCCCTAAATATTGGTTTGAATCTAAAACTCACCAGGATGCACCTGATCCTCCAGTCACTGATGTTCTCTCCTCTGTCACAATAAATTAACAAGAACAACAGCCTGCTTCACTGGAGGGTCCATCTTTCAATATCCTCTAGATCAGCGATACTCAACTGGTGGACCGAGATCTCGGTGCCAGATATCCGGACCCCTGCCATTGACAGCCCTGTATTCAGTCGCTTCTGTGTAGCTGCCCCCTGGATCGGCAATGTAGTGCTTAGTCTCCCTGGCACTTAACCTGCAATATGAAGTACTGCACAGACAGGAAGTGGCATTGCAAGGTACACACAAACTTTGTTTCTCATTCTCTTAGGCCCATCCAATCCTTTCACCAAGCCCCAGCTAAACCCATCTATGTCCTACCATCTGATCCCCCCCCCAGCTCTGCCCCATCCATCCCTGTCCCCTCAGCTATGCCCCATCTATTCTTGTCCTCCCAGCTTTGCCCATCCATCCCTGTCCCCTCAGCTCTCCCCCTCCAGCCTAATCTCTCTGCCCCATCCATTCTTGTCCTCCTAGTTTTGCCCATCAAATCCCAGGCCTCCCAACTTTGCCAGTCCATTACTCTCTCTTCCAGCTCTGCCCATTCATTCCTGTACTTCTAGTTCTGCCCATCTATCCCTTCTCCCAGCTCTCTCTCCTGCCCTTCCTGTTCTGTCTATCCATCCCTCTTACTTACAGTGTCTCCAATGTATCCCTCTCCCCCGAGCCCTGTCTATCCATCCTTGTTACCAGACCTTATTGCCAGTAACATTTGGGGCCCTAGTCTCCCCCTGTACACGGCCTGCACAGAATGCAAGAGCTGTAGCTAGGTTCTATGGAGCCCAAAAAAGAGCAGTTTTGTTCCCAATGCCCAAAATAATGGGATGGGTTGGGGGCGCCTACTGCCTTTTTTATTTTTGCCTGGGGAATCGATAGCCCCTTCCCCAGTGTGCTGATTTCTAAATATCCACCCCCCCCCCCCCGGTGACAGCCCTCCGCCTCTCACCGGATGCCTTTAAATGGACCTTTACAAGAAGTGGTTGAGTACCCCCTGCCCTAGATCGAGCAACCCCAACACTATAATAGTTAACTCCCACTCACATGTTATGCCTCACGCTCAACATGTGCAGGGGTCTACTCCAAACCAGACCAATTCTATGCAGTTCATGTGTATCTTACTTTCCCCTCCATTTCCTAACTGTTCACCTTTTGAAATAAGCAGAGTTCCATTCTTAACTATGACCTTCTACTTACTACTGCCATCTTATGTCTTTCCTGCAAACTGCACGTAGTTAAGCAACTCAAACCTATTCCTATTCTTCCTACAGGAGGGCTCCACTGTTTCCCAGCTGTATCTGACAGGTATTGTCACAAGCCTCATATTAGCAATGCCCTCTCAAAAAAAACCTTAAAGAGGAACATCAGACCAATATAAAAAGGGGACAATCCCCCTCCCCATAGGCCTCTACTTACCTTTTGGATGTCGCCACTGCCTGCTGCGGCAACATCCAGCTGCTTCAGGGCTTGATTGCTGCCCCCCCCCCCCCCGGCTTAGCCATATGTTAGTGACAGCACAGCTTTAGCCATGGTGTTCAATGTCCTGCATCGTTCAGCAAAGTCTCACGGGATTTCGGGAGACCCCATTGCGTCACATTCATGGGCACTGCGCAGGCGCGAGGTCGGGGGCCGTACGCAGTGCCTGATGGGATGCAAGATGGTGCCGCCCAGAATCTGAGGGACCCAGAAGATGGATCCCCCGGCGAGGTGGGTATTTAGTGCCCAAAGGTAAAGCAGGAGGGGCGCAGCAGATTGGTGAGGTTTGGGGGAGGTTTTAACCTCCTCGATGTTCCTCTTTAAAGGAATACTATATTCAGCAAAAAAGTTTTTTGTCACCACTTTCTATACCCAATCCAGTGCCTCAAGACAGCATGTGTCTCTTTTTTTTACTAAAGGCTTTGCCCAATATTCATAAAAACACTAACAGGTCTGCTGGTTGAATGGTCAGCCATATTGTTCCCTGGCCTCCCAGCAATGATACATTCCCTTACACACAACGCAGCATTGGGGGTCAACCTTATCAGTTATAATTAGAGATGAGCAATTTGGTTTGTCAGAACCCACGTTCGCTCCTAATTTCAGGCAAAATAAAAAGACACAGGCCACGCAACGAGTCGGTAGCTGCTGCAGGGGGGACCCCGGCTCTCTAATTTCGGTGATGTACTCTTTTGACTCTTAGTGATATGGTACAAGCAGGTGATTTGGCACTGTCAGCACTTTGAGCACTTTATTTATCTATATGAAATTGGATTTTGAGCTGCATTTAGTCTTGCACTTGCACGTTGACGAAAAAGCACTGTGTTTTATCATTAATTGTTATTTTTTATTTTACAACCTCAACCAATGTTTAGATGTACTTTATTCCCAGCTCACCTGCCCATATTCAATGAATTGCTTATTATTGATATTGTATTATATATCCAATCAATTGCTCATTACTGAGATTTTATTATTGATAAGAATGGCCATTTTTCAGGTATCCCCCACAGCCTTTTGTCTCTATGTTTTTTAATTCCGTCTTTTATTTTCTAATGTCTGTGTGGACTATGTGATTGTTTGTATTTCATTAAATATTTGGCTTATATACTTTTTAAATATTTGGTTGGTGTGTGGCCATTAATAGGAGGTATATTTCGGGGATTTCTAGAACCCCATCCAATGTGTATTTAGTTCTTAGATATGCAACCCCATGACTTCAGACTTCAAATCCCACATACAAGTTTTTGTTTTGGGGCACTGGGCTGGTGGTAGAAGGGGGACAATTTAAATTTTCTATGAGGGTACAGGTACACTTTAAGGTAGGCTTCTTACCATAAACAACTGCCCCCAAAAGCATCAGGGTTTAATCACTGTGTAGTTGCAGTGGTTTCCTCATAATACAATCACTCCATTATTCATTTTACTATGTTGACATGAAAAAAACAGGCTACTTCCGGGCACCGACATCCAGAACAGACCGATTACGTAGCCACTGCATCTGTTACATCGATAAGACTGTTATTTTCAGCCAACGGAAAGATTACAACACCGAGCAGATACATTTCATCTTCTACCAGAGAAAACCTATTGCAGACAGCAACAGAAGAGAGAGCCGATGTGATCTGTATCTCCAAGACAAATCATCAGCACAATGTCTCTTCACTGAATAAGATACAGATCCATAGGATCGGAAAAGCCAGTTACCTTGATGAAGGTTGCTCAGGAGGGTCTCAGAAGAGACTATATAGGACTGCTAGAGCCTTAATGGAAGCCTCCAGAGACCACAGAACCGGATCATTTTAATCCAAGAGCCGATTGGCCTGCTTCTGAGGGCTTTCCTGCTTATCTCCTTTCTTTTTATAGATAATACAGATTAAACCTTTCCTTACTGATTCTGATATTTGGCAGAATCTAAATACCTCCTGTATAACTGCACATAGGTCATCTTTAACAAGATGCCACATAGTTGTATAAAACTCCTTGGGTATCCCATCATCCCCAGGAGTCTTACCGTTACACATACCAGAAAATGCCTGCTAAATCTCATCCTCTGAAGGCTGCCTGCCCAGATCCTCCACCTCCTCACTGGAGCAAGATACCTGTACAATTCAAGTGTTTAGGAACCAACTACTTGGTGTAGAACAAGATTTATAACACTATTGACAGGGTTTCTTTCCCTTATAAAACCTTCTCTAGCGCTTCCAGAACCTTCTCTCACATGTCTACAATTCTGCCAACAACAAGGCGAGGAACCAATCTTGTGATTGCTAAACAGATGATTAGACATGTGATAGGCTGTTCTCTCACTAACCTATTATCCAATCACTACTCTCTCGGTTCTCCCTCTAGAACAGAATACTCAACTACTTCATGTAAAGGTCCATTTAAAGGCAGCAGACAAATGGGAATGGGTCCGCACTCCTTAAAACTTGTAATTTTAATGAAAATATTTTAAAATCATCTCCATACAAAATGCCAAAAAGCAGCGCATAAAATCCAAAAGGGAGACCCAGACTGGCAAAAAAGCGTGTGAAATCCTCTGACGCGTTTCGGGTGTTTAGTCAGCCCTTAGTCATCTATGAGTGCGGACCCATTCCCTTTTGTCTGCTGCATCTATGGGGTTTGGAACCACCCCGGGCCAGCACCCTGATTTACCAGTGTGCGGATATTGTATTTTTTGTCCGTCTCTATTTAAAGGCATCCAGTGAAAGGAGGGCTGTCGTGGGGGGTGGATAGTTATAAATCATCACACCGGGGCAGAGGCTATAGATTCCCAAGGCTAAAATAAAAACGGCTGCTTGTACCTTGCAATGCCACTTCCCGCCCGCGCAATACTTCATATTGCAATGCTAGGGGCCAGGGAGCCATGACACTGGCAGGGAGACTAAGCACTACATGGCTGATCAAGGGGGCAGCACGGCAACACAGAAGCAACTGAGTGCAGGGCTGTCAGGGAAGGGGTCCGGAAATTTGGCGCCGAGGTCCGCATTCGGACCCAGGTCCGCCAGTTGAGTATTGCTGCTCTAGAACATTCTTCATTTAACCTATATGGCCCAATGATTCCTTTTGGCCTTCTCCCAATACTGATATCTTGTCTGTTTAAGGTATTGCAACCTCCACTAAACTGTATTAAAGGTAACTGTAAAAGGGATTTAAAGCTATTCACAGGATACTTATAACCTAGTTAATATGCAACTATTTACAACTACAATAATAAAATGGCAATTCCACCCCGGAGTAAAGGTGCTGCCATGTATCAAAGTGAAGCCTGTTACCGGTGTCGGCAATGTGCATTTTTGTACAGCAATCCTGCTGCCAGAGCTCGGGAGAAAATAGAACCACACTTGGATAAAAATGGATACATTTATTTTCTACTTACTTGGCACAAATCTCTTCTGACAAATCGTGTGTAGCGATTCCTAAGCCGCTAAATTATAACAACTTACCACTGAGCTATAGAGTAAATACCATCTGGCGGCAACTTATACAGCGTGCGCTTGCTTGTAAACACGGAGATTGGTTTAACATAAGCAGCTGAAAATACAATATGACACGGCAACTCCGCTTTATTATACAAGACAGCAGCGGCTGAAAAAGAAAGGCCGCTTCCTGTAATGCTGTGCATTTACATATTCAGAGTCAAGATGGAAATTCAACACATCTCAAACATCATCACAGCAGTGAAATGTCTCCAGTGTAAACGTGTATTTAAAGAGGACCAAAACCCACCCTGGAGGCATACCCGCTCCACCCCGATCGGGGGTGCCCAGCTGTGTGAAACCGCCCAGGTTGCCCGAAAATTCACCTTTGTTCCCGGTTAGCAGGGGATGCGTCTGCCAGCGCGCTCTGATCCGCTCGCATTAGACAAGCTCCTGGACGAAGCGACTCCAGCGGATCCAAACACGCTGATTGGATGAGCGGTCACGCATCGTAGGACCGGGAAGAGGTCAGTTTGTTCTGGTGACCTGGAGAGTTTCACACAGCAGGGCACCCCGCATCGCTACCGTAAAAATGAAGGTTCTATACCGCTGCCTCTCAACTTGTGGTACCCGTACACCAGGAGTATGTGGTGATGTTCATTGGCGTACCAACAGGGTGGGTCTGACGGTCTGGTATATTTTTTTACCATTAAACCTCCCCCAAGCCTCACCCATCTGCTGCCTCCCTCTGGTTTTACCTTAGGGCATTATTTACTCACATCGCCAAGAGATCCATCTTCTAGGTCCCTCAGTTTCTGTCTGACCTTCCAACGGGTGGTGCCATCTTGCATCCCATCAGGCACTGCGCGTGGACCCCGGTCTTGCGCCTGCGTAGTGGCCATGAATAGGATACAATGGGGCAGCTCGAAATCCCACGAGACTTTGCTAAGCTGCAAGAGCACCATGGGACATTGACAAGCATGGCTAAGGCTGTGCTTGTCATTAACAGACGGCTTAGCGGATGGCGGGGTGAGGATCAGGCCCTGAAGCAGCCAGATCTTGCCGCAGCAGGCGGCAGCAACATCGAAAAGGTAAGTACGGACCAATGGGGCGGGGAATCAGCTTTTTTTTTATTTTTGGTCCGATGTTAAAAGTACTGCAAGGCCAATGACGTACTTATTTTGGACCTCCTTGAACTCAGCCTTTTTGCCAATTTTATTTTTAAACTTTTGTAGTATATACTATTGGGTCGATTCAAAGAAACATGTAACAGCTTGGATTTGGGTCACGATCATCCTATTTTTCACGTCCGCTCGTGCGTTCGTATGAACTTGCGAGTGATTCAATAAGCAAATACGTTTCTATCCTAAAATATACGTCCGTTCGTATGATATCTCCCGAACTTGCCTCAGTCAGTTGACAATCGTAAACTTCACGTTCATGTGCTCACTTGTTGCGGCGGCAGCCTGTTTTTTCTGCTGCTTCCATCGTCCACCTCTTCCAATTACTTGCGTTTGCCTCTGGTTTTCATTGGTTTTTGGCCTCTTAGATTCGTGCGTTCGTATGTATATAAGATCTTGCGCATGCGCACCCTCATCCCGCACCCCATCCAAACCCCTTAGCGCTTGCATCCTTCTTCATTTCTCGGTCCCTAAAACTTACCTAAACCCCTTAGCGCTTGCATCCTTCTTCATGTTGACGACCCTAAAACTTACCTAAACCCCTTAGCGCTTGCATCCTTCTTCATGTTGACGACCCTAAAACTTACCTAAACCCCTTAGCGCTTGCATCCTTCTTCATGTTGACGACCCTAAAACTTACCTAAACCCCTTAGCGCTTGCATCCTTCTTCATTTCTCGGTCCCTAAAACTTACCTAAACCCCTTAGCGCTTGCATCCTTCTTCATTTCTCGGTCCCTAAAACTTACCTAAACCCCTTAGCGCTTGCATCCTTCTTCATTTCTCGGTCCATAAAACTTACCTAAACCCCTTAGCGCTTGCATCCTTCTTCATTTCTCGGTCCCTAAAACTTACCTAAACCCCTTAGCGCTTGCATCCTTCTTCATTTCTCGGTCCCTAAAACTTACCTAAACCCCTTAGCGCTTGCATCCTTCTTCATTTCTCGGTCCATAAAACTTACCTAAACCCCTTAGCGCTTGCATCCTTCTTCATTTCTCGGTCCCTAAAACTTACCTAAACCCCTTAGCGCTTGCATCCTTCTTCATTTCTTGGTCCATAAAACTTACCTAAACCCCTTAGCGCTTGCATCCTTCTTCATGTTGACGACCCTAAAACTTACCCAAACCACATAATGTACATATGTCTATATGTTTATAAGCGTGTTTATTCTTGTTTGTGTAATTGTTTTTTGGTGCGCATATTAGAAAAGACACATTTATGAAGGCTTAAAATATAATTTATTTTAATTATTTGGTTTGGTTGGTTTATTTTTTAAAACATATTTATTTTTTTTTTTTTGGTTTTGTTGAAAACATAGTAACATTTTTTTATTTTTTTTTTTTTTAGAAACATATTAAAATTTTTTTTTTTTCTTTTTAAAACATACTAAAATGTTTTTTTTTTTTTTTTTTTTTTAAAAACATTAAAAATGTTTAACAATTAAAAACTTTTAAAAACGATTTAACAAAAGTAGCCAGGACCAAGGGCACTAATCATCCTCCTCTTCTTCATCTGTTGGCCCCAACGTCGCCTGTATGGCCAGCAGCTCGGCCACCAACTCCTTGATTCTTTTTTTTTTTTCTGCCACGGTTTTTGGGATAATCCCTGTAAGCAATAGAGAAATAAACATAAATAGGAGTACCAGACCGGTTTGTATGCTGGAAATCGATTTGGGGTTAATCAAATAAATGTAAATGCATGACATATGTCATTCTTCCAAGGGATAAAGTTAATGCATTTCCCACAGGTAAGTATTTAAACTCCTTAAACCGGACCTTCAACATTATTTAATGAAAACCAATAACTATTCCCAAATGATTCTGCACCAGATCAAAGTACATTTTGGAGGTTTTTTGATTACAGCGCCGCCATCTGGACTCTGAAGCATAACACTTAATGAGGAGTGGAGAGTTGGATAAAGTACAGGGGAGTAGGTTACAGTGGTGCGTTGGGAAGCCAGAGCATAGCTGGGTTGAGGGAAAGGTCATCACTCCCACAATGCATTGCAGCACCTTACTTTTTTAAATCTGTACCCCATGCTGCCTGTAAATATTGCGCATTCCATATTCCGCAATATTGCATGTTTTCAGGCTCCTAACATGCATTAGATGGCTGAAGGCTGTTTTTCAATGTTTCAAATCTGTAGGTACAGTGTGTTGGCTAATTATTAGCTATGTTCTTAATACAAGTTAGGGTCCGCTTTAAGCTAATGAAGTGCCCACATGAAAGTGTTAACTACACATTGGCTACGCCTTTAGTTATGTGTGTGTTATTAGCTAACAAAACATTAATATGAATAATGGCATGGAGACTTACGGAGTTGGTGGCCGACAGATGGCTGGTTGGGGCCAACAGGCTGCCCTTGGTCCTGGCTATGCTGTGAAGAAGTCCCTGGAGAAACATGTGACATTTGGTTAGTAGTTGTATAGAGTCACTATTCCAAACAGATCTGGCTCCCAGGCTGGCTGACATCACTCACCTTCGTCAGGATCTCCTTCCAGCATCTCTGCTGCCTCCTCCTCCACTATCTCACCCGCTCCCGAAGATTCTACAAATACATAATAAAGGAGAACTTAGTTTTTGGCCTGCCATGTATATCTTTGTGCCTATACATGAAGAGTGACATACCAGAGCCTTCCCCATGCCTGGCCGGGCATGACTCCACGCCCACGCGGTTGGGCCCCTCCTCTGTGGTAAGGTCCAGGGGCTGGTCTGAGGAGGCCACAGAGGAGGGGTAGGTCCGTCGCCCGGGAGATCCACCACCTTCACTCACAGATGCAGACTCATGCAGCACTGGTCGGCCTGTGCGCCTCCGGGTGCGGCGAATTCTGAAATCCATTTCCAACACTAGCAAAGAAAAGTCATTATAAATAAAGGTATAGCTTATACATTTCCTACATATCACATGCTATCGCTTGGTACTTACTTGGGAAATGGATCCCAAAAAACCTCCGCACCCGGGCCATGTGCAGACGTTTCAGGTCCGACCAATGCTGCATTATCTGGGTGTGAGTGAAGGTGGTGCTGGTGACACGGTGGATTTCCGTGATGATCTCCCGGGCGATGTCCCTTTTTTCGCACACATTGGGCGCGAAGTCATACCGGCGCTGAAGCATGATCTGAAAAACATAATGGACACAGAGCTTTTACTTTTACACACAGACCCATATGTGTTGCATCACAAGTTGAGAATTTCATGTCATTAACACACACATTTAGAGTGGCAGCCATTTTTGGGGAGTGCCTTAAAGCGGACGTTGACTGTGAATGAGAGTCTGGTCTTATGTTATATGTTTCACACACCATGTACATACAGATAATAGCCAACATTAAAAATCAGGCCACCTGCATCTATGGCATGTTAGGATGGTTTAAACATCCAAGATGTAGGCTTATGCTTAGGCTTTTGGCCCACGTGTGTGGCTTCCCGTTGTGTTTTGCGGGCTTAGGCAAACAGTGTTCCTCAAACATCCGCATCAAGGTCCGAGACAGGCCAGGTTTGACAGCTAGCCCCGCTACTCCACAGGTTAATTAACTGGTGCTAAGCCTGAGCAATTGCCCTAATTCGGACATCAGCATAGACAGGTGAAAACGTGGCCAGGCTCGGCCCTTGAGGATGAAGTGTGAGGAGCCAGTTCTTAAACATTAAGAGACCCAAAACTAGTTACAAACGCATCATTTACATTTAGGCCATCATTGACTATTAGATTAAAATGCAGAGGCAGGCACTTACCATCATGAGGATCTCTTCCTGTTGACGGGTGAAGATAGTGGGCGCCATCTTTATGCTTCTTCAAGGCAGCAGATAAGTGAAACCCCAGCGGTTTCCTGGTTCCGCTCGAACGTACGTCCGTACGAGCGCGTAGTCGTGCGCATAGGCGTCACACGCTGGGCTCATTATTTAAAGGTCCCTGCACCCAAAGCTCATTCTCTTTGAGCATTTGTGGAAAATGGCACCAAAAAAGCCAGCATCCAAACGCGCCCAGCAAAGCCAGACCTCGGAGGGCCCAACCACCAGGTCCCAGCAAGGAAGGAAAAAACTCCGATCCAAGACGGCAAGTACTACCTCTGCCCCACCAAGGGACACTGGACCCTCCGTTAGCCAAAAAAGGGGCCCCAAGGCACGTGCCCCTGCGGCAAAAAAACAGGCCACAGCAGCACCCACCACCTCTGCCCCCAGAAGAGGCCGCCCAAGGGAGGACACACCGCCCATGGGTTCAAGCAGGGCAGTTCGCCAACCCAGGCCCCGCAGCAGGGCCAGAAGCCCATCCCGGGCCAGAAGTCCGTCCAGGCACACAAGCAGGGCCAGAAGCCCAGAAAGGCGAGACAGGAGGCCCAGAACCCCAGCAAGGCCGCGCAGCAGGGCAACAACCCCAGCAAGGCCCCGAAGCAGGGCCAGAAGCCCCTACAGGCCCCGCAGCAGGGCCCGAACCCCAGAAAGGCCCAGAAGCAGGGCCAGAAGCCCTTACAGGCCCCGCAGCAGGGCCAGAAGCCCGTCCAGCCACACAAGCAGGGCCCGAACCCCAGAAAGGCCCAGAAGCAGGGCCAGAAGCCCCTACAGCCACACAAGCAGGGCCCGAACCCCAGAAAGGCCCAGAAGCAGGGCCAGAAGCCCCTACAGCCACACAAGCAGGGCCCGAACCCCAGAAAGGCCCAGAAGCAGGGCCAGAAGCCCCTACAGCCACACAAGCAGGGCCCGAACCCCAGAAAGGCCCAGAAGCAGGGCCAGAAGCCCCTACAGCCACACAAGCAGGGCCAGAAGCCCAGAAAGCCGAGAACGGAGGCCCAGAACCCCAGCAAGGCCCCGAAGCAGGGCCAGAAGCCCCTACAGGCCCCGCAGCAGGGCCCGAACCCCAGAAAGGTAAAGAAGCAGGGCCAGAAGCCAAGACAGGCCCCGCAGCAGGGCCAGAAGCCCACGACCTGGCACCAGCCGGGAACAGAGCCCCCGACCTGGCACCAGCCGGGAACATAGCCCCCCAAGAGGCCAAAGAATGGCCACCCTGACCACATCTACACCTGGAAGTTCGGTGGCCAGCCACGCAAGAACACCCAGTCCCTTGGCCAGTCCAGTCCAGTCATTGGGAAGCCAACAATCCGTCCATTCCCCTACCCAGCCCCAGGCCATAATGTCACCACATGTGTCTGCACACATGGAGGAGCAGCCAAGCCAACCATCTGGCCGCACATTGCGCCGCGGCCAGTTGAGTGGGAGATTCTCCCATGACCAAAATATGGCATTGGCTAGTGGCCTTACATTATACTATGACGAGCTCTATGGGAGCAAATCAAAACACACCACAAAGCAGCGCAAGATGGAATTGTTTGAAACCATCCTACGACAAGTAAATGCAGCGGGGGAAGAGAGGAAAGATGTGTCCCAAATTCAGAAGAAAATCTCGGATCTGAAATATGCTGTACGTCAAAAAGAAATTAAAAGGCATAATTACAGGTAAATAAATGATGTCTCCAAATATAAGGATTAGGATGTACTGTATGCACCTTTTCTGAGTACCAAACGATTTTCTCTTTTCAGCATGCAAACTGGAGGTGGCTTTCCTACCAAACTGGAGTTTACCCCTGCTGAGGAGATTGTGCTGGGCCTTCTCCATCCGGTCGCGGTCGGTGGACATGCTGGTCTAAGGGACACGGACTCACCGACCCGTACCCACGGTGAGTACTCTTAAATCTGCATGTTTGCCTGTTTGGTAAATAATCTAAAGTTCACTAGTACCAAGATGACGGGATGGCCCTATGGTTTGCCTTGCTTGGCCTCGCACTACTGTGCCTGTTTGTGTCCTGTTTTGGTCCCTGTGAACCACACATTTAGGACCACATCCATTATGTAAAAGATCAATTTCCCAAATGTATTGGTCAAGTAACGAAGTTTATCCTGAAAAGTGATATATTTTGACTCAATCACAAAACACACATCATTATGGATGGGTTGGCTATTTGTTGTGTGAGTTGTGTTTGAGGTAACAATTTAATTACCCACCCCCAAACATATCGGACCTAGAGCAGCGAGACTCAACTGGCGGCCCGGGGTACCAATGCGGACCTTGGCACCAGATTCCAGGACCCCTGGCCAGACAGCCCTGCACTCAGTTACTTCTGTGTTGACGTGCTCAGAGCTGCCCCCTTGATCGGCGATGTAGTGGTTGTTCTCCTGCCCAATGTCATGGCTCCCTGAAACATAGCATTGCAATATGAAGTACTGCACAGGAATTGGCATTGCAAGGTACACAGTAACTTGGTGCATCTTTCTCTTGGTCCAATCGTGTCCCGCTGCCCCTGCTCTGCCCCATCTGCCACAGTCCCCCCATGTGCCCCCCCCCCACATAAGCCCCATACATTTGTAACAGATTTGCTCCATCCATCCCATCACCATCAATTCGTGAACTCCCCCCTTTAGCCATCCAATCCATGTCCCCTCAGCTCTGCCCCATCCAGCCCAGCAAGGGCAAGCAGCCTTTATTAGTTTGCACTTGGCAATCTCCAGCCCCTCCCCCAGTGTGTTTATTTCTAACTAGACACCCCCTGCGACAGCCCCATGGCCAGACATTCACCTCTCACCACATACCTTTAAATGGACCTTTACAAGAAGTGTTTGAGTACCCCTGACCTAGCGAATGGTAGTCAAAATCCAAATATTGGCGGTGCAAGTTGTATGCTGACTGGGTACACTTCCTGACTTAGAACTGAGGTCAGTTAGCAGTTTTCTCGAGCCATTGCACCTATCTAAAATTGCGTGTCTTTTAACAAATGTCCCCATTGCTGTAGAGTTGCTTAATATTACAAATAGTGTTTTTTTTGATTAACTTCAAAAACAATGCTTATGTGTGTGTTTACCTTGTTTGGTTTTCTCTTCTTCAGCCCAGCATGATCCCTCAGCAAGGGTAAACTCACCCCCCAGTTTGCTTATGCCTACCAGGTCCGTACAGCATAGGAGCCCAGATCCGAGATTTCCGGTAAGTTAATTTAGTACCATAAATACTACCAAGTGCTTATGCATGTGTTAAACTGATGGAATCCCAAATTTGGACGCCAACTTACCCTTTTTTTTTATATGTCCCTACAGACCCGCACAATCATGGAAGATATCATGGAAATGGAGGAAGCTGATGTCTCCATGCAGGGCACGTCGGATGACCTCCCCCTGGGTCCCAATCTGGAACTGCTCCCTAATGTTTCTCTGGCCAATCCTCAGCAGCAGAGTGAATCTCCATCCATTGTGCAGGCACATGGGGAGACTGACACAACAGTCCCCAGTGTTCACTCTGCTGCTGAGGATTTGCAAAGCAGGCCTGTTGCTGTTGAGGGGACGACACCACGCGGCAGGGCACGCCCAAGAGCCAGGGTAATTGTGCGGCGGACTCCATTACGCCGCCCCACAATTTCCCAGGGGAGGCAGAGTGCCCTGCTTCAATTATGGACCCAAGAAAGGGACTCTTATGAGGCACAGCTCGTTACAGAGCGTGAGGAAAGGCATGCCGACATGGTCACCATCAATACCAGCTTACAGGGCATCCTCGTGGAGTTGCGTACCCTCAACAGCAACATGGTAACTGCAAGTAATGGCATCCAGTCAGCCATGGCTGAGATGACCAATATGCAGAGAAACATTGTGGAGCAGTTTCAAATTCACAATGCTGCCATGGCCCAGGCTAGGCCCCATCCACATGGACCTCCACCTGGACCTCCACCTGGGTATTATGGGCAGCCACCATATTAAGCCATGATTGTGTGGGACATCTTTTGTCTTACCCCCCACTGTATTTACTTGTCCTTTGAGGTTTCAAACAATCCATTTTGTGTTGCTCATGCAGGTTGTGTTTTGTATTTGCTCCCATATAGCTCCTTAGAGTAATGATTAAGGCCACTAGCCAATGCCATAGGTCTATGTGGAGTGTATCTGGCCACTTATGGCTTTAAATATGTATTTGGTTTGTGCTCCTCCTGTTTGCAGACATGTTTGTGTGACATTATGGCCATGCCCAAATATCCCTGGGCACAGGCAATATTAATGACTGGACTAGGCTGGCCTTTGGACTGGGTGTCCTTGTTTGGTTGTGCCACTCACTTCCAGGTGTAGATGTGTTTTTTTTTTGTTTGGTTATCTCATGCCTTTTTAACCACAGTTGTATGTGGAATGGTTTATGTTAAGCCAAATAACTATAATTATACAAAGTAAAACAAAATTTAAATTTACTATACTTGTGGCGTTTTTACTGGAAACACAGTTTAAATCAGCTTGGGCTAAACCAGATCCTTTTTGGTTTAAGAGGTGTAACAATGCAAATATCAAGCTAAATAAACAACATGAAATACATTAGGCAACAATTAAGGGAAAAATTTTTTTATTTAAGGTAATGCCACATTACGGCAAACCAACATATTGAACCAAAAGGCTAAGACAGACACACAGAATGTTGCAAAACGAAACTAAATTAACTAAAATGCTGCAATATCAAGTTTGCTCGAACTGATTGTCCAGACTCACTGGGTGGGCCAACATAATTTTCCACATCATCCTCTAGGGCTGTAGAGGGCAGACTATCCACATAACGTGGTACACGTTCGAGTATAGCAAAATTGTGCAAAACAGCACATGCCATGATGATGTCGATCACTTTGTTGGGATCATATTGCAGGGCGCCCCCAGTATGGTCCAAACAACGAAAACGGGTCTTCAACAGCCCAAAGGCCCTCTCCACAACAGCCCTGGTCTTGCGGTGCGCACGGTTGTACGCTTCCTGAGAGGCATCCTGGGGCCGCAGCACAGGTGTCATGAGCCAGGGGAGAAGTGGGTACCCGGAATCACCTTAACAAGACAATGAAATTTCATAAACATTAAAAAGGCAAGAGAACAAACACAAAGAATTTGACATATATCCAAATGATGTAAGGTAAAGGGCGTAAAAATACACCCAGGGCACATTTGCAAAATAACTATTGCCACTAATGGAGTACATAAATAAAAATGCCGCTTAAATATACAAACTAATTATAAAACATCTGCACGGGCAAGGGCAGGTAGAATTTACCGATATTTTGGGTTTTCGGACATGTTACAATTAGGATGCTGCTGAGGGCCACTCAACATTTATCTAAAGAATACAATGTATGCAGTTTAAGTCCACTTTGACATTTAAAGACCAATACTACAAAAGGAACCTAAACTAACAGATACTTGGGGATCAACTCACAACCAATATATTTTGGGACATGGAACTAGGGCCACTCAACATTTATCTAAAGAATACAATGTATGCAGTTTAAGTCCACTTTGACATTTAAAGACCAATACTACAAAAGGAACCTAAACTAACAGACACTTGGGGATCAACTCACAACCAATATATTTTGGGACATGGAACTTACAGACATCCTAACTAAAGGGAAAACATTCTGAAGGACAAAGTGAGGCAAGCATTTTGGTTGGGAGTTCAGAAAAGAAGACCCAACTAAAATACAGTTTCAGGCTTATGTAAAGAATACCAAAACAGAAATATCCACAAATAACAGATTAGTCTGAAATGTAATACCAAATAAATAGGACACACTTACCAAGCAGCCATGCACCCGAAAATTCACCCGACTCAAATCTCCGAAACAACCCAGATCGTCTGAGTATATAGGAGTCGTGAGACGATCCGGGGTAGCCGGCAAGGACACTCAGAAAACGCATGTCCGGCCCAACCACGGCCTGGACATTAAGGGAGTGTCCCATTTTTCGATTCCTTAAGGGAAAAGCATACAAAAAGGGTAATTGATAATTGAAAAAAGGATCCAAAATTTAAAACATGTCTGCACTCTATTGGAAACTACTAATGAAAAGCCTAAATAAGGCATGTACACAAATGAGGCCAAAAAAAATATGCTGCCGCAAAGGAAAAAAGGTTACATTACACGTTGGGCAACATAATAAGCTAAAACAAAATATCAATACCTATATATATACTCGTCGGCTGCCCTAGGTACAAGTGCCACATGTGTGCAGTCAACAGCACCAATAACGTTGGGCATGTCGGCCACATTATAAAAACCAAGCTTAATGGCGTTTCTGGCTGCCATATCATCAGGAAAAAAAATATATTTTGGAGTTATGGCAGCCATGCCTTCCAAAAATTTAGATAGTGCGCGGCTCAGCGTAGGCTGGGACATCCCCACGGAGAGGGCACCCAGCCTCTGGAACGAGCCGTTCGCCAAAAATTGCAGGCAGCCAAGCATCTTGGTCATACCTGAAATTGCTTGCCCCTTCCTTGTGGTGCGGGCTAACCATGGCCGCAGCTCACTATATAATTTATGCAGGGAAGCGCGATTAAGCCTGGTCAGCTCGAACAGCTCAACATCATTCATGCTATCGATGTTCATGCGACGACGCAGGGGCAATCTGCTCTCAGACATCCGGATCAAATCGATGCCAAAAAGCATAAGCCCTTGATGTGCCACAAACTCGCTCCTCTCCATCCTACTCCCGAGGCCAAATAGCTGCCGGCAAACATTTCGTAAAGCAGCTCTTTAATGGGCTTCAAAACAATTAGCAATCACCTCTCTGAATTGGTCGCAAGCCCATGTGAAGGACGTAAAAAATAGGATCTGACGCAAATAATACGATTTGGACGGGAAAAAGAAACGAACTAACGCAAAATATACGATTCCCGTACGAAATGCGTATGTTCATATACGTCTATGCGCGAACGATCGTGCGAATACGAAATGGGCAAAAAAACAAGAAAAAATGACAAACACCCACCCAAACTTACGATTCTCGCTCCGAAATCAATTAACTTTTGCTCTTTGAATCGAGGGGTATGTGACTAAAATTATGAAGACCAACTTTTCAATTGATTGAATCTGGAAATTAATTAATCAACAACATTTCATTAGAATAACTTGATGACTTATAATGTGTCAAGGTTCTAGGCCATTTTAGTTTTTTTTCTATGGCCATTGTATGCTTGCAAACACACAGGACATTAACCCATCCGTGCAGTGAAACTAACACACAGGACATTAACCCATCCGTGCAGTGAGACTAACACATAGGACATTAACCCATCCGTGCAGTGAAACTAACACACAGGACATTAACCCATCCGTGCAGTGAGACTAACACATAGGACATTAACCCATCCGTGCAGTGAGACTAACACATAGGACATTAACCCATCCGTGCAGCGAGACTAACACATAGGACATTAACCCATCCGTGCAGTGAGACTAACACATAGGCCACCAACCAGGAAGTGCCGGTAAGCATGTGTTTCTGTGTGTTTGAAAGCGACGGGAGCGGCGGTGGCAGTGCCCGGGGGAACAGCGGCGAGGCGTGGCCTATTTACGACCAAGTCCATAAAGGAACACTGGCCGTGCATGCTCCACACCCACCAGCTGGAGCTAGGAGCACCAAGCATTGGAGAACCAGCAGGCAAGGAGCAAGTGTAAGTTTAACACCTTCATGCCTTCTGGTTCTCCATTGCACTCCCTCCTCACACACACATTTTCCCCATAAGACACTTTTGGCTCACAATATTTTTGGAGTGGAAGGAGAACCTCTCTTTTACTCGTTTAAAACACTATGTCTAGAGGATCACTTTAAAGAGGGATGCCCCCACTGAGGGATGCACCCACTGAGGGGAGAGATGCCCCCACTGAGGGATGCCCCCACTGCCCGCACTAAGGGATGCCCCCACTGCCTGCACTAAGGGATGCCCCCACTTCCCGCACTAAGGGATGCCCCCACTGCCCGCACTAAGGGATGCCCCCACTGCCCGCACTAAGGGATGCCCCCACTGCCTGCACTGAGGGATGCTCCCACTTCCCGCACTGAGGAATGCCTCCACTGCCCGCACTGAGGGATGCCTCCACTGCCCGCACTGAGGGATGCCCCCACTGCCCGCACTGAGGGATGCCCCCACTGAGGGCTGGCTGCACTGAGGGATGCCCCAAAGCCCGCACTGAGGGATTCCCGTACTGAGGGATGCCCCCACTGCCCGCACTGAGGGATGCTACTTAATAGTTGTAATGAGGGATGCCGCTCACTAACTGTAATGGGGGGATTTTATCACACCATTTGGTTCAGAATATTTTCTTTATTTTGTCCTCTAAACCCTGGGTGCATGCTGTGGAACGAAAAATAAGGTTTATATATAATGTGACATTAGGATACTATACTGGGCCAGGAACAGTACAGCAGGGCCGGTGTGCCCCTAAAAGTCCCGGGCCGTTTTTTAGTCCCAGTCCGCCTCTGGATAGGACATTGACCCATCCGTGCAGTGAGACTAACACATAGGACATTAACCCATCCGTGCAGTGAGACTAACACATAGGACATTAACCCATCCGTGCAGTGAGACAAACACAAGCATTGTGTGCACACTTCTGGAGCAGTGGGCTGCCCTAGCAACGGCACCCGGGGAGCAGGTTGGGGCAAGAGAGTTTCAGTCATGTTCCTGCCAGGAATCAAACCTGAAACCCTCAAGACGTCTAGGTCACGACTGCACTTTACTGTTATTATATTCACAGCAAATGAATTCCTCAAGGTTCTGCCATGCTAGACATGGCCACTTCCTTGTGGAACATCTGCGAATTCTTCTTTTCTGTGTGGTTAGACTGATCAGTCAACAAAAGTCTAAGCTCATGATGCTCAATCCAGGTATTTTATATTCCATAATTAGATTTCTCAATGATTGTCTCTAGAGTGGATGTGGAATAAGAAAGGGTCATTTAGAATTACAGAGTAACAATTAAAGAAAAGAAACAAAAAAGAAAGATACGTGAGAAAAGAAATGCGTGCATTTGGAGATTCTGACAGAAAATTAATCGGAATCTTTGGAAAGACCTATTTCTGAGGATTCTACATGTGCAATTCAAAGATTTTCAATGTTTACCATATTTTGACTTGTTACTTATTAGAATAGAATAGTAACCTAATTGCCCTGCTGACTTGCACCTCCCAGGTTAGTTATAAAATGGTCTGAGCAGCTGCCACCCCCCTTTGTTCATTTTAAAGTTGTGCAAGCACATGGGGTGTGGGGTCTAAGCTTTATTGCAAGGTCTTGACCCTTCCACCCCATGGCTTGCACATGAGATTTAGGGCAACCTCAGGTAAGCTGCTCCCTTTTTATCTCTTGCATTGTATGTCCCAAATGGGGCTCTCATAGATTAGAGTTAGGACTGTGTTAGAATGTGTGTGACCGAGCCTCTGTTTTTACCAGATTTAGAGACAGATTATAGGTTGGTCTGCAAGCTAACAGGGTTGAGTGCTGCGGCTCCTTTAAGTCTTTAGTAACTTATTAGAATGGGCTTGTTATGCCAACTCTACCAAACCAGAATGTTCTGGTACCGCTCGACCCCCCCAGATAACAATCACTTATCCCAACCATTGAAATAAGTGTTAAAAATGTAACTTCTGTATAAATGACATTATAATTATAATGGCACTATAACAGAAACTAACTGATCACACGGATATTTTCTATATAAAATCACACATATGAAACTATATAATCAAAATATAAATCAGAATCCCAATTCAATAGCATCAATTATACTTAAGAATGGGGGGCACAACCTTTTTTTGGTCTATGGGCCACATTGTCCTATTGTTCCACTTCAAGGGGCTGAAAAATTGTAAACTGCGGATGCCTTTATGTATATAGAAAGGTGAGCAGAGGTGGTAGGGTGAGGTGAGGTGAGAAGGAGTGGGTAAAAGTAAGGCAGGGAAAGGTCATTTTAGCAGAGGTTAAGTGGAAAGAAGTGAGGTGAGCAGAGGTAGGCAGAGGTGAGCAGAGGTGGGTAGAGGTAGGCAGAGGTGAGGTGGGTAGAAGTGAGATGGTAAGAGAAGCAATGGACAGAGGAGAGGTGGGTAGAGATAGAAAGAGGTGGGTGAGTAGGAGTGTGCAGAGGTAAAGCAGGGAGAGATGAGGTGGGCAAAGCTGAGTCAAAAAGAGTTGAGCACAGGTGGAATGAGCAGAGGTGAGATAAGAGAAGTGATGGATACAGGTGAGGTGGATAAGATGGGACAAGGCAGAAAGAGGTAAGTAGAGGTAGACAGAGGTAAAGTGAATGTAGGTAAGGAGGAAAGAGGTGGGCAAAGGTGAGGTGGGAAGAGGTAAGCTGGGATGAGTCTACTTGGGCATTTCCAGACACAGCCAGCACAAACAACACTCCAGTAGCACTGTCACCCACTTCTACACAGAGGTTTATCGGTGACCCACTTTCTGCTTTGGAAATTCGAGACACACTGCTCTCTACTGGTCAGCCGCTTGCACTGCAAGGAAAGTTCTGCTCACTAACTCCTTAGGGGTGCTGGTGGTCGCAACTGAGGGCAGTGTGGCCCTTGCGCTGCAGGTTGTGCATCCATGCTTTAGATGGAAAATTCCAGTGTCTGGTATTTTTCTCCTGGTATAAATTCGACCTTCAATTTACACCAGAACCTCTTAGGTACCAGTGCAACAAGTCCCTTACCTATTGACCAATTTCACCACAATGTGTTGCAATGCGCTAAAGCAGAGGGCCACATCAGCATTCTGGTTGTCTTAAAAAGGCCAGGTAATAAAAAACACAGAACAAAACGCAAATGGGAACATTTAAATCTATGCTTACAGAAACAGAATTATTTTCTCTAGAACAGATGCAGAAATTATTTTTCCTAGGACAGATGCTGAATTATTTTGCCTAGGATAGAAGGAGACAGAATTATTTTTCCCAGGATAGCCACAGAATTATTTCAGCCAGGACAGAGTGGGTTAGGCGGGCACCCCTTGTGTGGTGGGAGCTGGTTGCACAGAGACATAGGACAGGCGCACACCAGCTGCTTTGATATGCACCACACCTATGGACAGGATTATAGGTGGTACTGCGCTCCTATATGGGGTGCAGCATAGCAGCACATCACTCGGCAGAGCCACACACAGGTGTAAAGATGTGCTGCTGGTGTCAGAGGTCTTGGAGTAACCAGACCAGCTAGAAACTCAGTTGTATATAATAAAGATTTTAAATCAGGAGGTAATGGATACCTTGGGTTTAGGGACCAGCCCAGGTTCCATAATTTGGTTGCTTGTTCCAGCTAGAAAGGGCACTGCCCCCATTTGGTACATGTCAGAGGGCCACATAAAAAGGCTTGGAGGGCCCCCGTACCTTGAGTTTGACATTGAGAGTTCTCTGACTTTTATGCCGTATGTTCCTTGGCACTCGCCCTCCCCATATTGTAACTTGGTCTGTAACTTGTTTGGCACTTTGTGAGTTGATGTGCTTTCCAAATGCTTCCACTGCTCAATAATACTAAACAAAATTGAGTCTTAGAGTATTGAAATGTTACAGGGGTGGTATCCGTTTACAGTAGCACATTGGATTTGAGTGAGCTCTTTAGAAGAAGCCATCTTGTCTGTAAAAGCAGACTGAATTTTTTACTTTTGGTCCAGTCACTATAATTCCTAGGGGGCATCTGATTGGGAATCGCAGCCCAAACCCCTGCATGAGCAACCACACAAGATTCAATTTAGCACATCTAAATGTGGCACAGGCATACCCTGCTTCCCTGTGGAGAAGAGATAGCGACTTCGTCAACTTCCTGTGTCACATTTGAAAACACCCCTGGTTTGGTAGGGCAGCTCAAACAGAGGGTTCGGCGCTGATTCTGATTGGCCAAATATGACTGGAAATGTATTCTTTATAACAGGGCAAATAGGTCAAATAGCCCTCAGGTGAAAATAAAACAATTCTGCCCCCCTCCTTAGGATGCTATGGGGCTTCTGTTGTACTATAATGGTATGTTTTATGCTGTGCCTCTTCCTTTTGAAGCAGACAGTGCCCCCTACACATGACTGAGAACAATAAGGAAGAATGGAGGTGGCCTGATGTAGGACGGCACCACTAACAGTGGCCCTGACTCATCTGCTGAAAATAATGGCTGGCATACAATCAACCTTTGCCTACACCATGGCTTTGGCACCCAGGAGGATTGCTCTTCTCGACCCACCCCTAGAAATGGCCCTGCTTTTTAGTGATGCATTATCATCAATCTGTGAGTGTGAAAGAATGAAGATGACTGCTTCATACTACAGGGAGGCATAAGAATGGCTAGAAACACTTTGCACAGGCTGTGGCAAGTTTCCAGAAAATCTTTCCAATCCCGGTCAGATCCCCGATGTATCAATTCACCAGATTGCCCTAAACAACCATTGAACCTATTCTGATAGCTTATGCTAATATTCATTCCTGGATCTGCTGCTACCTACATTCAGCACCACCAGCCAACATTCAAATAATGTCACTGCATCCAAATTGGCTCATTACTGTACAGAGACATGCCGTGATTCCCACATTATCAGAACTGCAGAAATATTATGGGAAAGCTTGAAAAGAAATGGCTACAGAAGGAGAAAAATTCCCCAAGGTGATCTATGCTTGTAGAGTTAAATTGGCGCACTCCGATATGAGGAATAAAGTAACTAATGGAGTCACAGTTCACAAACCATCCTGTGTGTTGCCGCAGAAGTAAATTTATACCGACACAGTCGCTGGGAGTTCTGTCACTTGGTCGTTATTCATCACCAATGAGAGAAGAGTGCTTATATTAGATGGTTAATAAAAAAAATCCCAATTTACTGCCAATGCATAAAACCACCGTGACCTTCATAAAAGATACTCACTGTAGCTGACATTTTAAAACTGGTTCCTTCAAGTGCGCCAGTGAATTCTTTATTCTGCTATAAAGCAGTGGCAATTACTTTATTTTATCAGCTGAACAGGTTTGTAGAGAGAAGCAGAACAAACAAAGAATCCATCTAAAGAGAGGCTCAATGTTTAAAGTGGACCAACACCCAGGGGGGATCGGATCAGATCCCTCCCCGCGGGGCATCTGAAATCGGGATGTCCTGCGGGGTGAAACCCCCCAGGAAGCCCACAATCCTACCTTTTCCACGTTCCAGCGGCGCATGCGCGTCCACCGCCGCCGCCTCCCATGCGTCCCTCTAGCAGGGCGCGCTCCCGCACCAGCCATTTGGGAATGGCTGGCGCTGGTGCACTCCCTGTAAGAGGAACGCGCGGGAGGCGGCGGTGGACGCGCTCTGCTTGTCCGGCGATGCCTCTCGCTTGTCCGGCGGCGGGGATTGGCTGCAGCGGTCACGTGGGAGCGGGGTGAGGTGAGTTTTCGGGGCTTTCTGGGGGGTTTCTTACAGCGGGGCACCCCCGATCGGGGTGCCCCACCGAAGTGGACCAAAACCCAGGATAGTCAAAATTCTGGGTGTTGGTCCACTTTAAAACCTCCCCAAAACCTCACAGGTCTGCTCCCCCCCCCCCATTTGGTTTTACCTTTGAGCACTATTTACTCACATCGCTGGGTGACCCTTCTGGATCCCTCGGATTCCGGCCGACCTTCCGACGGGCGGCGCCATCTTGCATCCCATCAGACATTGCGCGCGTCCCACAATCTCGTGCCTGTGCAGTGCACAATGGGATGCAATGGAGTCACCCGGAATCTTGCAAGACTTCGCTGTGCGGCGCGGGACTTTGAAGAGCACAGCTAAGCCGACTGGGGGGGAGGGGGGGGGCAGAGGATTGTGCCCTGAAGCAGCCAGATGTCGCCACAGCAGGCAGCGGCAACATCCAAAAGGTAATTATGGGCCAATGGGGGGAGGGACGGCCCTTTTTATTTTTGGTCCGATGTTCCTCTTTATGCATTTTGGGTCTGATTTACTAACTGCTTCGTCATTATTTGCCACATTCACCCCCAAAAATGTGCCATTTTCACCCGACTACAGCAGCGTCTGCTGAATTTACTGCTACTTCAGATTAGTTGGGTGAATGCAGACACTTGAGCAGTCAGCAAATCCCATAGAAATCAATGTTTTTTATTTTAGCAAAATAGTCTCTTTAGGTCATTTTTGTATCTGTACCGGATATTTTGTGCTTCAACACAGGGCCGGCGCCAGCAAAGGGGGAAACCTGGGCAATTGCCAGGGCCCCTGGCATCTTAATGGGACCACTCAGGCTCACACTTGATGGCATTTTTTTTACAGTGGACCCGAACCACCAAATGCCAGGTGTTTCGTACAGACCTGCTCATGGTTGGCCTCAGCAACAAGGGATGAACAGCAACTTTGGAGAAGGTGGCATGGAATGGAGGGCAATTTATGGAAGCTCAGATGGTAGTGAGAACCAGGTGACAACTGACAGCAATGATGGAGTCTTTAGTAGCCACAGAGCAAGCAATAAGGGCTGAAGGGTGCTTGGTGGCAGTAAAGAATGCAACAAGGACTAGAGGACAATTGGTGGCTATAGGGAAGGCAATAAGTACTGGAGGGCGATCAGCAGCAGAAGATGACCCATTTGTGGCAGTGGAGCTGAAAGGTGACATCATGTGATTTACTACTTTGCGGCCCACTAAGATTCTCCTTCCCAAGGGCCCCCACAAACCCAGAGCAGACCCTGCTTGAACATCACATAGTATTTGAAAAACAACTAATAAAACAGATTTCACATTCCTTTTTAAGTCCTTTAAAACTCGTTATATAAGAATTTTCAAACAAACAAGAAAACCACACATATATTTTTACCTGGCATTAATTATGCTGTTGGGTTTCCTATAAATGCATGTGCTTGGCTCCAACCCTGTGTAGAGTCTTCTCAAAGCCTAACCATGCTCTCCAACCCTCCTGATACCTCTTAGACCTTGTGGGGTCTTTGGGCCTTTCTGTTTCGTGATTTTGGGCTTGTTATTGCCTTCTCGTTCTTGCTGGGCCTTGTGGTCATTCTTAGTTCATGTCCAACAGTGAAGTGTCCAGCTTGTAGGTGAAGTAAAACGTAACTTTTAATTCAAAGATTATTTAAAAGAGTAGCAAATCCACAAATCCATATAAAATAGTAGTGGTAATTAAGAGTCCAGCATACATCTCCCAGACCAGCATATAAACAGCCCCACTACACGGACCTTCTTAGTTCATGCCTTGTCTGTGCTGGGGCTTACAGCCCTTCATAGTTTATTTATTTATCTGTACTGGGGCTTATAGCCTTCATTATTGATCCCATAGCCTGCACTGGGGTGTACATATGCCCTGTATTTCCTGTTCCCAAGTCTGCTACCACCAAGGGACTACCTGGGGCCTGCGCATATCTACCTTCATGGGCACTGCTGAAGAACTGGGTGGATTATTGGCTCTCTGAGTACTGTCCTACCCACGCCCCGGGTGGTCTGCAGCTTGCCTCTTTGGTGGTTCAGGTGGGTTGTCCAGAGTTAAGTGCCCGCTCACTGTTGTGCTACTCTCAGTTATTGGCAGCTCAGGGTTTAGGTTCCGTCCCACCGGCAGAAGGACAAAAGCAGCCAGGTGTCGCAGGTCAGATAATCTTTATTGTGCGGGGGGAGTGAGAGGGGGCTGCTAAGCCACCTCTCTGTAAGCAACCAGTCTACTCACATGGCATTTGGAGAGGGGTCTACGGGAGAAGGGCAGGGCTAGGCAGCAGGAGAGCTCCATGATGGATATGCTGTGTGGACAGATAGCAGGTTCCCTTTAGCACCCCCAACCCCCAGGCTCAACATGCAGCGTTAGCAGCTCTGGCTGTGTAAGAAGAATCACTGGGACAAAGCTCCTCCTCCTGAAACTTCATCTGCACAGCACAAGAAATGGAAGCTCAGACCCGGCCAGCAACATCAGCGTATGAGCTGCTACTCCAATCTGCTCTGAATGTGCACTAGGCAGTACACTGCAATATCTTTCTGGTTTTAATGTATGTGTATGAGTGTGTTTTATCATGTCTGTGTGTGCAGTGAAACAGAAACACTGCGAGAGATGGAGGAGGACATCCCCCGGTACTGAAATGAAGAAAGAAAAAGTAGTTGAACTGAGATTGATAAAGTTTATTGTTTGGTGTGTTTATTTTTTACACCTCAGTGAACTGGTAAGGGGCTATACCAACATATTATCCACATCCCCATTTAGGGGGCGAGGAAGAGCCCGGTTCCCATTGGTAAGGGCACAGGGTTTTTCCACGGGTATCCATGTCACTGCTGGAAGAGCCCTGAACCCCTACAAAAGGGCATAAGAGCTTGTAACTTGCATTGCCGGGGACCCAACACAGCTTTTGTTCGCTGGTTTACAAGCCCCGATGCCTGGCTGCCTTTTGGGGTGGGGGGGGGGGCACTCAGTTTCTTTTGTTAAAAAACATTTCTAACTAAAAAAGCCCTCTGTCAGTTTCATTGATACAATTAATGCAGCTGATAGACTAAGGTATAGACTATTCCATGTGTATGTGTGAGAGTGTGAGGGGAAAGCTGGAAAATGGAGGACCGGCATGTGGGCAGGGAGCCAGTGTAAGTAACTGCTTCCTGCCTGCCCCGAGTCCTCCAATGTCCTGTGCTCCCTTTAATATCACATGCAATGGTGCCACTGTGCCACTACGCCAGTTAAAGTGGACCTTCAGCGTGATTTAATGAAAAGCCCAAACTCTTAAAAAATGGTTCCCCAGCATCTAAAATAAATATATTTTACGTTTTTAGTCACTAACTTATTATTCTTTCCCCCACTGGGCTGTGACTCTGTTCAGGAATTTAGGATACGGGCGCCGCCATCTTGACTCAGAAGCATCACACTTACTGAGGAGAGGAGAGTGGCATAAGGTACAGGTACAGGTTATAGCTGTGCTTTGCTCAGACAGAGCAGAGCTGGGGTCAGGAAAAGGTCAGCAATCCCAGAATGCAGAGCAGCACAGTCAGGAGGAACTTCCTGTTTGCAGGCTGCCTGTTAAGATGGCGGCTTCCATAAGCCGCCATCTTGGATGTTTAAAGGCTCATAACATGCAGTAGGATGATTTTTAATGTGGACAATCTGTATGCACAGGGTGGGGGAAACATATAAGATAGACTCTTATTCAGAGTGAAGGTCCGCTTTAAGTATATTAGGGGAATTCTTTCACACTGCCTGTTAGAGGGATGGGGGGATTCTGTGACAGTGCTTATTATGTGCGATTAGGGGTATTCTGCCACACTGCCTGTTATAGGGATGTTGGGGGGATTCTGCACACTACATATTATAGGGGATTGGGGGGTATTGCCACACTGCCTGTTAGAGGGATGGGGGGATCTGCTACACTGCCTATTAGAGTGATTGGCAAGATTTTGCCACAGTGCCTGTTATACGGGGATTACCGAGAGACTCGGCACAATGCATCTTATAGGGGATTTGGGAGGAGGGGATATTGCCGAACTGCCTAATATAGGGGATTTTGGGGATTCTGCTGCACTGCCTATTACAGGGAATTGGGGGGAATCTGTTGCACTGCCTGTTATAGGGGGATTGGGGGCTACTGCACACTGCATGTTATAGGGGGATTGGGGGGTATTCTGCCACACTGCATATTTTAGGGCTCTAGGGGGGATTTCACACACTACCTGTTGCTATTATGTTTTGGGAGTGGGGTATTTTAGCACACAATTTGGTTCAGGATATTCTCTTTCTATTTTTTTCCCTAAAAATCTAAAGTGTGTCCTTAGGTCAGTTTCGTCTTATGGGGCAGAAAAGAAATGTATGACCACCATCTTGCCACCAGTTTGGGCTGTTAGAATGCAGATACGGTAGTTTATTTCCCCCCTCCGGTTCTATCAGTGAGATGTGAAGATCTTCCGCAGCTTCCAGACGATATGAAATCATCCCTTTAGAATTTATTAGAGACATAAATTCACAAAGAAGCCACTCACACGGGATTTTCATAAAATCAGCAATTCCAGAAAGAGGAATCACGTTGCTTCCAACAAGAAAATTATAAAGCAGCTCAATTAGGCCTAGTTAAGAAATGTTTTTACTTCTCTTTCCATCAACTTCGTTCCCCTGTTAAACAAGAAAAATAAAGACGAGTCTTTGTCTGGCTTTTTCTTCCTTCAAAACAAAAGAAAATTGATGAAAATTGCTTCTACAGCAGCATTTACTAAACGCTAACAATGGCAGAGATTTTAATGCTCTGATGGAGCTGAATGTTACTCCGCTTTTCATTTGTGTACGTCCTTTGTTTGCCATCTAAACGCACTAAATTATTTTTTACTAGACAGTGTTAAAGTAGTACTCTGTGCATAGAAAAAAAAAGAAATAAAAAATAGGGTGTAAATAAGGTCCCAGAAGCAGGATTGTTATTATTAAATGAAATCATGAAAACGGTCTAGAATTAAAAAAAAATTTTGATAAAGAAATTGTAAATGACTGTCTCCAGAGGTGATGTATTGACAATTAAAAGAAGAAAGAAAAGTGAGAAAGAAATATGTGCTGCATATGTGTGAATCTGTAGCCTCCCTTTTTAGGGGGCCTTTTAAAGCGGGGAAAAAACCCCGACTCCTGGGTCTTGTTCTGTGCGCACGGGACATCCCAAATTGGAAACGCCTCTCTCCGGTCCAATGGTGGATTTGCATTCGCCCAATCAGAGCCTTGTTTACATTCATTAGCAAAGAGCTCTGATTGAGGATGTGGGGGATATAGAAGTCAAAAGAATGGGTTTTGGTCTACATTATTAGGCTAATTGGAAACTCTTTGATTACTGTTTAAAGAGATCCTATACCCAGAAAGGAAGTTTATGTCGTCACCTTCTATCCCCAGCCCAGTGCCCCAAAACAGCCTGTTTTTTTTGTTTTACTAAAGCCTTTGCCCAATATTCATAACGACACAAACCAGGTGCATTCTACTGTTCGAATGGTCGGCCATATTGCTCCCTGGTGATTTACAGCGATGATCCATTCAGTTATACACAGCTCAGCACCGGTGTTTTTATGAATATTGGGCAAAGGCTTTAGTAAAAAAAAAATATATAGGCTGTTTTAGGGGCAGTGGGCTGGGGATAGAAGTTGATGACATAAACTTAGGATCACTTTGAAGATGATCATGCCTGTGGAGGTGGAGGACACACCTACAGTCTTTGGGATGCCTTCTAGATAAGCTTTAGGGTTCATTTGTGAAGTGGCCCTAGGGCAGAGCCAAGATGTGTAAAAGGTCCCTGCTTGGTTAAACAGGCACAAACAGGGGCAGGCAAAACAAAGCTTTTTTTAGGCCCCCTGGCAAACGGGCCTACACCAGCTTGACTCCTGGCTCCTCAACCAGAAATGACCTCCAGGATCCTGTCCCTCCTCAAGGTGACGGAGAGCACATCAACCTAGGCTTCTCTCAACCGTGCTACCTAAGGAGGTACTCCTGCGGCCGGACATACGAGGCCTCTGACTCCAGGGTTGGCTGCTATGCTCCTTCTAGCACACTGTGCCAACACTCTTTACACACGTTATCTTCTTCTATTGCTTTCCTCTCCTGAGGGACAACACTGTAACCACAAGCAGCCTTTCAGGGAGTCTCATGACTAACGCTAACGTTACAACCTCCTTCCTGCTTCCCCTCGTTTTTCTGAGAATGAACGTTTCAGCTTCAGATTGTAAACCCGCAAGGCCTTGTGTATTGCAGTATGATGGTGTATTAGCATTTCTTTCACATATAGCTCATAATGCTCCTGTATTGTAAGTTAGTTGTGTTACCCTGTTTGTAATTCCACATCTAAAGCGTCATAAAAGATGATGGTGCTTTATAAATAAACAATAATAATAACTTACATTAAGGTGGAACTTAATTCTTTCCCTGTCTGTCTATTTCTTATCCAATATTGCCATCAAGTGGTCCAACTATGTCACTATGTAACTATCCACAAAAAAGTTAAAAGGATTTTCACTAAAGCTGCCACTTCAAATTTAAACCCGACCAACACCCTTTTTTTCCTTAAAGAGTGTTGGTCCCGCTGTCAGCTAATCAAAACAAGCTCGGGAGGCATCCAGAATGCTGGAGTCCCCCCCCCGCACGTAAACCCTCAGAATGCCCGTAATTTTCAACTTCACTACAAGCCAGCACCAGGAAAGGAGTCCCGCAATTGGCCGCCGGACAGTCACAAAGGTACGACCTACCCCAAAGTTTGGGTCCGGCAAGTTTGGGCAAACTTTGATAAAAAGTTTGGGTTCGAAATCTGAACCTAGTCCCCATGGAAATCTTTGTCGGATGATTCTGCCTCTGGGGGGCCCTCCAGATGGGGGCACGTGTCAAGGGGCCCCCAGAGGCAAAATCAGGGGAGAAAAAAAAAATTTTGGTTGATGGCGGTCTGGCGAGCGGCTGATCTCAAAGGTGCCGTACTGACGAGTTGCAGTCTGTCCGCATCCCTGGTCCCCTGTTCGGGCACACACACACAGCTATAGGGAAGCCGGGGATCCCTGTAGCGTAAAATGATCTCCATTGTATAATAAGGCCCCTTAGAACATAAAACATATTGATTATACAATTCCTGAACAAATAACTTGCAAAGAGTTAAATGAATGAGAGATAAAAGCTGTCCCCTCCCCATCTGGTTTTAGGTGTTAGAAATTATATTTACATTCCAAGTATAGGGGTGAGGTGTGTACATAATATTCCTATTATCATTTAATATAATTAGATATTACATTGTACAGAAGAAAAATAATAACTGGGTTAGTTATACTCCCAAGTTCCAGTGTTAGAGAGGGAGGATCCTCCGTGCACTGCACTGGGAATATTTTTCTCTGTTATGGGGCACCCAGTTGTTCTCACTGCCCTGATGCATTTCGCAATGGGCGTCATCAGCGGGTGGCAGGATTCATTCTGCTGGGCAGAATACGTTTTTATGACTGCCAAGGGGATGCTTAAAGCCGGACCAACAGTCAAAAATGACTTAAACCAGACCAATACAACAAACAGGGCTCATATGCATCCCTCCCCAGGGCAATTGACATTACCGCACATAAAAATTAATTTGCCTTTTTCTAACTCCTGCCTTGGTAAATTTTAGAAACAAAATGGCGGTTCATGCATTTGCGTCTGATGCATCTGCAAACAGGACTGTTACTGTGCATTTTCAGTAATGTCAGTTGAAGCCAAGCAGCAGCATGGCTGAGATCCTGGGAGAGGAAGCTCCAAAATAGCCACTACCTTTCTTTTCCAACTGTGCCAGGCACCTGGTCCGGTTTAAATATGACGTATGCTGGGGTTAAGGTGTAAACTGGGCAGAAATAGTAAATGCTTGTCATTAATCTTATAAAACCTTAGAGTTCTCCTTAAATGTCCATGTTGTAGTTAGGTGAGCATTGCTGTCTCTTCAGATTGGAATCACATACTGTAGGTTAGGAGAGGAGGGAGCTATGTGAAGGCTTACCAGGTAGATGGACCCCCCCCCCCCCCCTCCTCTAACACTGGATGTCACAGAACATCTTAGGTGTATTTTAATTCTCTATGTGTGTATGTTGAGGTAATACATATGTGTGTGTGTGTATACAGATAAATATATCTATATATACACTTAACCTGACCTGCCTGTAAACCCCTCATTTCTTTTCTCCCCCCTCCCACTTGGATTTCCTAGTTATCTAACCCTCACATGTCAGTTCAATGCTGATAACCATCCCCTCTTCACATCTTTTCCTCCCTCACACCTAGTAATAAAACCACTTGAAAAAGCCAAATAAACAAATTGCAAATAGATCCCAGCTAGGTCCATCATGCTTGTCACCCCCCTCCCTTGGAATGTGGTCAGTTGGTATCATATAGCAGAAATGGGAGGGGTGGGGAGGCCCGCTGTTCTGGGGCTATAAGCATGGCTCGGAAGAATGGCGACACACCCCATCTGACCATCAAGATTGACACACGCTGGCTTTTAACATCCAAGCTGAACAAGACCAGAAAGCGTGTGAGGACAATTGATTTGATCAAAGAGAACGCAGCCCAGACGGACTTTTAAGTATATTTTCCACCTTCTTTTATTTTGCATTGCTATTTATCTTATTTACCGTGTTTTATAGTTAACTCTGGTTTTATCACCTTGCATCGTGTTTCTTGTTGTTTTGTGTTTTTCTGTTTGTTTACATAAATTCTAAAAATACAGCAGATGCTCTCAATTGATCTGATACAAAAAGCCCACGCTATTTCTGAAGAGCCTGGCTACCTTACTTGCCTAGGACGCTCGATCGCCCCCACCTGGAAGTGGTTGTGGGTCGATTGATGCGTTTGATCTGATTGTATTGTGTGTGGCCTGTATTATATTATAGAGTTGAGCACTGATTGTGCTCTGGTGGCAGCAGTTTATAGCCACGTGTGTTGCCAATTAAAGAATTGCAGTGACACACGTGGGGTACGATTGGCCGGTCTGATCAGATGAACGAACAATAGGTCTGATCAACCTGTGCAATCGTCACACTGGACTTACCTTGAGGCTATTACTAACCCAGTTAATATGTTTCTTCTGTACAATGTAACAAGTGGTTCTCATAATACTGAATGATAATAGGAACATTCTGTTCTATACTTGTAAATGTAAAGAACCTTCTTGTATAATTATCACTATTGCACCTATATATAACACCTATAACAGACGGCGAGGCCACAGCTTTTATCCCTCATTTGTTCCAAGTGCCTCCTACAAGGTGCGCTGCCTGGTAATAGACCCATCCAAAACATCTGACCTGCCTTTCTAAAGGAAAGGGTTAAATTACCTGCTTTCTGTTTGCCCCATGTTGGCTGTTAGGGTCTGAATCTTTTATTCACCAGCACTTTTCATTTCCTGATGAACCATTCTGAACTTACTACTTTATGCCGACTTCTTTTTCTCAGTCCCCAAAATGAATTCACTTCCCAGAGGACTGTCATACTGAAACATGCATGGATGAGTCATCCTCTTCTGCTGAGAAGGCCCAGCAGAAGGGTGGAAGTTCACTAGTTCTTATTAGGAAATATAAAGCAGGCTGAATAAAAGATGCCGCCCCTCACATTCAGAATGGAGAGAGCAGGAAACAGCCTAATTTAACCCTTTGTCTGGAATCTCCTTTTAAAGTTCTTGTTCAGGCAATACCATAAAAAGGTATACACTCACCTGTTGTCCCATGCAACACACCATTGAGGGAGAACGACCAATTCCATAATCCACCACTGAGCAGACATTGTGGCATCCATCAATATGGCTTTAAGTTCCCCAACACCATCAGCATCTGCGCCTTTGAAAAAGTTGTTGTTTAGACAACGAAACGCGTCAGGCGGCAGGACACGGGGAATTTTACATTTGTGCACGCCATTTTTAACATTTGGAGATTCCAGCCTTACCCTACCAGCGGCCGCGGTGGGGAAGCTTGGGGACATCTTTCATACTTTTTTATGCCTTTTATGCATTGATACCAAGAATCTGTTTGTGAGTAACTTCAATTAGTATTAAAACCTGTTTGAATATACTGAGTTGCACTAGATCCGCTTTCTTCTCTTTTCCATGGGACAACACTAAATGAGATCATCAGGCATTGCTCTGATTATTGAGCAGATATTTCTGATTATCTGATAACGACCTGGAATTTAAAGTGGAGGATCTGGACAACTACTCACTCATTAATAGTGGTGAAGAGCTTAATGGAATGTGTGGCATGAGTTCTTATTTTGGCTGGTAAGTGTATATAAGAGAGGTGGAGGGCACGTGTTGAAGTGTGCATGCTTCCTGGGATCTCCTTAGTACACTCTTACTTGTACCATCGATGAAGCCTTGTTTTTGATCTAAACGGACTGCTCTGTGCATTATTATTATTTTAATAAGTTCCCCAACACGCCTACTCTATTGCAATGGAGGGGGCGTGCCAAGGACAGGAACAATAAGCCTGGTTTAGGACGCCCACTTCAATACAATTATTGGAGTAGGCTTGTGGGGTTGTAAAAAAGGCTCCGAGGAAGCTGGCTCCCCACCATTGTTAGGTATAAAGATGCCGGCACTGCATGGAGGAGCTGCAGGTGAGTATGGACTTGTTTCTGCCTGGACAATACCTTTACATTCCTGTAAGTTTCAGGCTTTGTAACTATGGGCCTTGGGGCAGCATAAAGATCCTGAGTATTGGAGAATTCATTATCTATCAGCACTAGAACATCCGGCTGCTGCTTATCACCGATTGGTATAAATAAAGGCCTTAGATTGAAGGAACAGAAATTATAAATGTGATTAATGTTCCTAAACTTCCTACAAAAGTTACATTCATTATAAAATATAAAAAATATAAAAAATAATAATATAATAAGAGATTTTTTTCCGACTCCACAGCCCTAGTTACAAAGTTACTTCAGGACACAGCAAAAACAGTTTATCATGTAACCTCTTCCTGCCCTGACTGGGTGAAACACACATTTTGGCTTGAAATCCTTTGTAATGGTTAGAAAGAAAAAAATAAGAAAGGAAAAATACACATTTTTCCACAGATTATCTTCAATATTGTTACAATTAAATTTGTCATCTGATGACACAAAAAGTTTACGGTGTCATGTGAAACAGTTATATTAGGCTTGAAATTATTTACAATAGTCCCATTGATACAATTGAAAAAAGGGCATGGTAAAGAAGGGGTTAAAAATATAATGCTCCACATAGAATAATCTTACTACAATTAGAGAGGAGGCACTGGCTAGTCCTCATAATTAAGTTAACTTCTGTTTTAAAGTGGACCAAAACCCTCCCTGGAGTCTATGAGACTTCAGGTCAGGCATACTCGCCCCCCCCCCCCCCCCGGGGCATCCAGATTTGGGATGCCTTGCTATGTCAAACCCCCCAGTTTGACCCAGTTTAACCAAGTTTAGAGACAGATTGTAGGTTGGTCTGCAAGCTAACAGGGTTGAGTGCTGTGGCTCCTTTAAGACTGTTGTATCCTAATTGCCCTTCTAACCTGCAGCTATTTATTAAACATTCTTTTGACTGTAAGTTCACTTTAACAAAAGAAAATACAATTCTGTGAAACTCACCTGTAGAATTGTTTTTGAATATATCCAGTCCAGGTCGTCCCAGAAGTAATGACATGTGGGTCTTCCGCCCCAAGGGGGAGCTCTCGACTGCAAGATCAAAAGCTGTCGCTCCTCCCAGCCCCCTATAAAAGCAGGTGTCTCACTATGATTTCCCAGTGGTTAAACAGCAGTAAGAAAAGAGACAGGCCGGGAGGCCAAGAAACCATGTTACTTCACATAGCTTCAGTATGTACTCTCTCCAACAAAACACATAAGGACAACGGTCCAATATAAAAATGGTAATCACCATAACAGGCAAACAAGAGATAATGAAAAGCAAGGGCGGGGTGGGACGACCTGGACTGGATATATTCAAAAACAATTCTACAGGTGAGTTTCACAGAACTGTATTTTTCACTATATCCAGTCCAGGGCGCCCCAGAAGTAATGACATGTGGGACATCCAAAAGCAGTGTCCAATAGGGCGGGATCCCCAGTGCGGAACAGCATGTAGTTCATTTCACGAACGCCTGAAGCACCTTTCGGCCAAAGACAGCATCAGCTGAGGCCCTAACATCAACCTTGTAAAACTTTGTAAAAGTGTTAACAGAAGACCAAGTGGCAGCCTTACAAACTTGTTCAACAGATGCTTGGTGCTGAAAAGCCCAAGAGGCACCAATAGCTCTGGTAGAATGAGCTGTGATCCGAAAAGGGGTTTCCTTCCCCCTGGCAGAAAATGCTTGCACCACCGCCTGTCTGATCCACTTACTAAGAGTGAACTTGGCTGGTGGCAAGCCCTTCCTAGAACCTTCTGTTAGGACAAAGAGCAAATCCGATTTCCTGAAGGATTCAGTCGCAACCAGGTAATACTTAATGGCTCTGACCACATCCAAGGCATGGAGGGTCCTTTCCTTAGAATTTGTTGGTGCTGGACACAAGGAAGGTAAGACAACTTCCTCATTAAGATGAAAGGGAGAAACGGCCTTAGGCAAAAAAATCAGGTTTAAAGCGAAAAACCACCTTATTCTTATGCTGCTCAAAATAAGGAGGCTTCATACAAAGCGCGGCCAGTTCTGACATGCGACGCACAGAGGTGATCGCTACCAAAAAGACCACCTTGAGGGTCAAAATAGACAATGCAGCATCGCACAAAGGCTCAAAGGGAGGACCCTGGAGAGCAGAAAGTACCAAATTCAAGGCCCACACCGGTAATACAGGCTTATGCGGTGGACGTACATGGGAGACATGGGTGAAAAAATTCTTGATCAATCTATGATTGGAGACCCAACTCTAAACCGTGTTGTAAAAACTCCAAGATCCTAGAGATAGAGAATGTGCGACAAGGGAGCCTCTTGGATTCACACCAAGCAATATAAGCGTGCCAAACTCTGTAATATATCATGGAAGAAGACTTCTTCCGTGCCTGAATCATGGTATGCACAACCATGGCTGACAGCCCCTTTTCCATCAGGGTTGAGGTCTCAATAGCCAGGCCGTCAAAGCCAGCGTCTGTAAATGTGTGAGAAGCCCTGGGTCATCGGGCATGATGTAGCGATCCACTGACATCTGAACTATGTCCGCAAACCAACTCCTTCTCGAGGAGCCACTAGGATGGTTGGAACCCCTTCCTGGGCTATCTTGCACAGCACTCGTCCCAGGAGTGGAAACGGAAGGAATGCATAAAGGAGCCTGAACTCCGTCCAAGGAATTGCCAGAGTGTCTGTGGCAAAGGCCAGAGGATATCTTGACAGGGAGACGAACCTTGGGAGCTTGTGATTGTGTCTGGAGGCAAACAGGTCCACATCCGGCTGACCCCAGCGGAGACACAGGGCGTGAAAGATCTTGTCGTTGAGAGACCATTCCCCCAGATGAGAGGCCCCCCTACTCAGGGAATCTGCCTCCTGGTTTTCTACCCCGGGGGTTTCTGGGGTCCAGCCACCACAAGAGGGACTGTCTGGTCAGGGGGGGCAGTGAAAATTCCTGTTCCAGCGACTCCTTCATCCGGTCCCAGACGGTCAACAGGTTCAATTGAAGAGGTCTCATGTGGAATTGGGCGAAGTGCACTGCCTCGAAGCATGACACCATTATGCCCACCAGCCTCATCCTCAGATGGATCGATGGCCGCTGACAAGACAGCAAGGTCTGCACCTGCGTCTGAAGGCCCAACACCTTCTGGTGTGGCAGTAAAACCTTGACCTGAGAGGAGTCTAAAGTCATGCCCAGGAAGGACCTCACCATTGAGGGAGTGATCGAAGACTTGGGGTAATTGATTACCCATCCGAAAGCCTCTAGAGTGGATAACACCGTCCGGGTGTCGCTCTCGGCCTGCTGAAGGGACTGAGATGCAATTAGTAAATCGTCCAGATAAGGCAGCACACGAATGCCCCGATTCCTCAGAATAGCCATGATGCCTGCCAGCACCTTGGTGAAAACCCAGGGGGCTGAGGATATCATGAATGGCAGAGCCACAAACTGGTAATGCTGGTCCTCCAGAGCAAATCTCAGGAACCTCTGATGTCCCTGGAATATCGGGATGTGCAAGTAGGCATCCCTGATGTCCACCGTGGTCATGAAGTCGCCGGGCCGAAGCAAGCTCACCACTGACTGTAAGGTTTTCATGCGGAAATGCCTGACTCTTTACAAACCTGTTGAGACCCTTCAGGTCCATCCTTCTTGGGAACCGTGATAAGGTTGGAGTAAAAACCTTGACCCTGCTCCTGACGAGGTACAGGGCAAATCACACCTAACCGCAGGAGGTGCTGCACAGCCATTCTCAGGCCCTGTGCCATCACTGGATTCTGGGATATGCGAGACTGAAGAAATCTTGAGGGCGGCCTGACTGTCAGCTCTATTTTGTAACCAGAGGACACCACCTCCTGAATCCACCGATCCGAGACGCGCTGTCTCCAGATATGAGCAAATAACGGAAGCTGTCCTCCCACCCGGATGGGTGAGGGCGCCTCCTCATGCCTGAGGAGCCTTGGTGGGGGGCTTGGATTTAGATCCCCAGGAGGGATTGGATCGGCCACGGGACCTACCTCGTCCCCAGGAATCTCTGCGGCCACCTGAAAATGAAGAGCCTCTTCCTCCTCGAAAGGAGCAATAGGCAGAGGAACCCCGAAAGTGCCGCGCAGGCTTTCGTCGCTGAGGGAGTCTACCATCCTTAATCAGGAGATCCAGACGCTTCCCGAACAACCTGTGCCCCACAAAGGGGATACTAGTGAGCGACTTCTTGGCCGCAGCATCAGCTGACCATTGGTGCAACGAGAGCGAGCAACGAAGCGCAACAAGCAGGGCTGAAACCCTGGCACCGAGCCAGACACCATTGTCCATGGCAGAGACAACAAAGGCAACAAAATCCACGCAAGCTTTGAGGTCTTTAAACTCCTCCGCCCGCTTGCGAGACTTAGCATTATCCACAAGACGTCTCACCTTCTTTCTGATGGCTAAGGAGACAATAGCCGCGGCACACACAGGGCGAAACCAAGCACCGGCAAAGGTGAAAGCATGACAAACTAACTGATCCATGCGCCTGTCAGCTGGATCAAGCAAGGAAGCAGTATCGGGAGACGGCAAACCGTAGTGTTGGATAACCCCGACACAGGGGAATCCACTTTGGGGGGACAGGACCATAGGCGGACCAGCTCCTCAGGAAAGGGATACCGCCTGTCCAAACCCTTAGGCACCGAAGGTAGCTTGTTGGGCCTTTCCCACTCCTTGAAGATCATATTAGAAAAATGGGCCTGCTCAGGAAAGACAAGTCTCTGTATCTCAGGCCGAAACAAATCACCCTGCTTCCTCTTAGCCGCTTTAGGAGGGAAAATATGCAACGTCTCAAAAACTGAAGCCAGCAACTTCTTCGTATCATCAGGGAGCCACATATCCTCGCCCGAGGAAGAACCAGGCCCGCTGTCATAGCCGGCAGAATAATCCACAGTGGAAATGGAGTCTCGCCTTCCTCCACGGAGCCCAGACCTCCAAAAAGATCATCACCATCATTATCCGAGTAAACGGTCTCGATGTGCTGCTTCTTACTCTTGGCCTTCTTAGGAGCCGTGCGAGAGATCTGTCTCTCAAGGCTGGCCACCCGGTATGCCAAATCAACTTGGGACCCCTTGCCGGCTTCCCCCTCGCTGGGGGCTGAGTGCAGCAGCGGGGGTTCTGAAAAGGCCACGGGCAAAAACGGGCTAGGGGCAGATACGCCCGCCCGATCATGCTTCAAAAAGACGCTCCTGGCGCAAGTGACACAAACAGTGCTGAGTCCGCCCAGAGGGCTGGCACTGCACATGGGGCAGAGCTTCACCCGCTCAGATGGGGCCCCTAGCTCGCTATCCCCAGAAGCCTCCATTATGGTGATTAGAATAATTGGTATGCTGGTTACAAGGCACTGATGGACCAAATCTGATAAGCCCTCTGAAATAGTCCCTCTTTTGAGATCCCTCTTAATAGGGAGAGGGGGCGGGGGCCCGGGAGGAACCACAACCTTCAATCCATCAAAGGGGCCCACCTAGAAGACACAAGCAGAAAAGTGCTATCAGTATCCCACAGCACATGCGCAATACAAACACAACAATAGATATCAGCAAGAGGGACTCACGACACCGACAGCGCTCAGCAGCCCGGCGGACTCCAGGCAGCGTGGCAAGGGAAGACAGCACAAGATGCGCAGAGCCAGCAGCTCGGCGCGTTCCTCGAGGGGCGGGCCGCACAGCAGTAACGAGAAAAGAGTCATCGTGTGGCCCCGCCCCCCCAACGGCGCGAAAGGAGTGCGCCCCCAAAATGGAGGACGAAGCCATAGCAGTAGCAAGACACAGGGCAGCCCATGGAGGGGCCCCTGTACCAGCCAGTGCGGCATGCGCACACGGCCGCATCTCAAGCCGCGGCCTCAGCAAGAAAAATCCATGGGCGAGCGGCAGACCGCACCCCACCCCTCACAGCGCAGCAGCCAAAGATGGAGGGGAGAGAGGGGCAGGATAACTCGAGGGAGTGAGGGAGGTAAATACAAAAAAAACAGTGCATAAGCCATTTCATCAAGGGACTACTTCAAAGAGCCACTACGATGTCTGCGCAAGTTAAAGTGAAAGGTCCACAAAAAACACACACAGTAATAAAGCTTGTGGGACAGGGAGGGTATGAAAACCCAGAGGGCATAAGTGGTTCCCCCACCCTATAGGCTCACCATCAGCCTAAGGCCGGCTACCCATTAAACAGGGTCTGCGGCCCAGAGCCTAGCTCTGCCAACGCCTGACCCCGGCATTCTTCCTACCGTCACCGTCCCGATCAGCCATGACTGGGAGGCAGTAGTGGGTCCACGGGATCAGCGGTAATGTCGCAGCGGCCGACGGGCTAGGAGGCCCCGCTCAGCTGCAATATCCAGGAGAGAGTATCCAACGCTCTTCAGCAGCCAGACTGCAAGATGAACACTGGGAAATCATAGTGAGACACCAGCTTTTATAGGGGGCCGGGAGGAGCGACAGCTTTTGATCTTGCAGTCGAGCGCCCCCTGGGGGCGGAATACCCACATGTCATTACTTCTGGGACGACCTGGACTAGATATAGGGAAAAATGTCAACATCCTGCGGTTTTCCCAGTCAAAGAAGTTCAGAAATCCCACCACTGGATATCCAGCAGTGAGTGACATGAGCGGCTCTAGCAGCTGTTATGGCTACTCAATGGCCTAAAGCCCCCGCTGACATCCTCTTGCTCCTGCGACTGTACAGGAAACACTGCACAGGCACAAGATCAGGGACAAACCTGGTGTCTGCTGGGAACATTAGAAAATACAAGATGGCACTGCCCTGTGGAAGGAGCTCAAGACTGAAGGACAGACAGACTAGATGAACTCAAGCCAGGAAGTGCAGATAGCCCAATTCAAAAATAGGGAATTGATAAGTTTGAGGGGTTGTCGATAACTTCCAGCTCAGCCTGATGGTTCTCTTTAAAGGAGATATATTGTGAAAACTCCAAGTTTAAAAAATCTATATAGGCACTCGAGATATATTAGAAGAAGGAGCTACTTACAGACACCCATCGAAAACAAAATTCCGCCACACGTGTGGTTTTCTTCTCTTTGGAAAAATATCATCCAGGGGTGGCCATTTGTGAATGCCCGGCACAGGGGATGCAGCCGCCAGCGCGCTTGGATCCGCATGCCTTAGGCGAAGTGGCGGGGTCGGATTCGAGCATGCTGATTGGACGAGCAGCTGCGCATGCGCCGTAGGACCGGGAAGAGGTGAGTTTCTTCGGACGACTTGAGGGGTTTCACACAGCTGGGCATCCCTGATAAGGGTGCTCCGTGAGCAAGGACCAAAACCTAGGAGTGTCAAAATCCTGTGTGTTTGGTCCCCTTTAAACAGTCTAAATATTTGCCAATAGAACGGTATGATGAGTCCATTCTATTGCACACATCAGGAGAATTGCAATAAGCAGTTATACCAACACAGGTTTGCTCAAAAGAGAGACCATTAGAGTGGAGCAGTCCACCTATATAAAAGCAGAATGACAAGCTCGGAACCTGTCACCTCGGATTATTCTTTATTACATTAAAAAGAAAGACAAAGGCTTGGATGGATTTTTGTTGCATGAAGAAAGTAACTCCTCCTCCTTGGACCATTCGGTATAGTGCTCCTTTAAAAGCGGACCTTCACCCTGAATAAGAGTCTATCTTATATGTTTCCCCCAACCTGTACTTGCAGATTGCTAACAATAAAAATCATCCTACCTGCATCTACTGCATTTTATGAGCCTTTAAACATCCAAGATGGCGGCTCACGGAGCCGGACTTAAACCGGACCTTCACCACGATTTTTTGAAAACCCTTATAAAACGATTCTCCAGCATCTAAAATTAATATATTTTAAGTTTTTAGTCACTCACTTATTATTCTTTCCCCCACTGGGCTGCAACACTGTTCAGGACTTTAAAGCGGAACAACACCCAGGGGTGATCGGCCCGGGAATCTATAAGATCACCTCCCTCACCACAGGGCATCCGAGATCGGGATGTCCCGCGGGGTGAAACCCCCCCCCAAAAGCCCCAAAAAACCTTACCTTATCGGCGACGGATCAGCCACCGCCACCTCCCGCGCGCCCCTCTAGCAGTGCGCGCTCCTGTAAGTGGGACACGTGGGAGGCGGCGGCAGCTTGTCCGTTGCTTGTCCGTCGCCGAAAAGGTAAGTTTTTTGGGGCTTTTGGGGGGGGGGGGTTACACACAGCGGGCCATCCTGATCTCGGATGCCCCGCTGAAGTGGACCAACACCTAGGATAGTGAAAATCCTGGGTGTTGGTCCACTTTAAGATACGGGTGCCGCCATCTTGACTCAGAAGCATCACACTTACTGAGGAGAGGAGAATGGGATAAAAGTACAGGGGGGCAGGTTAAAGCTGTGCTTTGCTCAGACAGAGCAGAGCTGGGGTCAGGAAAAGGTCAGCAATCCCAGAATGCAGAGCAGCACAGTCAGAAAGCACTTCCTGTTTGCAGGCTGCCTGATGTTCCATGAGCCGCCATCTTGGATGTTTGAAGGCTCATAACATGCAGTAGATGCAGGTAGGATGATTTTTAATGTGAGCAACCTGTATGTACAATGTGTGGGAAACATATAAGATAGGCTTTTATTCAGAGTGAAGGACCACTTTAAAGCAGACCTTCAGTGTCATTTAATGAAAAGCCCAAACCCTTAAAAAATGATTCCTCAGGATCTAAAATGAATATATTTACCATTTTTAATCACTTTTTAACTTTTCAGCACTCTCGGATATGGGTGCCACCATCTTGCCTCAGTAGCATCACATACTGAGGAGAGAAGAGGGGTCAAAAGTTCAGGGGGGCGGGTTATAGCTGTGCTTTGCACAGACAGAGCAGAGCTGGGGTCCGGAAAAGGTCAGCAATCCCAGAATGCAGAGCGACACAAAGGTGTCAGAAGACACTCTGTTTGCAGGCAGCCTGAAACTCCATGGGCCACTATCTTGAATGTTTAAAGGCTCAGAAAATGCAGTAGATGTAGGAAGGATCATTTTTAATGTGAGCAATCTGTATGTACAGGGTGTAGGAAACATATGAGATAGGCTCTTATTCAGAGTGAAGATCCGGTTTAAGTCGATTACTTATTATTCTTTCCACCACTGGCCTGCAACTCTGCTCAGCACTCTAGGATATGGGCGCCGCCATCTTGGCTCAGTAGCATCACATACTGAGGAGAGGGGTCAAGAGTGCAGGGGGCAAGTTATAGCTGTGCTTTGCACAGACAGAGCAGAGCTGGGGTCAGGAAAAGGTCAGCAATCCCAGAATGCAGAGCGGCACAGAAGACACAGCCTAAAACTCCGTGGGCTGCCATCTTGAATGTTTAAAGGCTCAGAAAATGCAGTAGATGCAGGTAGGATCATTTTTAATGTGAGCAATCTGTATGTACAGGGTGTGGGAAAACCTATAACATAAGCTGTTTTTCAGGGTGAAGGTCCGGTTTAAAGTGGTGTTAACCTTTTTAGGAATAGTTCCAGGCCTCATTCTGTATGGTCAACAAGATACAAAATACCCACTTCAGTATTTGGGGGTTTTATTCCTTTTAAAATAATTCATACAAATGGTTACACTCACAAACATGATTTTAACCAAAAAAAGAAAAAAATATATATTGCTAGCCTACCACATTACCAGGAAGGAATCAATGTAGGCAATGAAATGTACTACCTTTCAGTAGTCTAGATTTCCCGCATACCACCAATAATATATACTTTATTTTTTTTTTCATTTTCTGTTTTTCTTAAACTGTTGACAACAAGCACTATGCTCATTTATACTTTAAAAAAAAAAAACGTTTTGTAACTTTGTATGTATTTGAAATAATAGGGATCCATTCCAAAATAATGTCGGGGAAGAGGTTCCTCTTGCAAAAACAAAAATATAAAAAAGAAAAGGAACAAGCAGGTAGAAAAAAAGAACAATGCACTGTGTGGTTCGAAAGAAAATAAAATGAGAAAATGTATTGTCCTGAGAAGTTCGCCAACTGCCTTATTTACTGGGCATGTCACAACATATAAAAAGAATTTTAATTTTTTTTTTTTTTTTTTTTTTTTTTAGATTTTCTCCCCATTTGGAAAGTGGTTCTCTGAACGCCTCCCTTATGTCGATAATTATGCAAACAAACCATTTTTTTTTTTGAGGTTCTAAAAACTGTACACAGACAAGTACATTCATGAGATATTCAACTACTAACTTCTTTTGTTTAAACAAAGGACCCAAACAGGACACAGAACAGTGAGGTCAGTCCACTGAACGGGGACAAACTACATTGTTTAATATGCAGGGGAAACAAAATAATAAAAAAAAAGTCCCCAAAACGCGCTCTTTAGCTCCCATTTTATGCTGACGTTTGGATCAAATTCTAAAAACAATTATGATCTGCGGGAAAGTTTATTTTCTTGCTGCTATACGGAATCCAGGTGACTTTACTCTTCATGTTCTTCATCTCGTTGTCTCTGCCTGATCTCCGGATTCCCGATGCAAGGAATGGTCATCTTGTTACCTTGGTTTCAGGTTATTGGCTACAACTGGTCGCTCGGATGGTCTCTGTCAGCTTCTGGTTTGACGGTTTGGCCCGGGGAAGGAGTGTGTGGCGGATGAACCACGGCAGGGTGACCGTGGGATAGAGGCATGGCACTGGGGACGATTCCTTCTACGGCTGCTGGGATGCCACCTGGAGCCACACTTACCACGCCAGGAGGATACCTAAAAGGTTGAGGTGAGAAATGCAGTTAGTGTACAAAATGGTACGTAAAGCAATTTTCAGATAATTTTAGGCAGAAGATCCTTAAAATCGAAAACTTGTGCAATATTAACAATATAAACACGTTGGCTAATGAGTGGAGGGGTCACTTAAACCCCTTAACTTAAAAACTCCCACCAAGCTTGTGGTTTTCTTCTCCTGGTAGGAATAAAATCCAGGAGTGACATGTTTAGTCTATGAGGGGTGACAGAGCCCGTCACCCGTGATTTCCTCATTCTACCATTAAAATAAAAAAAAAAAACCTGGCTGGATATTTCCTGATGCTAGGGCCTTGATTCAGTAAGAGTTGAAAAAGAATGTCATGGTAGTAAAACATGCAATTCATGAGAAAAAAGCCTGAGTCACTTTTAGTGAATCACCAGATAGGAAAACAATGAAAGTCAATGGCACTTTTTCACTCCTGAGAAAAGCATTAAACTTTTTACCCCTTTTTACCTGTAGTAAAAAGTGCAGTGACTCTCATTGTCTTCCTATCTGGTGATTCACTAACAGTGACATTCTCAGGGTTTTTTCTCATGAATTGAATTTTTTACTACCATGACATTTTTTTCAACTCTTAGTGAATCAAGGCACTAGCATCAAAAAATATTCAGCCAGGTTTGCTTTTTGTATTTCTCATGAATTGAATGTTTTTACTACTCTTTCGTGAATCGAGGCCTAGATGTGTAAGTCACCCCTCCACTCTCCATCCAGCATATTTATATGGATTTTTATTATTGGGCCATTTTCACAATATAAAAACGCTATACTGAACTTTCATTCCCCGCATGACTAAAGTATGACTTTAATGCTCGCATATTCAGTAATCACTCATTCAGAATTTTCCAGCATCCATGAGATCCATCCCAGCTCCCCTACCTAAGAAGAGCCTTTGAACATCATGAATGGAGTTGCGGGTGGAGTTTCAAACACAGGTTTGCTCCTGCATGGCTTTCAGAAAGTTAAAGGGAGTGCATGCACATTGCATGGCTGGATCCTCAGAATGGGAGGACATTTAGGTTTCAAACAGTAAGAGATACTGGATGCTGCTCGAGAAGAAAGGTAAGTCCAGTAGACTTTATTATTATGTATTGTTATGTTAGGACTAGGGATGAGTGAACCAGTTAACTAGAACTGGAGTTTGCTCCAAATTTCAGGGTTTTTGATTCGGCACAAACCCGAATTTTCTGGTGCCTGGACTGGTTCTGCCCAGGCAGAGTGAAATAACGTCCGCTCACTTTCTGTATACTCACAATGCTTCATGTGGTGGGGAGCAGAAATGCCCAGAGCCCAGCCAGGCCACTGGATTCTGCAGAGCACATCACCCAGAGCTGGAATGGGGTGATGTGTTTTTTCGAGCAAGTTTGTTTAAAGTTTGTTCGAACCCGAATTCCTTCGGGAAATTTGAGGAAATCGCCCAAACCAAACTTTTAAAAAGTTCGCTCATCTCTAGTTAGGACCAATATTAGCTGAAGAAATCTGTGGCTGCATTAAACAATCCGTTAAAGAGTACAAAAACCCTTGGTAACCCAGCTCTAGAGACTCCAGGGGGAGGTTACAGCTTTTCCTGGAGGCATCACAATTTGGGATGTCCCACTGTGTGAAACTATGTTGGCAGCCTGTATACTCGCCTCAGGAATCAATTCCATGGTGCATATATGGGCCTCCCGACATTCCTCTAGCTGATTCATGAACATGCCCCAAATATTGTATCTTTCTTCTTCCCCTTATCTCTTAAAGTGGAACAAAACCCGATGCTGATGTTATAGATTCCAGGGCCGATCAGCATCGGGCCTGCGGGGCACCCAGATCGGGGGTGCCCCGCTGTGTGAAACCCCCCAGAAAGCCCCGAAATCCCTACCTGCTCCTCGATCCACCGTTTGTGAATGGCCGGCGCGGGCGCGCTCCCTGTAAGAGTGACGCGCGGGAGGCGGCGGCGGGCTCGCTTGTCCGGCGATGGACCTCGCTTGTCCGTCGGCGTGGATTGGCTGCAGCGGTCACGTGGGAGCAGGGACAGGTGAGTTTTTGGGGCTTTCTGGGGGGTTTCACACAGCGGGGCACCCCCGATCGGGAAGCCCCACCGAAGTGGACCAAAACCCAGGATAGTCAAAATCCTGGGTGTTGGTCCACTTTAAGATTACAAGCCTGCAAGGGCATGATCCGCTTTTCTAGTGTAGTTGTATTAAATGGGTGTTGTTCCCTATATTTTCTATATCCTGAGTGTCGATGTCTCCCTGAACGTTAATCCACGCAAAACAGAGACATTTTACCTGTCCAGTCTTTACCTGGCAAAATCAAGCCCCAAGGATTGGTCACCAATGGCCGGTGATGAGGGACGAGGAGAAGGGTAAGACTTCCTGGTTTACTGGGTGTTAGTGCACAGGGGGCACTGGCAATTGGGACAGATAGGTCACTGTGATTTTAGAGGGAAAACCTGAACAGAAACCAGTCAGAACCAGACTGATAACAGTGTTGCCAGCTTAGCATGTGCTCAGGTGGACAGGTCCACATACTGCACAGAGGAGCAGGGGGTTGTTCAGGGAAGGGTAGTTGGATACCTCCAGTATTAAGGGAGTTCTGCCCTAGTTCTGTGTTTCTAATCCATCAGAGAGTAGAAGAGAGTTAGCAAGGCGTTTGGAGTCCATCAGCAGAAGGCAGCAGACAAAAAGGAAGGAGCTAAGAGATAAGAAGATCTGTGGCAGCCATAGAGACCTCAGGCAAACCATCCTGGAGGAGGAATGTCTTACTGAAGTGAATAATGCTGATGTAGATGTTAGCCAGTGGTTGAAGCTTTGATTGGGCAACAATAAATGTCATCTTCCTTGTACGACATGGTAAGTAAATGGCAAGTAAATGCAGCTCACCCACACCACACATCTTCCAGTAACACCTACCCTAGGTCCAAGAACCCCCCCCCCCCAGCATTCCTTACACCCTGCGCCATTAACCAGGAGGAGGGGGTCTAATAAAAGAGAGAAATAAACAGTTCCAGCCCTTCAGATTGGTGAGTGGTTGAAGCGACTGGTAAAGAAGGTTTCTTTTTTAATGCCACAAATGTACTTTTATGTTAAAACTAAAAAAAAAGGGTGCCTATATAACCAATGATAGCATTCCGCCAGAGAAAGTCAGTACTCACCTGTATGCAGCGCCGTTCAGCTCTGGGTGCACCACTGCTGGCTCCATGCTGGCCCAATGTGTAGCTGCCGATAAGTGGTCTTTATTGACGCAGTTTTTCAGACTGTCAGGGATGCGACCTGTTAAGAAAAGTTAGAGCTCAAAACAACTGCTGCATGACAAAACCTAATTAGATAAATAATCTCAGCAGGTTCTATAGAATTTATGCTGGGGATGACCGCAGCGATGATGTAGAATCATGGTGAGGTAAGGGAATCCAATGAGCCAAGGGGGTTTCACAGTGTGGACATCGCAAATTAAGATACCCACCTAGCATTTTTCAGGTTGCCAACTGGCTGCTCTTAAGAATGCCAGCTGACGTGACCTGTAGTCTGGTAGCTCCCTCCCCCAGCCTATCTGAATGGCTTAAATGGCTGACACATACATTAATATGCAGAGCATCAGCAGAGTCTGCCCCAACACACAAACATGTATGGGTAGCCTGTCTGGATATTCAGGGGAGCACATTAAGTGGGGTGCCCTGCCTGGAGACTTGGGAGGAGGGTTAAAGAGGTTGTGGGTTATATGAAGGAGGGCAAGGGGAGTCTGACATTAAACTGGACCAACAGCCTGGCACAGTTGGAAAATAAAGGTAGTGGCCATTTTGGAGTTTCCTTTCCCAGCATCTCAGCCATGCTGCGTCCTGGTTTCAACTGACACAGCAAAAAGTAGAAGCAGCACTCCCTGCTTGCAGGTGGCCTGCCGATGCATGAGCCGCCATTTTGTTTTGTTTGCATATGAGCACTGTGTTGGTCTGGTTTAATCATTTTTGAATGTTGGTCCGCTTTAAGGATGTATGGGATCCTGAGATTCTTGATGACCACCCTGGTAAAAACAAATAATGTTCCTTCGCCCCATGGATAAAGAAAAATAAATCTGTATAACAATATTCTGCAAGTTCCTAAACCTGTGCAGAACTCCTCAAATAGGAATTGTTTTTCACCCTTCCTTTGCCTAGACTAGGAAAACATTTGAAGAAATCATCAATGTAATATCTGCTGCACTGTGCCTATTGTGATTAGTTCCCATATCACAGTAGAATCACTATGCAACTGTAGTGTCAGTCACACTTCCTCAGAATGTTTCCAGACAGCTTTATAAGAAGAGAGCCCCATCTAGTGGATGGTGCCTAATATCGCAAATCAACTGCAGTAAATTATGTGTAACAATGCCCTTTATTTTTATTATACTTCGTGGTAGAGATGTGTCCACATTTTCCTTTCCTTTAAATTTAATTAAAGAGCCCCAATTTTTCTAAGACACCTGTTTTGCATAATATGGTGAAACCTTGACAGCTGGCCATTCTTTTGACTGGGGCAGGGCTTTCCTATTGTATCTTGTATTTGGTCATCATGTGACATGCGTGTTGGAAAATATATGCCTGAGGAAAGGTAAGGGAGGACACATCTGCAGTTCACCTTTATGGCTCAACAGTATGACTGCTCTATGAAATAGTAAAAATAGCCAAGCCTGTGGTACTTGGAAAGGAGCAATCACCTCCCTACAGCCTATAGCAGGGGTTCCCAACCTGTTCCCATCAAGTAACACTTTCCATTTCCTGACTATATCAGGTACCACCTGGGTGCTGTGTGAGCACTGTCAGTCACCATAAACCATAATCAAAACACACAAAAACAGACCTTTAAAGTGTATAAATCTTACAAAAAATAGGGCAGTTTTTATGGTGCAAACCATACTTGAGTGACGTATAGATCAGGTTGGGGTACAGGTAGGTCTGCAGCCTTGTCGAGTACCACCTGAGAGGAGCTTGAGTACCATCAGTGGTACTAGTTCCACCTGTTGGGGACCCCCGGTCTATAGCACTATTTCTCAACCTGCGATACGTGTACCCCAGAGGGTACTCAGCGATGGTCAACAGTCAGGGCCGGATTAGGTGTGGTTGAGGTCCCTGATCACAATATCTGTTTGAGGCCCCACATACAGTATTTTTTCCTTTAAAATAATAGTCCACCCCAGTAACAGATTGGTGGTTGCCTATTTACTGGAATGTCAGATCGAGTCCCTTGTGCGGGTGTGTGCTGCTCGGGAACTCCTGCTTTGCCATTCTGGGTGGGGGGTGTAGTCACCCGGCTGGTCCAGCAGAAAACAGTTCCCTGCATTGAGCTGCCAGCGGCTGTGCTTGGTGGCTTATGTGCAGTGACAGCTCTGCACCCATCACTGTAGCGTTGCTGGCGGCGGCTTTGCTGCTCTAGACTCTCCGTCCTGCCCTGTGGTGACTTTGGCTGCAGATTTGCAAAAATGAAAAATTGGCTTGCTCAGGAGCAGGGGGGCCCCACGGATACCGATATTGTTTACCCTGGCCCCATAAACAGTAAAGCCTCCTGGACCAGACCATAACCCAAAGGTTGGCGGAGGCCTCCTTTGCAGGGCAAGAGGTGGAGGCCCTGGGGCATGCCCCCCTTGAACCCTCCTCATAATCCGGCCCCGTCAAGGGTGCACCAACAACCAGGTCTGGTATATTATTTTAACACTAAAACATTATTCTTTCTTGCTTCAGAAAGTGTTACAAGGCCAGTGACCTACTTATGTTGGTAAGATTAGTATTTGATTTCTTGCTTGGGGATACTTGGTTGTAACAGCTTGTCTCTAGGGGGTACTTGGCTTAAAGTTATACTAAAGGCGAGCGTCTGGTTGTTGTCCCATTGTCTCAGGCTACCCATTGCAATGTCCCAAACTTCAAACCGTTTTCAAAAACACCCTGTAGATCCTAAGTGTTTTGGAAAAGTATTACAGCATTGGAGACTAGGAGAAAAAATGAGGAGAAACAGTGGGTGTGGCAACAGCGATATGATGTAAGCACACTGTGAGAGGAAGGCGGGATTTCAGAGCTGCAGAGAGAGGCAGCCAATCAGGATGTCAGGGCAGGGAGTGGGAGGTGTTTCCGTTCTTGGTCCAAGATTGAAAGATGGACCAGATCAGCAGGGTGGGGACTGAAAGCTGAATGATGAAGTGATTTTCTTCACTAAGGAGACAGACAGAAGAGGAAGCACAGCGCTGGAGTCACTTAATGATAGGTAAGCTACTGGTGTTTATATTTTTACTTTTGACTTGCCAAAACACTTTAAAAAGGTTGAGAACCACGGGTCTATAGCAGGGCCATATTTGGTGTCCAGCCTGCCCTAGGCACTTTTTGTCTTTGCTTGCATCCCAATTCAATTAAATTCAATTTATTGTTCGCCAAGTACATCGTGAGATGAACAAGGAATACTTTTTGGCCTATACACAGTGCAACAGTAAACAGTTAACTTCAGTTCCAGTAACATAGGAAGAGGAACATAGAAACAGAGATAAACAGACACAGTTAATCTTCTAAAGTGCAAATGATACAAAGTGCAAATGATAGCGGCTTGAGCCGGGGCCTATGATGCCTGCCTATTGTTGAGTATGCGGACAGCTAAAGGAAAGAAACCCTTCCTAGACCTAGAAGTCCTGCAGGCTGGTACCGCAAGACGCCGCCCAGATGGTAAGTATATCTTTTCTGCCCGAGTCTTGGTTCTGCGTTCGTGCAGTTCCCGGGGGTCACAAGAGGTTTAAATGCAGTCAGTGGGGGGGCAAGGGGCCAGTGGCGGACTGGGGCCAAAAATCAGCCCTGGATTTTACCAGCCCTGGGGCATCTGCTGAGGACCCTCTCCAGTCCTCACAGCCATGATGCCAAGGCTATAGCATTTGGGGCTGGGGCTCCTTGGCTTTTGGGGAGAGTGGGGCTGTGTACATGGGAATAAGAGGCAGATTAAGGGGGCAGGGATTGAATGTGGGTGTTAAAAACCGCAGCCCAACTGGCCCCAAAGCATTGCAGCCCATAGGGCATTGTCCCAGGTCTCCCTATGGCCAGTCTGCCCCTGCAAGGGGCTATATGCAGATAGTGTATGTGGAGGAGGGGGAGAAGGTGCAAGGGGTTAAATGCAGAGCCCTATACTTTTTACCAGCATTCCAGGTTTCTGACACACTGAAGTCTCAAACAGAGCCTGGAGGCAGGAAAATCAGGTCCTGCTTGGAGCTGAGCAAGTCACCCTTGCACCCCTATCAGGGAGCTCAGGAGGAGCATTAAGGTTCCAGCATGGGTTGTTTTTTAAACTATGAACAGTAACAGAATACTTCATAGTTTTTCTAATGATAAATACAGCCCTAGTCTATAGTACTCTAGAGCTGGTGGTCTCCCAAGTTGGGTTACAAATTGGGTTACACTCACTTTGCTGGCACTCCCAGGGACATGGCTCAAAACCAGGGATGGTCAAAACCGTGGGTTTTGGTCCACTTTAAATAAATATAAAGTCCTATTTATTTTTTCTATGTTATGAAACCCATACCAGTGAATCAATCACACCAAGGAAAATGTGAGATGGCAGAACACGATGATCACTTACTTGTGATGGCCCTCCGGATCTCCCGCGCTGCCTCCTCTCTCATCTCTATGGAGGCCTGCTCGCTGTACCAGGCTGCATGTGGGGTGCAGATGAGGTTCGGTGCATCTTTTAATGGACCTTGAGAAAAGCTGCAAGAAGAAGAACGGGTCATTACCCAATCAGAAAGAGCAACAAATACAAGTGGCAAAAGAGAACAGTTTTCACCAGCAAGTATGTGTTTATATTAACAACGTACCCCCAAATGATTTTTTTTTTTTTTGCCGTAAAGAGCAGAGACTTCCTGACTTTGCCTTGCTAATCATCCGATTGGCTGAGCCTCTTCAGATGAGGTTAATCACAATCACAAAAAGGGTTAATGGCAATGCGCTCAGCAAGGAAGGTAATAACTGCTGCTTGATTTTGCCAAAGCTGCTGATGGACTCACCTGTTCCAGTGGAAGGAGTCTGGGAATTTTAGTCAAGGCCAGGAAATCCACTTCCACTTTAGCTACAAGTCATGGGAATAGAAGAAACTTGGAAGCAGCATGCTTATAAGTAAATCACAGATCAGGGGACCCATCCTAACACAGAGGTTTATTTTATATTCCGGAACAGGAAAATCAAGACAGAACACCAAAAAATCTGCCAAAAAGGGAGGACCAAAAGCCACGGCAATCAGCCCGGGAATCTTCAATCGATTTCCTCCCCCTGGGGCATGCACCCTGGTCGCCCCATACACTTACCTTCCTTTCAGGTCCAACGGCGCATGACCAAGCTGCGGCCGCATCCCGGCTGTCCCTCTAGCAGGGCGCGTGCCCACGCCAGGCATTTGTGAATGGCCAGCGTGGGCACGCTTCCCTGTTGGAGGGTAGCGGGGGATGTGTCCATCAGCGGACGTCAGTGGATCCGAGTGCGCTGACTGAACGAGTGGCCGCGCATGTGCCATAGGATCTGGGGGGTTTCACACAGCAGGGCAGCCTTGATCGGAGAGCCCGGGGGGCAAGGACCAAAACCCAGGATAGTCAAATTCCTGGGTTTTGGTCCACTTTAAATTGGAAATCCAAGCATGTTGTAACATTGCACCCACCCTTACCTCCCCCTGTGCAAAGATCAATTCGAAAATAATTAAGTAAAAAAAACTCACTGGCGTGTGGCCAATCTGCACGGAAGCTGAAGTTGCGACGTTGAGTGACAGGTCTGTTAGCCAACCCTGGGCTGCAGTGTGGCTGTTGTACTGGTCTGTCTCTGAAGCCCATGGCTGTCATGCAATCCCCGCCCTCCACTGGCATCAGGAAAGCGTGTGACGATCAGGTGAGCTTTTATTTTAACACCCAAATCAGGCTAAGCACAGGGGGAGGCAGGGGTGGACTTCTTGGACTTCCTTCCTTTATAGAGCCTTATGGACTAGTAAAAATAAATGCAGGTAGCAGGAGAAGGGGACACTTGTACTTTCTGCATGTACAAGTCTGCACTGAAATGCTCCCTCAATGTCAAGTTTTTTTGTTATTGCTCAAACAAGGCTTAGCACAGTAGGTGATGCGTTCCAAAATGCTCTTTTAAAGTGGACCAAACCCCAGGATTTTATCTATCCTGGGTTTTGGTTCTTAACCCCGGGGCAGCCCAATCGGGGATGCCCCGCCGTGTGAAACCCCCCCAGATTGCCCGAACAATCTCATCTCTTCCGGCTCCTACAGTGCATGCGTGGCCGCTCGTCCAATCAGCGCACTGACCTCACGCCATGTAAGAGCCGCATCCCTCGCTTCCCTCTAACAGGGAGTGTGCCCGCGCTAGCCATTCACAAACGCCTGGCGTAGGCAGGCGCCCTACTAGAGGGATAGTGGGGATGCCGCTGCAGCTCCCGCACGCGCCGTAGGACCGGGAAGCAAGGTAAGTGAACGGGACGACCTGGGGGGTTTCACACACCAGGGCATTCTGATTTTGGATGCCCCAGGGGGAGGGAATCAATCATATATTCCCGGGCCGATCGCGCTGGGTTTTGGTCCACTTTATGCACTGTCCATGTTAAAAAGTGGCGGAGGACCTGGGGCAGGAGGAATGTACTGTGCTTTTGTGCTTTTACGGGGGAGGACTGCTCATATTCAATGTACTCTGTTTAGCCAATTTATTAACCATAATACAATACTTTTGGCAGATATTAAAGTGGACCAAATCCCGGAATTTTCACCATCCTGGGTTTTGGTCCTGCCCAGTTTGTGCTCGACCATTCAGTTGCACCAGGTGTGGCCGGGTACAGCCGTGAAGGGAGATGAGAGATGCCGCCTCTGGCCACACATGCACTGTGGCCCTGGGGGAAAAGGTAAACATTTCTGGCAAAACTGAGGGTTGCACACTGCTTCGGGATGTCCCAGTGGGGGGGGGGGGGGGGGCAGGCCCTGGAGTCTCAGACTGCAGGGATGGTTTTGGCCCACTTTAACATGGCTAATGCTGCCATTGTTCCACTTTTTTTTCTTAGCAGTTAAAGGTTAGGTGTGAGCAGTCCTCCCTTGTAGAACCTGTCACCACTCTTTTCCTTTCTTCCAGTAAAGAAAAACAAACCACTTAGCAGGCAGGGTGTATGAGTAGGCCCTTTTCTGGCCATGTTAGCAGGTTTACACAGGCCATGGGGAGAACCAGGAACATTCCTTGCGGGCACCACAGATTTTGGGACTGGTTGGTCTGCTGTTTCTTATATCCCCCCCGCCATCCAGATCCTGCCCCCCTTGTCCCTGCCACAAATTCTATAACATGGGATGTGTATAGGCATACCTAGCCCCCGCCATCCAATACTACAGCTTCTGTATGGTCAATTTGGCCATATCCACTCCTGTCTATGACCTCTCCTGCGATGCTATAACCTCAGTAATGAGCGCACCCATTTACTGACCAGGGAGCTCAGCTCCAATGTCACTGGCTACTTATGGGTTGGCCACTAAGATTCTGGGCTGATATTTGGCCCCCTTTGGTCTTTGTGTTTAACCCTCCTCCCCAGCTGTTGACCCAACCCCTCACCTGGCTCTCCCCCCAGCCACTGAGCCAAACCTCTCACTGGACCTTCTACACCCCAGCTCTTTGTTTTCATAGGACTCACACCCAGTTTAAACACAGTACCATACCTTCCAAGAGTCCCTGATTTGGAGGGACTGTCCCTTTTTGTGTCCATGCCCCCCTGTCCCTCGTTGTTCTCATTTGTCCCTGTTTAAGGTGTAACATGCAGATCTGCAGCAGTAAAGGATTCATTTGCCTGTGTGTTTATATTGCTGCAACTGTTACAACCTATCTCCTATCCATCCCCCAATTAACGGATGTGGCCTATTTAAATATTACGTTTAAAATTAAGTTTAACGCTTGTATAAAATGAACTGCAAACCTACAAGGAATTTCCCTGGACCTCTAAAGTCTACACATACATTTAAACTAGGAGTTTTGCAGTCCAAACACTAGATGGCGCCACTAAAATTGGAAATTCTTTACATAGCCCAAAACTATCCCTAATGTCTTTAAAGTGGAACAATCACCAGGATTTTTTGGTGGAGAGGCACATAGATCAGACATAGCGTGAGCGGCTTTCTGCCTTATTGCTGTTGGGTGTACAGTCTCTTTAAGATTCGCATGAAGCCATACAACTATGTTTGATTGGGAGGGGAGCATGAAGTAGCTACTGCCGCATGTATGTGCAGCTACCCCATTGGATTGCGTCTTTCTCTAGTTGCATCCTGGCTCTGACCACACAAGTACAGGGTGGGGGGTGGAAATGCCCTGTAAACCAGCTCTCTAGTACAGAGTTGGTAGGATGCATGACCTTTTTATTAAAAAAAAAAACAAAATATAACCTCATTCCTGATTTGTAACGCCCCACTGTGTGAAGCCCCCCACCCCCTCACCATTAAAGCATATACTCACATTGGTTCTCCATTCTGCAGCATGTACATTGCTAAGCTGACCATTTTCTCAGTAGCACAAATTTGGGACACTTAAAATTGTGTTTAACAAATTGTTAGGTTTAATTTTTGATAGCGACAACATTGTTCACACGCAATGTTGTCACTATCAAAAATTAACCTAGCTATTTCTTAAGCTGTCACAATTTATGCGTTCCGAAATTGTCGCTCCTCAGCTGTATCCTGGCTCTCCGAGCTCTGACCGCCCAGCAGACCTGAGTGCGTGATGACTCGGTGGCAGTAATGTCACAGGATTCTGTGGCTAAGGAGATTAGAATTTAAAGTGGACCAACACCCAGGATTTTGACTATCCTGGGTCTTGGTCCACTTCGGTGGGGCACCCCCGATCCTAGAGGGGCGCGAGGGAGGCGGCGGCGGCGGAGGTTTGGGGGGGGGTTTCACCCCGCGGGACATCCCGATCTCGGATGTCCCGCGGGGAGGGAGGTGATCGGCCCGGGAGGTGATGGTCCACTTTAAGTCTTTTCAGCTGCATCCCAGCTCTGCACTGCCTGGCAGAGTGGCATGAGATCGAGGACCAAGGTGAGTATATGGTGAACTGGAAGGTTTTACATAGAGTGACATTCCACATGGGGATGCCCCTGGAGGAGGTGCAGAAAAGTACCATTTTTATACTTACCTTGTAAAATGGTTTTCCCTTGGTTGTCCATATAGGACACCGAATTAATCACAAATGGGTTAACTAGTAGCAGGAAGGCAGGACTAGAGCAGGAGTAAACTGTAATTCCTACTGTATACAAAGCAGTCAAGATCGGCCAATGGGAGGAAAGCCTCATGACCAAATCTATTAACAAAAAAAGGCTGGAATGAATGCCCATAGACATCTTGTCAAAGGCAACGGAAATAGGCACAGTCACAACACCCTTGGGCGTGTGCGGTGTCCCTCTATGGACAACTAAGGGAAAACTATTTTACAAGGTAAGTACAAAAATTGTATTTTCTCTGTCAGGTTGTCCATACAGGGACACAGAATCAATCATGAATGGTATGTACAAAGCAGTCCCAAAGGGGAGGAAACAATCCCACAGCGTAAGCATGAACCAAAAAAAGTGACATGCCAAAATGCCATATTTAGTTGGTGAAGAATGAGGGAATCGGGTCTTGGAAGGGGCTGAACTGCTGCCTGCAGCACCTTCCTTCTGAGCATCGCATCCTCTGATGCTGGGACTTCCATCTTATAGAAGGAAGTAAAGGTGTACACCAATGACCAGGTAACAGCATACCTGTTCCACAGAAGTCTGGTGCCGAAAGACCCAGGATGCACCCACAGCTCTAGTGGAGTGGGCTAACAAATGAAAATGGGGGTTGATATCCCTTGCAGAGTAGGCCTGGGACACTGCTTGCCTGATCAAGCGACTAATGGTGGGCTTGGGGGCTGCCAGACACTTCTTGGGTCTGGTAGGCACCATAAACAAGGCATCTGTTCTTCACACAGATGCTGTGGCTGCTAAATATTAGAAGGAAAGACGGAAGGACAATGTCCTCATTCAAATGAAAAGCCAAGACCACTTTTGGTAGAAAATCCTTCTGTAGATGTAGGACAACTTTATCCTTATGAAAAATCAAAAAAGGCCGCTTGTAAGATCAGCTCAGAAGCTCAGCTCAGAAAATGCACACTGAGGTGATGGCTACCAAGAAAACCACCTTTAGAGATAATAGAAACAAGGAGGCTTCTGCCATCAGCTAAAAAGTAGGCCTCTGCTATGCCGAAAGGACCAATTTGAGGTCCCAAGATGGTGCCGGGTCTTACAAGGAGGACGAACATGTGGCATCCCCTGCATAAAGGTGCGGACCAAGGAGATCTCTGCAATACGGTGTTGAAAGCTAATCGATAAGGTCTAATAATCGATAAGAATGCTTCTGTGACTCATATCAGAATCACCTTTTTGGGCTGAATCAAGGTGAAAATTATGCGAGGGGATAGTCCTCTATCCTATAGCACCTTGGACTCAATAGCCACGCCAGCAATTATGAACAAGGGTGCAGCAGCGGTCCATGTTCAGATCCTGTCTGTCGAAATGAGGATCGTCGACCAGACTGACTATGTCCGCAAACCAAGTTCCTTAAAGGGGCCAGTAAGGCGCGACCAGAATGGCTGTAGCGCCTTCCAAAATGGTCTTCCTAATCAGCCGTGGAGAGAGTGGCGGAAAGGCATATACCAGCCAATACTAGGACCAAGATGGCATCAGGGCATCTATCACAAAGGCTAGAGGGTCCTGGGAGAGAGCTATAAACCTCCCTACCTTCCTGTTGCATCTGGATGCGAACAAGTCTACCTTGGGAAACCCCCATCTGTCACGAAACACCTCAGGATGAAGAGTCCACTCTCCCTGGCAGACATTCTCCCTGCTGAGGAAGTTTGCCCGGATGTTGTCTGCCCCTGGGAAGTGCACTGTAGAAATGCACAGGACATGTTGCTCCACCCACGAGATCGCTGGTGGGAAACAACATGTGCTTCACAAGACAGGCAATGGGGTCATCAACCAATGGTGAGCAGGCCTATTTGTGAAAAGTCCATACTGGAAATAGATAAAGAACCTCCAGCATCTTGATAATTTAGGGACACTGTCCGGATTCTCCCATTCCTTGTCCATGATCCACCTAAAATGAGGCTGATCCGGAAAAGCCTCACAGACCTTTTGATCCTTGTAAACATTAGGTTGATCTTTTGACGTAGATGGAACAGCAACCTATTTAAAACTCAGGGTATACCAAATGACTCTGATGATTGCATCTTTGTCATGCCTCACACATGGTGTTCCCGAGACCAAAGTTAAGGGCGTAATCCTTTAAAACTGACCCTCCAAGGGGAGGAAGCGCAGTCTGGGTTCTACAAGGATTAACCCTCTCCACCAGCTGACTGCATCCAAAGCAGGTCGCTGGGGCATCCCAAGAGGCTAGGACCCCAAGGGCCGACCTGGACAAAAGCTGCCTTATCCGAGAAAGCTTGAAAAAGTCAGCCACGGAGTAACCATGAGTCCTCCCACAGACTAAGTCTCAACCTACCTAAATTACTACTTTAAGGGAGGGAGTGGATGCCAAGGTAATGGTCTGTGTCACCCTTTAGGAATTCTCCTGAAAGATAGAAGAGAAAAGCAGACCCCCTATAAACCTTGATAGCATAAAAAAGTAGCAGTCTAAACACTCACTCTAAAGCCAAGGAAAAATACTTATCTTCCCCCAGAGCAGAACTGTGGGTCTTACCAGTGGGCCGGCCCTTGTACCTACACCTGGGAGGAATTAGAGCTCACTTGTGATTGATTTGGTGTCTGTATGCCAGGACGGGCTTATTTTGGGGGGCCCCAACAAAAGTTGAGTCTGGGGGCCCTAATTATAGACAAATTTTGTATAGCGAAATAAAATATTAACGCACCTTGTCAGGAATGTAGCCGCAGCCTGCTCATACTGTGAGAGCACGAGCGAACCCAGGGGGGTTCACACAGAGGGGCATCCTGGCATTGTCTGGCAATAGCATTGGAAATTGTGCGGTAATTGCCCAAATGGCCATCCAATTTCTACTTCCAATGACACATGTGCAGGTCCTCTCTATACCTTTAGCTAGATGCATACCGGGGGCAGCTATTTGTGATTGGCCAGCCCCAGCTAGAGGCGAGAATGGAAACAGTGGCCCGCTCTGCACCATTCAGCTTGCTTGCGGCTGTGATGTCACAGCATCTTACATAACTGAATGGAGCTGAGCACTGATTCTGCAGCAACTTGCTCATATAAATGTACAGTGGCTTCCTATCTGCTGCACACTCTGCCTGTATGGACAACCTACAGCATTTTGTATATAAAGGTGGGCGCTCTGGACACTGAAGGGAAGGGGGCTGGCACAAGATGCTGCACATAGCAGATAAAAAAAGAGGGAGACTATTTCTCGATCATCTGAACCTAAGGTCAGCTGACCCTCTAGATTAGCTGGGATGAGTATTTTATTTATTTACTTTGAACCTCAAATAGATGAATGTACACGTACTGAATGGACTGCTCCTAAACAGAGGCACCTTGGCATCTGGTGATGCAGCTTTAACATACTTCTGCAGATGTGTGCCAACTGAGGCCTCTGTTTTAACCAGATTTAGAGACAGATCCTAGGATTGGTTACGAGCTAACAGGGTTGAGTGGTGTAGTTCCTTTAAGATTCGTGTATACTCATTGCCCTGTTAACCTACACCTTCCAGGTTAGTTATAAATTGGTCTGAGCAGCTGCCAACCCCTCCGTTATACATACTGAATGCATTGTACTAATGCACAACCATGACACATGTATTTATACACAAAGAAAAAAGCATTACAATACCTGAAAGGCTCAGATTCATGGACGTCTAATGCTGCTCCTCGTATCCTCCCTTCCTTTAATGCTTGTGCGAGTGCCTTCTCATCCACCAGTCCCCCTCGCGCCGTGTTCACCAGGAACGCTCCTTGCCTCATCTGTAACAAGACATTAGAGGCATCAGATAAAGCGGCTCCTAACTCTACCTGCTAAGAGGCCGCCCATATTTTATTTTCATGAGAAGCACCACCATCTTTCAGGGGGCCTTTAAATGCTGCCAGCACACACACAGATGATAGAAACTGAATGTAACCACTTATAAATAAACAGCAAAACATACATATTACACACTGCAGTTGCAGGTTTGTTTTGTACTATTTAACACTGAATATATAAAGAGAATCTCTTCCACCCTTACCTTACTATGGCTTCAATTTGGAAAAAATATTGATAAAAATAAAAATATTCTTCTCTCTGATTAACACAGTATCATCATAACCAAATCCCTGAAAGGCTTAATTTAAAATTAATCGGGCATACACTAGAAAAGATTAGGACAGGGGTCTCCAACCAGTGGTACAGGTAGCACTGTGGTACACCGGATACTATTAGGTGGTGCTGGGAAAAGTTGCAAAATGATCGGTACCCCAAATTATTCTGCTGCCATTTATATCTTTCTTAATAGAAATGGGCGAACTCCCTAAAGTTCGCCTCTTGCAAGTTCGAACAAATTTTAGATAAATGTTCAGGTTCGGTTCGGGAACCTAGTCCTCATTGAAATCAATAGGGACACTAACTTTTGGGGGTGGCTGTAGTGGGGGGCAGATTGTGCAGCAGAAGTACACTGCTGTAACTCACCGCTGCCCGCAATCCACCTTTGTAAGCGTGGTGGAGGCAGCAGCATATGAAACTGGCCACAGCTGCGGCTCTCGGGAGTGAGGACTCTGCGGCTCTTGGGAGTGAGGACACCTCTAGTGCCACAATACCTTTTTGTAGACAAGGCTGGGGGCAGTTGCAAATGCTGCTGCTGCTGCCGTTTCCTGCTGCAACCTTAAGTTAAGCTGGTTGATGGGCAGGCCACCAACCAGTTTTTTCATGTCCGGGACAGACACTGAGCTGGAACACAGACTTCTGGCTGAAGTCCATGTTGGGTTTGGGAGCTTTCGGAACTTTGCGTTTCAGGTTCGTCCATCTCGATTCCTCAAGCTTGATTTAATCCAAAACTCAGTACAGAGGTTTTGAAAACTATTTATGTGTTAGGCTCTTTAAATAGTTGCTTTGTGTGTTTGTAACATGGTTTGGGGCGGTTGACAACCAATATCCACCACCCAGGTTGTGCTTGGTAAAATTAGAAAATAGAAAGTGGTACCAGTCGGGACCTGGACTAGATTATCTCATATCACAAAAACACAATTGGGTAGATTCTGAGCCAGGTGAGAATTATCACCCCTTTTTTAGGAGAGAAAACTGCAATTGACCTTAGGGACAACTCAAAGCCAGGTGAAAATGTATACCCGGTAGACAATGAAAGTGAATGGCAGTTTTCTCTTCTAAATAAAAGCCAGATTTCTCTTCTAAAAAGGCTCTGGAATTAACTCCATTGTGGTGAAAAGCTGGTCATTTTATGGTACTCTATCGAGCCATGAGAAAAAATAAGGAAAGACACATCTGTAGATTAGAGGAAGATGTTGGAGAAACAATACAACAGGCTTCCAGGTTAGTCTAAGCTGGAGTGGACTTTTGCTAGATTTACTGCAGTTTACAGCTAGGACACAATATGACACTAGCTGGCGCTGTGACCAATGCTTAACTGTAGAGGCTATGCATTTTACTGCTGTGTTATTTCCTGCGCTTCCATGTTCCTGTTATATCACTAATGTCTATCTGGATTACGACTCCGCTGCACACAGCAAAGCCTAGAACGAGAGATAGCGCGACTGATGCGGAGATTCAAAAAGAAGCTTCCATTGAGACATCTCCTATATACAAGTAAGACTGTTCTTATATAAAAAAAAAAGAGGGAGAATGGCCAGCAGCTCAGAGCTTAAAGAAGAACATCGGACCGAAAATAAAACGGGCCCAACTTACCTATTGGATGTCGTCGCTGCCCTGCTGCGATGACATCCTGCTGCTTCAGGGCCCTATCGCTGCCCCCCAGCGCTGGCTTAGGTGTCTGTCAGCTTTAGCCATGCTCTTCAAAGTCCAGTGCCAACCAGCGAAGTCTCTGGAATTTCAGGCGGTCCCATTGCATCCCATTCATGGGCACTGCGCACGCATGATATCGGGGGCCATGCACAGTGTCTTATGGGATGCAAGATGGAGCCAGCCGTTCGAAGGTCGCCTGGAAGCCGAGGGGCCTAGAAGATGGATCCCTTGGAGAGGTAAGTAAAGGATGCCTTAAGGTAAAACCACAGGCAGATCGGTGAGGTTGGGGAAGGGTTTAACCTTTCCCGATGCCACAATCTCTGATCCAAGTGAAGGGAACTGAAATGCCACAATTAAAGTGACAGGCAACCATACATTCCAAGGCTGGTGCATTGACTCGGACGCAACCAGTCACATGACAAATGATAGAAGCTTTTTCACAGAACTCGATCTGAATAACAAGATTTATCTTGCAGGTGCAAGTAAAATACATGCAGAGTAATATGGGCATAGAACCCTTGTATGCCCCAGTGATGTAGGACACAAGCCATACTAGTGAAGGATGTGCTTTATGTTCCCGAACTTGGAGGACTCTTAACTGTGAAGTGTCTGACAGCCAAAGGACTGACTGTAAAATTCCAAGGTGACAAGTGTTCTATCCTGGACAACAAGCAGACCATAGCGAGTGCCTATCTGGATGACCATCTATATCATCACAACACAGTGAAGGAAAAGGTGAGACTATGAACTCAAACACAAGGACTGTATACACATATGGCACAGGCGTTTATGTCACAGACACCCAGAATACATACAAGAACTATAAAAGAGGAATCTGATAAAGGATCTGACAGTATCTCCTTGTTCAGTTACTATTAAGTTTGAATGTTGCATGAAATCCAAAGCTACAAGAGCAACAGTTCCTGAAGTCAGTCAGAATAGAGCTTCAAGACCACTTGACCTAGTTCACAGTGTTGTATGTGGTCCCCTAAACCCACCAATGTCTGGAGGCAACAGGTACAAGGTGACTTTCATAATGCAACACAAAAGTGAAGTCCCTGACCAAATCACAGGACTATGTAGCAAAGGGAAGTAACACATTTTAGAGGAAACCTCTCATACTTCGGAGTGACAATGGACGTGAATTCACAGGACATAAAGTACAAGAGTACTTAAAGTTGAATAGAATAGAGCATCAAAACACAGTGCCAACACACCAGAGCAAAATGGGGTAGCTGAAAGAAAGAACGAAACTGAGTGGAATTATCAGGTGTATACTGACAGGCTGTGGACTACCACAAAAATACTGGGGTGAGGCAGCAATGATAGCCACTTACATGCAAAACAGTCTCTTTTCTAGAACTGTGGAGAAAACTCCATATGTGGCACAGAGTGGCACAATGAGAAGCAGAGTGTAAAAAAAGAGTTTTTGGATGTATTCATCTACATTCCAGGGGAAAAACACACCAAACTCCAAAACAGAGCATTTGAAGGAGTCTGTTGGATACAGTGACAGTGTTAAAGGTTACAGAATCCTAAATCCCAACACAGACAAGGATACCATTAGTAACAGCATAACTTTTGTTGAAGATCTGAGAGACAATGTGATGACAACTGAGGAAGTAAGAACAGAAAAGAGAACCGACGCTGATCAGCCATCATCTGTAACTTCTGAAAAAACTGTTGAAGTGAGGGCAGAACCTACCAGTACTGAAGAGCAGACAGGAGCGAGCTCAGACACAGAACCAAGATGCTCAATGAGAGAAAACAGAGGTAAACCACCTGTACTTCTTTCATACAAGGCACTGCCAGTATCAATGAACCTGCAACTAGGGAAGACATATCTCAGCTTTCAGAAGGGGAAGCCAGTAAATGAATAAAGGCTGCAAAGGAAGAGATAAAATCCATGCATGACACTAAAACATGGACACTTACAGAACTACCACCTGGAAGGAAAGCCATAGGTTGTAAAGGGACTTTTAGAGTGAAGTACAATGCAGATGGCACAGTGGAGCGATAGAAGGCAAGACTTGCAGCCAAGGGATATTCTCAAAAATACGAAGAGGTCTATGTTGAGACTTTTGCTCCAGTAGTTAAACATGCTCCAGTAGTTAAACATGCTACAATAAGTTGACAGTAGCCGCCACAAGAAAAGGCAAGTGAAACACTTTGATGTGAAAACAGCGTTTCTACATGGTGAGCTCATGGAAGACATCTACACGGAACAACCACCAGGGTTTAGAGATGAACAAAAGCCAGACCTAATATGCAAACTTCAGAGGAGTATATATGGTCTAAAGCAAGCCACCAGAGCATGGAATATGAAAATAAATGAAGTGCTTACACATAAGGACTTTCAAAACAAGTAAAACAGATCCCCCAAAAATGGCAAACAGATGGATCTATGTGCTTATTTATATGGATAATATACTGATTTGTTTTGAGCAAGGAGGGGATGAAGTAGAAATACTGCAACCCCTGAATTAGCACTTTGAGACCAAAGATCTTGGAAACATAAATAATTACCTCGGCATTCAGATTACATATTTGCATGGATCTTGGCTTCCAGTGCAAAATTAGTTGAAATAGGGGGGGCTTGTTAAATGTACATTACAAAACTTTTGGAAACAAGGAGTGTAACAGGGTGGTGGATTAGCAATACTGTTGGTTGATCAAGGCTGTTGGTTGAGCACTGAATTGTCATTGTTTAGGGGCACCCTATCAGCATTCCAACGAAACTCAGTATCTTGCCTACCCTTCCCCAAGCGCAGGATGACCTCTTTTCCAAATGCGACCCTGTCTAAGGGTCGCCTCCAAGCTTCCCCCTAAAGCACACCCAATCACTGGTGGTATCCTCGTCACAGGGATTTACATGACAAATAGCAAAGTGCCAACTGGATCTCTATAGCATAAACTCTAAGGGCACAGAACCACAACAGGGTGCTGAGAATTCCTATGTGCATCTCAAAAGAACACTGCACCCTGTGGATTGGATAACCAGCATATAGGCACCACCAGGGGAGAAAGACAGGCTGGCAGTACTTCAGTAAACTGCACCCAGGAAGCAATAGTGAGTCAGATTTAAGGCCAAGAGGAGCCCAATGCAAATTAGCTTATTGTAATTCTTTTGGCAGATTTACCAGGTTAATTCCTGTGTTAACTGCCCAAGCTTCATCTCCTCCAGTGGTAAACATCTGATTAGGTGTGGAGTCCTACATAATGGAGATCCAATTTTAATACTGTAGATAGGGAAACAAGGAAGTCAGGTGTAAGATTCTTGGGGGTTCACCATTTTTATGCATTACAGGTTTACTATTCTCCATTATAATCGCAGATCGTGCCTATACCAATATCATAAAGGAGAAATAATGTCAGCATAGACTTTTCTAGCATCTTTTCTAGTGTGCCTTACACTGGCAGTATATGGCATCCCGAATCAGAAACCTGACTCCAGCACAGGGACACTCACCATGGCATGCCATCACTCCATTGATGGTATGCCAAACGAAGGTACAGCTGCCATCGCGGTGCCCACATGGAATGCTGGAACGTAGAGGAGGTAAGTTTTCCTATGCCTTGGTTTCACTGCATAGAGGGAAAACAGACTTGGGATGCCCTATGCTGCCAGTATAAGACATCATAAAGAGGATTTAAAGTCTAAAGCAGAAGTTCAGTCAAGTTACATGAAGTTCAGTCAAGTTCTTTTGTTAAAGGAGAGCTTGAGACTGCTAGTTATTACGTTTCTTAGCATCTCAAATATGCCCACTGGCATACAGATGTGGCTATACCAAGGGTGAACTGGCCTTAAGAACACCACAGGGAATTCTCAGTGGGCTACACTGCATTGGGACCAGCTGTGCTGTTCATGCTAACACTCCCATCTAATCTCTGCCTCCCCCATTTTTATCCTCAGCATCATGGGTATGGAGGGCCATACCAACCATCAGCTCCTACAATACTAAAGCTCCATCAATTTTAGAGTGGTCATATCCAACCCTGTCTATGATCTGTCAATGGAATGCCTTGGAGCACACTCGTTGACCAACAGGGAAGCACATATGGCTAAGGTAAGGTGGGGGGGCTAAATATGATTGTCGACCTCATACGTGTGTATGTAAAAGCAAATCCAATATATTAAAGAGGCACTATAGGCAATTCACCACTTTCTGATTCATGGTGTATGGCACCAAATGGCAGTTAGGTGTGCAAGCCCACTGGGAAATCCATATTGGTCACCGGCAGTCATGTGATTGCCAGCCACTTGTGAATGAGGAAGAGGTTAACAAATGGGCATAGGATCGCTTTAAGTAGTCTTACATATTGCTATTAAGCTTTGGGGGGGGGGGGGTCAAACAGGGAGTATTCTTCATCAGTGACAAGGCTGTGAGAGTTGTGTAGTCTTGTATGGCTGTAGTCTGAGTTTCGTGTGACAATGGAAGCTTTTGCTGTGAGTGTTGGCACCTAGAGGCATGGACAGGCTGGTTATCAGCTGGGAGAATTCCTGGTGGGCCGTGGCTGCTCTGCACTGGTCTGTTGGTGGTATGGCTTTTTTGTGTCACTACTTTGGGTCTTGTCGCTTCAAGGAGGGCACTACTGTGGAGGCAGAGGGGGGACTGAGCTGGCTTCCCTAGGTCTCAGTGCCTAGTTTTATGGCCACCATCAGGGCAGTAAAGTCAGGTGTCTTGCTCCACAGCACATGGGGCTTCGTTAAAGGGTCACTATTAGGGCTGTAAAGGGAGGTGTCCTGTTTGGGCCTTGCCCCCCAATGGAGGCCTTGTGTTCAAATAAGCCTATATCAGCAGCACATTTACAGTTCCCCAACAGGCCTGCCCTCCAGAGAAACATCATCTGCTTTCTGGCCATCTAGCATTGCAACAGCAAAGGACCAGCAACAGTATTTAGTCCTCAAACTGCAGCCCAAGGAACAACATATTCAGTATAAATACTTTTTTTTTTTATTTCATTATATCTGGTTTAGGAACTTTGGCTAGAATTGTGATTGTGTGTGAGAAGGTGGTACTAATTCTGCCAAAGCTTGAGCCTTCCCTACTTACAGTCAGCCTGCCCTAGCTCCACTCAACTACTCCCCCTTCCTTCTCCACTTGTCCATCTGCCCCTCCCAGTTCCACTCATCCATCAGCCCCTACTACCAGCTCCACTCATCCATCAGCCCCTACTACCAGCTCCACTCATCCATCAGCCCCTACTACCAGCTCCACTCATCCATCAGCCCCTACTACCAGCTCCACTCATCCATCAGCCCCTACTACCAGCTCCACTCATCCATCAGCCCCTACTACCAGCTCCACTCATCCATCAGCCCCTACTACCAGCTCCACTCATCCATCAGCCCCTACCAGCTCCACTCATCCATCAGCCCCTACCAGCTCCACTCATCCATCAGCCCCTACCAGCTCTACCTATACTGTACACCACCTCTGTCAGCTACACTCATCTCTCTGCCACTCATCCATGCCCCCAACCCTTCTTCCAAATGGAGGGGAGTGAAATAAATAAATTGCCCCAGTAACAATAAAGCAACTGGAAGGAAGACTCTAAGACTCGAATATACCCTTCTACTGCCCCCAGCACTACTTTGCTCAGAAGGTAAGTGAGGCTGTAGAGTTTTAGTCTCCCTTCAGGCAAATACTATTTCTGGGGAAGAGTTGCCACTTAATTATACCTTCTCCACCACCCACCTGGCTACACTAAAACAAACTGCTTTCTGATAATGGATAGGCAGAGCACAATATGGCCAATTGCAGACTGATTTTTGGTGCCAGGCAGGCTGATTTTCTGGGGCATGACCAGGGCCAATATTTTACAGACGTAGACATGGGTGGATATCTTATACTACTATATACTAGTATACTACTATACTTACTTTATATGGATATGCCATAAATACCTATTCATTTTAGCCCAGCCTGTGGCCAACAGATCAACTTCCAGCCTTTCCTCAGTTTTTAACACTACTGGCACTTTATTTTTTTTAATATGTACACATACATAATTCGAACGGCACAGCCTATCACAGCAAAAAGTGGTGGACACCTACCTGTTTGATAGTAAAGTCATTTATAAGGTGGTGGTTGTGCTCATTTAGATTGCAGTGTAGAGTTACACAGTCGCTATGAAACAAGAGGTCTTGCAGGGTGCTGACCCGCTGGAGGCCAAGTGCACGTTCTAGCCCATCTGATATGTATGGGTCGTAGAAAATTACATTGAAACCAAAGGTCTTCGCCCGAAGAGCCACAGCTTGTCCGACCCGACCTGAAAAATAAAACAATAGTTTAACAAATAATCCAATCACAGAATTTAAAAGTCAAAAATAATTAGACCACTGTTTTTTAACATTATTTTATCATTACCCAGGAGGTCCCTAGAAAGGAGGGAAGAACACGCTCATCCCATGTGGGGTACTATCCAAAGATTAGCGACCTGCTTGGACAGAGCTTTATAATTAAGTATGGGAAATACAGTACACATCAAAAGTAAAGCATAAAGGGATAGATGAGAGCCAGCCTTTTAGTAGACCACAAGGTGGAATAGTATATATCATTAAATAAAATGAAGGTGTGGAATATGAGTGAAAAATGGGACAGATGCATTAAGTATAACGTATTAAATGGACAGTAAAGTCATGCCAAGGCAACCCCTAAAAAAAGACTATACCTACCGGACCATCAGGCACAATCCCCCACCACTATGTAGGCCCTGGTGCTGACAGCTGACTCTCCAATTAGCTTCTGTGCACTCCCCTGCTTCTAATCTCAAGGGAATAGGCTCCCAATCTTCAGTAAACTGATGGATGCCACTGCCTTCACATAGTGGACTTATTGTCCCTGGTGTTCCTAAGACAGCTTATTAGTCTCAGCCATGGTGGAGAGGTTGGCATGTGTTTGAGTGTGTGGACAAGTGTTTTATACAGGTAACAAGTTCAATAAATACAGGTGCAGAGTAGGAGAGTTTCCTAAAGAAAAACTAACAGGTCTGTGAGAGCCAGAATTCTAGTTGTTTGGTAGGTGATCAATAAAATGCAAAAAAATATATAAAAAATCATACATGATCATATATGTGATTTTCAGGATTTATTTAGTGTACCTCCGATAAAAATTACAATAAAATTACAGATCTCTCTATTCTTTGTAGGTGGAAACTTGCAAAATTGGCAGTGTATCAAATACTTATAAAAGTGGGGGGAAATGTGAGGCGATATTTAAGAAAAAAACAAAAGTAAACTTATATAACTGACACGCCCATGCTACTAGTCAGGCAGCTACTGGAAGGCCAGACGATGGAGGAGCAAGCGGGTGGGCAGAAGAGGGCAGGGTAACTGATCTCTGGGCACCTCCCATGCTCCTCGAGTGCAGTGCGCACATACACAAACATGCCATGCTGCAGGTGGGGGAGGACTCAAAGAACGCTTTCCACAGGTCTGGCCGCCTGCTGCACGAAACCGTGTGTGTGTGCATACTAAATTTGAGGATCAGTAGCAGCGGCAGTGCTGGCGACCAGGTATTAGCTACCCTGCCCGTCCACCATTCGTCCAGCGCCTGGGACTTCTCCAGCGGCCCTGGGGGGTGGGGCTGAGTTGACCACATTGCCTATAATGGGGAATGGGTGGGAGGAATGCCACACACTGGCTATAATAGATGGGTGGGGAGAGAATGCCACTCTGCCTGTAATGGGGAATGGGAGGGGAGAATGACAGCTTGCCTGTTACGGGGGATTGTGCACCTTGACCATTTGGTTCTTGACGGGACAGTTTTAACACAACATTTAGTTCGTAATATTTTTTTTTCTTCTTAGTTTTCTTTTTCTTTCTTCCTCCAAATCCCAGGTGAATCTTTTGGGGCAAAAAATACACTATTTTCATATACACACACACACTATCACATGCGCTCAGCCTGTGGTCCTGATGTGGCCCCTGACCTGCTGTGGGGAAAGTGGGAAAAGTACACAGAACTGAGGTGTAAATGTAGATAGAGGTACAGTAAATATGGTTGATTGCATGTAGAGTGATATAGGAGAAGTTCATTGCCAATAGAGGTGACAGCGGTCAGTGTTGGACTGGGGTGTCCGGGGCCCAGCAGTAGAAAGGACTCTGGGGGGGCCACCCGACATTAAGATGTCACCAGCTTACATTCAGGCCCCCTGTACAGAAACAATATGCCGAAATGTATGTGTGTGTGTGTGTGTGTGTGTGTGTGTGTGTGTGTGTGTGTACTTGGGATGGCACTAATAAGCTATGCATAGTTCAGGTTTGGTGATGAAGGCCCTCAAGTGGGCCCCTGGGACCAGCTTTTTCCTGGTAACCCTGTGGGCCAGTCTGAGCCCGAGAGCTGTCGCTTGAAGGAACATGGTGACATTGTTTGTACACCACCAGCCCAGGGTGATATCTTTGGCACAATAATTTAATACAATTGTTTTTCTATAATAATTATATGCTTAGCATTGGAGGGAGCTTAGATGGATGGAGTAATGGAAACACGGTTAAAGGACCACTAATCAAGAAAAATGGCCCAATGATATGTAGCCGGCGGAAGGTATTCAGTCATTATCTTTGTTGGTCTTTTAATGTAATGGTTCATATCTGTTCTGCAGTTGCACTACATCACCACAAGATGGCACTGTTGGATAAGAAATGAATTGTGACATTACAGGTCTACCAAACGTAAAACCTAACCACATAGGAGTACAGCTGAACTGCTATTGGCTAAGGTGAGTAGAAAGTTAGAGAAGGTTCTAGAGGCCACTAGAGGGAGTCTATATAAGGAGAGTTACCTCAGAAGAGTTAGATCTATGGAACATACAAGATGTAGTTCTCTATTGTAGTAACCAGGAGTGAGAGGAAGGTACCAGCAGGGTCAACTGGTAGCAGTCGCAAAGAGAAGGAGAGAGCAGAGGAGCCACATTCACGACTGACCACAGGCGAAAGGTGAACCATTCCACCCAAGATGCTGGGATCAGGATGAGTGACCACCACCTGTTGGAGTACATTTGGATGTAATGTTGTGCTATGGAAGCTGCTAAGGAAACTTGTGGAAAGACTGTATGACCTGCTGTGAAGTCTAAAGTGAGTGCCCTTTTCATAAAGTCGGTCTCATTGGAGTTTTTGGAAGTAAGCCCACATCAGGATGTCCCCCAAGCCCGTAAACACCCACTCCCCATACACCCTGAGGAGCTAAACCCCTCAGGGACCCGTATGCTACAGATAGAAAACCATATAAATAGGCTGGATGGCGGGGGGAGGTGTCACTTATACACCCGACATCTAGAATTATCCAGCCAGGCTTGGAGTTTGTGTCCTGATAGTGGTAGGAAATCTTTATTATGCTATTCTAAATGTAGAAATTCTGAACCTATTCATTGTGGCCCACAACCAGGTTCCAAATCATTTAAGTAGCCCGTGCTCATTAAAACACACCCCTGGTGTATATGCTCCTCAATGGTAAATGTTTCCGTTCGTGTACAATATCTAGGTAGGCTATATTTACGTACTAACCATTAAGAATGGAGCTGCTGCCCTTTATATATATGAGAGAGAGAAACTAGAAAGAAAGAAATATAAGGCTTTACCTTCTCTAGGCTATAACACATATATACTAATCTCATTTAAGATGGATGGCAGAATTAGCTGTATGGCCTCATGCAGAACGGTATCAGCAGAGGGTCCAGTTTCAGATTGGCACTGGTATTAATTCCCAGTACAAGTGGGTCAACAAAGAATGGCGTCTGACAGCTTAGCATTGCAGGCATTCTCGGTGATGTGCACAATTCTATACCAGGCTTAGACGCGCTGGATTTCACTTATTCAGCGACCTGGGTTATCATTCCCACTCAGGCCTGTCCTCATGACAAAACACTGAGCTTGGGAAGATTATAATTCTCCCCTGCTGCTGGCAGAAGAACTAATGGAGGAAGCTTATAAATCAAAGAATGGAAACCCTCCTCCTGCCATCTACAACACAGGTCTAATATAGACAGCCTAGTCCATCCAAAATGTTTCTTTTTCCTCTACAAAGAACATTTAAAAAGAACATATAGGCAGGAGGCACCAGTTCCTTCCATGCCAAACCTGTGGGTGTAATATTGGTGGAAGGTCTTCATGGCATATGGTAAGGGTGTTAACCGGGGATTTTGAATTATTACATATATCTTGAGAGGCATCTTAAAAAACTGAAGATATCCACAGATTGACAGATGTGTTAGTAGTGAGGGCCCACCTCATTCCCTCTACCCTGGGAAGCCCCTATGCAGGACGCAGGGGATGCTGTAACCAGGACTAAGAACTGTCAGCCACGGGCACATTGGCCATTGGGAGAGACTTCTGTCAACCATTTATTCTTTGTTTCTTCCATTTCTTCCAATCTTATAGATTCCCGGGCCGATTGCTGTGGGTTTTGGTCCACTTTAACCAGTTCTGCCAATGGCACTCTGCCTGCCATCACCCAAATGTACTTTGTCTACCTACTAAAAGAATTCCTTGCATGCCTATAACATTTATAATTGTAAACACCAAGTACCTATATGATGGTTCTGCAATGTAACATCGGACACTGATTATTTCTCACCAGAAAACTTTCTGATGGCGAAAGAAACAAAAAAAAAAAAAAAAGAAAAACTCTGTGCCGGACTGTTACACTGTATCCTGGCTCAGGGCGCATTATGCTGAGGCGTGGTCGCAAGTGAACAAGGATAAATGGCCCAATGCCAGACATCAGCAGGAAAATTCCAGCACACCATCAACCACTCCCTTGCAGCAGAGTGAAATGAAAAGATGAGTTCTGCCTAAGTCTAAACTAAATTAATTCCACACAAGGATTCTAAACACATAAAAAATGTTGGGTATGTCTGTTAATGTAGAGGTTACCATTGCTGTGGCTGCAGTAGTGATGCATCTCTTATTACTGTTGGAGACATACTATTTTGCAACAGCTTCTGCTTGTCTCTGAATGCGATTTGGGGACTTTTGCCAGATTGACTGCAGTTTACATATGCGACAAGTTATGACAATGCTTATCTGTTGTCTCTCTACGCATTTTTCTGATGTGTTGCATTTCCTGTATATTCAGCTGCACTTTATGACTTTTCTTTCCTGTCTGTGTTAGCCACCATGTTAAGGTGACATTCTCATACTGCATTCATGTTCCAGTTAAGCTTTTCCTGTTATACCACTAAAGTCTATCTGGATTTGACCCCGCTGCATCCAACGCTCACACTCACAATTACTGTTCGCAATTAGTCCACATTTACAATGTTGACACAGATCACCTTTATTTATTTGGATATCAACAACATTGGTCACACATCATACAATGTTGTTGCCATCAAAAAATTCACCTAGCGATTGCGGTCACAATGAAAGAGTCCCAAATTCATCCCATTGAAAAAATGGTCAGCTTACGAAGCTTTACTTGACCAGTATCCGATTCCACTAATGAGTGGGCAATCTAGCATAAACTCTGTCTCAGGGGACCAGCGAAAGATTGTTGAGGAGAGACAGTCTGTTCAGGCCCGTGCCAGCTGCTCAGACAGGCCTGGTGCGGGAGTGTGCAACAGTCAGAGGGATGCCACCGTTGCCCATGAATTTGCCGTGGGCTAATCGGAAAGGTTTGTTTTACAGCAATCCCAAAGGATTTCACACAGTGTAACTACAGATGCCAACAAAAATGCCAGTCTTAATGCAGACCGGGGCATCCTTATTTAGGGGTTGTCTTTAGGGGGTTGGTCTGCTGTAAAGAAATAGTCCAGTATAAATAATTCTTGTGGTTCATGGAAGCCACCATAATGAGAATACTGTGGCATGTTGCCCCATTGCCCATTGTCTTCTATTGAGAGGTATGAAACAAAGCACCCCCCACCCTCTCCTCTCAATAGAAGTCAGTGGGGCGGCATGTAGCAATAATTTAATCATGGCTGCTCCCATGAGCCACAAGAGATAATAAAAGTGGACCAAAAACCCATGTTGATTGGGCTGGGAATCTATAAGATTCCCGGGCCGATCGATTCCCTCCCCCCCCCCCCCCCCGAGCATCCAAAATCTGTGTGAAACCCCCATACACTTACCTTCTTTCCTGGTCCAATGTTACATGCGCGAGCCGCATCCTCGCTATCCCTCTAGCAGGGTGCGAGCCCGCCCCAGGCATTTAAGAATGGCCTGCGCAGACATGCTCCCTGTTAGAGGATAGCGTGCAGATGCGGGCGTCAGCCTAGCGCGCCGATTGGACGAGAGGCCGCGCATGTGCCGTAGCGAGTTGATTTCGACGACTTGGGGGCTTTAAAACAGCGGGGCACTCCCGATCGGTGTGACAAGGACCAATACCCAGGATAGTCAAAATCCTGGGTTTTGGTCCACTTTAAACTGGATTGGCATGTTTATTGGCATCTGTAGGCACAGAGTGTATAAAAAAATAAAAGTGTACAGACAAGCAGTGCTTAAGAGGATTATCACACCTCATTGTCAGCTCTAAAAGATGACTGAAACACTGATCAATCAGGCAGATCACACAACACCACAGAGTAAACCTTAATTTTTTTCGGTACTTGATTAAATAAAATTTGAATTTCAAAAAGTTTAAAGCAAACCAGAACCCACATTTTTAACTTGCATCCCCTAAATGTTTGCCCCCATGAAGAACACCTTATACCAATCTTCACTGCTCCTGCTTGACTCTAATCCCAGATAATGGCGCCTGTTTTAGCTGTAAAGCTCCGCCTCCTCCATTCATTGCCACTGTTGTGTGTGACAATTATGTCATTGCCACAACTAAGCAGTGATTGACCTGCCATCTTACAGAGAGGAACAGCAAAAAAGAAAAAACAGTTCTCCAGGAAGATTCGAAAAGGGAAAATATCCATTTCTAGTTCTACACCCGAGGAAGGGAATATCGGCAGGTGCTATGGCCAAATGTATTTCACAAGTTTGGTGGGTTTTAGTCCGTTTAACCCATTTCAAACTACACTGCTACACAAACGTAACTAAAATAAGACATTAAACATTACGGCATACCTTCCATCTTTTCATGGTGGGAAAGAGGGATCACTTTTAAATTAAGTCACACCCCCTCATGAAACTTAGGCCACACCCCATGCCAAATTTCCTGCCCATTGGCAATAGGATGAGCAAGGAGGAGCAGAATGAGGGAGGGATGGATGGATGTATGGCTAGAGCATGAAGGTGTGGATGGATGAACATAACTGATGGGAGGGGAGAGAGAGGAATGGATGGATTAAGCTGGGAGAAGCGGGGGAGTGATGGATAGATAGTAGTAGCAGGATGGAGGGATGGCTAAAACTAGTAGGAGCAGATGGATAGGTATAACCGAGGGGTAAGGGATTAATGGATAGGAGGGATGGATGAGAAGCACTGGGAGTAGAGGGGGGGCCTGAATGGATGGGAGTTGCAGGGAGGAGCGGATGCCTAAATATTTCACGTTTCAACTGCTTTTAAAAAAACGTACACTGCTATCAAGTAGATAAGTTGCAAGTATAGTCATTCAACATCGCAATGCTAGACATGTCCTCTGCACTAAGGATACCAACCTTTCACAATCTTTCGGGATTGGGCAGTGGATGGCCTCTCAGATCGCGACTGGCCGTAAGCTGCACTTCCCTGATTACTATACCAGTTGCTATACCCTAGGGCAGTGATATTCAACTGGCGGACTTGGGTCCCAATGCGGACCTCGGCACCAGATTTCCGGACCCCTGCCCTGACAGCCCTGCACTCAATATGTAATACTATTAGGCTCCCATTTTTCCCAGTGCCCTGTAGGATTTTTCTTTTTTTTTTTTTTTTGGGGGGGGGGGGGGGCGGGGGGCGAGCAGCCTTTTTTAGTTTTGCCTGAAGAATATATAGGCCCTCCCCCAGTGTGTTCATTTCTAACAATCCACCCCCCCCCCCCCCCCGCACGACAGCCCTCCGCCCAGACCTTCACCTCTCATTGGATGCCTTTAAATGGACCTTTACAAGAAGTGCTCGAGTACCCCCTACCCTAGGGGCTCCACTCCCACTAGGGCATCTAAGAGCTCCCAGGCATACAATAAAGCTTTACAATGAATATGAAAAAGCAGTATCTTACCATCTGCAGCCTGGGAGTGCCGTTACAATCGGGCTCTACCAGGCCGTTATGTTGTACGGTTCCTCTCTATTTATATCTCCACTCTGCTTCAATGTATGGCATCCTTTATAAGCTTTATATTTTCTTGATAGGGGTGTATGTTTTTTTTTAAAGCAGTTGAAACTTGAAATAATTTAGGTTTTTAATGAAATAGAGTCTTGTAATCTCTATACTGCTACAGCTTGGAATTGTTAGTGTGTGCTACCAATACCTAACAATACCTAAAACATTGGGAGGGAGGGAGGGAGGAATGGATGGCTACAGCTATGAAGAGGGGATAGATGGGCATTACTGAGGGGGAAGGGATGGATATATGGGAGGAGCAGGGTGTAGGGAGGGATGGATGGTTAGAACTAGTAAGAGAAGATGGATAGGCAGGACCAAAGGGTGAGGTATGAATGTATAGAAGGGTTTGATGGGATGAGATAGGAGGAGAGATGAATGGATAGGGGCTGCTGAGAGGAGCAGACAGAAGCGATGGATGGCTAGAGCTATGTAGCGTGGATAGATGGGCATAACTGAGGGGAGGGGGATGGATGGATGGGACGAGCTGGGAGGGAGTGATGGAAGGATGGCTAGAGCTATGTAGAGTGGATAGATGGGCATAACTGAGGGGAGGGGGATGGTTGGGATAAGCTGGGAGGGAGTGATGAATAGATGGCTAGAGCTATGTAGAGTGGATGGATGGGCATAACTGAGGTAAGAGGGATGGATGGGACGACCTGGGAGGGAGTGATGGATAGATGGCTAGAGCTATGTAGAGTGGATAGATAGGCATAACTGAGGGGAGAGGGATGGATGGGATGAGTTGGGAGGGAGTGATGGATGGCTAGAGCTATGTAGAGTGGATAGATGGGCATAACTGAGGGGAGAGGGATGAATGGGACGTGCTTGGAGGGATTGATGGATAGATAGCTAGAGTTATGTAGAGTGGATGGATGGGCATAACTGAGGTAAGAGGGATGGATGGGACGACCTGGGACGGAGTGATGGATAGATGGCTAGAGCTATGTAGAGTGGAAAGATAGGAATAACTGAGGGGAGAGGGATGGATGGGATGAGTTGGGAGGGAGTGATGGATGGCTAGAGCAATGTAGAGTGGATAGATGGGCATAACTGAGGGGAGAGGGATGGATAGGACGAGCTGGGAGGAAGTGATGGATGAATGGATGGATGGGACGAGCAAGGAGGAGTGGATGGATGGTCAAGACTACTAATGTTATCCAAGACTATCAGTGTTTTTGGTTAGCCTGTACTGTTCTATAAGTTTTTTATTCTGTAACTTACTTTTGGGAGGCAGATCTGCTTGTTGAACCCCAAAGAGGGACAAAAAAGAATCAGGGACAGGGGGCATGAACACATAAGAGGGACAGCTCTTAAAATGAGGGAGGTAAGCTTTGGCCTAGTATCGAGTTCCAAGTACAAAGTACAATCTATAGGTAAAGAGTCAAAGTATGGTTTCAAAACCTACCTAGTCCTATAATGCCTAATGTCTCCCCCCGGATTCGAGCAGCTCCAGATGCCACCTCTCTGATCTGCTCCACACTCTGGACTCTCGTGCCTTCCCGTAACGCCTGGTGCAGCCATGTGGTTCTCCTGTACAGGTTGAGGATGTGGCACATTGTAGAGTCGGCAGTTTCTTCTACAGATGCTGCTGGCACGTTGCATACTGCAATACCTGGAGGAAACAACACGCCAGTGTTAGTTAGATATTGGTCACCGCCTTCAACATGTAGGCACCTACCCAGTGTGGGGAGGGTCTGGTGTCAGTCTGTTTGGGAATAAGTAATTAGAATTCGGTAGCGTTAGAGCCCCCCCTAGCGTAATTAAAGTGATCGTCCAGGCCAAAACAAAGAAAAAAGCCTATACTCACCTCAGTTTTCCACCACATTGTCCCCCACAGCTCCTCTGTGCTGGTTCAAGTGCGCCCGCACAGCTCCTCTGTCCAGCACTGGCATCCAGGGCCGGCGTCAGCTCCCGGCAAGCCTGGTCAACTGCCAAGGGCCCCCCCCCCCCCCAGGGGGGCCCACTGACAGCTACCACAATGTGGTTAAAGAACCTTTTTTGCAACTAACATTGCATGGGGCCCCTGCGCTGCCTCCAGTTCTGCCCCATCCATCCATGTCCCCCACAGCTCTGCTCCATTCATTCATGTACCCTCAGTTCTGCCCCATTCATCCATGTACCCTCACTTCTGCCCCATTCATCCATGTACCCTCACTTCTGCCCCATTCATCCATGTAACCTCAGTCCTGCCCCATTCATCCATGTACCCTCACTTCTGCCCCATTCATCCATGTACCCTCACTTCTGCCCCATTCATCCATGTACCCTCAGTTCTGCCCCATCCATCCATGTAACCTCAGTCCTGCCCCATTCATCCATGTACCCTCACTTCTGCCCCATTCATCCATGTACCCTCAGTTCTGCCCCATCCATCCATGTAACCTCAGTCCTGCCCCATTCATCCATGTACCCTCACTTCTGCCCCATTCATCCATGTACCCTCACTTCTGCCCCATTCATCCATGTACCCTCACTTCTGCCCCATTCATCCATGTACCCTCACTTCTGCCCCATTCATCCATGTACCCTCACTTCTGCCCCATTCATCCATGTACCCTCGCTTCTGCCCCATTCATCCATGTACCCTCACTTCTGCCCCATTCATCCATGTACCCTCAGTTCTGCCCCATCCATCCATGTAACCTCAGTCCTGCCCCATTCATCCATGTACCCTCACTTCTGCCCCATTCATCCATGTACCCTCAGTTCTGCCCCATCCATCCATGTAACCTCAGTCCTGCCCCATTCATCCATGTACCCTCACTTCTGCCCCATTCATCCATGTACCCTCACTTCTGCCCCATTCATCCATGTACCCTCACTTCTGCCCCATTCATTCATGTACCCTCAGTTCTGCCCCATCCATCCATGTACCCTCAGTTCTGCCCCATCCATCCATGTACCCTCAGTTCTGCCCCATTCATCCATGTACCCTCGCTTCTGCCCCATTCATCCATGTACCCTCACTTCTGCCCCATTCATTCATGTACCCTCAGTTCTGCCCCATCCATCCATGTACCCTCAGTTCTGCCCCATCCATCCATGTACCCTCAGTTCTGCCCCATTCATCCATGTACCCTCGCTTCTGCCCCATCCATCCATGTACCCTCACTTCTGCCCCATTCATCCATGTACCCTCACTTCTGCCCCATTCATCCATGTACCCTCACTTCTGCCCCATTCCTCTATGTAACCTCAGTTCTGCCCCATTCATCCATGTACTCTCACTTCTGCCCCATTCATTCATGTACCCTCACTTCTGCCCCATCCATCCATGTACCCTCAGTTCTGCCCCATCCATCCATGTACCCTCAGTTCTGCCCCATCCATCCATGTACCCTTTGCTCTGCCCCACAGCCCTGTCCCCTCAGTTCTGTCCCTCTGCTTTGCCCACCTACCCCTTTTCCTTCCAGCTCTGCCAGTCTATCCATCTTTCTGCCAGCTCTGCCCATCTACCCCCCCCCCCCCACATAACATAGTATGTAAGGCTGAATAAAGACTTTAGTCCATCCAGTTCAGCCTGTTTAACTCCTTCCAGTGGTCTGGTAGCCATAGCTGGAAATGTTATTACATGTCAGGAAGGCATCAAGGCCACACACCAGCTCTACCCAGCTATTCCTGTGCTTTTCATTTTGCCCATCCACCCCTCTTTCTTCCAGCTATCTCTCTATCCATCCATTCCTGTCCTTCTCATTTTGTCCATCCCTCTACCTCAATACTTTGTCCATTCATGTGGGGCCAAACTAAAAAACAGCTCCAATAGGAGGTTGGAGGATAAGCAGCCCTTCTTAGTTTTGGCCATGGAATTTATAGAACCCATGGAATAAAAGCAGCTTTCAGGCTTCCAAGCAAAGGCTTTTGAGGGACAGATACTTTCCCTTTAAGGCTAAAGGCTGTATTGCTTTATTTCTAGAGACAGAATTATACAGTGTGCAGTCTTCCTGGTCCCAAGTGAAATGAGTTCTGACAGATGCCACAAATCAAAACATTAAGCAGGGAGGAAATGAAATCTAGTGTGGACACATTGTGAAATGATTTTGTGTCAAATGTCAAACATACTATATGGTGCGACATCACCACAAATCAATTGTGGCAAGAGGACAAAATTATTAGAGAGTTGATAAAATACAGAAGAGAAAAGTTCTGCAGTGTTCTTTTCTTTGGGCAGGGGGGGCACAATATGCCAGCAGCACCACTTTTTAGCCCTCTGGGCACCGATGCAATTAAAGTACAGGAATCTTGTATGGGGCCCAGTATCGGCCAGCAGTCCAGAATATTTCTACATCTGTAATGGATAATTGGCATGTATTAAGGCAAATGGAAACCCAGAAATGGGTCTTCTGCTCAATCTTCGGGCCCCTCCCTCCCACCGGCTCGGCGGTTTCCCACCTGGCTCGATTCCGATCACCAAATGGCTTATCTCAAGCAGGCTGGCTGCATCTCTGGCTTCCATGCTGGGTGCCTGCTTACGTGCCCAGCCATTCAGAAAGGCCGGATGTGGGCACAGCTACAAGTGCGCCGGGGGATGCGGTGGTCAGCCAGTGTTGCTGGAGCTGCTGGTAAAGGTGAGTATATTGATGACCCAAGCCGCTATAGGATGCTTTGAGGGTAGACTAGTGGCTGACCCTGAAATCTAAAAGATTTCTGCAGGCCGCATGGGTTTTGACCTGCTTTAAGTTAATTTGCCCACAAGATGGCACAGTTAAAAATGGTCATGATATTTCTGTGAATCTTTATATCCGACATTTTTGGGTATGTTGACGCATGCGCCTGTTTTTTTTAGTGAGGTATAATAGCTAGTATAAATAGAATCTAGCTAGAATCAGAGGAGTTGTTGAAAAGAAGGAGTACTGTGCGGTAGGACGTAAAGAAGCCAGGAATGCAGACCCAAGTGATGCTGAAGAATAGGCCAAGCATCAGCCCAAGGAACCTCTGGAGGAAGCCAATGGCCCAGGTATACAGGAAAAGGAGGAAGAGACTGTGCTGCAACCACATTCTAGCCAGAGAAGCGGAACACAGACCGACCCACCATGAGGTGGAAGGAATGTGCCCCCAAAGTGTTTTTACCTGTACTATCTGTAAGAAGGTGTACTGCCCAAACCAAGATTGTGGACGTTGGCTCATTAACAACGTAAGTCAGTGTTTCCCAACTCCACAATAGACACCAACAGGTCATGCTTTGTGGATTTACATACAGGCAGCTTTATGGCTCTGTCTAAGCACCGATTACTTCACCTGGGGGTCTGTAGAGAGATCGGCAAAACATGGCTTGTTGGTGGTTCTCAAGCAAAGGGTTGGGGACATGGTCGTCCCCAGGTTTGTGGGGGCCCTTGGGTGAGTCTTAGTGGGCCCCAAAGTAGTAAGTCACATGATGTCACATTCAGCTCCGGTGCCACAAAGGGATCATCTACTGCTGCTGATTGCAGGCCTTGTCAGCTGTCACCTGGTTCTCGCCACCTTCTGAGCTTCCATCAGTAGCCCTCCTCTATTCCATTCCACCTTCTTCAGTGTTGCTGACCATCCCCTGTTGCTGAGGCCAGCCATGAGCAGGTCTGGCATTTGGTGGTTCAGGTCCACTGTAAGATAATACCATGGTCAAGTGGGAGTATAAGTGGGCCCCCTAAGATGCCAGGAGCCATGGCAATTGCCCAGGTTTTCCCTGTGCTGGCGCCGGCCCTGGTTGGGGAATACAAACATAAGTGAGCCTTTCTGTATCATGTCGGCACTCCAGCAAAGGTGATTAGATGTGGTCAGTGCCACCAATTTACAGAACACCTCGAGGCACAAGAAGACCCCACCCCCCCCCCAACTTTGTACCACCCCAGAGTACAACAAAGGCAACACTCTCGAGGCACAAGAAGACCCCACCACCCCAACTTTGTACCACCCCAGAGTACAACAAAGGCAACACTCTCGAGGCACAAGAAGACCCCAACTTTGTACCCCCCCCAGAGTACAACAAAGGTAACACTGCCTAGATGCAGGCAATAAAAGAAAAAGTATGTGAAATGCCTAAATAATAATAAATACAAGAAATAGGGGGTTATTATGGTGGTTTTCTTCTTTTAGAATACTATGGGCACGATCCAGAGACAGGTGATAAAACCAACTCCTGTTATAAGAGAGAAAATTGCCATTTACTTTCATTGTCTACCTTTAGCAACTAGATGTAAATATTCACCTGGCTCTGAATCAGCTCCATGGTAGACAATGAAATTGAATGGGAGTTTTCTTTCCTAAAAAAATCAGCAGTGAGCTGAAAGCTAATTGGAACTACATCTATGTGCTGGTACAATCCTGCTGCCCCCTGCAATGCATTGTGCATTGGGCCAGTGCCTGGCATGCCCCTCTGTCACAGTGAATAGGGCAGCACATGCCAGAAACTGGAGGTGGGGGAAGAGTCTTGTCCACCAATTTGCTTGTGAATGGTGGACAAGTTCCTGACGCATCCCTGAGCAGGTGCACAACATGGAACTTGTTGTTCTGCCTGTGGGGAGTTTCATCCAACCAGAGCTGCTACAGGTGTTTTCCTGCCCTGACCAGGCCCTTTAAGATAAAGCAAAGAGTATCCCTGCTTGTATTGGGTTAAATCCTGGTAACAGAATCCTAACCTTGACCTAAACAGATTTTAGTAAAGAATGGCTGATAGCTCAAACAAACAGATGGCGAAGCTAAAGCTGATGAATTGCCCTATAAGAGATTGGACCTGGCTCTATAGCTAAGCCACTCCATGGCTAAACAGACAAGCCCTGTATGAACTTAAAGTTATACCAAAGGCAAGCCCTTTTGTTTTCCCATTGTCTCAGGCTACACAGTGCACTGCCCAAATTTGAATCCATTTCCAAAAAGTCCCTGTAGTACCTAGTTATTCGTAAAAGTATTAGAGCATTGGAGATGCATAGAAACATTAAAGAGAAACAGTGGGAGTGGCAACAGCGATGTGATGTAAGCACACTGTGTGCTTTACATATATCATAGTAAAAAAATAAGTGCATTGTTGTGCCTCTAGTTATTACTGCCAAAACATAGTGTGATCAGAAAAAGGGGATGAGAGATGTTGCAGGCTAAGAGCATCTCCAGCCTCCTAGCACATAGTGTGACCAGAGAGAAGGGCATAAGAGGAGCTGCAGAGAGAGGCAGCCAATCATAATGTCTGGGGATGGAGTGGGGGGTGTTTTCATTTTCGGTCCACTGAAGGTTGATTGAAAGACCAGGTCAGCGGGGAGTAGACTGAAAGCTGAATGATGAAGTGATTTCCTCGCTAAGCACACAGGCGCTGGAGGGACTCAATGTAAGGTAAGCTACTGATATTTTTTAAATCACTTTAACTGTGAAAAAAGGCAAAAACAATTACATAGCAGGTGGTCTACAATAGTAACATACCCAGATCCCCGGCTGACTTTATGTCGATATTGTCAAACCCACTTCCGATTCGGACAATTATTCGAAGAGCCTTGAACTTCTCCAAATCTTCCCGCGTTAAAGTGATTGTGTGATACATCAGGGCACCCACTGCTTCATTTAGTACCTAGAAGAAATACACACACACGCCATTTTATTCCAGTTTGTTTAATTCACAGCTTACCACGGATGAATGAGAAGTCAACTGAATCATATCAAAGAACATGTCAAATCTTACAGATACTTTGTAGAAATCAATCTAACTTCTCCCACTACTGCACACCGGGTCCCCGCAGTGGGACATTATGTGGATCTATATGATTTATGTTTGGGAGCATACCTGTGGCTTTTGGACTATTTTTAACTGGATCTAACAAAAGTTCTATTTTACTATAAGGAGAAGCTGGATACTCTACTGTTTTTGCTACTCGAGAAGACTACACCTGGGGATCTTCTTTTCTGAGCTTCACAAGTGTACCGGGTGAGCTGGTTGGTTTTGTGTCTGTACATCCACTACTGCAGAGTTTGGCAGAAACAGATCATACGTGGCTGGCATTTGGGGTATGCACACTGTATGGTCAAACAGAGCACCAGGAAAAGAAGCTGCCTGCAGCCAATCTCAATCCAGTCACATGCCCCAGTGCATTTAGCCTGGCATAACATTACTCTGGCAACCATCAATAACCATTAATAATGTATTTGTAATAAATAATGTAATTAATAAATTAAAAGGAGCACTATCGCAAAATTGTGTAATATTAAAAATACATGTAAACACGTCAGCTAATGAGAGAACGGGTCACTTATACACCCGAACTGAAGAAAGCTCCCACCAAGCTTGTGGTTTATTCTCTCATGGTAGGAATAAAATCCTGACAGGTAACAGGTTTAGTCTATCAGGGGTGACAGAGCCTGTCACCCCAGAGGTCCTTTTCCTTCCATTAAAAGAAAGAAAAACAAGCCTGGTTGGATATTTCTTAATGCTGGGTGTTTAAGTGACCCCCATCTCCCACCATCCTGCATATTTATATGGAGTTTTATCATTGGGCCAGTTTTCACGATAGTGCTCCTTTAAGTAATTAATAATGGTTTGTATGTGGTGATACTAATCAATACTAAATGAATCAACACATTTAGAAAATGTCGCCATTTGTCGAAATTCACTAATCAGCCCTGTGTTTTCCATAATTCAAAGATAGTCAAAATCCTGGGTTTTGGTCCTTTCCCCCGGGGCACCCTGATCACGGGTGCCCCGCTATGTGAAACCCCCCAGTTCACCGAAGCCAATTCACCTCTTCCCGGGCCTACAGCGCATGAGCAGCCGCTCATCCAATCAGTGCGCTCTAAACCGCTGACCGCACATTGTCTAAGGCTACATCTAAGGCCAGCGTCTCAGAGCGCGCTGGTGGCCGCATCCCCCGCTGCCCCCTAACAGGGAGCGTGCCCGCGCCGGCCTGGTGTGGGCACGTGCCCTGCTAAAAGGATAGCAGGGACGTGGCCACAGCTCGCACATGCGCCGTTGGACCGGGAAACAAGGTAAGTGTATGGGGCGACCTGGGGGGTTTTAACGTAGTAGCTAATCGATCATCAAGGGGAAATTAAAGATTCGTGGGCTAATCGCTGTGGGTTTTGGTCCACTTTAAAGCGGATCAAAACCCACATTTTGAACTAGCATCCCCAATGAATAGTAGGGTTTGCCTATTTTTACTGCTTTTGCTTCACTCTAATCCCAGATAATGTCACCTGTTTCAGCTGTAAAGCTCCGCCTCCTCCATTCATTGCCACTGCTTGCATTTCTACACCCTAAGAAGTGGGTATCGTCAGGGGCTTTAGTAGAAATTATTTCACAAGTTTGGTGGGTTCTGGTCCGCTTTACATGTAAGTGAACTTAGGCCGCTACAAAGACCTTCAATATTCATTTTGACTATAGGTCCTCTTAATTCCTTGCCATGTATAATGGTTTATACCAGTCAAGCCCATTACAGACATATCAGCCCTAATGCGCCCGAGTTTGGCCTGGTACAGCTGCAGAATTTGAAAAAGAAATTAGATAATATTTGCTAAGTTCAAATTTCCCAAATCATTTAGGAAAGCAAAGCATTGTTTCAAGGGCTAAATAAATGTTTCCTTGCCAAAGTGAAATATCAAATCGTTTGATCATCTGTCTCCTAAATCCTTCATTTGTATTAATGTTGTGAGTCCTGTGATGTGACAGTTCTGGGTGGAATTGTCTGTAATTGCAGTTGACGAGAAATCTCCATTGACTAACACAGGAGACCTAAAGTTCATCGATTGAGGCGGCTAAAGTCACAGAGGTCTCACATACAATAAGGAATATCAGAGAGAGACTGCAAATCAGTTACCAGAGGACATACCCGAATAGTGAGCTTCTCAATCAAAACCGGAGGAAGTGTACATCTGACAAGGAGGGGATCAGTCAGGTTTATGCGGGCCCTTGTGCGATAGAATCTCAAGGCCCCTTGCTGCTGTGGAATGATACTCCATATATGGTGATAAAATTTGCATGTATGAACATAAAATATTTTTTAAAAATGAAGATAAACAGAAAGAACAAAAGCACTAGACTGAAAGACAGAAAGAATAAAAGGAATGACAAAATAAAACAGGAAAGACAGAGAAGGAATGGGAGAAAAAAAAAACAAAAGAGAAAGAAAGGACTGACAGAAGAAAAAAATAATGGAAAGAAGAAAGAAAGATAGAAAAAAAACGAGAAAAAAAGGAAGAAAGAAAAGGAATAGCAAAACGAACAGGAAAAAAAGAAAGAAAGAATGAAGAAGAATAGAAGGAAAAAAACTAAAAAAGTCAGAAGGAATGGGAGAAAAAAAACAGAAGAGAAAGGAGGAAAGAAAATAGAAGGACGGACAGAAAAAAAATAATAGAAGGAAAGAAGAAATAAAGAGAAAAAAAAAACGAGAAAAAAGGAACAAAGAAAGAAAAGGAATAGCAAAGTGAACAGGAAAAAAAGAAAAAGAATAAAGAATAGAAGGAAAGAAACAAAAATAGGACTGACAGAAAGAAAGGATCTCCCAATGGGTAAACAGTCCTTAGTCCTGGTTACTGCATGGCCCTGTGTAGTGCATAGGGGTTGCCCAGGGTAGAGGCAATGAGGTGGGCCCTCTTAAGTTGCAGGGGCCCCGGCATCTGCCCGGGTGTGCCTAGTGCTGACGCCTGCCCTGGGATCAGAGAAGAGAAATGCTGGAAACTAATATCAGGCCAAGGGTTTGATTCAGAGCCAGAGAAAGGACACTCCTTTTTTTAGGAGAGAAACCTGGCATTCACTTTCATTGTCTACCATGGGGCTGATTCAACAACCAGGCAAAAAAATTACAATTCCAGTTCCTGAATCCGCCCCAAGATGGACAGATGAAAGTGAATCCATTATTTCCTCTTCCTTCCATTAAAATAAAAAAAAAAAAAAAAACAAGCCTGGTTGGATATTTCTTGATGCCGAGTGAGTGTATAAGTGACCTCTCCTCCCGCCATCTAGCACATTTATATGGATTTTTATCATTGGGTCTATTTTCATGATAGTGCTCCTTTAAGTAATTAATAATGTTTTGTATGTGGTGCTACTACTCGATACTAAATAAATCAACACATTTAGAAAATGACGCCTTTTGTCGAAAATCACTCCCGTCTGCCCTGTGATTTCCATAATTCAAAGATCTTTGCTGCAACTTTATTAAAGTGGACAGAAACCCAGGATTTTGACTATCATGGGTTTTGGTCCTTTCCCCCGTGGAACCCCCCAGATCGCCGATGCCAACTCACCAATTACTGGTCCGTGGGCGCTCATCCAATCAGCGCGCTTGGAGCCGCTGACGTCACGTTGTCTAAGGCTTTACCTAAGTGGCTCAGAGTGCACTGGCGGCTGCATCCCCCGCTTCCCTCGTCGGGAGCAGGGAGCGTGCCCACGTCGGCCATTCACAAATGCCCGGTGCGGGCACGCGCCCTGCTAGAGGGATAGAAAGGATGCGGCCACGTCTTGCACATGTGCCATTGGACAGGAAACAAGGTAAGTGTATGGGGCAATCTGGGGGGGTTCACACAGCGGGGCATCCCGATTTTGGATACCCCCAGGGGGCAGGGGCCCCGGCATCTGCCCAGGTATGCCTAGTGCCGACGCCTGCCCTGGGATCAGAGAAGAGAAATGCTGGAAACGAATATCAGGCCAAGGTTTCGATTCAGAGCCAGAGAAAGGACACTCCTTTTTTAGGAGTGAAAACTGCCATTCACTTTCATTGTCTACCATGGGGCCGATTCAACAACCAAACAAAAATTACAATTCCAGTTCCTGAATCTGCCCCAAGGTGGAAAGTGAATCGCAGTTTTCTCGAATGTATGATGTGGTCTCTAGGTGAAAGATCCCGCATATCTACTACAGTATTTACATCTAACCTTTATACAAGACTTTAAACATCATTTTGTAATAAAGAGCTGTTAATGCAAGAAGCATAAAAAAACCTATGACAGGTGGGTAGCGATGGCAGCAAGATCTCATGGATAAAGGCCTTAGTAGATCCAAGAAGCCTAATGGCTTCGGGCGTGCACAGCTACAGGGAAGCTGGGGATGCGACTGCCATGGAACAAAGCCATTGGTAAAGGTGAGTTTACTGGAGTCCCCGAGGGGTTTCACTTTGCTTTAAGCGTATTTTAATTGGATCTTGTGCAAGAAGAACATTCATTCAAAGAAGTCCAAAACCAGAACTTTTACTGAATTGATACCCAGGTCCGGTTTTGGGCTTCTTCGAATGTCCTCCTTGCACAATATCCAGTTAAAATACTCTTATATATATGTTTTCTGTGCATATAGGGGATCAGGGACATACATAACCCTGATAGGGCCCCCACCACAAACCCCCATCATCAGATGCCCCCCCCCCCCCCCGGACAGTCATCATCCGGGTCCGCAAATGCCTTCAACACAAGGAAGAGGTTCCAGAGACGCGTGGTACCAGTAGAGAAGCGCGTCGCGGCGGGATGGGTAGGTAAGTATTTGGAGCAGGAGCATACCGCAGAGGAGTCAGCATGCACTGCCCCCATGTTATGTACGCCCCTGTAAGGGATACAAAAGATGGGTAGGCAGGAATAAGCCTAGCCTCTCTCCTTCTAGGGGGATTTAGGTAGGGCAGCCACATGACTGGCCTGCGTTTCTGCCCGGAAACAGACCAGCCCTGTGGGAAGTGGTCGGGGGAAGTGACCTCAGGAGGAGGGGGAGTATAAAGGGGACGTTCGTCCCCCTCCTCTTTGACCCCCGACCTGGATGCATGCCTCCCAATTGTCCCGATTTTCCCGGGATTGTCGCGATTATTGCACAAAATCCCGCGGTCCCGGACTGTTAACAAATGTCCCGGGACACCCTATGCCGTGGCGGTGTGCCTAGGGCCGCAACGACGCCGGCACCTTGTGAACACTACTAACTTCCTGGCGTGCGGGGGAGCGAGCGCGTGGGGGGTGGGCATGTGGGCGGGCATGTGGGGGGGCATGTGGGGGGGGAGGGCGGCTGTCTGGGTTGGGGATAAAAAAAAAACGTACGCAGGCTGGCATGCAGGGGTGAAGGCAGCCAACATTGCTGAAGGATCGGAGCTGGAGGGCGTGACGGGGTGTGGTCGGGGCATGGCAGGGGGTGTGGCCGGGGCATGGCAAGGGGTGTGGCCGTGGGCATGGCAGGGGGTGTGGTCGCGGGCATGGCAGGGGGTGTGGTCGCGGGCATGGCAGGGGGTGTGGTCGCGGGCATGGCAGGGGGTGTGGTCGCGGGCATGGCAGGGGGTGCAGTTGGGGGCGTGGATTGTCCCGCTTTCATATTTTCAGAAGTTGGGAGGTATGTGGATGGGACGAGCAGTCCCGCCGCCCTGTTTTTGGTTATGGGGGGGGTTTGACCAGCCACAGTCCTGTTACAAGGGGGGGTCTTGAAGAGGCGTATGGGGGACGTGGAAGCTATGTTATGTTTGTGATCAGGGGCGGGCTGGCCATAGGGCAAACCGTTTCATTGCGCAGGACACGCTGCGAGGAAGAGTTGGGCCGTCCAGGACACATTATGGCAATGTGTATGAAGTGTGGTGGTGCACTGTTCATGCTGCCAGACACTGTGTCCCCTCTGAGGTTCAGGCAGATGACATCAGTTGAGCGGTCACGTGACACCGGGGTTTTTCCAGAGCGCGAGGGAAAGAACAGAAGCGGCAGCATGTGAGTGTAATGACTTTTTTTTACTGCTCACACGCTGGGCTGCCCACAGGAACGCGTGGCCTGAACACACAGAGGGGTGGCTGGATGCTTTTCATTTTACAGTCCCCTTAGAAAGGCAAGTGGCCAGAGCTCTCTTTCCCTCCTTGTCTCCTCACCGCAGCACACATGGAGTGAGGGTGGATTGTAGAGGAACAAAACTCAGGTTTGTCACTATCTTGGGTTTTGCTCCTCACTCTTATATCAGGCAGATCCCATTCATTTAGCATCCTGTCCTCTACACAAGCACAACTTTAAAAAGAAACGTCAGCCATCTCTGGTGTCTGTTTCTGATTTGGGATGCCCCACCACATGGATCGCCCGTAATTCTAAAACTGATCTGAACTGCAGTCTCATGGCACATACATCAGCACTGCACTGGCAGAAGAGCATGTGTATCTTCATTCATGCTTCCTAAGACTGCTTAGAAAACATGAATGAAGGTACAGCCATGTTGATTGGTGGAGAGCCTGCACATGTGCCATATGACCGTTGGTCAGGTAAGAAACTGGGGGTGTCACACTACAGGGTATTTCAAATTGGGATGCCCCCCACTGAAGCGGAACGGACACGAGGTCTGGTTGAAGTTACTATACCTCAAGTCATTTATGACTGAAGGTCCTCTTTAAAGTGGACCAACACCCAGGGGGGACCGGCCGGGAGTCTAAGATTCCCGGGCCGATCAGATCCCTCCCCGCGGGGCATCCGAAATCGGGATGTCCCGCAGGGTGAAACCCCCCAGGAAGCCCAGGAACCTTACCTTAACCCCGTTCCAACGGCGCATGCACGGGCCGCTGCCTCTCGCGCGTCCCTCTAGCAGGGCGCGCACCCAGGCTGGCCGTTTGTGAATGGCCGGCGCGGGCGCGCTCCCTGTTAGAGGGAAGCACGAGACGCGGCCTCCAGCGCTCAGAGCCGCTGTGGTTGGACGCTGCTTGTACGTGCATACCACAGCGGCTCTGAGCGCTCTGATTGGACGAGCGGCCGCGTAGGAGCGTGGTGAGGTGAGTGTTTCCGGGCGTTCTAGGGGGTTTCACACAGCGGGGCACCCCCGATCGGGGTGCCCCACCGAAGTGGACCAAAACCCAGGATAGTCCACTTTAATAACTCGATCTGGGGGTCTGCTGACACTGAATAATAATGTTTGGGTCTGCAGGGGGAAATCTATATTTGCTCTGCATATTCATGTCTGGGGTGGGATGTGCTGGTTTTTGGGGGGACTTTTTCTCTGCATATTATTTTGGGCTCATACAATAATCTTTTAACTCAACTGGATACAGATAGACAACTAAAGACTGAAACAGCAGAGACACATGATGCTTATTTTCTGTAAATGATGCCAAATGAGCACAAATATGAGCAATAAGGTGGATGAGCAGCAATGACGGGCCCCCCGGTGTGGTCGCATCCCCTGCACCCCCTCAAGTTATGCCCTTAGCAACACAAGGTAGGATGCAGCTTATTTTGACTCTTAGTAGTTCCTGGCATAGTAATGTGTGTGTCTCAGACAACATGCCTGCTAAAATGCATGATGCTGGGCGTTTTCACTTCATCAGGCTGCATTGGGCCCAGTACATCAGAGCCAGGTAAAGTTCCGGGATGATTTTTGGCCCCAGTCCGCCTCTGCTCACAGCCTATTATGGGGGGATCCTGCCACTTAGCCTCTGGCATGGAGGGGTTCTGCACACTGCCTGTTATGGGGTGGGGGGCGTAAATACCGTGCCAGACACATTGCAAATGGGCCAGTGTGACCAGAAAAGTCTGCCCCTGTATGTGATGTATGTTTAAGAGGTTTATGTAAACAAGTATTAATTAAAAAAAAAAAAAAAAAATTGGTGGCACTTGTTGGGGTACATAGGTTTTAATGCTTTTATTGAATTTGAGGTGTATTTATGTTTTATATGATTTTTGTTTATATGATAATATATGGTGTACTTTGCATGAAAGGTGATGTGTAATATGGGGATACCTGTTGTAATGTGGGTAATTGGCAACTGACTTGTCACAGTCATTGGGTCTCCGCCATTGGGTCTCCTCTCGGGTTTCGGGTCTGAGATAGCAGGTCAATTTGGCAGGGTATGCGGCTGTTTCCAGCGGAAACCGGCCAGGATGGATCTTGTGGTAAGGTAAGGATTTTTGGGGGGTCAATTAGGGAGAGTCATATACATGAAAAATTTCCATTGTCCAGCACTCAAGTGTTCCTTAAAATTTCTCCGTTTATTGGTCAAGTTAAAAGTTACATGGTTTCCATTCCAAGAATAGTTCACATATTACGCGTTTCAGGCAACATCCTGTGCCCTTACTCATATGAGGAACACTTGAGTGCTGGACAATGGAAATTTTTCATGTATATGGACCTTGCTGGTGAGTCCTGAGCCTCAGTGCATCTGTGGAAGCTGCAGTGGGATTGAGCTGGCTGTCTACACTTTCAATCAATTAGGGAGAGGGTGAACGGGAGGCAGGGGTATTTTTGACCACTGGCGGTTAGCCCGGTTAAGCTCCCAGGCCTAGGAGGGAGCGGCTGAGCTTCTATCGGCTTCTGCTTTGTGGATGGTATTTAGGTATTTTCCGGCCTTCTGCCCCCTGGCCACAATTTTTTCCTCTTTCCCTCCCATTGTTGTCTTAGCTTTGGGCTTCTCAGACCCGGACCAAAAAAAGGGGGGGGGGGGGCTTTAATTTTGCTTGTTACTGGTTATGTTGTGGAATTTTTTTACTGGTTATGTTGTGGAATTTTGGGCTGTGGCCGATTAAACTTAATCTTTCCAAAGATATAGTGGTCTGGAGTTTTTATATAGTGGTGGCGTTTAAGGAAGGAAGGGCGTATGGAGCGCTAGCCCAGTCATGAGGTGAACTATAGAAAGGTGCCCCCCCGGATGTGCTGCTTCACTCTTCCATAGAGCCAAGCTCAGCTCTGCCTGGTTCCTTCCCTGTGATTTGAGCAATGTGGACTCACTGTGAAGGGTAGGCCGCCAATGATGATTGTAAAACATGACTGTAAAATCATCCACTCCCTTATTCTCAGTTGAACCATTAAAGTGGACCAACACCCAGGATGTTCACTATCCTGGGTGTTGGTCCACTTCAGCGGGGCATCCGAGATCAGAATGCCCCGCTGTGTGAAACCCCCCCAAAAGCCCCGGAAAACGTACCTTTTCGGCGACGGACAAGCCGCTGCCGCCGCCTCCCGCGCGTCCCTCTTACATGGCGCGTGCCCGCGCCGGCCATTCACAAACAGCCAGCACGGGCGCGCGCACTGCTAGAGGGGCGCGCGGGAGGCGGCGGCGGCTGATCCGTCGCCGATAAGGTAAGGTTTTTTGGGGCTTTTGGGGGGGGTTTCACCCCGATGGACATCCCGATCTCGGATGCCCCGCGGTGAGGGAGGTGATCGGCCCGGGAATCTTATAGATTCCCAGGCCGATCACCCCTGGGTGTTGGTCCACTTTAATGAGATACTAATAAAACAGGTCCAACAATCCTAAGCCTAAGGCGGCTGCCTGGTTACAGGTGCACCCCCTGGGTGTCGGTTAGCAGTTGAACTTTCTATCAAAAAGGATAATTCTGCAAACAGAGAAGCTCCCCACGCACCCAAACTTTAAATGGTGCAAATGACATTGGAGTGTTTGTTGGAGGGTAGATTGGGTCATTGGCCTAGGAGAACTCATTTGCTACCCTCCCTTCATATTGCTGCTATTTTCTTCATGCTTCCGAGATCTTCGGATGCAGCCGAGCTTCAGGGAAACTTCAGAATATATTTGAATACAATTACTTTCCCTTCAGAAAACATTATACTGCGATGATTTAGTCCCCGAGTGCTTCCATTCTATTCAGGGGGAACTTGCGAAGCGCCTCGATAATTTTATGAGACACTCGAGCCCCGAGGGCCCATAATGCTCTGAAGACGGTGGGAACTCGTGTGTTACATAACGGCAGCATTTCACGTTCTAAAGCAAGTGGGATTAAAGTCCGGGCCCACCTCCCCCTACGCTGACTGGGCTCAACTGGCTGCAACACGTCGCCATGCTCTTATTTGCAAACAAGCATTAGACACAATAGACTTTATGAGAGGATTATTAGCCTCACTGTGGATTCCCATTATTCTCAAACGCTCTGTGATCAGTACTCAGAAGATGAAATCCCCCTTTTTTTTTGCCGGTGGTGTTAAATTAGCGAGACGAGACGCAAACGTCATTGCGCCATATGCCTCCCCCCGCCTGCCAGGGAATCTGACGACTCTCCTTTTGCCTCATTCATCTACGAGGCAAATAGAAATGTAAATCATCGAATTAGCAGTAAAGGATTCTGGGTAGTGACATGCAATCATGGTTATATAGGTTGTAAGCAATGAAAGAGAACCCCGGGCTAGGAGACTAATTAAAATACATTAGCAACAGTCCAAAGACTTTCCTACTAACATACTGTACACCCTCTGCTAAGAAAAAAGAAAAGACCCAAATAAGGCGGCATTATGTTCCAAAATGTTGGAACTTCACTTAAAGCGGACCTTCAGCATCATTTGATGAAAAGCCCAAACCTTTAAAAACTATTCCCCAGCATCTAAAATTAATATATTTAACATTTTTACTCATTTACTTTTTATTCTTTCATGCGCCGCCAGCTTGGCGCCGCCAGCTTGGCTCAGTAGTATCACCTACTGAGGAGGTCAGCAATTCCAGAATGCAGAGCGACACAGTCAGAAGACACTTCCTGTTTGCAGGCAGCCTGCACCTTCATGGGCTGCCATCTTGGATGTTTAAAATCTGTGTTTGTTTAAAATGCAATAGATGCAGGTAGGATGATTTATAATGTGAGCAATCTCTATGTACAGCGTGGGAGAAACATATAAGATAGGCTCATATTTAGGGTGAAGGTTAAAAAACTATTTTCCAGCATCTAAAATTAATTTATTTTAAAGTGGACCAAAACCCAGCTCGATCAGCGATTCCCTCCCCCCTGGGCATCCAAAATCAGGATGCCACGCTGTGTTACTCCCCCCCCCAGGTCACCCCGTTCACTTACCTTACTTCCCAGTCCAATAGTGCATGTGCGGGCCGCATCCCTGCTATCCCTCAAGCAGGGCGCATGCCCGTGACAGGCATTTGTGAATGGACGGCGCGGGCTCGCTCCCTGTGATAGGGAAGCGGGGGATGCAGCCGCCAGCGCGTTTGGAGCTGCTGGCCTTAGACGACGTGGCGTCAGCGGGTCTGAGCACGCCGATTGGACCAGGAAGAGGCGAGTTGGCATTGGCGATCTGGGGGGTTTCACACAGTAGGGAACCCCCGACCGGGGTGCCCTGAGGCAAAGGACCAAAATCCCAGCAAAGCCAGAATCCAGGGTTTTGTTCCACTTTAAAAACGTTGGAATGTCTCTTAAACCGGACCTTCAGCTTCATTTAATGAAAAGACCAAACCCTTAAAAAACTATTCCCCAGCATCTAAAAGGAATGCATTTACATTTTTAGTCCCTTACATATTATTCTTTCCCCCCCACTAGTCTTCAACTCTGTTCAGGACGCTAGGATTTCGGTGCTGCCATCTTGCTTCAGAAGCATCACATATTGAGAAGAGGGGTGAAAATTCCAGGGGGCGGGGATATAGTTGTGCTTTATACAGACAGAGCAGAGCTGGGGTCAGAAAAATGACAGCAATCCCAGAATGCAGAGCGGCACAGTCAGAAGACACTTCCTGTCTGCAGGCAGTCAGACTCCACGGGCCGCCATCTTGGATATTAAAAGGCTAAAAAAAAAGCACTAGGTGCAGGTAGGATGTTTTTAATACGGGCAATCTGTAAGTACTGGGTGGAGGAAACAGATAAGATATGCTCTTATTCAGAGTGAAGGTCTGGTTTAAAAAATAATTCTCTACTCCCTGAACAAGCAGATATGGCACATTAAAGGCTCGTTTTCTAACATACCAGCAGGTGATGCTTCATAACCAAACCGGGTGATCACATCAATGCTTGGCAATGAAGCAGTCAGCCACAAGCAACTATGACAGAGGCAATATATTGGGTTATATCATTCTGTCTCATGTGGGAGGAGGGGTTGGTTATGGTGTAGGTCCTCTTTATGAATGAGCAACCCAGGTCAGGAAAAAAAAACAAGCAGTTCGCACCTATAAATGTTTAGTTGTCACTAAACTATAATGCGCCTCAACCACGCTTTAGGTAACACCGCTTGCAGAAAAGAATTTGGGCACGCCACCGCAACCTCTATATACTGAAGTCGCTTAACACAATTCGACAGCCAAACCACATTCATTCTGGGGCAATATGTAATGGGTTGAAAGGGGTTAAAAAGGTTAGTAACTACAATTAGGCAGGGGTAGAACCCTCTCAGAGGATTAGGCCCTGAGAGAGGGTTAGTCATTTGGTTAGTTAATCTCTACAGACTTCGATGGAAAAGTATGCAGTTGTAATATTAGAATCTAGACATTAGATGGCAGTAGAGGTGCAATGGGACCCAATAAACCTCTATTGGAAAAGTAGGTGAAAGGTCACTTTAATTTTGAAGGGAAACTACTGATCTTGCAGTAGTTACATTTATGGCATGAAAAGCAGATGGCCAGGGTCATGTGCAACACATGACTGGGTGGGACTATGGGATGTCTGGGACTAACAATAGTAATACAATCCTAGTATTTAAAGCAGACCAAAACCCTCATTTTTAACTAGCATCCCCTGAATTGCTCCCCCACATGAAGAGCACCTTTTGCCAATTTTTAGTGCTCCTACTTCACTCTAATCCCATATAATGGCCCTTGTTTTAGCTGTAAAGCTCAGCCTCCTCCATTCATTGCCACTGTTGTGTGTGGCAATGATGTCATAGCCATACCTATGCAATGACTGATCTCCTGCCATCTAACAATGAGGGACAGCAAAAAAAAAGTGTTTCAAGGACGATTCGAAGAAATGAAATTAGCCATTTCTAGCTCTACACCCTTTCTAGCCATTTCTAGCTCTACAAGAGACAGAAGAGATGTTAATATTCTTTAAGCTTGGGACGTCCAAAAGCAGTGTCCGTAAAGTAGGGTGGGATCCCCAAGAACAACAGCGGGCAGTTTAAACCACTGCCGCCTGCAGAACTTTGCGGCCAAAAGCAGCATCAGCTGAGGCCCTAACATCAACCTTGTAAAATTTGGAAAAAGTATGAACAGAAGACCAAGTTGCGGCCTTACAAACTTGTTCAACAGAAGCCTGGTGCTGAAAGGCCCAAGAGGCCCCAATAGCACGAGTGGAATGAGCAGTAACCTTAAAAGGAGGAACCTTCCCCCTAGCAGAATAGGCCAGCACCACCGCCTGACGAATCCACTTGCCGATAGTGGACTTAGCCGGAGGCAAACCCTTCCTAGGACCAGAAGGAAGAACAAAAAGAGCATCTTCCTGAAAGATTCAGTAGCTATCAAGTAAAATTTAAGAACCCTGACCACATCCAAAGAATGCAGAGTCCTCTCCTTGGAATTAGCAGGATTAGGACACAAGGAAGGCAAGACAATGTCCTGATTGAGAGGAAAAGCAGACACAACCTTAGGCAAGAAATCTGGTATAAACCGAAATACCACATTGTCCTGGTGTCGCTCAAAATAAGGAGGTTTGATGGAGAGCGCCCCTAACTCAGAAACACGCCTGACAGAAGTAATGGCCATCAAAAAGGCTACCTTAAGAGTCAAAATGGGCAAAGCGGCCTCACAGAAAGGCTCAAAAGGACGACCCTGCAGAGCAGACAACACCAGATTCAAATCCCAAACTGGTAACATAGGTTTACGTGGCGGACGCACATGAGAAACCCCCTGGAAAAAGTCTTAAACAAATGGTGACTGGCAAAAAAAAACAAAAAAATTGCCAGAGCTGAAACATGACCTTTGAGGGTACTAAGTTGAAGTCCCAAATCCAAACCATGTTGCAAGAATTCCAGAATCCTGGGAACAGAAAACACCCTACAGGGAAGAGATTTGGACTCACACCAGGCAATGTAAGCATGCCAGACCCTGTAGTAGATAAAGGACGGGGACTTCTCCCTAGCCCTAATCATAGTATCAACAACAGAGGCAGCCAACCCCTTTTCCATCAAGATGGAGGTTTCAGCAGCCAAGCCGTCAAAGCCAGCAGTTGTAAATTGGGATGGCACAGCTGCCCCTGAGTGAGCAGATCTGGATCCTTGGGCAGGACGTACTGATCTACTGCCAATTGCACGATGTCTGTGAACCACACCCTTCTTGGCCAACAGGGGGCCACCAGGATGGTTGGCACCCCTTCCTGGGCTACCTTGCGCAGCACCCTGCCCAACAGAGGAAACGGAGGGAACACATAGAGGAGCCGAAACCCCTTCCAAGTCATTGCCAGCACATCCGTGGCAAAGGCCAGAGGATCCTGAGACAGAGAGACAAAGAATAGAAGTTGTGATTGTGACGTGAAGCAAACAGGTCCACATCCGGCAGACCCCAGTGGTGGCACAGAGAGTGAAACACCCTTACGCTGAGGGACCACTCCCCCAGTCGAGACATCCCCCCTGCTCAGGGAGTCTGCCACCAGGTTCTCCACTCCCGGGATGTAAACTGCCGATATGCAGGGAACATTCTCTGCTGCCCAGGACCGTATCAGGGACACTTCGAGGGCTCGCGTGCTCCGAGACCCTCCCTGATGATTGATGTAGGCAACCGCCGCCCGGTTGTCTGAGTGGACCTGAACAGCCCGACCCCGAAGGTGCAGAGTCAACTGGAAAAGAACCAACCTTACCGCCGCAGTTCCAGAATGTTGATGGGAACATGGGCCACCTGAGGGCCCCACTCACCCTGGAACTTCAGAGACTTCCAAAAGCCCCTCCAACCTGTCAGACTGGCATCTGTGGCGACAGTCTCCCAGCAAGGAGGCAGAAAGGTCCTGCCCACTAGGAGATTCCTTGAGTCCATCCACCACGAGAGAGACTGACTGACCAGAGGGGACAGAACAAAGGACTGATCCAGGGACACGGGGTCCCGATCCCAAACTGAGGGGAGGTGCAACTGAAGAGGTCTCATGTGAAACTGAGCATAGGGAACCGCCTCAAAGCATGACACCATCAGGCCCGCCAGCTGCATCCCCTGCCGGATGGAGGGATGAGGGCAAGAAATCAGAGACCGTGCCTGCATCTGCAGGCCCTCCATCTTCTGCTGAGGCAGATAAACCTTGACCTGAGATGCATCAAGAGTCATGCCTAGAAAGGACATCACCAAGGACGGAGACAGAGAAGACTTGGGGTAACTGAAGGACTCGAGCGTGGCGACCACCATCTGGGTATCCAGCTCGGCCTGATGGAAGGACTGAGATGCAATCAGAATGTCGTCCAGATAAGGAAGGATGCGAATGCCCTGAGATCTCAACAGAGCCATCACCCCCGCCAGCATCTTGGTGAAGACCCAAGGGGCTGAGGTAAGACCGAAAGGTAAGGCCACAAATTGGTAGTGCTGATCCTCCAGAGCGAACCTGAGAAATCTCTGATGACCTGGAAAGATAGGAACATGAAGGTAAGCATCTTTGATGTCCACAGAAGTCATGAAGTCGCCCGGGCGCAAGATACTGAGCGCCGAGCGCAGGGTCTCCATGCGAAAGTGCCTGAACAGGACAAACTTGTTGAGGCGCTTTAAATCCAGGATGGGCCTCAGGGACCCATCCTTTTTGGGAACAGTGAACATATTGGAATAGAAATGGAGGGGCACCAGGCAAATAACCCCCAAATCCAAAAGGCTTTGGAACGCAAGGCGCAAGCCCTGAACTGACAAGGGATTTTGAGCCATCCGGGATCTGATGAATCTTGGGGGCGGCCAGGCTGCAAACTCTAGCTTGTACCCGGAGGACACCACCTCCTGAATCCACCGGTCTCAGACGCGCAGTCTCCAAACATGAGCAAAGAGCCGCAACCGCCCCCCCCCCACCCGGATGGGTGAGGGCTCCTCCGCATGCCTGAGGGGGCTTGGGGGAAGATTTGGACTTGGGACCCTATGAGAGACCGGGGCGACCACGGCCTCTACCCCAGCCCAAGGGTCTCTACATGCCCCCGCAAATGGTGCATCCTGACCGGACCTGGGAGAACGGAAGGAGGGGAGGGAAGAACCAGCCCCCTGAAAGGGCCGCGGCTGCCTCCTGCGTTGAGGCAGCCTACCATCCTTGGCAAACAAATCCAGACGCTCCCCAAAGAGCTGTAGCCCAGTAAAGGGGAAGCCAGCGAGAGCCTTCTTAGCAGCATTATCAGCCGCCCACTGACGCAGCCAAACAGAGCGGCGAATAGCCACCAAAAGGGCAGAAGTCTTACCACACATCCTGACCGCATCATCCATAGCAGAAAGAATAAATGCCACAAATTCATAGCAAAGCAGGAGGGATCTATACTCCTCCCCCCTATTGGCATCAAAGGCATTATCCAGAAGGCACTTGAGTATCCCTTTAATAGCAAGAGCCGTGATGGCAGAAGCGCACACAGGGGGCGCAGCGCAGTCCCCGCACAAGGAAAAGCGTGACAGGCCAGCTGATCAACACGCCGGTCCTCACCATCCCTCAAAGTGGAAGTGTCAGGGGAATGCATGACCGAGGTATTGGACAACCCAAGCATGGGAGCATCCACCTCGGGGGGACACGACCAGCGCTTAACCACATCAGCAGGAAATGGACCTTCTGTCCCTTAGGCACCGCGGGCAATCTGCTAGGACGTTCCCACTCCTTGAGCACCAAATTATTGAAGTGGATCTGCTCATGGAACTCCAAGCTTTGTTTAACAGAGTGAAAAAGCTCACCCTGCTGCCTCTTAGCCGGGACAGGAGATGTACAGTACAGTACTTCAAAAATGTTAGCCAACAGCCTGTCAGTATCCTCAGGAGACCATGAGTCTTCTCCAAAAGGAGACCTAGTACCACCATAAACCTCCTGCGGCTCTTCAGAGAAATCAGAGAAAAGTTCCCCCTCTTCTAGGGGGTACAGGCCAGGGAAAGAAAACTGTCCCTCATCCTCCTCAGGGAAAATGGAAACAGCGGGAGTAGAATGCGGCTTCTTACCAGAAGCCTTACGAGGGACCGGCCCAGCCATATGCCTTTTCAGGCTGACCACCCGCAAGGCCAAGTCATAGCATGTCCGTCACTAGGGGTCAAATGCAGGCGCGGGGGGGGGGGGTGATGTAGAAGGGGGGCGCAGAGCTGGGCAGCGTAGCAGGCAAACCAGACTGCAGCGCAAGTACCTTCTGAGCGCAGGGCACACATACCCTGACACCGTCACTCACAGGGGATACCCCACACGCAGCACACAGCTGGGCGTGTCCCGAAGGAACCCCAAGCACATTATCCCCGGAAGCCTCCATATGGTGATTAGAGTGGGCACACTGGCCAGTATAAGGTTAAGGCTAACAAGAGCCACCCGGGATGCCCCAAAACCCCGCTAGGGAAGGTGGGAGAAGGAAGGGAAGAGGGCCGGGAGAAACCACAGACACGTTTATCCCGCCTGAAAGACACAAGAAAACCACACATAACATTCCCATAATGTGGTGACAAGAGCACAATACAACCCCGAAGGGGACTCACGGAGCAAGAAGCGGATCGCACATCCAGGCAGGCCAGCAGCACGCCGCAGTACCGCAGGTCAGAAGAAGAACGCCAAGCAAAATAGCGCCCGCAAGGACCTTGAGGGGCGGGCCGCGGAGGTATGACGCAAAAAGAGTCATCCACGGGACCCGCCCCCCCAAAGAGCACGAATCGCGCTCCACGTGACCCCCCAGCACCAATAACAGCGCAGCAACATGAGGAGAATGTCACCACCAGCCGTGGAGCGCCGTACAAAACGGCGCGGCGGCGAGCGAGGACAATAAGAGTAAAAAACAGACAAAATACAATGTGAGAGAGCTCCCCAGTGAGAGAGCGAGGCTGGGAAGAGCAATGGAAGCCACACCCAAAGTATGCTTAGCTGGGGAGGAGGGGGGGCATCCCATAAGGCTCACCATGAGCCTGAACCGCCTACCCTTGTAGGTACAGGGATTGAGGTTGGAGCAGCGCTCCTCCAACACCTGACCCTGGCGCTGTCCTACCTTCACCCGAACCAGGCAGCTGAGGCTGGGAGGCAGTGGGTCCAGAACGGGTGGTAATAGTCCTGCAGGGCCGCAGGCTGGTAAGCCCCACTCGCCTGCGTAATATAGAGAGCCATCTTCTATCTTCGCAGTCCAGACTGCAGAGGAAAACTGGGAATTTGTGGGAGGTTCCTGTCCTTTTATAGGGCCGGGAGACGCCACAAGTCTCTTCTGCAGTCCACTGCGCCACCTTGTGGCGGATATCCCAAGCCTAAAGAATATTTGTGAAACAGGACGTGCTGTATACTACAAAATCAATTGTATTTTCTAGTTCTCCACCCTAAGAAGGGAGTATCGTCAGGGGCTTTGTCCAAATGTATTTTAAAAGTTCAGTAGGTTTTGGTCCGCTTTAAAGTGGGCCAAAGCCAAGCCTGGACTCACTCCCCCTGGGTCATCCAGATTCAGGATGTCCCGCTGTGTCAAACTCCCCAGGTCGCCCAAAGACTAACCTTCTTTCCTGGTCCAATGGCGCATGCGTGAGCAGCGGCCAGATCCTCACTACCACTTTAGCAGTAGGCATTTGTGAGTGGCCGGCGCGGGCAGGCTCCCTGTTAAAGGGTAGCAGGATGCGGACGCCAGCGTGCTCGCTTTAGACAAGCTCTTGGACAAAGGGGCGGGAGCGGATCCGAGCAAGCTGACTGGAAGAGGCTGGGCATGCGCTGTAGGAGCGAGGAAGGGTGGGATCAGGGGTAGTTTCACACATTGGGGCATCCCCGATCGGAGTGCTGGGGGACAAAGACCAAAACCCAGGTCCACTTCAATTGAGCATATTTGATATTGTTCACACATTGTTTATTATTGATGCACATAGCACTAGGCACTTCATTGACAGGCACTATAGCGTTTGCGGAGCGCTCCCACTTTCGACCAAGCGCCTCGTAATCACTGTGGTCAGCGTATAGATGGCGCTCAGTGCTCTCCACTCACATGGCGGGAGATTGTGAGCGCTGGCAAGGCAACCAGGCTTACCTCAAAATCCTCACCATATAGGTAACAAAAACTTTAGGGGCTAGGAGCCCAGCCATCACATTATATGTTATGGGGGCCCAAACACAGGCACACACAGAGACTGGGCCCCTCTATATCCTATAGGTGATGGTTGGGGCCTTGGTTTGAACTGGACCTTTGTCCCCAAGGCAGCCAGGCTTACCATAAAGGAAACTAGAGGCCCAACCATCACATTATATGTTATGAGGGGCCCAGACACAATATAAGCTCTATAATGTCTGCTCCCCTCTCTAAACTATGTCCGATGCTTTAGCCCCTAGTTTAAAATGGGCTCCAGTATCAATACTATATAACAAAGTGAAGTTCTAACAAGTGGCCGAGCCATCACATTATATGTTATGAGGACCCAGAAACAGGCACACACAGGCCCCCCTATAACCTATAGGTGATGGCTGGGGCCTTGGTTTGAACTGTACCTCTGCCATATAGAAAACTAGAGGCCCAGCCATCACATTATATGTTATGAGGGGCCCAGACACAATGTAAGCTCTATAATATCTGCACCCCTCTCGGATCTATGTCCAATGCTTTGGCCCCTAGTTTAAAATGGGCGCGAGTATCAATACTATATAACAAAGTGAAGTTCAAACAAGTGGCTGAGCCATCACATTATATGTTATAAGGGGCCCAGACACAGGCACACACATAGAGACTGGGCCCCTCTATATAACCTATAGGTGATGGTTGGGGCCTTGGTTTGAACTGGACCTTTGTCCTCAAGGTAGCTAGGCTTACCTTCATTTTCAAGCCATAAAGGAAACCAGAGGCCTAGTCAACACATTATATGTTATAGGGGCCCAGGCACAGGCACACACAGAGACTGGGCCCCTCTATAACCTATAGGTGATGGCTGAGGCCTTGGTTTGAAATGGACCTCTGTCCCCAAGTAGCCAGGCTTACCTCAATTTTCAGGCCATAAAGGAAGGGGCCCAGTCACAATATAAGCTCTATAATATCTGCCCCCTCTCTAAACTATGTCCGATGCTTTGGCCCCTAGTTTAAAATGTTATATAGTATCAATACTATATAACAAAGTGAAGTTCAAACAAGTGGCCGAGCCATCACATTATACGTTATGGGGAACCCAGATACAATATTCAATGTATAAAATCTGCCCCACCCCTATAAATGATGGCTTGGTCCCTAGAATAAGCTGGGCCCCAAGAGGAGGGGGCAGACACCCTCATTTATCATAAATGGCAGCAGCAATAGTGTCACAGCCAGCGGGTCTCAGGTCAGGGTGGCCATTAGAGACACATCTAAAGTATGTGAGACATTTATACTTTGCTAACAAGGCTTTGCTATCACCACCGCTAATTCCCACAAGAAAAAAAATCCCTTTCAGTTAATCAACAGCTAATGTTGGCTGCACACAGCAGCATTTCAGTGTCCGCAGCACAGTCACCTCTGTGAGCCGCACGCTGGAATTTCTAGGGGCTTTCTTGGATAAACTTGGCGTGACAAGCCACTTTTTCTCTCGGCCATTTTGAATAAGCGCATTGTGAAATGACAGAAGGGAGGGCGGAAGTAGCAATTTTTTGTTTGTCTCCTCTCACAATCAATCATTTGAGGGCAGTTAAACAGAGCGCGCACTTGGCATTCAGTAAGGAATGGATTAGTTCCCCCCCCCCCAAAAAAAAAATGCTGCAGGACCAGTACAGCTGTGCACAGGCTTCCCTCAGCAATCCAGCTAGACACAGTGTCCAGTCCAGCTGCAGGCAGTCCCAGGGTTCCCCTTATCCAGGGCCGGCTCAGGTTTTTGTGGGCCCTTGGGCGGCATGGTCTCAGTGGGCCCCTTTGTGGTGAAGAGTCGCGTCACATCACTGAGGGATGTCCCAAATCTGGATGCCCCCTGGATGCACCGCCACCTCGGTTATTGCTGGCATGCCGCAGGTAGATGTGGGCACCAGCTGTGGCAGTGCCCTTCCAGTCCGCCGGTCAAGCGCCGTCACACACCCCAAAGGCTGGCCCTGTCAGTGGGACCCCCCTGGAGGCCCCCCGGCAGCTGCCCCACCCTGCCGGGCGCTGACGCCGGCCCTGCCCTTATCAGTACCATCCCTTCATACAATACATAGGGGAGGGAAGTGGGGAAGCAGGGGCCTCAGGAGGAGGTAAGGAAAACTGACCTTTTTTGTGGTCCTCAAAGTGGGACCAGTTTGTGGGTGATGGGCACCATAGGAGTGTAGTTTAGTGTGTGACTTAAATATGAGTCACATGCTCTAGAAATAATTTGCACAAAGATTTGTATTGGGGCCCCATGGTAGCTCCCAAAAGACCCTGTATAAAAGGTGCTGCACACACTGTACTAAACTCACTGACATTTTTATTGAGTAAGTAGCTCCTCTGATTACAACAACTATACACAAACACTACACAAGATAAAACAAAAAGCACAGTACTGCCTGGTTTAGCTCCACTTGAAATACATCATCCAAATGCAAGGTGTTTGCAGGGGGACCTTGGGTTATCTCACCAGCTGTGTAATGGTTTGGTGAGGGTCCCAAAGGGTCAGGCATTTGCTCTCATTCATTTATTCTATAGATAGATATCCTTACTCCCTGTGCATGGTCACCACTTGGCTGTGCTCATCCACCTAATCATACTATAGGAATATTTGGTCCATAAAAGATGTTGATTGATCCAATGCTCAGAAGTCTATGCATTCCACAGCCACCATTCAACCAGAGTCAGAGCAGTTATAAACCACCCAGACATCTGGCATTCTGCATTTGGTGGGACAGTCTTCCCCATGTCAGCAAAGTGGGACATTTAGGTGTTTCCAGAGTTTTGGGAGGGACAGTGGGCCTGAAAGTGGGACTGCCCCACTGGTCAGTTTAAGGTAAGGGCCTGGGAGAGGAGTCTCTTCCACAATGCACCCCCCCCCCTCCATATTTTTCAAATAGGTCCCCAGACTTAGGTGCAATTTTGGGAACCATTATTATAATAATTGATTATGTATAATCAATAATAGATTATATAATATTAAAAATAATAATTATAGTTGTATTTACCCTGCCAACTCCACATTACTAAAATCTAAATTGCCTGGGTCACCTGCAACCAAACACCCTCACTGAGGGATGGATAGGAGATATTTTGTAACAGTTACAACATTTGAAACACTTTGAACGGGCAAATGAATCGTTTATTGATGCAGATCTGCATGTTACAACTCAAAGAGGGACAGTCCCTCCAAGGGACAGTTGGGAGATATGCACTAAAGATCATTCTAGGGTCCCACATAATAATATATGGTTAATAAACCACATTTCATAACAAATCTGACTAATCACAAAACCTTTAGGCAAACCAGAAACACTACGTTAGCCTTGAAGCTTATACACTGCCCTAATGGTGGCTTTTGGTTAGTGTTGAAGCTCCGGCTCCTGCTGGCAACTGCAGGCAGTGGGACCTATTGGCAGCTGCGATTGGTGGGACTGGCATCCTCCACTGGTCCGGCAATGCTGCAGCTTCCTCTTGGGGTCCTTCCACTGGAGCAGAGGACTAAAGGACCCCAGGAAGCTGTCAGCACTGCTGGACCAGAGGACTGAGACCAGGACTATCATGGGGGAACAGCAATGATGGATTGAGAGGTTGCGGTGAGAATAGCGATGCACCACAATGCACCGCAATACATGTGCTTTACCTGCAGTGCCCACAGACTTCTATGGGATGTGTTGCGGTCACGCTGCGAGCAAAACAATGCAAGAAGTGTTTGGCAAACCACAGCACACAGATATAAAATGACCCATTTATTTTATTGAGCTATGTTTTCTGGCCGTTTGTGACATGGAGCATTTCTCTTCCAACATGAAGCAAATGGCTAGGTGTGAAATGGGCCTTAGACCCTTGGCTTTCACTCACCTTTCAGATTTTCTTTGCTTAGCATAGACACAATGCAAGCTTTTTTGAAAGACCTTTACGATTTTGAACTGGTTACCAGTGTCAAGGTCCTGACATGAGACAAGGGTCCCGAATCTATGGCATTTGGACTTCTCAGGAACACGATACACCAAGCTTTTGCAGAGATTAGGAATCAGACCTAGGTGTGAATCTATTCCCTTCACAATGGGAAGATTAACCCATTATGCTTCAATTTTCATCTATAATACAGGAAACAAATTCTAAATACCTCACTCGCTTGGCAGTGGCAGACTGGGGCCAAAAATCAGCCCTGGATTTTACCAGCCCCTGGCCGGCCAAAGGTGACTGTGCTGAAGCCCCCCACCATGATGTTGGAGTTATAGCATTGGGGACTGGGGTTCCATAGCTTGTGGGTAGAGTAGGCTGAGAGGAAAACTAAGGAGGCAGTGATTGAATGTGGCTGTTAAAAGCAGCAGGCCAACTGGCCTCAAAGCAGTGCTGCCCACCAGACATTGTCCTGGGTGTCCCTAGGGCCAGTCCACCCGGCTCGCTAGTATTATACCCCAAAAGACTGCACAATTTTTTCTCCTCACTTTTTCCATGATGCTGGTGCTGCCACAGGGCTGATGGCACCTCCTTCCATATTTCTGGCCCTGTGCCAAAATTATATCTTTTCGAAATTCGGTTGTTTCTATCCCCTCTGAAATTATGAGCCTAAGCCTAAACCAGAGGAGTAGCTAGGCTTTCTGGCACCCGGGGGAAAAGATTCGAAATGGTGCCCCCCACCTGTTCTCAGACCCCCCTTTGGCACCCCCTGACTTGCTGCACCTATGGCAAGTGCCCCCCTAGCTACTGCCTAAACCCTGCCCCTTTTCTATTACACCTCAATGACATGAGTCTGCAATCCTACAAAAGGTCACTATTAAGGCATTTAATAAATTTATCCAAACATGAATGCCCTGGTGCCTGCTAAGAAACCACGAGCATTAGAAAAACTTCAAATAGCTTCATCATAGATTTAGGATCCATACTGAACCTTGAGACCCCCCCCCCCAAATAATAATAAGAACACTACTCATGCACTCCGTGGCATAACTGAATGTGATGGGGCCCTGTCGCGAACATTAAATGGTGCCCGTTTACAGCCCATTTTGTAAGTTTTTAAACTCAATTGGATGCAGCTAGCCAAGGCTAAATAGAAGAGATCAATGGTTCTTTCTTTCTCTAAATGTTGCCAAGTGAGCACACATATGATAAATAAGGTGGAACAATGATGGGGCACCCCTGACCTTCTGGGCCCGCTGCAGTCGCATCCCCTCAAGTTACTCCCCAGGACCCACTCGCCTCACCCTTCTTCTATTTTCTTTATTGCATGGCACGGCCTGCTTCGGTATTCATAACAGTTGGGTTATTCCGCCACAAGGTGGCGCAGTGATACTGCAGAAAGCTGTGACATCTCCCGGCCCCCTATAAAAAGGGGGCTCAACCATAGAGTCCCCAGTGTTTCCTCTGCAGTGATACTGCCAAGTTAGAAGATGGCTCTCTCTCTTGCGCAGGTGAGCGGGGCAACCAAGCCTGCGGCCCTGCAAGTCTATTTCCATCCATTTCTGGACCCTCCCAGCCTCGGCTGACAGATCGGGTGAAGGTAGAAGAGCACTAGGGTCAAGTGCTCCAGGAGCGCTGCTCCAAGCCACAGACCCTGTAACACAAAGGGGAGCCGGCCATAGGCTTTATGGTGAGCCTGATAGGGATGCAGAGTTCATGTTCTGGCTTCTGAGAGGGTGAGAGTTTTGGGGACTATGTCTCCTCCTTTTCCTTCAGGGGTCCCCCCCTCCCTGGCCTGGATACTCGCCGCTGGCCTCTCGTCTCTCTCCCCCCCTTCCTCTCTGGCTTTGTTCGGGGGGGGGGGGGGGCGGGTGTCATCGTCGAGTGGTATTCTATGTGGTATTTTGGTGTTTATTGTGTGTATTGTTGCCATTTTTCAGCCACCGCGCGCTTTGTACTGCGCTCCGCGGCGATTGGCGCTATAGCCTGAGGGTTTTTTTGCTTTGACATGGCGCCGGCCAGGTCACGTGATCGCCGTTGTTCACGCTCTTCGGGGGGCGGGGCCTTGGAATGACGCATATCGCATCCTCGGGTTTGGATAAGAGCTATCCCTTTCCTGCTGATCTTGTTAAGAGGTGGTCATTTCCCCCTGAAGTGGACGCTCCTGTGCTAGGCTTGTCCAATACTTCGGTCATGCCTTCACCTGACACTACCACTCTGAGGGACAGTGAGGACCGGTGCATGGATCAGTTGGCCTGCCATGCCTTTACCTGTGTGGGGGCTGGATTGCGCCCGGCCTGTGCGGCTGCCATTACAGCTATTGCCCTTAAGAAACTGCTCAAGCGTTTCCTTGATGGCGCTACAGATCGTAGCGGGGGGGGGGGAGGAGTTTAGGACTCTCTTGGTTTGCTCTGATTTTGTGGCCTTTATCCTTACTGCTATGGATGATGCTGTGCGGCTGAGCAGTAGGGCCTCTGCGCTCTTGGTGGCTATGCACCGCTCTGTTTGGTTTTGTCAGTGGGCAGCTGACACCACGCTGCTAAGAAGGCTCTCACTGGACTCCCCTTCGCGGGGCTGCGGCTATTTGGGGAGCGTCTTGATGTTCTAGCCAAGGATGGCAGGCTAGCTCAGTGTAGGAGGCAGTCGTGGAGCTTTCGGGGGTCCTCCGTCTCCCTCCCTTCCTTTCATGCTCCCAGAGGCCGCAGAGATTCTTGGGGCTGTGGCAGACCCCGTGGTCGTCCCCGTCTCTCCTGGAGTTCCAATACCAAGCCCCCTCAGGCATGAAGGGGCGCCCTAACCCATCCAGGTGGGGGGAAGGCTTCGGCTCTTTGCTCACGTCTGGAGGCTTCACGTCTCAGACCGGTGGATTCAGGAAGTAGTGCCCTCCGCTTACAAGATATAGTTTGCAGCCTGGCCTCCCCCAAGATTCAATAGATCCCGGATGTCTTTAAACCCCGTCTGCTCAAGGGTTGCTTCTGGCGGTTCAAAGCCTGTTAGAGGCCGGAGTCATTTGTCAGGTGCCCCATCAAGAACAGGGTCAGGGGTACTATTCCAATCTTTTCACGGTCCCCAAAAAGGATGGCTCTCTGAGGCCCATTCTGGACCTTAAGGGCCTCAAAAAAATTGTCAGATTCAAGCATTTTCGTATGGAGACGCTACGCTCTGCTGTCAGTACCCTTCGCCCGGGCGACTTCATGATTAATGTGGACATCAAGGATGCGTATCTTCATGTGCCTATCTTCCCAGGTCATCAGAGATTTCTAAGGTTCGAGCTGCAGAATCAGCATTACCAGTTTGTGGCTCTACCATTCGGTATCACCTCGGCGCCTCAGGTGTTCACCGAGGTGCTGGCGGGGGTGATGGCTCTGCTAAGGAACCAGGGCATATGCATCATTCCTTACCTGGACGACATCCTGATTGTGGCCAAGTCCTTTCCTCAGGCCGAGCAGGACACTCAAATGGTGACATCCACTCTAGAGTCCTTCGGCTGGGTGATTAACTATCCTAAGTCTTCTCTGTCCCCGTCCTTGGTGAGGTCCTTTCTGGGCATGACTCTGGATACCTCTCAGGTCAAGGTGTTCCTTCCTCAGCAGAAGGTGGGGGGTCTTCAGATGCAGGCTTGGGCTCTGCTATTGTGTCCTCATCCCTCCATCTGTCAGGGGATGCAGTTGGTGGGCCTGATGGTGTCCTGCTTCGAGGCAGTCCCCTTTGCTCAGTTTCACATGAGACCTCTTCAGTTGCACCTCTTGTCAGTTTGGGATCGGGACCCTGTGTCCCTGGATCAGGAATTTGCCCTGTCTCCTCTGGCCTTCCTGCCTTCCTGCCCCCGTGCTCGGAGACTGTCACCACAGATGCCAGTCTGACCAGTTGGGGAGGCTTCTGGAAGTCCCTGAAGTTCCAGGGTTGGTGGGGCCCACAAGAGGCCCATGTTTCCATCAACATCCTGGAACTGACGGCGATCAACTTGGTTCTTTCTCGCCTAACCACTCACCTTCAGGGTCGGACTGTTCAGATCCGCTCAGACAACCAGACGGCGGCTGCCTACATTAATCATCAGGGAGTGGAGAACCAGGTGGAGGACTCCCTGAGCAGGGGGGACGTCTCGTCTGGGGGAATGGTCCCTCAACAACCAGGTGTTTCTCTCCCTGTGTCACCACTGGGGTCAGCCGAACGTGGACTTTTTTGGGTCCCGTCACAATCACAAACTTCCGAGATTTGTCTCTCTATCTCAGGATCCTCTGGCCTTCGCCACGGATGCACTGGCAATACCTTGGACGGAGTTTTGGCTTCTCTATGTGTTCCCTCCGTTTCCTCTCCTGGGCAGGGTCATGCGCAAGATAGGAGAAAGAGCGGGTACCAGCCATCCTGGTGGCCCCTTGTTGGCCAAGAAGAGTTTGGTTCGCAGACGTTGTGCAGTTGGCAGTAGACCGGTACGTCTTGCCCAAGGATCCAGATCTTCTCACTCAGGGGCAGCTATGCCATCCCAATTTACAAACGCTGGCTTTAACGGCTTGGCTGCTGAAACCTCCATCTTGATGGAAAATGGGTTGCCTGCTTCTGTTGTTGATACCATGGATTAGGGCTAGGAAGAAGTCTTCGTCCTTTATTTATTACAGGGTCTGGCATGCTTTCATTGCCTGGTGTGAGTCTAAGTCTCTTCCCTGTCTGTTTTTTTTCTATTCCCAGGATTCTGGAATTCTTGCAACATGGTTTGGATCTAGGCCTTCAACTTAGTACCCTAAAAGGCCATGTTTCAGCTCTGGCAATTTTTTTCCAAAGATCCTTTGCCAATCACCGGTTGGTTAAAACTTTTTTCCAGGGTGTTTCTCATGTGTGTCCACCCCGTAAGCCTTTGCTACCAGTCTGGGATTTTAATCTGGTGTTGTCTGCTCTGCAAGGGCCTCCCTTTGAGCCTATCCATGAGGCTGCCTTGCCCATTCTGACTCTTAAGGTAGCCTTTTTGGTGGCTATCACTTCTGTAAGGCGAGTTTCTGAGCTGGCGGCGCTTTCCATCAAACCTCAAATTTCGAGCAGCATCACGATAAGGTGGTGTTCCGGCTTAAGCCGGATTTCTTGCCTAAGGTGGTGTCTGCCTTTCATCTCAATAGGAACATAGGAGACGCTGGTATAAATACCGGTTCTGCCGCGGCGCCGAGCATCCTAGTTAAAGTCGCCTACGAGCGACGAAACGCGTTGGAGGCTCGGGCTTCCCTTATGACTGGAGGCACTTCGTGACACTTGCAAGTTTTACAATTCGGGAACGGTGAGAGCTGTTCGCGGTTTTTAACCTTTGACATGCTGAAATCCTTTGTCCGTTTGTGAGTGCATTTTTGTTAGTATTAAAGTGGGTGTTTTTATATCTAGCAATGTTGCACTAGTCTTTCCTTCTTACAATTTTTTTACATGTGATTGGAGCCTTTCCTCTGCCCATATGGAATTGTGCCATTGAAGTTTATATTTTAAGCCACATTAAAGGAGAGCTGAAGTCGTTTCCAACTGGATTTCCCTCATTTGAGAGTAATCATTATCTATTCCCTTTGGAGCCTCTGGATGTTGAGATTGGAGGTGTTTGCACCTGTTTATTTTAAATGCAAAGATAATATCTTGATCTGGTAAGAATTCTGTGATACTGGTGACGGGCACGCAACGGTGGATATCACATATGTTTCTAAATGGGACATTTTCACCAAATTATTCACTTAATGAGCTCTGTGTTTTAATATTTTTTTCAATAGGAACATTGTTTTGCCTTCATTGTGTGCTAATCCTGTTAATTCCAAGGAGCGGACTCTGCATTCTCTGGATGTGGTCAGGGCTCTGAAGTTTTATTTGGTCACCACTGAGCCTTTCAGGAAGTCTGATGCTCTTTTTGTTCTCACTTCTGGACCTAGGAAGGGTTTGCCTCCGGCTAAGTCCACTATCAGCAAGTGGATCCGTCAGGCGGTGATTCAAGCCTATTCTGCTAGGGGGAAGGAACCTCCCTTTAGAATTACTGCTCATTCCACTCATGCTATTGGTGCCTCTTGGGGTTTTCAGCACCAGGCTTCTGTTGAACAAGTTTGCAAGGCCGCTACTTGGTCTTCTGTTCATACCTTTTCCAAGTTTTACAAGGTTGATGTTAAGGCCGCAGCGGATGCTGCTTTTGGCCACAAGGTGCTTCAGGCAGTAGTGACTTGAACTACTGGCCGTTACTCTTTGGGGATCCCACCCTACATTTGGACACTGTTTTTGAATGTCCCAACTGTTATGAATACCGAAGCATGCCGTGCCATGCAATAAAGAAAAAAGCAATTCTGTGAGTACTCACCTGTAGAATTGTTTTTGTTCTTGCATGGCAGAGCCTGCTTCACCCCACCCTTGTTATCGTTATTCTTGTTTGCCTCTTTATGGTAATTGTTCCAAGTTAATTGGGTTTTTTTTAATTTTTTACTTTTATTCTCTCCCGGCTTCTTGTCTCACTGCTTGTCTACGCTGGGAATTCTATGGTTGATCTCCCTTTTTATAGGGGGCTGGGAGATGCCACAGCTTTCTGCAGTACCACTGCACCACCTTGTGGCGGAATAACCTAACTGTTATGAATACCGAAACAGGCCGTGCCATGCAAGAACAAAAACAATTCTACAGGTGAGTACTCACAGAATTGTTTTTTTATGGTTTTGGTGAGCTGGACACCTGATACAGATTCCTGATCCAAGTGATCCTTTTGTCTGAATGGAAGCAAATCCTGTTCCCAAATTGAATGGGAAACCTTCTTATATTGATAACCAGTTATTTTAAATGTAACCTTTCAGGCTACAAAAGATTTGGCGTTTGTTCATACACATGAACTACACATGGCCAAAGGCATCTGCTGTTGCCGCAGCCGAAAATGTTCCCGTCAGCATAATGGAATCTGCATCTCTCCCTTTCTGCAGACAATGGCCGCTCAGCCAACGCCAATCCTGACATCAATCACCGCCTGGCCCGTGTACATGGAACAAATGTGCCAAGCTGAGCCGGGTGGAGCCGGAAATTAATACCCAGCAGTCCATTTCCCGGGCCACAATAAGAAATTCTAATTCAAACAAGCAGATAATTAAGGCAATAAACAAAAGGCACATTCACACTTGACAGATAAGCTTTCGTTTCGGTGTCTTTTTTCTTTTGACGTAGAATTCAGCGCCTTGTAATGTTCTGCAGCTTTCTAACAATATTCCATTCCAAGGCCTTTAAGGCTGCCCTCGTTCTTTTTAATTAGCGCAGGTTGTATTCCAACACAGGCACGGACAAAATGCTTCTTTGCGGCGGGATGTGTTTCTTTGGCACCTCGCTGCCCGCTGCCATTCACCGGAGCCTGCGTGCATGCTGGGCTTCAGGAAGGCAGAGAAATGCCAATGACAAGAGAGAGGGAGGGGGAAATCAATGCAATTGTATTTACATGCTCTCACGCCACCCTGCTCCTTGGTCATTTTGCCAAATCAGCGCCTCAAGATGGGCTGCGTTCCTTGCAAATTAACTGGGCCTATTTTAAGCGGAGATGCAGAGCACCGCTTGCTTGGCCAGGTTCCGTGCACGAAATGAGCTGGACAGGGGCCCAGTTTCAATGTAGAGATGGGGGGGGGGGAAGCAGGTATGCTTCATGTTTCCAACTGAGAAGACGCCTTGCAAGACTAGAGACAGCAAGACTACTCTCCTCTCAATACAAGAGTCACGCTGCATACAAGAGGGCTGCTCTTTGTTACAGATGCATCCTATTGATGGAGGTCTTCTGAGCGATCACCTACACCTGCTATCACCTGCCTCTGTACGCCCCAGTTTCTCAAGACTTTACAGATGTACACAGGGGCGGGCTTATCATTCCGGGGCCCCAGGCAAAGCAGTGTCTGGGGGCCATAATCAAAGACAATTTTCTTCTAGCGAAATTCAGTATTAACGCACCTCATCAGAGATGTAGCCGTGGGCTGCTCATGTGCTGTGGGAGCTTAAGTGAACCCAGGGGGGTTCAAATGGAGGGGTATCCTGGCATTGTCCGTCCATGAGGCACCGAGCATGGCCCGTCCGTGAGGCACGGGGCACGGCCCGTCCGTGAGGCACGGGGCACGGCGCGTCCGTGAGGCAGCACGGCCCGTCCGTGAGGCACCGGGCACGGCCCGTCCGTGAGGCACCGGGCACGGCCCGTCCGTGAGGCACCGGGCACGGCCCGTCCGCGAGGCACCGGGCACGGCCCGTCCGCGAGGCACCGGGCACGGCCCGTCCGCGAGGCACAGGGGACGGCCCGTCCGCGAGGCACAGGGGACGGCCCGTCCGCGAGGCACAGGGGACGGCCCGTCCGCGAGGCACAGGGCACGGCCCGTCCGCGAGGCACAGGGCACGGCCCGTCCGCGAGGCACAGGGCACGGCCCGTCCGCGAGGCACAGGGCACGGCCCGTCCGCGAGGCACAGGGCACGGCCCGTCCGCGAGGCACAGGGCACGGCCCGTCCGCGAGGCACAGGGCACGGCCCGTCCGCGAGGCACAGGGCACGGCCCGTCCGCGAGGCACAGGGCATGCAAATCCAAGCTAGCAGGGGCAAGAAGTATACTGTCACTGGTTAAAGTGGACCAACACCCAGGGGTGATCGGCCCGGGAATCTATAAGATTCCCGGGCCGATCACCTCCCTCACCGCGGGACATCCGAGATCGGCATGTCCCGCGGGGTGAAACCCCCCCAAAACACCTTACCTTACCTCCCGCGCGCCTCTCTAGACGTGCCCGTGCCGGCCATTTGTGAATGGCCGGCGCGGGCGCGCGCCCTGTAAGAGTGACGTGTGGGAGGCGGTGGCGGACGTGCTGTCTTGTCCGTCGCTGTCACCCGCTTGTCCGTCGCCAGGGATTGGACGGCGCGGTCACGTGGGAGCGTGGTGAGGTGAGTTTTTGGGGCTTTCTGGGGGGTTTCACACAGCGGGGCACCCCCAATCGTGCCCCCCCGAAGTGGACCAAAACCCAGGATAGTCAAAATCCTGGGTGTTGGTCCACTTTAAGGAGGGAGTGCTCTATGATTTCAAGGAGACATGCAATGTTGAGAGAAACTTTGTGGTAAATCAGCACTTCCGTACAATAGTCTAGTGTAATTGTATTACAGCCCATATCAGAAAATGCATGTCTCTCATCCAATCACAGTACGAGGCTTTTTACAGATGACATCATGCTTTTTACATCTATATACATATGCATATAGCATACAGCATTCTACTAGTGTGTAAGCTATTCCAAGAGGGAGGCTATTTTTACAGAACAACTATTCTGCCGATGTGTAACCCGAAACAAGCTACACATACATTCAGCTTCAAGCAGTTTCAAGGACTCTGCTAACCAGAATTATATATCTAATCAAATTAAATTTGATTTGATCTGATAAGATCATTTTGAATTTTAAGTGGATTTGGTCAAATTTATAAATTCCTTAACACAGGACATGGCCCATCCGTGGCATAGGAAATTGTCCAAGAATTGCTCATATGGCCGTCCAATCTATACTCCCTGTGGCATCCCAAATTAGGATGTTCCACTGTGTGAAACCCCATTATATGGCTGCACTCACTCACCTGATCTCATTCCAATGCCGCATGCGCAGGTCATGGCCTTGCTATACCATTAGCTAGAAGTATACGAGGGGCAGCCATTTGTGATTGGCTGGCCTGGGCACGCCTCCAGCTTGGGGCGAGTGGGGATGCAACCAGTGGCACGCTCTGCAGCTCGCTAACTGATGTGATGTCACAGCATTTTGCATAACTGAATGGAGGCGAGTACACAGATTCTGCAGCAGCTGGCTCATGGTGTGTACAGTGTCTTCTTATCTGCTGCATTGTGTTAAACGGGACCCATCGCTTGCCGAGTGCCGTTTATCTTTTTAAACAAAAAGTTACCACTGATCTGATCCTGCTTCTGGGGGAACCCTGGCAGGTGGGGGTCCCATGCATCTGCTTGGTAGGCATGGTGGTTAAAGTGGACCAAAACCCTATCAGACTCCAGGGCAGGCATACTCATAGGGGATGCCCCACTGTGTAAAACCTCCCAGGTCACACAGTAAACTCACCTTCTTCCCGATCCAAGTGCGCTGATTGGACGGGGGGCTGCGCATAAGTTGGTTCGAACGACCTGGGGGGTTTCACACAGCGGGGCAGCCCTGACCGGGGTGCCCCGGGGCCAAAGACCAAGACCCAAGATCCTGGGTTTTGGTGCACTTTAAGCACGCCACTGGATGTACCAAGACTCAGTCAGTGTTTCCCAACCACAGGTAGTTGTATCACTGCTGGTACATGATTTGTCATCAGGTGGTACACAGCTGACGGACTGATCTGCTCCCCAACCCTCTTCCTCAAGGCCCAACAACAGCTTATATTTTGTGGATCTCCACATAGCCAGCTTCTATAGCTCCTCTGCTGCACCTGTGTATCTGTGTGGAGATCTACAAAACCTGGCCTGTTGGTAAACCATGAAGAGGAGAGTTGGGCCCCAACCCAATCTGCTGCCTTTAATAGTGGAGCAAAACCCTGTTTTTTTTTCACTCTTCCTGGTTTTGGTCCGTCTCCCTGGGGCACCTCGGTTTGGGATGCCCCGCTGTGTGAAGCCCCCAATACCCCCCTGGATTGCCTGCTGGTCTTACCTTTTCTCAAGCCCACAGCACATGCGCAGCAGGCGGCATCACTCACATCCTTTGCCAGATGTGCGCATTAAACCAAAGGATGTGAATGATACTGTGCACCGATCGTGTGTGCGGCTGGGATTCTATTCAGCTTCTCCAACCGCACATTAATATGCACAGCCAGAGAAGCAGATTGGATGCACCTGCACCATGGGCTCAAGGAAAGGTAAGAACAGCAGGTGATCCGGGGAGAATTAAATTAAATTATAAAGAGGTATATATAGGGACATTCCAGGCAGATGGTTAGTTAAGCTGTATTCTGCTCTCCCCTTGCTGGGGAGCTGCATCCTCCATTCAGCCCCCCTCCCCATGGCATCCTGGTCAGATGATATACAGACTTCGCCAGCGTTTTTAGATCTATCCAGCAACTTCCCTCCTTTGCATATACAACCCTGATCATAAAAAATATAATATATATATATAACGGAAGCATAGCTTACAAACTGAGGCTGTGAGTGAATGATAGGTGGTATGGGGGCAGGGGTAAGGTAAGCAGACCTCCTAGTTACCTCTTGGACTATCCAGTGTTGGAAAAATAGGAAGTCCACAGAAAATTTACTCTTTTTTTAAAAAGTCATTACAGTTGCTGCCTTTAATACCTTATCTGCATAAAAGTGAGGTCCCACTCACAACATTAATGAGGAGGGTTGAGGCAGCTGGGAGCGAATGACAACCCTTCAACAGCACAAGCAGCTGGATGGCACTTCAAAGAGGAGTACTCCTGGGAATGATGTCATTCGCTCACAATAAATGACACAGAGGTCACATGACTGGCTTAGGGAGGGGCAAACTTACTCAGGGACTCCGTAGGTCTAAGTAGAGAGAAGAGTAGGGGGGATTATCAATATAAGGAAAGGAGTAGCTGGATGGGGAAGATAAGAGATGGATATAGGGACAGACTGGAAGTTTAGGGTGTATATAGTCATGCCTTCAAACTTTTAGGGGTGGGAAAGAGGGACAGTTGTTAAATTAAGCCACGCCCCCTCATTGAGGGATGGATAGGTTGTAACAGTTACAACAATAGAAACACTTTGAATAAGAGAGCAAGTCATTTGTTGCTGCAGATCTGTATTTTACACCTCAAAGAGGGATAAATGAGAACAATGAGGGAAAGGGGGACATGGTCTCAAATGAGGGACAGACCCTCCAAATCAGGGACAGTTGGGTGGTATGATATAGGGACTGACAATGAAGTAATAAAGGGGTGGGGGTGCAGCAGTATTGGACTGGCCCAGATTGGGTGATGGGAGGCCCCCATAAAATTGTTGGTGGGGGACCCCCATAAAAAAATCCTTCATATCATAGAAAACCTTATCTGGCCATGTGAACTGCACAGCTCGCACACCCCAAAGGCTGGTCATGGTAGCACCTTGGGAATAGAAGGAAACAAGCTCTAAGAGCAGACAATAAATAGAAGGACATTTAGGAAGAGCAGGACAAATTCTTTGGAGATCACACTAAATTATAAACAGAAGCAACACACACTTAGGAAATGTTAGAATATTGCAATAAGTCCATGAAAACAGCTGAAATAAAAAGAAGTATTTACCTTCTCATGGATTTCCTGCGTGGACTGCGCATCGCAGAACGCCACCGTAGCCACGTCCTTGAGGATGGGCATCTCTACTGTGCAGTCTCTGCCGTCCAGCAGGGCCACTAATGGGCGCGGGTGCATGGGCCCATTCATGATGGGGGGTCGAATGCCTAGAGAAAAAAAAACGGGTGTGAATGCAATTTGAACAAAGAAAGTCATTTATACTTCAACAGTATTTTACGGGGAAAAAAACAACAAAAAAAAACAAAAAAACAAAGCATCATAAAGACATTAACACGGGTTAAGATCAGTTTAACATCGATCAATGAATGTTCATTGACCAATAAGTATAAATGCATAGATGTAAATAACTATCAACAAATAACTCCCTTTCAATTTTAACTTGAGTGTCCATGAAAACAAAATACTATTAAGCCACATAGTACGGTATTGACAGCAGAGTAACGAGTATGATATAATGATTGTATACAAGGAAATGTCTAAATATTCTATAGATTGTATTACAAGTCCCAGATGTTCTATATGTTTTAGGCTGGTTGTTTAAAATCTGCTTCCACACCGCCTGTGTCCCCCGCAGCCGGAACACTGACAGTCCGTGTGACTGACAGGTTCTCTTGAGCTGCCAGAGGTGCCGCTGGGTGGGCGGGGCGTGCATGACGTCACGGCATGTGTGCGCCTCCTACTGCAGGGGAGAGCGCGCACATGCCGAGCGCCTGCGCGCGCGCCGGCCCAGCAGCACCTCCGGGTTTTGCGTTCCAACCCGGAGGAAGCAGGAAGCATGTGCGGCGTGGCCCCTGCGAGCTTTGTGAAGCCCGGACGGGGTGCGCGGTCACGTGCGGCCGCACCTCCGTCAGGCATGGACACAATTGGAGACCGGGAGAATAATAGGTGAGTGTGAGGGACACATAACTAACCTGATGAAGTGGTGAGGGGATCACCACGCAACGCGTCGTGTGTGTGTTCTGCTGGATGGTGTCTATCATACGGTGATGTACTAAATACCCATTGTCATATTAGACTATTAGTTCCTGGTATACCTTGAATATTTATGCTGCTTTTTATAATTCACTGCCAATATTTAGCCATGTATTACTTGTAGCACCTTTGGGCTTTACTAGCCAAATAGCACTTGTCACTTTGTTTGCACTAGTCACTTTTTTATATATTTTCTTACATAATTAGTTTATATATATTTAATTCACACTGTCTTGTATTTCATTATTAAATTGCATGATTAATATTTGTGAAGGAACTTGATATCATATTGGGATCAATATTAACCACCTGATAGCCGTCCTACCCCTAAATGCCTGGGGTTTTTTAACTGTGTTTTTTAGATGTATGTATCATTTGTATGTAGGACTTGAGTCTAATTAAATAAATTACCATATTTTATTTAGAATTTATGGTGTGCGGCATACTTTATTCTGGCAGAATTGGTCTCTGTGGTCATCTGGTAACCCACAGATATATCTATTAAGATCAGTTTACTTCGCATATATTGCATCTATGAAACTGAGTATTTAGTGCATGTCTAGTCATAGGTAATCTTTACTTAGGAAGCTTTATTACTCGTAGTTTGAGTAATTAGTCACAGTGAGAAAATAAAAACTCTAGATGGCAGCAGTGAGCAGACAGCAATAGCACTGTATAGGATCCCATAGGTTAACACATAAAATAGATGAAAGCTGAACAAAACCCAAAATTTTCCTCTCCTCAGGTTTTGTTTCTTGCCCCAGAGGCATCCCAATTTGCTCCTATGTATCTTTTGTGAAACCCCCCAGATAGTCCATAAAACCTTTTCCCAGTTCTATGGTGCATGTGCAGGCTTTCCTCCGATCAGCAGCGTATGCCATACATAATAATGAGGGCCAATATGGCTCTGTTTAGACGCAGAGCTTCAGCAATAGTGAGCGGGAACAGCAGCGGACATCTGTTACCAGTATGTGCTTTCATTCTGGGAACTTTTCGTTACCAGCCATCGAGTGGGATCTACAACTGGATCTCAAAGAGAACAATGGGTGCCCTCAAACAAAAGGAAGTCCAGGAGCATGAAGCATAGCCCCCAGCTTCACAAGCTTAGGGTTGAGGGAAAGTAACCTGGTCGCCTTATGCCATTGGCTCTGTGCTACTTGGATCCTATGGATCTGTGCTACTTGGTTCCGACCAGTAAGTGGGTGAGACCTGTCCACGACAAGCTCTCTGGGAACAATGGCTGAACTTCCATAAGCAGGAAGTGTAGCTCTCAGCTTCACAAACCAAGGGTTGCAGGAAGGTAAACTGGTCGCCTAGAGGCCGATTCATTAATAGCGCCAGGTAGCGACAGATGAGCGACTGTAGCGTGATTTTTTCAGCGCCAGCCAGTATTCGCTGTGCTTGGCCGGCGTTAGCTTGATGACAGCGACTCAGTCGGTGTGCGGTAATGTTGAATACGGGCTGGGGGGTCGCTGTTTCACAGGTTCAGCGTTGTATGTGAGCGCCTGACAACGAATGGCCAGAGCGAACGGCTAGCTTCATATTCATTAACAAATCACGCTCCGAATGTGCTGTCGCTGTCCATTCCGTGTTTAAACCCCAGAGCGCTGGCGGCGATGTGTATTAACTAGTTTTTAACCCCTAAACAACCATATTTTTTGAATGTAACATTATACATGTGTTTAGAATCATTTTGTAATATGAATACATTAATATCAGACCTGTTAGATCAATTCTGCACAAATTTGTTTTAATTTTTTTTTTTACTTAAAAATAAATCCTAACATTGCATAAGTGGTCTCCGATTTTTTGACATTAAAAAAAAATTAAAAAAAAATAATACCAATTAATTATGAATAATTATAGATTGCTCCATTGAAATGCATTGGACATCGCCAGGGAGCGACAGCTCATACCTGGCGCTGTGAGGGAATTTGCAGCGGCGCTGTTCGGTCCAGGCGGCTTCATGATGAATGCCGCGCTAGCCGTCGCTCTCGCCGGCGCTAGCCTCATTTTGCTTGATAAATGCGTCATTGTGACCGCCGCCGGGCGTACTTGAGTCGGTAGTCGCCGTTAGCTGCCGCTACCTGGCGCTCGTCAGACACTACCTGGCGCTATCGCTTGATGAATAAGGGCACTAGTGTCCTATATGGAGCCTTGTTATCTACGACCGGCTCTTGATAAGAACAGTGGCTGCCTCTTTACAAGGAGAACAACCAGAAGCAGGAAGTTAAGGTCCTGGCTTCACATCCCAATGGTGGTGTGGAAGCTGGTGCCCTATGTGCACCATTGGACTGAGGTCTTTGGAAAAATCCACGAAGGGACTTTTTCTTCATCCAAGAGCAAGCAAAGTCTTAGGGTTACCATACTCATCTAATCCACTGTTTCTAACCCCCCCCCCCCCGGTACAAGATATAAGTTGAGGGGATAAGCAGTAATATGCAGGGGTGCGTCAGTGGGCTGGGTCTCGTACATTATTTTAACAGTATAAAATGACTCCTTTTTTCATTAAAAGTGCTATGAGACCTGGACCTACATTATTTGGTAACATTTATAATTGATCCCTTCCCTGGGGTTACTCAGCAGACACTCATTAACCCTAAAGGGTACTTGGCATAAAAAGTTTGAGAACCACTAACCCAATCTAATACCTATAGATAATAGTTTGCCAATATTAATGTATCACACCAATTAAAAATAAATAATAAAGAGGGGTCAGATGGGTCAGCTTACTGTACATATTAATGTACCACACCGATAAAAAAAAAAAAAGGAGGAGGCCAGCTTACTGTGCATCACTGGAAAGCAGTGAGAAGATAATAAGAGCTCAAAGAACCAAACAATCCCGCACCACCTTAAATCTAGAAGCTGTATCTGTGCCCGACCCTAAAGAATCTCAATGCAGTACATAAACTGCAGACAAAACTAACCTAAAAAGGGAGTGGCTCCAGTTACCACAATATTCAGTTTGGGTCAGCACAAAAGCCAATCAATGTATATGATCAAATCATTATCATTTATTTTATCAAATGTAAAAAACATATACATTTACAATACATCATTTACCATACGACATACAAAACATTCCATATAAAAAAGACTTACATACAGCAGTCATGGCCCCTTTAAATGTGCAAACCAAGTAAAATACATTTATTTAAAGCTCTTTTGTGCAAATCAAATACAAATAAAGTGAACTTAGTGCTAAAGTGCTTTATGCATAAGATGATCAAATAGAAAGAGAAAATAAACAACAGCCAATCGGGCCAATAGGCCATACACAGTGAAAAATCAAAAGATAAAGAAAAAACAATATCACCCTTGTCATGAGACCGCTGTATCAACCAGACCTCTTATCTCCCACGCGTTACGTGGCGAACCACTTTCTCAAGAGATCGTTAAACTAAGCCAGAAAACTTTCACAGCCATAATATATCACGATGTAAGGTATTATCAGTGAAAAAGATTCAGAAAATAATGAAACAAAATTTCCTGGCAGCAACATTATTCAGCCTATGTGGCAGCCACCCATTTATCAAGCCTGGCACATGGTTTGCTTTGATTTGGTGCCAGTTTTTTTTTTTTTAGCAATAACAACTGTCCATTGATTTTTGGGGGGCAACAATATAAATTGCATGACAGGTTCTCTTTCTTTCCCTATCAGGGTGAAATTCCCAGAGATTTAGGGCCCGAAGGGGGGGGGGGGTTCAGGCTGCGGAGAAACATTTGGTAAAATGCCCACAAAGGTTATTTGCTTTCCGGATGTGAGGCTGTAGTGTACGGTTACATGTAACAGAAACAAGCTCGCGCAGGATAGAGCGCAGGCACGGCCCCGGCCCTCATCTCTCTCTTGAACGTCAGCCAATTCCGTGAACTTTTCCCCTCTTTTCCCAACCTTTTAGTCAACGTTCTGATTTCGTGACATTTTTTGACATGATGTTGCTACAAGCCATTTTCCCACGTCTGCTCTACTTTGACCTCCGTAGCTGCGGGGTTCTGATGGCGCCGAAGCCCCAACAATCACACAGGCTCCACAACTATACGAATGCCCAGCACTAAAGTGTGTGGCTGAAATTTAGCATTTAAAAAGGTGTTTATCAAAAATAATTATGATATGTTAAACTAGACCTTCACCCTGAATAAGAGTCTTACTTGTATGTTTTCCCCACATTCATCCTACCTACACCTAGTGAATTTTCTGAGCCTTTAAACATCCAAAATGGCAGCCAATGGAGTCTTAGACTGCCTGCAGACAGGAAGTGGATTCTGACTGTGCCGCTCTGTGTTCTGTTATTGCGGTCCTTTTCCTGACCCCAGCTCTGCTCTGTCTGTGCTATAACCTGCCCCCTGCACTTGCCCCACATCTCTTCTTCTCAGCGCTTGATGCTGAGTGGCTTCTGAGGCAAGGTGGAAGCCGCCATATCTTGGAGTCCTGAACAGATTTGCAGCCCAGTGGAGGAAAAAAACTTAAATTTTAATTGGGGAATAGTTTAAGGGTTTGGGCTTTTCATAAAATAATGCTGAAGGTCCAGTTTAAAGGTTTCCTATAATTACATTACAGCCTGTAGCCTGTTTGTGAGCATCTGCCCATGATGTGAGCACTTGTCTCTTCAGCATGCATGGGGGGGCATTTTAGAGTTTGAAGCTTAACTTTAAAGGGGTATTTTCCCAACAGACCTCAAACCAGAACCACCATTGCTACACAAAGCTCTCCTACCCACTCCGCATCGTCTACGACTCTCCTCAGGGATCTTGGCCATTGTGACAACAGGTCCAGCATTTCTGGTTTCAGTGTCATTTATACAGAGGAAAAAAGTACGGGACCAGGCCGAGATGCCTATAGAGAATAAATGGAGCTTTGTCTGAGCTCACACACGTCCACCATCAGGCTGGAGGTCCGCTTACCTCTGCAGCAGGTTGATGGATTTTGTGTCATACGGACACCATCAGGATGCTCACAAGCTGCCTGGAGTTATAGCATTGCAGGGTCAGATTATGGGCAGGGTCAGATTATGGGCAAATTGATGTAACTGAACTGCAGTATTCTAGAGCAGATATGACCAGGGCTGTGGAGTCGGTAGATAAATGTTCCGACTCCTCAGTTTTTTGTACTTCCGACTCACCGACTCCGACTCCTCTGTATTAATATGTGAATGTATTTTATACATTCCTTGAAGGAAAGAAAGGCAACATACATGTCATTACTTCTAGCAGAGAGGTAGTTGGGCAGAAGCTGCCTTCTCCTTTCTGTGTGCTGATCTTCTGCTGAAGATAGGGCAGTGGGAGGATCCAGAAAGGGGCCTTTATTATAAAACATGATTTCCCTAGTAGAATCCCATAGTCATGTTTAAAGTTTAAGCGAACAATCGAAGTTTACATGTTTTTATAGTCTTTTGCTGAATGACAGCAGTTTTTCCAATGGTACAGCTTCAGTCTTGAACTATTGATCCTCCATTCCCTTCACTTATACAAGTGTCTCTCTAGTCCTGCAAAAAACATATTTACTTAATTCCTTATCGGTGAGAGGCTAGGTTACCCATGGGTTCCCTGTAACAGCAGAACACAACACTATGCAAAGTATAAGTATTGCCGCTTCTAATTGTGCGTTGCGTGCCATATAGTGAAGCACATGAAAAGCACGCTTCTTCACGGTCACTTAACGTGTTCGTTTTGCGGTTACATGAGGCACTGCATGCATTGGTCTTTATTCTTACAATAGAGAAGTCATTAATTATAACTTTTTGTGAATTGGGACATTTAAACTTGCTAAATCAAAATTTAGTAGGAGTCGGAGTCGGTGCATCGTTTGCCGACTCCGACTCCAAGTACCCAAAATTTCCTCCGACTCCTCGACTCCGACTCCACAGCACTGGATATGACAAGAGTGGGTATAGGTCCCACCAGGGGCATACATAGCCCTGATGGGGCCCTATAGCAAGAAGACCCCCACAGGGGGACACTCACCAGCCGGTAACCCAGCTGTTCGAGGCAGATGCAGCGAGAGAGAGGCGTGCGGGGCTAAATTGGCGGCGACAGAGGAGCAGGAACTGTGTGACAGAGACATTGGCCCGGGGCGCTGCGTGGCAATAGAGAGGTGGGTCCAGGCAGTGAAAAAGAGACAGCATGGCTCGATAAGTATGCTTTGTTACTTAGCTTAACTAATGTCAGTTTGGCTCAGTAAGGAATTCATTGAACACAAGCCGCTGATTGGCTGCCGCTTGAAGGTGAGTTTTTATGGGTGATCCCTGGGAATATACAGAGGGGCACCCCGATTTGAAAACAAATACCTGGGGGAGTAAAAATCCTGGATTTCTTTGAGAAACTCCAGCATGCTTATTGAAGTGAGTGGCAGTGCTTTATATTAATATGCCTTTGAAGTGTGGGTGATGACACAAAGCTATATTCAAAATTCATTTGTCCTCTCTGTGTGTTTCATTGGTTGGTCACGAGGGGGCAGCTGTGTGCAGCTTACACAGGGCTGAATGAGGCTTTTGTCTGCTTGTATGTAGAGATAGTAGATCAGGGCATTTCATTTTGGCTCCTAAGGTGATCCCCATTAGGCCCAACGTTTCTGGAACCACAAGCATATAGAAATCTCACACTTACATGTCATCCTTTAAACCTACCCAAAACAATCACTTTTCCTTAATACTAAAACTAACCCCTAAAATTAACATGCAGCCTTAAAGTTGACCTCCAATCCAAAATGCCTGCTCACAGCATGATAATAAAGAGTGTGTATGAAATGCTGGAGGAGGCGTCATTAGGTTGGGAGAGAAGATGTAGGCCTATCTTATATCATCAAAGTGCAAGCCAAACTCAAAATCGGCCCAGGTTAGGTTTTAACCGCCGGGCCTGGTGGGTAAGTCCCATTTTCTTTGACCTATTTATAGATAATCCTACAGTAGGTGTGAATTTTGGGAATATATTTAATAAATATTAAACTGCAAAATTGTGCTTATACACTTTTTTGCAGTAATAGTAAATTTTTGAGGACACTCTGGAAACAAACAGTTTGGAGGATAAGTTTAAAATATATTCTTTATCCCAAACATCTGAGTATCCTACAGAAACAAGCGCGCCTGTAGATAGACTGACGCCCATAGGCAGTTTTTGCTGTCTGTTGCCTTACAGATCTATCAACATCCTCCTGTCTCCATCTTAACTTCACGGTTCAGCCAACCGGCCAAGCTGCAGCTTCTTTACATTTTTATAAGCGCTGTTTATTTTTTACTATTCTCTATCTTATATCATGTTTAATCCTTTGCCACGCTATTACAAATAAACCCTAAAGTAATCCTCAGTAGTTAAAGTGTACCAATCACCTGTTTGGCTGGCCCGGTATCTAAAAGACTATCTGATTTGGGATGCCTCTCTGTGTAAAACCCTGCTGATTGTCGTAAAAACTCACCTTTTCAGTGTTCTCATGGTACATTGGCAGGTCGCAGCCAAATCCCTTGCATCTCATGGTGCACTCAGCCAGCCATTCAGATGGGCTGGGCGGGAGCACCCCACAGGCTGCAAGAAGACTGGGGACGTGCATTAATGTGCACATGCTACAGTACTAATTGGCAGCACATGTGCCATGGGATTGGCGGAAATGTGAGTTTTGAGAGCGATCCAGGAGGGTTTCACACAGCGGGGGATCCCAGATCAGGATTCCCCAGATAAGAGGACCAATCACCAGGACAGTGCCTGCAACACCCCCAAATACTAATTTAAATTTTAGTACAAATCAAGCATAACTTCGGAAGTTACCTTCAGCTTTGTGGCAACCAAGCCCATAATTGCATTGTGTCCCCCTAAACCTCCTAATGCATTGTTAATATTGCTGATTTTATTTTTTATTTTTAAAAGATGATGCTCCTGGTGAATTGCAGAGAGGTCAATGTTGGAGACCAATTTACCTGGTGATGGATGAGGTGTGGCTTAGGAGTGTGGCTTTTTCGCAGGCTTTGGAGAAACAAATAATTGCCATCAACCCCATGAAAAATATCTAGAATTACATAGTGGTAGCGGGTATAGGAGAGATTGGGTGAAAGAGGTGAGAACAACATCGTATGAAAAACTAGAAAAATAGCAATGAAGGAGATTTGGGGAGAAAATAAAAAGGACGGGGGGGAGCAACAGTCTAAAGAATCAAAAGAACTAAGTGAACAAGCTTAAATAATGGCTGTAGCTCTGGTGCAATGGCACTGAATCAGTAATAACTGTAATAGTCTGTAATAGAATCAGTAATACGCTGCCAGCCAGTGAATTCATGTTGCTGTTGCCCCCTGCTGGCTGTGCTGATTAACAGCTCATTACTATTTGCATATTCCTCCTGAATCATTCAGTATAATCTCGGTCCCTATACAAAACGAATCAAGGGCAGAGGAATATTTCAGATTACAGTGTCTCTGGGGAGGTCACAGCATTGAGCCTGCCAGTTAAAATACAGCTCACACCCAGTGACTGGTGGAGGAAACAATTTGGAGAGGACCAGGTAAAGTGACATGTCTGCAGCAGCCATTGCAGTTTTTAGGCAAAATCAGTGCGGGAAGGAAAAAAAATCTGCCTCATCCATCCTATGGTGCTACTGCTGTACCATAAATGCATGTGCAGTGCTGTGCCTCTACCTTAGCAGCAGGCAGTGTTCCCTCCCAATGCCTGAGACCAATATGAAGGGGGGGGGGGGTTAGGGTCCTGTCTTATGGCCTGCACTACTTACAGAGGCCCTGTCCCATCTGCAAAAAAAAACCTGATGGTGGGATAAAAGTTTCACCAATAGCCTTGGCGCCCAGGGAGATTGCCCTGCTCACCTAGAAACAGACCTGACCCAGTGGGTAATGATAGTTAAACCAGAGTGACATGGCGGTCTTTAACTTTTGGACAGCTTCAAATTATGAATTAGAAAAATGCAATTCCTAGACCCCACCACAATAAAATATAATGTGAACCTTTTCTCTATTGAGCAAAAACTTCCTTCTTGCTGTCTTTCCTATTCCTTATTGGAAGGTGGGACAATCGCATAGCATGGAAAAGGCCAAACATGTACACAGTTTACCATTCATGAATATCGTTGCACAATAGAACAGGCTAGGGTGTTACTAAATCAAAACCCCTTAAAGTGGACCAACACCCGATGCTGATCGGCCTGGGAATCTATAAGATTCCCGGGCCGATCAGCATCGGGCCTGCGGGGCACCCCGATCGGGGGTGCCCCGCTGTGTGAAACTCCCAGAAAGCCCCGAAATCCCTACCTGCTCCTCGATCCAGCGGCACATGCGCGAGCCGCCGCCGCCGCTCGCGCATCCCTCTATCAGGGCGCGCACCTGCGCCGGCCGTTTGTGAATGGCCGGCGTGGGCGCGCTCCCTGTAAGAGTGACGCACGGGAGGCGGTGGCGGGCGTGCTCGCTTGTCCGGCGACTGACCTCGCTTGTCTGTCGGCGGAGATTGGCTGCAGCGGTCACATGGGAGCGGGGACAGGTGAGTTTTTGGGGCTTTCTGGGGGTTTCACACAGCGGTGCACCCCCGATCGGGGTGTCCCATCGAAGTGGACCAAAACCCAGGATAGTCAAAATCCTGGGTGTTGGTCCACTTTAACAAGTATTACTGCGCAAGTAGTAGTAGTAGTAGTAGTAGTAGTGATGACAAACATTATAAAAATCATCCCATTTATTGGCCTCGATGCAATAAGAGTTGAAAAAACGTCCCTGAATCACCAGCTAAGAAAACAATGAAAGGCAATGGCACCTTTTCACTCCTAAGAAAAGAAGAGGGGGTGAGGGTCCTGTCTTATGGCCTGCACTACTTACAGAGGCCCTGTCCCATCTGCAAAAAAAGCCTGATGGCGGGATAAAAGCTTCTCCAATAGCCTTGTCACCAAAAAACAGACCTGACCGCAGCGCAACCCAGTGGGTTATTAACGCTTCCAAATGATAGTTAAACTAGAGTGACATGGCAGTCTAACTTTTGGACAGCTTCAAATAATGAATTAGAAAAATGCAATTCCTAGACCCCACCACAATAAAATATAATGTGAACCTTTTCTCTATTGAGAAAAAACGTTCTTCTTGCTGTCTTTCCTATTCCTTGCTGGAAGGTGGGACATTCGACCCCATGGAGAAGGCTAAACCTGTATATAGTTTAACATTCATTAATATCGTTGCTCAATAGAACAGGCTAGGGTGTTACCAAATCAAAACCCCTTAACAAGTATTACTGCGCAAATAGTAATGACAAACATTTTAAAAATCATCCCATTTATTGGCCTCGATGCAATAAGAAGTGGAAAAAAACGTCCCTGAATCACCAGCTAAGAAAACAATGAAAGGCAATGGCACCTTTTCACTCCTAAGAAAAGAAGGGGGGGGGGGTGAGGGTCCTGTCTTATGGCCTGCACTACTTACAGAGGCCCTGTCCCATCTGCAAATAAAAGCCTGATGCCGGGACAAAAGCTTCTCCAATAGCCTTGGCACCAAAAAACAGACCTGACCGCAGCGCAACCCAGTGGATTATTAAAGTGGACCAACACCCACGGGTGATCGGCCCGGGAATCTATAAGATTCCCGGGCCGATCACCTCCCCAAACCCCTTACCTTATCTTCCGCCGCCTCCCTCGCGCCTCTCTAGGCGTGCGCGCTCCTGCGCCGGCCGTCTGCGAATGGCCGGCGCGCGCGCTCGTCAAGAGGGACGCGCGGGAGGCGGCGGCGGAGGAGCCGCTTGTCCGCGGCTTGTCCGGCGGCGCTGGGAGCGGGGAGAGGTGAGTTTTTCGGGGGGTTCGGGGGGGTTTCACACAGCGGGGCACCCCGATCGGGGGTGCCCCACCGAAGTGGACCAAGACCCAGGATAGTCAAAATCCTGGGTGTTGGTCCACTTTAAGGCTTCCAAGTGATAGTTAAACTAGAGTGACATGGCAGTCTAATTTTTGGACAGCTTCAAATAATGAATTAGAAAAATGCAATTCCTAGACCCCACCACAATAAAATATAATCATCCCAAAAATTCAAAAATCATCCCATTTATTGGCCTCGATGCAATAAGAAGTGGAAAAAAACACCCCTGAATGACCAGCTAAGAAAACAATGAAAGGCAATACATTGCAATTACTCCTAAGAAAAGAAGAGAACTGTTTTACTCAGTTTTACATTTTAATTCAAAGTGCCATTGACTTTCATTGTCTTCCTAGCTTGCAATTCAGTATCAGTGAAATTCTCAGGCTTTTTTCTCATAAAGTTATTTATTTATTTTTTTTTTTACTACCATGAGATATTTATCACCTCTTACGGAATCGAAGCCAAAGTCTTAAAACAAAGGTAATCAAAAAAACACTCCAATCCCTTTATAATTTCCCTTGAAAGCCATCGATGTGACCAAGCACAGACTAATCCTTCTTCCTCAGCCCAGCAAGTTAAAGGGAGAGAAAACAGATCTACAATTTCAAACTGCCAAGTTCATCGGGAAGGCAAGGAACACAGGAAAACGGGGAGAAAATAAATGGAAAAATAAAGACTGGCCGAGTGAGATTAGGCCAGAAACAACAGAGCGGCATCCAAACACAACAGGCATGGGCTTGGCTGAACTTATCATGTTTCGTGTAATCACAATAAAGCGGGAGGGGGAGCCACATAAGAGAGGAATTGTGCTCCAACCACAAGGGAATAAGTAGTTCATATAGCCAAGCTACAGGCATGCTTCCCTACTGGCGGCACTGGTCTACTTTTTAAGGCCACAAAAGGCATTGGTTGCCAAAAGGGGAGTGCGGTGGCTAAAATGGGCAAGGGAATAGCACTATTTTATTTTACAATGATGTGGTGGCAGTTCACTGTGGGCCAGAATATTTACCTATCACTGGCATTTAATGAGCCACTTTCCTGTATTTCCTGTAGTTTCAGAACACATTCAAGTCTAATCAATGGTTTAGAGAAATGTGACGAGGCCCTGTTGTGAACAGTAAATAGGGCCCTGTCATGGTTCATACAGCGACCTTTCTCCTGTTATTTTAACTTAAAATGGAATCTAGTCATCTATTACCCCGCCTCCCTGTTGCTAACCCTTACATGACCCACAGGCCAGCACCGTTCACTCTGGATTTTGGCCGTCGCCATCTTGGCTGAAGGCAGAGAGCCACATCCCCCTGCTCCCACTTGCCCATTCAAGTCAATAGGAGTACGGGAGTGCGCACAGACAGGGGATGTCGCTTTGTGTCTTTCTCTGTGGCTGATGCAAGTGCTGTGGGAGGACAGCAATGGCCTGCAGGTCAGGTAAGGATTTTTCTTATTCTTTGTAACCCACCATCTTGCCTCAGCGCCAGGGAAACATGGCAGGTCAGGGGATCAATAGAAAACTGGAATTAAATTTTAATTGGATATAACTGAAACATAAGTGACAAATGGTTCTTTTTCCGTTAGGTAAATTCAAGCACAAATCTGATAAATAAGTTATAAGCGCAACAATGATGCCCCGGTTCTAAAAATTAAGGAAAAAATGTGGGTTACAAGAGGTTAATAGATCAGGGATCCAAATCTACTAACATTTTTTGCCTTAATTTATAGAAATCTAAGACTTTATCCTTTGTATAATTTGATGTGTTAATTTATCTTACTATCTACCACATATGGCCAGAATGTAAACATCTTTAAGAAAAGCAGAGCTCAAAATGGCAACAAAATGTAAAGGAAAAAAAAAAAAGCAGAGAAAGAATCAGGAACCCACTCCAGCTTTAACTGGACCCTGAGATCTCTGATGGGACCAGATCTGTGAGCCAGGTATCCTGTGGGTCCTATGTGCAGACCTGCTTATAGCTGGCCTCAAGCCCAGAGGAAATCAAGAAGGTGGAGAGGAATGGAGGGTGATTGGTGGAGACTCAGAAGATGCCAGCGACCAGAGCACAATCGGTATAAGCAGTGGATCCTTCAGCAGCAGTGCAAGCGACACAGAGGACCACAGGGCGATTGGCAGCAATGACGGATTCTTCAGCAGCAGCAAAGACTAGAGGATGAAAAGCAGCTGAGAAAAAATAAGGACTGGAGGTCACTGGGTGATCAGTGACCATATCAATAACTCGGTGTCCCATGTGCAGGCCAACCTACAGCTGTCCTCAAGACCAGAGGAAAATCAGCAGAATTATAGAAGGCAGAGAGGAATGGAGGGTGATTGATGGTGACTCAGAAGGTGGCAGAACCAGAGGACAATCGGAAGAAGCAGTGGACCCTACAACAACAGTGAAGAAGACACTGAGGACCAGAAGGCAACTGGAAGAAATTGTGATTTTCTTTAGCAGCAACCAACAAGACAGAGAAGACTGGAGTATCATCAGCAGCTGAGAAAAAAATGACTGGGACTGAAGGCACTTGGTGGCAGTTGAGGAAAAAACAAGGACTAGAGCAGTGTTCCCCAACCCTCCGCCACAAGACCCGCCAACAAGTGATGTTTTGTGAATCTCCACACAGACACACAAGTGAAGTAATTAGTGCTTAGGTGAAGCTATAGAGCCCCTATGTGGAAAATCACAAATTGTGGCCTGTTGGTGGGCCTTTGAGGAGAGAGTTGGGAACACTGGACTAGAGGACAACCAGCCGAAGCAGAGAAGGTAAGAAGGACTAGAATATGATTGGTGGCAATGAGGACTGAAGAGCGATCAGTTGCAGAGGTGTACCAATCATTGACAGAAAAGCTAAAAGGTGACATGACTTGACTTGAAACACCACAAAGTGGCCCACCAAGAATCTTGTGCCCAAGGGCCCACATAAAACTGCAAATCATAGATACACTCGCTCCCAACACTTGTTATCTATATTCCCAGACCTTAAGTTCTCGGGTCTTTTCTATAAAACAGCAGCTTGCCCAGGGTCCCAGCAAAACGCCAACGTCAATCAGCTGTAGTTTGAAGGGCCATTTATTCATGGGCAGATATCGATCATTTATACCACATGTAAAAGCAGAGTTAAAAGCATAACCAGCGTCAGAAAACAAGTGTTGTCTGATATAAAAAGTCTAGTTTAAGGCTGAGTCATCCAAGTCTGATCTATTTACATCACTATTTGTTGAGCAAGCACAACTAGGAGTCTGCAGAATGCTTTGTAGCAACCTCCTCTGTGTATGACTAGATACTGATTCAGACAAAAACTCTCCCAGTGATATCTTTTAACCCAACATGTTTCCTGTGTGTATGTGTTCATGGCAGCTTCCATTTATTAGAGGGCATGTATACTTTTTTTTTTTTTTTTTAAGACATTTGAGCAAGGTTAATTATTTACACTACCTTATTAAACATTCCCTCAGTATAGGGTCAAAACATGACCTAAAAACAAGGACGGTGGTTGTTTAAACCGGACCAACACCCATTTTTACTTTAACGGGTGTTGGTCTTGCTGTCTGGTGATCGTAAGCTCCAGCATTCTGGATGCCCCCCCCCCCCCAGCTAACTGGACACAAAGCTTGTAATACTCACCTTCATTACGAGCCAGCGCCGAAAACAGAGTCCCGCGATTGGCTGCCGTCACGTGGGCCACAGTCGCATCATCTGCGCCGGCCTGGCGGCCAATCCTGGGACTCCATTCTCGCAGCTGGCTCGTAATGAAGGTGAGCATTACAAGCTTTGTGTGCGGTTAGGTGCATGCAAGGGGGCCTCCAGCATTCTGGATGCCCCCCCCCCCCGAGCTTCTTGAGATCACCAGACAGTGGAACCAACACCGGTTAAAGTAAAAACGGGTGTTGGTGCACTTTAAAAACAAAACAAACAAACTCAAGGCATGGGGGGGGGGAAGTGACTCTCCAAGCCTTTTTATGTGGCCTTCTGACAGCTGGCAAATGGAAGAGAGGCCCCTTCTGGACACTGGCAGCACGTACACCGCACGTATATAGCACTGTTCCGCATGTACACCGCACTCCACTGTGGGGCACAGTACTGCTTCTAATCCTGCGCTTAGATCCGGTGCCTAAATAGGCTCCTGCAGTGCGCCTGTTTTGTGGGAGAAGGAAGTCGTTTCTACAAATGTTCTGTGCGGCTAGTTCTCACCACATAAAGGGGGCCTGCATAACCCAACTAACTTACTGCCACAGCAGAGGGTGCTGCAGCAGTTATTGCTAGCTATTGCCAGTTAGGGTTAGTATAAAAGGTACTTTTTTTTCATTTTATTTCGAAATAATAGGCTTCTGACCTGGGCAAAATAATACTGCCCCTTCATAAATCTGTCCAGGGCAAAATAATTTCGTTTCTGTAACCATACATTTGAATGGTCGTGTTTATATTGTGTTTGGTGTTATTTTTTGTGGCCCTTTTAAGGCGGCCAGAATGCTGAGGTGGCCTTTGGTGAGTATGAGGTTGACATCCCTGCCTTAAAGCAGATGGAAACCCGCGCGAGTCCAGGCTTGGACACTAACCTACCCACAGGGTATCCTACACCAGATTCCCCCACTGTGTGAAACCCCCCGGGGCGCCGGTCATCCTACCTGATCCTGGTGGATCCCGCAACGCAACCTCCATTATCTACTGGTGACACTTATTGAGAAAATCTTTTATCAGGTTATCAAGGTTTGTGATAAAAATCTGTAATAATGATCTTTCACAGTTAGATCCATATTTGATGAAAACCTGACTGGCCTTTTCACCTTATTTGGCTTATTAATAATGGTATGTGTCCCCAGGAGGTTAACCCTTAGACACAAGTGATTGATGAATGTAACTCGTGTGCCGCGTGAGATCGACTGGAACACTGACGCGTACCCCCTGGGGAAGTGTACCGCAGGATGAGAAACCGTGTTCTAGATGAATCAGTGCTACGATAGGTTCTTCAGTAATACTCTATTACTCAGTAATATGCTAGATTACTCAATAAAAGTGTTAATACCACTTAAGATTTACTGAGTTATAGCCTGGGTTCCTAACCACCCTTCTGCGCACTTGTTACCACACTTAAATATTCTTTCTGAACCAACCGTTTGTCTCCACCCTCATCCTTTAGCTTTGTAAGCTCGCAAGGGGAGGGCCCTCGCTTATCACATATTCCATCTGCATTTGTTGCATTTGACTCATAATGCTGTATGTATTATATGTAGTATTGAGTGAACCCCTAGAAGTTTGGGCTTGGCAAGTTCGGGCAAACGTTTAACAAAAGTTGGGTTCGGGTACCCAAACTTCAACCGAACCAGAACGCCAATTAAATCAATGTGGGCCGAAACTTGGTGACCCAAAAATGGCTGTAAAATGGGGGTAATAACAGGGCAATTGCCATGCAAAAATGTGGTTGGGAAAATACTTAAAATAGCATAAAATTAAATACATTAATTAAAAACAATTTAAATATGAGGTACATATGAGGGGCGGCTAGTGGGTGAAGAGTCGGGGGGGGGGGAACTAAAGCCTATGCATGGGCTGTGGAAATGACGGAAAGGTGAGTTGTGTGGCTGATCTGGGGGGTTTCACACAGTGAAACTCATAATATGTATTATAAACTTGTTATTCGTCCAACCCTTCTGTAATTGATACTTTCTACAGTGCCATAGAATACGATACAGCTTTATAAATAAATAAAAATAACTTCCCTATTTTGTCCCAGGCCATATTTTATCTAAAAACGGCCCCCGATATAATTGTATATATATATTGCATTTTTATATATATCATTTTTTTGGGGGGGGGGCAAACAAAATAAAATTAACAAATACAAAATACAAATCTCCCTGCATACAGTTTGGTTAATTTCTAAATTGATTTCCACAACAGCTATGTACTAAAAGGAGGAAGTTTCTGCTGATCGTATCCGGAAACCAATCTATTATCACTGTCTCATTTTGTTTTTAGAGTAACCTCAAGACAGGAAAACCTCATGTCAGTGTAGCGCCCCCCGCCCTCCAGGTGGTTTCAGAAAGCTGCTGTCAACTATTCTGTTAGCATAACATTCATTATTGCTATTGAAAAAAAAAACTGAGGTTGGATGCTGCCAAATGAAATATTAGCGGTGTAGGTGCGACACTGTAGGAGACTGCATACTGTTCGGTTAATGTGGGGCTGCGGCTTTAATATAAGGTATGAAATTCTAGTGGCTGTTTATCTCTTAAACCATCCCTGGCAACTTTGTGCAGCATCCCAGCTCTGCACATCCTGTCCACCTAGCAAGGTTGAACATCTGCCAGGTGGGCACAGGAAGTGGCGATGGTTAGCCGCGCTCTGCTTAGGCAGGCGTTCCCCAGCATCCTCACTCCCTCCGACAGATTCAGTCTGCAGGTCAAGGTGAGGAATGCTGGCTCAAGGTCTCAAGTCCCGTGGGATCCTGGACTGATGCGTGTATCCAGAAAGCTATAACACAGGGCATCCCAAATTGGGCGGGGGGGTGTACATTTGAGTTATGACCTTCCTATCTTCTTTCACTAGAAAAGCACTTTTTTGGCAATAGAGTGTCACTGATGTTACCTACAAAAGATTTTGCACTTAAAGTTATTGACCATCCAATAAAAAAAAAAAAAACACCTTTTAACCCCGGCAGCTGATCAGTCGGGGTAAAAAGTAATTTACCAGAATTTAGTTCTCATTAAACTAATCCAGCACAATTGGGACTGAATTTATCTTCAACCCAAGTTTTAAAGTCAGTATTTATAAAGGATGGTACCATGGAAAGCAGGGACCCAAGGGGATGTTCACATCCCTTGCAGCTATAGGGCAGGAAACCCTCTTTTAGGTATTATCCATATTAAACTGTATATGTTAGGTTGAAATTAGTAAAAGTAGTAGATGGACTGCTGGTTACCCAGAACACAGGCCTCACAAGTCCTGTGGGATCCTGGACTGATGCGTGTATCCAGAAAACCATAATACAGGGCATCCCAAAATAGGGGGGCGGGGTAAATTTGAGTTAGGATCTTCTTTCACTGTAAAAGCACTTTTTGACAATAGAGCATCACTGCTGTTACCTACAAAAGATTTTGCAAGACTTCACTTAAAGTGATTGACCATCCAATAAAAAACAACAACAAGGGGTACTCACCTTTTAACCCCCGCAGCTGATCAGTCAGGGGTAAAAAGTAATTGACCAGAATTCAGTTCTCAATAAACTAAACTAGCACAATTGGGGCTTAATTTATCTTCAATCCGATTTTTAAAGTCAGTATTTATAAAGGATGGTTTTAGATGGCATGGAAAGCAGGGGCTCAAGGGGATGTTCACATCCTTTGTGGCTTTAGGGTAGGAAACCCTCTTTTAGGTATTATCCCTATTAATACCACTTCTATGCAGATAACACTAAGGCCCCAATCTCTCCTCTCTCCTATCTCGCCTCCCCAACTGCCTTGAAGCTCTTTCTTCATTCATGTCATCTCACTTCCTCAAGCTAAACATGGATAACACAGAACTGGTCATTTTCCCACCATCTAACTCCCCTCCCCTCTCTAACACGTCTATCTCTGTCAACAATTACACAATAGCCACAGTTCCCCAAGCTCTGTGCCTCGGAGTCATTCTGAACTCCTCTCTCTCATTCAAACCACATATTCACTCCCTGGCCACCTCCTGTCCCCTCTAACTCAAAAACATCTCAGGCAAAAATTCCTTCCTCTCACCTGATACCACTAAAATGCTAGTACTCTCCCTGGTCATATCCCGACTGGACTACTGCAACAACCTTCTTTGTAGCTCACCAAATAACAGACTGGCACCCCTCTAATCTATTCTGAACTCTGCTGCTCATCTCATCCATCTCTCTTCCAGCTCTGCCAGTCCCTACACTGGCTGCGAGTCCTGTTCAAAACTTTAACTCTTGCCTACAAAGTTCTCTCCAACCAGGCCCCTCCCTACATCTCATATCTAATCCAACAATATCAACCTAGACGCAGGCTTCGCTCTGCTGCCGACCTTCTCCTGTCCTCCGCCCTGGTCACCTCCTCTCATGCCCGCCTCCAGGACTTCTCACATGCAACTCCAATCTCCTGGAATGCCCTCCCCCACCCAATCCGCCACTCCCCAACCCTCAAAACCTTCAAAGGTGCCCTTAAAACTCACCTATTCATACAATCTGGCTTAAGCAATTCTCTAAAGGGCACATGCCACAAAGCGCAAAACTGACTGTTTGTGATCCTTCCCCCTCAGCTTCACCCCTCATCCTTTAGACTGTAAGCTCGCAAGGCCCGGGCTCTCTCTCCTATTGTATCTTGTATTCAGAATATTCATTGTAAACTCTGTAATACTGCATTAGTCTATGTACTGTATGTTTCTACCCTGTCTGTAATTACTACTTTGTACAGCGCTATGGAGGATGATGACTCTATATAAATAAACAATAAAAATAATATTAAACTGAATATGTTAAAGTGGACCATCACCCAGGGGTGATCGGCCCGGGAATCTATAAGATTCCCGGGCCGATTACCTCCCTCACCGCGGGACATCCGAGATCGGGATGTCCCGCGGTGAGGGACCCCCCCAAAAAATCTTACCTCATCAGCAGCGGCGGCGGCTGCCGCCGCCTCCCGCGCACCCCTCTAGACATGCGCGCGCCCGCATTTGTGAATGGCCGGCGCGCGCCCTGTCGGAGTGACGTGCGGGAGGCGGCGGCGGACGCGCTGTCTTGTCCGTTGCTGTCACCTGCTTGTCCGTCGGCGAGGATTGGACGGCGCGGTCACGTGGGAGCGTGGTGAGGTGAGTTTTTGGGGCTTTCTGGGGGGTTGGTCAAAATCCTGGGTGTTGGTCCACTTTAAGTTGAAATTAGTAGAAGAAGTAGCTGGACTGCTCGTTACCCAGAACACAGGCCCGACATTGCCTGCAGAATGTAGAGCCCAGTCCCCGTCAGCGTATGATTGACAGCAAAGCAAAAAGCCTGAGCATCGTATTAAACAGATGGAGGAGTGGAAAGAAATGAACGCAAATCATTCATTGAGAAATTTCTTTAGGAACCCAATTACAGCTTCTGACATAAATACTAATTATGAATGAAGAAAAAAAGAACGATGAATGTTTTCATAGCGGCGTGGCTTTCAGCTCTGGGTGCCAGAATGAGGAATGTATCAAAAGAAGCAAGCGGCGACAACAAAATCGCTTTAACAAACACTTGCAAAGCGCCTTTCCATCTACAGTGTGGAGCACACCCGCAGATTTGGGGACAATTCAACCCTTCGGATCATGGCTTGTCAGGAACATACATGCCATAGAGGCAGGGAAGGCAGCTGCTACCGGGCCCATGGTAGAATGGGGCCCAGGGCGGATCAGGATCTGGGACAGGAGATCATCATCGCTGAGCTCGTCTCAGACACATGGGGTCGCTGTAGCTCACTTCCTTTCCCTTCTAGTGCCATGCATGCACAGTTCCAGGAAGGAGGTGAAGAGTTTTATAGGGTTCCATAGCCTCATAGCCGGGGAAGCCACATTGCTGGAGGCAGCCGTGCCTCACCCCTGCCAACAGCTTGTTATAGAACTCTGGGTAAGCCCAGATTTCAGTTCAGTCCTCTGGAATAGGTGATGGGCAGCCACTGGAGGGAGCAGCACTGGACGGCTGCTGGGCGGGCGATTCGCCCACAGCTTGGAAACCTCCTGCTGCCTCCCCCTCACATGGAGGGCCCACTATGTCTTTGGCTATGTGGCCTTGTAAAACCTATGTATATCCTTGTGGCTTGTAATCAGTTTCAGACTGGAGGATCTTGGGCCCCCAGAGAGAATCATTCTTGGGGCCCACCCTTTGGCGAACGCACAATCAGATTATTGCTTAAAATAAAATACAATGTTCATTAACCAAGTTAGGACTGGGGCCGCTTGAGAGTCCTCTGTAGCTCCTGTGGTCCAATCAGACTCTGATTCCTATGTCTTGCAAAGAATCTTATTGCTTTTTTCTATGAGCGGATAAATGTCCGTTCATTAAACCGGACCTTCAAAAGAGCCTATTTTTTATGTTCCTCCACCCTGTACATACAGATTGTCCACATTAAAAATTATCCTTCCTGTGTCTACGGCATTTCTGAGCCTTTAAACATTTAAGATGGCGGCCCATGAAGCTTCAGGCTACATGCAAACAGGAAGTGTCTTCTGATTGTGCCGCTCTGCATTCTGGGATTGCTGACCCCAGCTCTGCTCTGTCTCTGTAAAGCACAGCTATAACCCCGCCCCCTGCACTTTTGACCCCAAGATGGCGGCGCCCGTATCCTAGAGTTCTGAAAAGAGTTGCAGGCCAGTGGGGAAAAGAATAAAAATAAGGGATTAAAAACGTTAAATATATACATTTTAGATGCTTCTCTAGGTCTATGAGCATATAGATTTGCATTCCCTACTGTCATAAAAACTACAAACCTCAGCATGCCTTGCCATCTGTATAGTTTTGTGGGGTCCAGTAATATCCAGTAATATTGGGAGGGCTGCAACTAAAGGGGTGCAGAGGTTGCAACCGCATGTGACTACAAGAGATCAGAAAGCTGCCATTGGGCAGGGGGGGGGGGGGGGTGATGCTTATAATTTCTGGAGCACGTTTAACTTTGGATGCAAATTTGGGTGTGAACTGAAACTTACATCGCGGTAAGCTTCTTTACGTTCACACACAAACAAGTGCAATAAAAAGGTCTGTGCAAATCACCTTTTTACAGGCACGGTAAATCATTTTTTTATTGAGGTAAGCATCATACCCCCAGGGCTGTTTCTTGGGGTGAGCAGGGTGATTGCCCTGGGAGCCAGGGCCACCTTTATCCCAGCCCTCCTGATTTCTGCAGATGGGTCAGGGCCACGGTCATTGGAGCAGGCCATAAGACAGGCCCCTCATACCACCATATTGGGCTCAGTCATGTTAGATGTCACAGCTTGCTGCTAAGAGGCACAGCATGGCACATAATGGTATGGGACAGCAGCAGCACCATAGGAAGGTTGAAGAAGGGGCAGAATTTAGCCCTTCCTGCACTGAGCCCTATGAGCACCCTATGAGGTATGATAAAGAATGTGCTATTTTCTTCTGCATACCGCATAGGGTAGTAATACGATTGGCCAGCTCAATCCATACATAGGCTAGATCACTGAGGCTCTGGACATGTTTGCCACACAATCGAAAGATAAATTGAAGGAGGTCCGGCCCTCAGGTGTATCTAAAATGTAACTTATTTTAACCAATAAAAAGTCATATCCACTAGTCCATAGTATAAGATAAAAAGTCTTGCAGTGTGCACATCCTGTAGTCTCTGACGCGTTTCGGGCCGCTAATACTCCGTGCCCTTAGTTCAGAGACTAACACGTCAGAGACTACAGGATGTGCACACTGCAAGACTTTTTATCTTATACTATGGACTAGTGGATATGACTTTTTATTGGTTAAAATAATAGTTACATTTTAGATACACCTGAGAGCCGGACCTCCTTCACTTTATATACTGCATAGGGTGCAGTTTCCAAACTTCCGAAAAATTATGTATCTCACCTGGAAAAATTATGTATCTCACCTGGAAAAATACCCCATCATAGACACTATTTATTTATTTTTTTTAAAAATGAGAACATTTTTTTTTACACTTTTTTGTGTGTCAAGGTGAAAATGTAACTTTCAGTTCACACACCAAGGTGAACTTGATTTAGCAAATCTTTAGCGTGACTCCCGCTGTTGCCCCTCTTCCAGAAAATATGCTGAATTTGCACTTTCAGCCTTTCACTGGCTTCTTATATGTAGGGGCCCGAGTTTAACTAGGAACATGTTAATTAACTAATAAAAATCCTTTAAATAGAGTTAATCATAGATAAAGCTCTTTTGTGGTTTCTACCCATGAAAGTGCATTGGGAAAGCCATAACCTAAAATAGACTCAAGATGGCAGTAGAGGGTTTATGCCATATACTAACATTAGGCCATAGGCTATAATGGGGATTGTTCTAGAAGGTGAAGTCAGAAGGGTTGTTAGTCATAACAGGAGATAGAGTAGTAACATAGTTATAACTAGAAAGGTAGTGATTTGTTAGAGTGTATAGCAACCAACCTATCAGATGTCGGACATGAGGCCGAACATGTGATAGAAGGTTCTGGAAAGTAGTAAGAAGGGATAAAGGGAAGCCCCCAACCCAAACCCAGGGTTCTCTAAACCATCTTGAACTGTAAATGAGCAGGAGCACCGACTCTAACAGAGAGAGGAGGGAGAGATTCCAGCAAAGGACATTATTCTCTATGGGAAGCAACACTTTATAATTGTACCTGACTATGGACAGAACCAGAGATGTAACTAGATGTATGTATTGTACCTGTTCCATGTTTGCTGTTTGCTTGTGGATTAAATAAAGAGGAACTCTGCTTTCATCTACTGGACTACTGTTCAGCGGCAACAGTGAGTACTAACCTTTCCGGCAACTCTAACCCTTACCTACTCACAACACACACGTTGATCACCCTGGGCCCAGAAGAACCTGCTCCCCGCCGGAAACCCCGGTGCGTGAGGGCTACATATACCTAATTTAGTTTGTAAATTAACCATTAATACAAGAAATATACAAGAAAGATCTCTATAGCCATCTTTCATGGAGTTCTTCTTTAAAGTCTGTGCAGCCCCATTTCTCCCGGGACGGTATTACAGCAACTGACAGCAGAAGAGCTAAGCAGATGACATCTCCGTGACTGGCAAGCGTGGCAAAGCTTTGTCAGCAGCCATAAAGCAAGCACTTAGGTGTCAAATGCACATCACTGACAAAACTATTAACCCCTGGAAATCTGACAGCACTTTGATATTTTGATCTACACGTCCCCTCGTCACATTACATCCAATATAGTGCTGTCATAGCACAGAAACCCACTCGCTTGCCAAAGAATTATTCAGCGCCATTAACAGATTTCAATTCAGCATAATTGGTTTTCCACACCTTCCTCTGGGAATCAAAATACAACGTATAAAGTTGGACAATAGGCAATTCAAGTTATCACCAGGAGGAGAACTATTATCTAAAGCAAAATCAACGCACAATATTAAGACGGAGCAGATGGCAATAATATTAGAAAAACTCTCACCTAAGTAGGCCGAAGTGTACTGGAAAATGACCTGCAGAAACCACTGACATTAAAAACAATAATAACGTGCAAATAATATACCCATAGCAGGGGCGCACTGGGGCATCGATTGGCCAGCTTCTGAGTCCCACCCTCCAGGGTGCTTCCCAGCCAATCAAAAGGGGCATTCATCAGCAGAGGCTAGAGCATTAAAGGAACAGATTATGGGCAGGGGTAGAAAGGGCCCCTCTTAAAGAGATGGTACTGAAGCTTTAGTATTGCAGGAGCACATACTGTGGCAGGAGTGGGTATAACATTACAGGGGCAATACATGGGCTGGGGGGTACAATAAGGCCAGGTTGGGGGGGAGGTGGAGGGAGACTTGAGAGGCCGGGGGCTTGGGGGAGGTGACATTTTGTAAATTGCGTTAACTTCGGCAAAGGGTCTGGGTTAGGCGCCAGCCGATTTGGCCCCAAAGCAGTGTGGCCCACTGGGAATTCTCCTTGTGCTCCCTATGACCAGGCCGCCCATGGCCAACATGCTGAGGCTATAGTATTGGGGAGACAACATGAGCTGAAGTTTCTCGGCTATGGGGGTGCAAATGGGGTGACAAGCATTGGATGGGGAAGTTAGAAGCAAGCAGCCCAAAAGTAGCGAAGCCCACCAGGAGTCCTCCTGGCCCGGGCCAGCCTTCCCTCGGCCCATAATACAATTTAAAAAGAACACTTTAAAAATGTACATAGGACAACAGCTCAGTTCTATATATTATAGTCAATCAACTTTACAGGAGTATTATTATACACATAAAATTATAGATATACAATAAGGGCCTGCTTTACCATAACTTTGGCAGTACGACATTCCCAACTGCCTGCTGTCCATAATGTTGGTTCTAAGTGCAACCCAATGTAAAGCCCCCTGGCATAGTGTAGCAAGCTGCCTTTTAACAGTATTGCTGCATGGGCTACGCCAGGGCTTGCCTACATTTGCAACATATATTTATCATTATTCTGGCAGCTAGGGTACCCAGGCGCACATAACACATACACTTAACAGGGCAAAGATTGACTTCCATTCAAGAAACACTGTGCGCCTGCTTGTACAGGCACAGGGCTCTCAATTCCCAGTGTCAGTGTCAGTAAAAACCAGCGCACTGCCATTGCTGCGTTGTTATATCTGGGCATTTAGTAAATATAAGTTTTGACTGCGCTGAAGGTCGCAAAAATAATAAATATTTTTGCCTATGACAGGGTGCGATCATGTAGGCTCATGTGGCGCACCCTGTTGTAGTGCTTGATAAAATTATAATATACCCAGGTTAAAGCAAATGAAGGGGACTAGAAATGTACATACATACACATCTTGGTAGCAAGGCCTGTGTGGACATTGTCAATAGACTCTCCCCATCAGCAAGATCCAGTATTATGAACTTTGCCTTCACAGTCGGATACAGTAACATACTGTTAGGCAGTTTCCTGTGTTCTAGGAATCCATGAGGTTCCAGCTGTAAGTGCATGTTACTGTACATCCCTGGCCACCCACATACTCCATCCCTGACTGATAAGGAAGAAAAGAGAGTGGGGGAGCAGGCAGTGACATCATCGCCTAATGATGGGACTGTGCAGTAGAAATGTAAATTAAAGTGCAGCAGTCTACAGTACAGGTGAAAAGAAGCGAAAGGTGGGTGATGCAAAAGATGAGAAGCGGCATAAGTTTGATGGTGGGACAGATGGAAAGGAGTGCAAAGTGGGTGGTTGGGCAGATAGAAGAGGAGAGTCCAAGGTGGATGGTGGGACAGACTGAAAGGAGGTCTAGGTGGGACATTTGGAAAGGAGTGCAAGTTGGAATGGTGGGACAGAGGAAAAGGAGTGCAAAATAGATGATGGGACAACTGAGTGGGAGCGCATGAGTAAAAGAGAGCTCAAGGTGGATGGTGGGACGTATAGAAGAGAGCGCAAGGGGAATGGTGGGACAGATAGAAGAGAGCGCAAGGTGAATGGTGGGACAGATAGAAGAGAGCGCAAGGTGAATGGTGGGACAGATAGAAGAGAGCGCAAGGTGAATGGTGGGACAGATAGAAGAGAGCGCAAGGTGAATGGTGGGACAGATAGAAGAGAGCGCAAGGTGAATGGTGGGACAGATAGAAGAGAGCGCAAGGTGAATGGTGGGACAGATAGAAGAGAGCGCAAGGTGGATGGTGGGACAGATAGAAGAGAGCGCAAGGTGAATGGTGGGACAGATAGAAGAGAGCGCAAGGTGAATGGTGGGACAGATAGAAGAGAGCGCAAGGTGGATGGTGGGACAGGTAGAAGAGAGCGCAAGGTGGATGGTGGGACAGACTGAAAGGAGGCCAAGGTGGGACATTTGGAAATGAGTGCAAATTGGAATGGTGGGACAGAGGAAAGGCGTGCAAAATAGATGATGTGACATATGAGTAGGAGCGCAAGTTGGATGATGAGACAGATGGAAAGGTATGCATGGTGGTGAACAGGGGGCCAAATAAAAAGATCCTAGCAGTCAGACAAATGGGAAGAAGAATTGGACAGGCTGCAATGCAACTCTGGACAGGTGAGGGGGGAAAATAATTTCTGAGATAATATCTCGATGGAAGCTGCCACTCCTGACAGCCAGCTTGGGAAGGACAGAAAGAAGGACACTTTAACCCTCTGCCAAGAATATCCCTTTAAAGGCCCCAAGAATTAGGATCCCCAAGACCAGCAAAGTCTGTAGTATCAAACTCAGTAAATTATAAAATTATTTCTAGACTGGGTGAGACAGATTACAGGGAGTAGGTAGACACAGGGTACAGTTATGGTGCTTGATTATGATTACAGAGTCCTGTGCAGATATCTTAGAAGGTGGAAGAAACCTGTAAATGTAATATTGTTAGATAGTAGCTGGTACATCAATAGTTAGACATTAGAATTTTAGAAAAGCACTTGGACTAGCTATGCGGGGTAAAGTTCTACTAATGGCTCAACATTGTAGGAAAGTTGAGAAGAACATAGGTTATTTAGGTAACCCCATAGTTTAGGTTGTATTTAAACTGCAAGTTGAACTTATATGGTTTTTAGCTTGGCTGTATTGCAAAAGTGTCTGCATCAAGTTAGAGGGTAGGTTTTATATGCAAAGACCTCGGGGTCCTTAAGAATCCTTGCCAATCACATATGGCTACCTTTACCTAGTAATGAATGGGTACAATGTAACTTGGGTAAAAGTCATTTTAGAATTAATAAAACCATGACTACAAAAGAAACCACTGGAAGAAATCTAATATCCTTTTATTAATATGATTGTTTAATTTCATGCACAGAGCTGCATTCTAAGGAAACAAGTGCGATGTCCATCCTATGGGGTAAGTCAGCCCGTTTTAATTAGCTGTCTTAGAGAAGGTCTTCAATATCTCAAAGCCCCCGTCCTCCAGGTGGTAACTGCATGGGAATATCAGAGCCTGGCCCCCACCAATCTCCCACAAGCTTCAAAGCCTTTTCTGGTGCTTTTTCTTAGACTTCAAAAGTGCCAACATGGCCAGCTCTACCACTGACATTTTCAAATGTCGAGGCTGATTTAATAGATTTGGCTCAACCCTAAAAAAAATAAACAACTAACCATATCAAAAACAAGCATGATATGCATTTTACTGAAGTTTTATTAACCTTTCTGTAAACCCTTGCTCAACCACTGTTGTATTCAGAACAGAAAGGTGTTTAATAGTCACCTACTTGTTTACAGTATGGTAAGACATAATGGTTTCATAAAATTAAGACAATAATATGCAGGCTAGCTTTTGGGTTAAGCAAACCACTAACCTCTGAATAAGATGACACATTAGAAAAAATAGCAAATAGCAAAAAACATTTAATCTATATTTCTCCTTCAGAAATCATCAGTGCGAGAGAGTTTGGTTAAAGACAGAATAAGCTGAGCATTAAGGTTAATGCTTGTTGTCCCATTGTCTTGGGCTACACATTGCACTGTCCTAATTCGCTTTTAAAAAGACGTTGTAGTAAGTTTTTAGTAAAAGTATTATCACATTGGAGATTTATAGAAAAAATAAGAAGAAACAGTGGGTGTGGCAATAACGATGTGATGTGAGCACACTGTGATGAGTGTGAAATGAGAGAGGAGGGCGGGGGTTCAGAGCTGCAGACAGAGGTAGCCAATCAGGACATCTGGGCTGGGAGTGGGGGTGTTTCCGTTCTTGGTCCACCGAAGGTTGATTGTTGGACCAGATCTGTGGGGTGGGGACTGAAAACTGAATGAGGAAGTGATGTTCCTCGATAAGGAGACAGACAGAGCTGGAAGCACAGTGCTAGAGTCACTCATGAAAGGTAAGCTACTGATATTTGCCTTTAACTTTTGACGTGTCAAACACTTTAAGTCGGTGACCATGTCACACTTTAAAAATACTGAAATATAAAGAAACAAAGCACAAAGCCAAGGACACAGTTCTTCAGATGATTGAGAAGAAAAACAGAAAATCAGGAGTTTGGGGTGGACATCATAGTAGAAATGATGCAAGCCTTGCATAGGGCCCAGCCATCTTTCCAGATCAGGTGGGACCTGGTTTGGCCTGCATATAACCAGCTTCCAAGAGGTGCCTCTATAGGTCTCTTCACATATCCTGTAGGTTAATGAGGATTTGTCTCCAGGGCTGTGGTTGCTACTGAAAACTCAAGTACTAAAAGATAGCAGCACAGCCACCCCACTGTCATATTAAGAAAGTGAATGGAGGAACTAGATAGTCTATCGGGCAGCAGTATTAATCATTTTCAGTAAAGAATGGAGCCGGAAGTTGCCATATGCTCTGTAGGAGTCTTGGGTGAAATAAGATGGCCTTCAGTCAGTTTACTGTATGTACAATGGCTCATTGATCGAGTATATAAATGTGGTATAAGACCAATTTTGGAGGTAAAAAGGGGTAGGTTTAGGTTTGCATTTGTTATGGGTTCATGATCTAGAGACTGACTCCCTATAACTGTGAAGTGTGATGTCACTGGAAACCAATCTTATGGCGAGTGATAGGACCATGGGAAATGTATGGGTCAAGATTAGCATTACAGCATGATGCATTGGGCACCAAGCCACATACATCTATATGATTGCTAGGTTTAGAGAGGTGGGGGTTTTATGAATATGAGTAAAATGCCCATGATGGGACCCCGGATCACAGCTCCAAATATAACTATTTATCTACTCAGACATACCTTATTCAGAAAGGTATATCTATAGTTTATAGGTTTGAAAGGGACGCGAATGGTAAGCTAGAACCACTGCTCCCTTAATATTTATTAGGGATGATCAGGGTACAATCGTGAGTTGTCTGAGGCAGCCTGAAGTCTACATGGTGGTTACTTTGAGTACAGCACAATAGTTGCCAGGGAATAAGGTTGCATCCATGTTGCACAAAAAAGCTTCTTAGCAAGTGTCACACTTGGGACATATTTCTGGGAAGCAGGATGATGGAAGCTGGAGGATATAGTGCTCCTTCTGCCAAAATCTGGCATTCTGGGTTGGAGGCTCTACATGTATAGGTCTAGTATAGGCAGAAGAATTGGGATGCCTTGCTGTGTGCAACCCTCAGTAAAACTCACCTCTTCTTAGTCCAAAGGCACATGCGCGGGCTCTCGTCCAATTTGGCGTGTTTATATCCTTTGCAAAAATGGCTCTGATTGCCTTCAATGGGGAGTGTGCTCCGCTGCATTGCCAGCGATGTACACGCTCCTGCCTCAGCCTATGCGAATGGCCGGGGCAGGAGTGTGTGCACACTGCCGGGGATGTGGCAGCACACACTTCTCATTGAAAACTTTCTTTCGGCCAATGGCTCTGATAGTACAAGCGCCCGCGCATGCACCGTTGAACCGGGGAAAGGTGAGTAATTACCAATGCCCCAGAGAAAAGCCAGAGGTCCACCCCGGAAACATTTAGATTCCAGGACAGCCGCTGGTGGGTTTTGTTTCGCTTCAAATAATTGACATTTTAAAGCGACTATATTAAGCCTAACATGGGTCCCTTCCTAAAGTGGCTTGTGACTATGTTATGGCATCTATGATTACTTGCATATCAAATGTGGCTCCCGACCATTTCTCAGTGCTTTGGTGAGAAAGGTTAGGGGGATATAGAAATAAATAAATGTATACTTTGAAACAATTTTTTTATGAGGAAAAAAAAAATCTAGTCACCGCTTGAACTTAAAGCTCTATATAAGAGCAGAACATAAAGCATTGCTCACAGCACAAGCACTGACAGCCAGGCTCACTTCCCTTCAGGCCTCCGATATGTCAAGACCGAAGGACAGGTTCCCTTCAAGCCTCTGGTACCCAAGGACTGACGGACAGGTTCCCTTCAAGCCTCTGGTACGAAAGGACTGACGGACAGGTTCCCTTCAAGCCTCTGTTACGAAAGGACTGATGGACAGGTTCCCTTCAAGCTTCTGGTACTAAAAGACTGACGGACAGGTTCCCAAGCTTCTTGTACCAGAGGCTTGGGAACCTGTCTGTCAGTCCTTTAGTACCAGAGGACTGACGGACAGGTTCCCTTAAAGTTTCTGGTACTAAAGGACTGACGGACAGGTTCTCTTCAAGCCTCCGGTACTGAAGGACTGATGGACAGGTTCCCTTCAAACCTCTGGTACTAAAGGACTGACAAACAGGTTCCTAAGCCTCTGGTACTAAAGGACTGACGGACAGGTTCCCAAGCCTCTGGTACTAAAGGACTGACGGACAGGTTCCCAAGCCTCTGGTACTAAAGGACCGATGAACAGACTTCCAAGCCTCTGGTACTAAAGTACTGACGGACAGGTTCCCTTAAAGCCTCTGGTACTCAAGGACTGACAGACAGGTTCCCTTAAAGCCTTTGGTACTAAAGGACTGAAGGACAGGTTCCCTTAAAAGCCTGTGGTACTAAAGTACTGACAGACAGGTTCCCTTCAAGTTAAGGCCTCTGGTACTAAAAGATTGACAGACAGGTTTCTCTTAAAGCTTCTGGTACTAAAGGACTGACAGACAGGTTCCCTTCAAGTTAAGGCCTCTGGTACTAAAAGATTGACAGACAGGTTTCTCTTAAAGCCTCTGGTACTAAAGGACTGACAGACGGGTTCCCTTCAAGTTAAGGCCTCTGGTACTAAAGGATTGATGGACAGGTTTCTCTTCAAGTCTGTGGTACTAAAGGACTGACGGACAGGTTCCCTTAAAGCCTCTGGTACTAAAGGACAGGTCCCCCTAAAAGCCTGTGGTGCTAAAGGACTGACAGACAGGTTCCCTTCAAGTTAAGGCCTCTGGTACTAAAAGATCGATAGAAAGGTTTCTCTTAAAGCCTGTGGTACTAAAGGACTGACAGACAGGTTCCCTTCAAGTTAATGCCTCTGGTACTAAAGGATTGACGGACAGGTTCCCTTAAAGCCTCTGGTACTAAAGGACAGGTTCCCTTAAAAGCCTGTGGTGCTAAAGGACTGACAGACAGGTTCCCTTCAAGTTAAGGCCTCTGGTACTAAAAGATTGATAGAAAGGTTTCTCTTCAAGCCTGTGGTACTAAAGGAATGACAGACAGGTTCCCTTCAAGTTAAGGCCTCTGGTACTAAAGGATTGACGGACAGGTTCTCTTAAAGCCTCTGGTACTAAAGAACTGACAGACAGGTTCCCTTAAAGCCTTTGGTACTAAAGGACCGAAGGACAGGTTCCCTTAAAAGTCTGTGGTACTAAAGGACTGACAGGTTCCCTTCAAGTTAAGGCCTCTGGTACTAAAGCACTGATGGACAGGTTCCCAAGCCTCTGGCACTAAAGGCCTGACGGACAGGTTCACCTAAAAGCCTCTGGTACTAAAGGACTGACAGACAGGTTCACTTCCTCTCAATCCTCTGACACAAGACACATTCTCCGCAGAGAAAATTCCAGAGCCTCCCACTTCCAGAAAGGGAAACTCAGGCCTGCACGGGGGAGGCCCTCAGCTGGGATTAGACTTGAAAAGAGCCTGTGAAAAATAGAGGCAGCAAGCCGGCCAGACACCACCAATCTAAACAGAGTCACATCATTGTCATTCCTGCGGGACAAACAGATGCTCGAGGACCACCAGGACCAACGCCCAAATCACCGCCCCAAATCACAGCGACCGTTTGTCAATAGCAGACAAAGCTTTTCTAATTACCCATTAACATATGCACTAGATAGAGCCTGATGCCTGGCTACTCTCTTCTGTCCTCTTTATACAGAGCAGATGAATAGCAATGAAGTCTAGTACATTGTCGTTTGAAATGGGAACCGTTAAGGGCCCCGCTGACCCTCTGAAAAAAAACAAAAAAAAACTATAGAAACCACTTCTGATTTTAGCCTATTTTCAGCCTATTAATTAAAAATGGGGACCTAACCAGTGCCACATGTACTAAAACCAAGGACTTAAACCGGACCAAACTCCCCCCAAAACAACTCAATCCATTTTGCTCTTCCACCCTAGGTACATTACTGTTTGGATGTTTTCTGCCCCCAATGGTATTTCTGTTATAATGATTTTAAATTTTGTTTCCCCCAGGTATGCCATTGTATGCGGTTGTTCTAAACTAGCTCCACCCCCTCATGCTATTAGACACCATTGAAAATAGTGCTAGAAGGAAGATAAGAGCCAAAAGAGGATTTCCTTTTCCCCCAATTTTTCCTTTGAAGCCAAAAAACACTTGTGAGTATTTTTACCCAGTTCATTACTAAGGGGAGTTGATACATTCTTTTTTTTTAATTTAAACTTCCATAGAACATGGTTGGTCCGGGTTTACTATAGAGTTTGCAGAGGTAGTGGTGGCATCAGGGCACAGAGTGGGGGGCCCCATCATGGTCATCCCTCCACCTCATTTATCCGATGTGTGCTCACATGAAATCATGTGCAGAAAGGAAGCAGCATTTGTCTCTGCTTCTGCAGTCTATTTGTATGCAATTTAGTTAAAGACTATGTACAGTCAAAACTATACCCGCCATGCTGGGGTTCCAATAAATGTTTGCACCGGGGCCTGGGCATTACGCCTCTGATTAGAACCTATGTCAGCTTGTGCCTGCCTAGGGACAAAGTCACTTTAACCCTTTAACAGTTCCTCCCAATTTGGGCTTGGGCAGTAAGAAAAGGAACTCCGTTTCGCACAAGTAAACAGCTGACCCCTACTGCCCTCTGCTGCTGAAAAACACACTAAGCCTCAGGACCCAACAACCCCAGGGGTTTACCTCTGTCCCTGAAATATGTCCCTAGAAAAACATTCTAAATGGACCAAAAGAAACCCACAAAACAACCACCAATAAGTCCGGCCCTGGAGTCTAAAATACTCGAGTTTGTTGGCCTAAACAGTTTTGCCCTGGTGAACCAAAACCCAGGATTTTGACTATTCTGGGTTTTGGTCCTTGCCCCCCAGGGACACCCTGAATGTGGGTACCCCGCTGTGTGAAACCCCCCTCTTCCCGGTCCTACGACACATGGGCCGCTCATCCAATCTGCTCGAACCTCCTTTGTCCAGGAGCTCCTCTAATGCGAGTGGATCTGAGCGCGCTGGCGCATTTCCAGGGCAGGCATAATCCCTAACCGGGGGGCCCCGCTGTGTGAAACCCCCCAGGTTGCATGCACTACCAGCGGCGGCATCCCCTGCCACCCTCTAACAGGGAGCGTGCCCATGACAACCATTCACAAATGCCAGCTGCGCAGGGCTGGCGTCAGCACCCGGCAACCCAAGTCGGCTGTCGAGGGCCCACTGACAGTTGGCACAATGTGGTTAAAGAAACTTTTTTTGTCACTAACATTGCACAGGGCCCCTGCGCCGCCGCCTCCTAGCGAGCTGTGTCATCACTAACTTCGTAACAAGGCTTAGCTGCACGCTCTTTCATTGTTGAAGCAGTTGCCCCACCTCTAAACCTCTACTCAGCCCTGCACTCCCTTTTGTGTTAATCTAGGACCGGCGCTGCCCCGTAGAACTGAGTTTCCCTGCAGAGACGTGTCATCACCCTGCTCCCTGGCCCCAGCATTGCAACAGGAAGTTCTGCACATTCTGGAAGAAGATAATGCAAGGTACACAGTGCACACACTTCCTTTCTCTGCCTCTCTGCTCCATCCATCCCTGTCTCCTCAGCTCTGCCCCATTGGTTGTATGTCACCTCTGCCCCATTCATCCCTATCCACTGAGCCCTGACCCATCCATCCATGTCGCCCTAGCTCAGCCCCATTCATCCCTGTCTCCTCAGCTCTGCCCCATTGGTTGTATGTCACCCCTGCCCCATTCATCCCTATCCACTGAGCCCTGACCCATCCATGCATGTTGCCCTAGCTGCCCCATTCATCCCTGTCTCCACAGCTCTGCCCCATCCATGCCCCTCCAGTTCTGCCCCATTCATCCCTGTCCCCTCAGCTCTGCCCCATCCATGCCCCTCCGGTTCTGCCCCATTCATCGCTGTCCCCTCAGCTCTGCCCCATTCATCCCTGTCCCCTCAGCTCTGCCCCATCCATGCCCCTCCAGTTCTGCCCCATTCATCCCTGCCCCCTCAGCTCTGCCCCATCCATGCCCCTCCAGTTCTGCCCCATTCATCCCTGTCCCCTCAGCTCTGCCTCATCCATGCCCCTCCAGTTCTGCCCCATTCATCGCTGTCCCCTCAGCTCTGCCCCATCCATGCCCCTCCAGTTCTGCCCCATTCATCCCTGTCCTCTCAGCTCTGCCCCATATATGCCCCTCCAGTTCTGCCCCATTCATCCCTGTCCCCTCAGCTCTGCCCCATCCATGCCCCTCCAGTTCTGCCCCATCCATGCCCCTCCAGTTCTGCCCTATTCATCCCTGTCCCCTCAGCTCTGCCCCATCCATGCCCCTCCAGTTCTGCCCCATTCATCGCTGTCCCCTTAGCTCTGCCCCATCCATGCCCTTCCAGTTTTGCCCCATTCATCCCTGTCCCCTCAGCTCTGCCCCATTCATCGCTGTCCCCTCAGCTCTGCCCCATACATGCCCCTCCAGTTCTGCCCCATTCATCGCTGTCCCCTCAGCTCTGCCCCATCCATGCCCCTCCAGTTCTGCCCCATTCATCCCTGTCCCCTCAGCTCTGCCCCATCCATGCCCCTCCAGTTCTGCCCCATTCATCGCTGTCCCCTCAGCTCTGCCCCATCCATACCCCTCCAGTTCTGCCCCATTCATCCCTGTCCCCTCAGCTCTGCCCCATCCATGCCCCTCCAGTTCTGCCCTATTCATCCCTGTCCCCTCTGCCCCACAACCCTGTCCTCTCAGTTCTGTCCCAGTTCTGTCCCAGTTCTCTTCTTCAATACTCTGCTCATTCATGTGGGGCCAAACTAAAATAACAGCTCCAATAGGGGGTTGGAGGGCAAGCAGCCCTTCTTAGTTTTGGACATGGAATTTATAGACCACTGATCCAAGACTCTCCACCGCAAAGGGGCCCACTAAGACCATGCCGCCCGAGGGCCCACATAAACCTGGAGCCAGCCCTGCTGGTGTGGGCACACGCCCTGCTAAAGGGGATAGCAGGGATGCGGCTGCTGCTTGCACATGCTCTGTTGGACCGGGAACAAAAGTGAGTTTTCGGGCAACCTGGGGGGTTTCACACAGCGGGCCACCCCCGATCGCAGTGCCCCGAGTGGTGCTGTTTTATTCCAGGAAACTGAGGTGGTGAGAATGTAGTGTAAAAACAATTAAATAACCGATAATACTTTCACTTATATATAGACAATATTGTTTACAACATAATACGAAGCACGCCACGCCGTGTATCCCAATTAGGGATATCCCAGGGAGTTGGACTCTGACAACCCTGGAGTCTTTTAGACCCCAGCACCTCCGATATTCCTCTTTAAAGCGGAAAAAAGCCCAATTCTGGAATTTTTTAGACAATATGTTTTACAACCTAATATGAAGTACACCATGCTGTGTATCCCGATTGGGGATATCACAGGGAGCCTTTAAGACCATAGGGCCTCCGATATTCCTCTTTAAATTGGACCAAAACCCAGCGGGATCGGTCAGGGAATCTATAAGACTCCCGGGCTGATCGATTTCCTCCCCCCCAGGGCATCCAAAATCGGGATGCCCCACTTACCTCACTTCCCAGTCCAACGGCACGTGCACAGGCCGCATCCCTGCTATTCCTCTAACAGGGCGCGGGCACGCTCCCTGTTAGAGGGAATCGCCTGATGCGCCCGTCAGCACGCCCTGAGCAGCACTATTAAGAAGTCACTCACACGTGCTTAGCTCAGTGGCTCCGAGCGCGCTTAATGGACGAGCGGCCCCACATGCACCGTAGGACCGGGATGAGGTAAGTTTCCTCAGCGATCGGGGGGGGGGGGGGGGGGTTGCCTCGGCGGAAAGGACCAAAACCCAGGATACCACTTTAAAGCGGAACAAAGCCCAACAAGGCCAGCTCTGGAATTTTTTAGACAATACTTTTTACAACCTAATACGAAGCACTCCATGTCGTGTATCCCAATTGGTGATATCCCAGGGAGTTGGAGTCTGATAACCCTGGAGTCTTTTAGATCCCAGGGCCGCCAATGTTGCTCTTTAAAGCGGAACAAAGACCAAGCCCAGCCCTGGAATTTTTTAGACAATACTTTTTAGAACATAATACGAAGCACACCACGCCATGTTTTCTCGAACCTTTCTATGAACTCGTCAGCATAAAGCATTCCACGTGTGTAGCAATGACTCATTTTAGTCCTTTTTTAGGGGTTGGGGGCAGAACAGCCTTCACACAGAAAATATGGATCTTCTGTAGTTCATGAGGAAGAACATGATCACATTCAGAAGTTCCAGTTACAGCAATGGGCCAGATTTGTGGTCCTATACAAATCCCGCCATCACCATTAAAAGCTGTTACAACGTATTGATTACAATTGTCTCTGGGCCTCGAATGTCTGCAAAGCTCATGGCAGCCGGGATGAGAAGAGGACAAAGGTCTCTGGTGCATTGTCTGCAGCGGGGGTGGGAGTCCATCTGCATTAGAATGTCTTTTTTATTGATTTTCTTTTATTGCCTCTTATGCTCGTATGTAATGCTCGGGCGGCCATATTGTAACCTTAACCAAAGAGCAATGATAATGCACTAAGTGCTAAGTGGCCTTTATTTTATGGTATAGTGGGGTCTATTTTGGGGCCTTGCTCTCATGCCTCATCCATATTTATCTGGCTGTCCATTGTCTCCTTTACAGTCACATTTTGTCCAGATCAATCAATCACATAGATCAGCAATACAGGGATATAGGGCGACCTCAACCTGGGTGGACGAAAGGCCTTTTTATTATACTTATTTGGCTAGGCCCGTCTTTATCTTTTTTAATGGGCTGGTGTTGTTTGGACCATGTGAGGGCGGGGGGGGGGGGGGGGGAAGGGGCACCACCTGCTCAGCTCAGGCTCTATCAAATTGGATGGCAGACCATGTGTTTTGTTCTGGGGGCGGGGGAGTGCCACCTGCTCACCTTTGCCAGATTCCATTTGTTTTGTTCTAGGGGAAGCCATAAAGTATTCCTTCTGCAGAAGGTCTTCAGATATCTTTATGCTTTAAAGTGGGCCAAAACCCAGGATTTTGACTATCCTGGGTTTTGGTCTTTGCCCCTCGGGCCCCCCCCGGTTGGGGATGCCCCGCCGTGTAAAACCGCACAGGTTGCCCGATCTCACTCACCCTTCCTCCGTCCTATGGTGCACGCAGGGCCGCTCGTCTAGTCAGCACGCTCGGATCCGCTCCCGCCCCTTCATCCAAGAGCTCGTCTAAGGTGAGCGGATCTGAGCGCACCGGCAGCCGCATCCCCGCTACCCTTTAAAGTGGACCAAAACCCAAGATTTTGACTATCCTTGGTTTTGGCCCTTTCCCCCGGGGCACCCCGATCGGGGGTGCCCTGCTACGTGAAACCCCCCAGGAGAGATCACCCGAGGAGAGTCCTACACCGGCCGCTCGTCCAATCAGCTCTGAGCCACGTCTTAGCAGAGCAGCTCTAAGCACACTGGCGGCCGCATTTGTGAATGGCTGTCGCGGGCACGCTCCCTGTTAGAGGGAAGCGGGGTAAGCGTCCGCGGCCCGAGCATGCGCAGTTGGACCGGGAAGTAAGGTAAGTTTGGCGGGCGACCTGGGGTGTTTCACACAGCGAGGCATCATGATTTTGGATGCCCCGGGGGGAGGGAATCGATCGGCCCGCGAAGATCCCGCTGGGGTTTTGGTCCACTTTAACAGGAAGTGTGCCCGCGCCGGCCATTCGCAAATGCCTGCTGCGAACGGCCGGTAACAGGTAAAATAATATTAACACTTTGAATAGGCAAATTAATCATTTATTGCTGCAGATCTGCATGTTATACCTCAAAGAGGGACAAATGAGAACAACGAGGGATGCTAGGACATGGACTCCAAAAGAAGGACAGTCTCTCTAAATCACGGACACTTGGGAGGGATGCCTTTCCCTGTGCCATCGCCATGATCGCTGCAGCTGTGCGCTCTCCCCCACCCAGCTGCTCAGATTGGCTGAGTGCAGAAGCCGGGGACACGCGTGCCACCGCTCCCTATGCCAACGCACCTTTTAATTGGATGAGCACTTGCGCATGCATCATAGGACCGGGGAAAGGTGAGTTTACTTGGGGACCAGGGGGGTTTCACATAGTGGGGCATCCCGAATCGCATCGGGGGCAAGGACCAAAACTTGGGATAGTGAAAATCCAAGGTTTTGGTCCACTTTAACACCACACAACACCAACTTAAACCATGACTAACATCCTGGCACAGTTGGAAGAGAAAGGTAGCGGCCATTTTGGAGCTTCCTCTCCCAACTGAAATAACTGAAATGCACAGTTACAGGAAGCCCAGCACGACTTCCTGTTTGCAGGTGGCCTGCAAGCCCATGAGCGGCCATCTTGTTTTTAAAATGTATCCCAGTGAGTAGTCATTAGGTAAAAGGTAAATTATTTTTTTTTACGTGCAGCCATCTAAATTGCCCTGTAGCTAGATGCATGAGGACTGATTGTTGTGTTGGTCTGGTTTAATTCATTTTTGACTGTTGGTCTGCCTTAAAGCGGACCTTCCCCCTAAATAAGAGTCTATCTTATATGTTTCCCCCACGCTGTACATACAGATTGCTCACATTAAAAATCATCCTACCTGCATCTATTGCATTTTCTGAGACTCTCTTTAAACATCCAAGATGGTGGCCCATGGCCTGCAAACAGTAAGCGTCTTCTGACTGTGTCGCTCTGCATTCTGGGATTGCTGACCTTTTCCTGACCCCCAGCTCTGCTCTGCTTGTGCAAAGCACAACTATAACCTTGCTCCCCTGCACTTATGACCCCTCTCCTCTCCCCAGTATGTGATGCTACTGAGCCAAGATGGCGACGCCCCTATCCTAGAGTGCTAAACAGAGTTGCAAGCCAGTGAAGGAAAGAATAAAAATTAAGCGATTAAAAACTTTAAATATATTAATTTTAGATGCTGGGGAATAGTTTTTTAAGGGTTTGGGCTTTTCATTAAATGCTGCTGAAGGTCCGCTTTAAGCGTGGCCTCCAACCAATATTGGAGACCCCCTCGAGAGGGGCTAAAGCAGAATTCAGAATGGGCCTATTGACCAATCAGAAATGCCAGCTGCACCACTGAACTTCCTATCCCTCAGGTCAGCCAAAACAATACAACAGATGACCGATAAACCAATTATCGTTCTGCGTTCGATCGCAGCGGCCATTTCCACATAACAATTGTCGCTTAATTGCGATCACTTTAGCGATTTCCTGCCCCATAATCCCTCTGACTTAATGTGCCATTAGATGAATCGCTGCCCCTGTGATCAAGTGTTGGAAGTTGCCACGGTTACCAAGTGACACTTGGGAGGTATGTTCTATGCTACCAAGTGTTGAAGTTGCCACGGTTACCCATCAAGTGACACTTGGGAGGTATGCTCTATGCTACCAAGTGTTGAAGTTGCCACGGTTACCCATCAAGTGACACTTGGGAGGTATGCTCTATGGTACCAATGGTACCGCTACCAAGTGTTGAAGTTGCCTTGGTTACCCGTCCAAGTGACACTTGGGAGGTATGTACTATGCTACCAAGTGTTGAAGTTGCCATGGTTACCCATCAAGTGACACTTGGGAGGTATGCTCTATGGTACCGCTACCAAGTGTTGAAGTTGCCACGGTTACCCATCAAGTGACACTTGGGAGGTATGCTCTATGCTACCAATGGTACCGCTACCAAGTGTTAAAGTTGCCTTGGTTACCCGTCCAAGTGACACTTGGGAGGTATGTTCTATGCTACCAAGTGTTGAAGTTGCCACGGTTACCCGTCCAAGTGACACTTGGGAGGTATGCTCTATGGTACCAATGGTACTGCTACCAAGTGTTGAAGTTGCCACGATTACCCGTTATTTAGACTGACCCAAAGACAGGGCTGGTCACCTGCCTTTGGGTCAGCCTAAGTTACAGGTAACCATGGCAACTAGTTTTCAGTAATACATGTGTGCAGGAGGTCAGTACTGTTAAGCTCACGCCATTACGAAAATGTTGTTCCGCGTCTTTTGATTGTTTGTTACCGTTTACTTCATGGTGTTGCATGGTGGGCGATGACCTGACAGGCTCCGCCTCTTGCCGATAATTCACCCAGTTCTGGTGGTAGAGGTTTCCTGCAAAGAACCTTAGGTTTTAGAAATGGATATAAAAATCGTTTCGGAGCAACATTTTCCTAAGGTGGGGCCTAACCGTATCAGTGTTCAGAGCAGGAGCAACATAACATATAGAGCATACCTCCCAAGTGTCCCTGATTTGGAGGGACTGTCCCTCTTTTGAGTCCATGTCCCTCATCTTTCTCATTTGTCCCTCTTTGAGGTGCAACATGCAGATCTAAATCAATAAATGATTCATTTGCCTAGTCAAAGTGTTTATAGTGTTGTAACTGTCCATCCATTGCTCAATGAGGGGGTGTGGCTTAATTTAACATTTGTCCCTCTTTCCCACTCTGAAAAGTTGGGAGGTATGCCATAGAGGCAGGGGGGGGGGGGCAGCTGCTAGCGGGCCCGTTCCAAAAAGGGACCCCATGCAAGCTTGCAGCACCCGTCCATCTGGTCTGTTACTTGTGTGGGGGAGGGAGACAAATTGCTGCCATCTTAGTTTTTCCCTGTAAACCCTTTGGCTCTGACCCCCGGCTCCCTGCAGGAAGTGCGCAGACACTGCATACTGTGGCGGCACCCAGGGCAAGAAACTGGCCACATCGGGCCCCAGTGCTGCCGACTCAGGTCCCACTGCAGCCTCGGTAAGTAGAATAGCCATACCTCCCAAGTGCCCCAAGGGACTGTCCCTCTTTTAAGTCCATGTCCCCCTGTCCCTCGTTGTTCTCATTTGTCCCTCTTTGAGGTGTAACATGCAGATCTGCATCAATAAATGATTCATTTGCCTATTTAAAGTGTTTATATTGTTTTAACCGTTATTATCTCCTATCTATCCCTCAATGAGGGAGCATGGCCTAATTTAACAAATGTCCCTCTTTCTTATCATGAAAAGTTGGTAGGTATGCTTTATCTGCTGTTTTCGGGGGTCCCCAGTCAATATGACTTTACTATGGGGCCCTGTAAAACCTATGTACGTAACCTTTGCTGTGCGCGTTCTATTGGTTGAGCCGGTGCCTCTCCTTATAGAACTCTATGGGTTGTCTCAGTCAGAATGAGCAGGTCAATGTGTGTCCAGCCCACGCGTCAGTTTATGGTGGAACCAAGGCATGAATGTATGAATTCCATGGCCTAACTAAGGGCGGAACAGAATATTAAAGTGGACCAACACCCTCCCAAGATCGGTCCGGGAATCCAGACCCCTGACTGCGGGGCACCCCGATCGGGGTGGAAACCCCCCTGGATCCCCAAAATCCCTACCTTATCCTCAATCCAGCGGCGCCCGCCGCCGCCTCCCGTGCGTCCCTCTAGCAGGATGCGCACCCGAGCCGGCCGTTTGTGAATGGACGGCGCGGGCGTGTGCCCTGTAAGAGTGACGCGCGGGAGGTGGCGGCGGGCGTGCTCTCTTGTCCGTCGCTGCCTCCCGCTTGTCCGTCGGCGGGGATTGGCTGCAGCGGTCATGTGGGAGCGAGGAGAGGTGAGTTTTTCGGGGTTTCTGGGGGGTTTCACACAGGGGTGCCCCACCGAAGTGGACCAAAACCCAGGATAGTCAAAATCCTGGGTGTTGGTCCACTTTAAAGTGGACCTAAACCCATGTTTTTAATTAGCATTCTCTGAATCGCTCTCGCTACGAAGATTAGCTTTTGCCAATTTCCATTGCTCCTTACATGTACCTGGGGTGGGGGAGCAAAATGGCTTGAGTTGTTTTGGAGGGTTTTGGTCTGCTTTAAAGACAAAGTCCATTTTCAATTGAATTTTTTTTAAATGTATATTTTGTGTGCTAAAATGATGTCCTCCATTTTTTCCTGTGTTAGAAAATGTGTGTTTTCACTACTGGCAACACTGAACACTGCTGCTGGGAATGTATAAGGTTGAGTGAGCTCCTTCACCTCCGCAGCAGTCATAGCAGCCGTGCTCTGTGTGTACAAGCCTCGCTTATCTCTTCTTGCTGTACATTGGCAATAGCAAATAGGCAAAAAATATACATTTTAAAAAATTCCATTGAAAATGGACTTTCCCTTTAAAAGCAGACCAAAACCCTCCAAAACAACTCAATCTATTTTGCTCCCCCACTCCAGGTACATTACCATTTGGAAGTTTACTGCTCTTAAAGTGGACCAACACCCAGGGGTGATCGGCCCGGGAATCTATAAGATTCCCGGGCCGATCACCTCCCTCACCGCGGGGCATCCGAGATCGGGATGTCCCGCGGGGTGAAACCCCCCCCCCAAAAGCCCCAAAAAACCTTACCTTATCGGCGACGGATCAGCTGCCGCCACCTCCCGTGCGCCCCTCTAGCAGTGCGCGCGCCCGCGCCGGCCGTTTGTGAATGGCTGGCGCGGGCGCGCGCCCTGTAAGAGGGACGTGCAGGAGGCGGCGACGGACAAGCCGTCAAGGTACGTTTTTTGGGGCTGTTTCACACAGCGGGGCATCCTGATCTCGGATGCCCCGCTGAAGTGGACCAACACCCAGGATAGTGAAAATCCTGGGTGTTGGTCCACTTTAATGCTGCTTGGAATTCCTGTAATAGTGATTTTAATTTTTGGTTTTCCCCAGGTATAACATTGACAGGATACCATTGTTCTAAACCAAAGTCCACATTTTTGAACTTGCATCCCCTGAATTGCTCTCCCCATGTAAAGCTCCGCCTCCTCCATTCATTGCCACTATTGTGTGTAGCAATGATGTCATTGCCACACCTATACAATGACTGATCACCTGCCATCTTACAGAGATGGGCAGCAAAAAAAAAAAAAACAGCGTTACAGGACTATTCAAAAAGAGAAAACATCCATTTATAAATCTACATCCTAAGAAGGGAGTATCGGGCAGGGGCTGGGGTCAAAAGTATTTCACAAATTCGATGGGTTTCCTTTAAGCCCCCCTTCTCGCAATCTCAGACTGGGAGCCATCAGAGCCTATTGAAAATAGTGATAGAAGGAAGATAAGAGCCAAAAGATTATTTACATTTTCCCCCAATTTCTCCATTAAGCCAAATTTTTTGTGAGTATTTTATCCAATTGATTATCAGGGCACTAAGGGGCATTGCTACATTTTTTTTTTAACTTAAACTGGACGTTCACCATAATTTAATGAAAAGTCTAAACTCTTGCCCAGCATCTATATTTAATACATTTTAAGTTTTAAGTCGCTTACTTATTATTCTTTCCCCCGTGCAATAGGAGCAGGTAGGATGATTTTTAATGTGGGTAATCTGTATGTACGGGTTGGGGGAAACATACAAGATGGACTCTTATTCAGGGTGAAGGTCCGCTTTAACCTTCCATAGGACATGGTTGGTTGGCTTTAAAGCGAAACAAAACCCAGAGCACGCACTGGCTTTCCCCCAGGGCATCCAAATTTGGGGTGTTTGAAAACCCCCAGGTCACCAGTATTCACTCACCTTTCCCTGGCCCAATACAGCATGTGCAGGCTGTTGCCCAATCAGAGCCGTTTGCCGTGCCTATGTGATTCAGTAAATGGCTCTGATTGTTTACAATGGGGATCAAGAGTGGCCACATCCCCCTGAATCCTCGGCTGTGGGTGTGCTCCCACCCATTCAGATGAGGCTGAGGTAGGAGGGTGAGCACCGCAGGGGATGCGGACGGATGACATAGTCAAATGAATGGCATAGAGCAAACAGCTCTGATTTGATTGGAACAGGAAGAGGTGAGTTGTACTGGGCAAGGTGTTACACAGCGGGGCATTCGGATCAGGGCACAGAACAAACACCGGGATAGTCAAAATCCCAGGTCTTGTTCCACTTTAAAGTGGACCAACACCCAGGATTTTGACTATCCTGGGTTTTGGTCCACTTCGGGGGGCCCCCGCTGTGTGAAACCCCCCAGAGAGCCCCAAAAACTCACCTCACCACGCTCCCACGTGACCGCACCGTTCAATCCCCGCCGACGGACAAGCGGGTGACAGCGACGGACAAGACAGAGCGTCCGCCACCTCCCGCACGTCACTCTTACAGGGCGCGCGCCCGCACCGGCCATTCACAAACGGCTGGCGCGGGCACGTCTAGAGGGGGATAAGGTAAGGTTTTTTTGGGGTTTTGGGGGGGTTCCCGATCTCGGATGTCCCGCGGTGAGGGAGGTGATCGGCCCGGGAATCTTATAGATTCCTGGGCCGATCACCCCTGGGTGTTGGTCCGCTTTAAGCAACATGTTGAAACCAGATTCCACAGCTATGCAGGTTTGTCCATCATGTGGTGGTGAAGTACCTGCAATATTAGCCTCATCTTGGAAGAGGGCAGAGGCAGAACCCTAAAAAGTCACAACCACAACTGACTGACGCACTCAAAACAGGATTTACTCAAATTAGTCGCAAAGCAAAAAAACCTTTTAAACAAGTCGTCTCTTTAATTGTATTATTCTTGGAATATATAAAACCTGACGGCCGTTTCGAGCCATACTGGCCCTTCCTCAAATGTACGCTGCGTACCTTTGAGGAAGGGCCAGTATGGCTCGAAACGGCCGTCAGGTTTTATGATGTGGTAACGTTTGTATTAAATGTATGTTATGTTGTATGTTATATGCTTGTTGCCCAACGGGGGATACTTACCTCCCGAGACCCAGTCCCAGGTTGTGGACAGCGCCTCCTCCACTATGTGGCGGAGGCGGCTGATCCCTGTCTGGGGCGTTCTTCCATCGATTACGTTAGCTGTGCTCCAGTGTGGAGCGCGGCTGCGTCACATCCGGCGAGTTGGCGGTGACGCACTTCCGGCCGGAGTGCGCCCGCCGACCGCCGGTATTTTCATAGCGTGTGGCTGGGGAACGGGGAAGGGCGAGTATAAAAGAGAGGCAGCCAGCACCTATCCGCTGCACACTCTGCCTGAGGAAGTGACGGTGACATCACGAAACGCGTTGCAGGGCCTTTTGTGGGGGGTCTCCAGTGGTGGCAAGCACTTAGCACTTTATGGATGAGCAAGGTATTTAATGGTGTATTTATTTTGTGATTTGGACTTTCTTCATATTTTTAGTGTTATTCACACGGCTTTACCCAGTTGTACTTGATCTTGATGCACTTTAATAGCACCTTGCACTTTTTTGCATTTGCACATTTATAGAATATATATTATTTATTTTATAGTTTATAGAGTCCCCCACTGGTATATATTAAGAGACAACTTTACCCCCCCCCCCTCAATTTTTGTTGGCATTATGTATATAAGTGTTATATGTGTTTTTAAAAGTAAATCTTTTTTAATGTGTCTTAGTATGTGACCTAGATTATCAAATAAACTTTAATATGATTTATATATAACAGAGTGCCAGTGTTAGTCTCTGGTTTTACGCCCTGTCTAGGGTATTTGGGGCATCCCCCCCCTTTCTTTCTACTTAAATGTATGTCTGCTAGATAATATGCTGGTATATCTGTTGAAACACTTTGTTATACCGTATATACTCGAGTATAAGCCGAGTTTTTCAGCCCACTTTTTGGGCTGAAAAAAGCCGCCTCGGCTTATACTCGAGTCAGTGGCCCAACAGCCAATCAGCAGTGCAGGTGGAGATTTGGACACAGGGGGGCGTGGCCTGGCGTTCGAATGGCATAGAGGTGGTGGCAGTGCGGGAAGAGGCTTGGCGGCCGGGCAGAGAGAACGCGCAGGCAGGGAGCGGGAAGCTGCGCTTTCATCATCCCCCTCATCGGAAGCATCTACGTGCTGGGAGGAGTACCTGCATGGCGGGGAGAAGAGCGCACACTGGCTGGCGGGTTTGCCGATGACGAGGAAGGAGGCGGCGGCGCCCGCAGCGACCCACGGGGAGCCGACGGCAGACGCGGCTTGCGCAGCCAAGATAGCGGCCGACATCGAGGGTGAGTGAACACCCCCCCCCCTCCCAGTATGCATGAGGCGGCGGTGAGCGGTCCCTCTGCCTCCAGCGGAGCGGCACCGATCCCAGCCCACAGTGCAGCAGAGCAGGGGACGGCGAAGGAGCTGCTCCCCTGCCCATAATGAATGAAGAAGCAGGGCTGCAGAGACCGGTAAAGATGGCGGCCGTGGAGGGGGGATCATCCCCGCCTCCCTGCACAAGACACAGGAGCTGAGGTACGGTGGGGGGGGCCTAAAGTCTGCACAGGGAATGAGGCCCTAAAGTCTGCACAGGGAATGAGGCCCTAAAGTCTGCACAGGGAATGAGGCCCTAAAGTTTGCACAGGGAATGAGGCCCTAAAGTCTGCACAGGGAATGAGGCCCTAAAGTCTGCACAGGGAATGAGGCCCTAAAGTCTGCACAGGGAATGAGGCCCTAAAGTCTGCACAGGGAATGAGGCCCTAAAGTCTGCACAGGGAATGAGGCCCTAAAGTCTGCACAGGGAATGAGGCCCTAAAGTCTGCACAGGGAATGAGACAGGAAGCCTGCACAGGGAATGAGGCCCTAAAGTCTGCACAGGGAATGAGGCCCTAAAGTCTGCACAGGGAATGAGGCCGTAAAGTCTGCACAGGGAATGAGGCCCTAAAGTCTGCACAGGGAATGAGGCCCTAAAGTCTGCACAGGGAATGAGGCCCTAAAGTCTGCACAGGGAATGAGGCAGGAAGCCTGCACAGGGAATGAGGCCCTAAAGTCTGCACAGGGAATAAGGCCCTAAAGTCTGCACAGGGAATGAGGCCCTAAAGCCTGCACAGGGAATGAGGCCCTAAAGTCTGCACAGGGAATAAGGCCCTAAAGTCTGCACAGGGAATGAGGCCCTAAAGTCTGCACAGGGAATGAGGCCCTAAAGTCTGCACAGGGAATGAGGCCCTAAAGTCTGCACAGGGAATGAGGCCCTAAAGTCTGCACAGGGAATGAGGCAGGAAGCCTGCACAGGGAATGAGGCCCTAAAGTCTGCACAGGGAATGAGGCCCTAAAGTCTGCACAGGGAATGAGGCCCTAAAGTCTGCACAGGGAATGAGGCCCTAAAGTCTGCACAGGGAATGAGGCCCTAAAGTCTGCACAGGGAATGAGGCCCTAAAGTCTGCACAGGGAATGAGGCCCTAAAGTCTGCACAGGGAATGAGGCCCTAAAGTCTGCACAGGGAATGAGGCCCTAAAGTCTGCACAGGGAATGAGGCCCTAAAGTCTGCACAGGGAATGAGGCCCTAAAGTCTGCACAGAGAATGAGGCCCTAAAGTCTGCACAGAGAATGAGGCCCTAAAGTCTGCACAGGGAATGAGGCCCTAAAGTCTGCACAGGGAATGAGGCCCTAAAGTCTGCACAGGGAATGAGGCAGGAAGCCTGCAGACTGACTATGAAGTTGGGGGCAGCGGGGGTAGAACCCACATCCATTTCCCACCCTAGGCTTATACTTGAGTCAATAAATTTTCCAGTTTTTTGTGGTAAAATTAGGTATATTCGGGTCGGCCTATACTCGAGTATATACGCTATGTTCTGTGTGGCAGTAAGGATCCATCATGAGCTATGAAGGGTTGTGCAATGTTAAATGGAACAGGTGCAATATGATACTATAGAGGGTTGTGCAATACTGGACATAATATGCTGCTATTTTCTACTAAAAATATTAATGGATTTTTCTTTTATATCTAATTTATTTGCACGATGCACTTTATACTCATATATTGATTAACTTGAGATATTCCATATGATTTGTAATAGTTGTATAAATATGTCGATGTACTTTGAAGCACACCCAAACTAGCTCAATGGATGGAAATGTTATTTGATTGTTTTATATTCTTATATATATATATGTGGTGATTCCAAGAATAATACAATAAAAGAGAGGATTTGTTTAAAAGGTTTTTTTGCTTTGTGACCAATTTGAGTAAATCCTGTTTTGAGTGCGCAACTTAAATTGCTGTTTACTAGTTTGGCTATAAAGGATTGTTATATGGACATCCTTTTTTAAGGCTGCAGAACCTTTATATATAAAAAATTTCTTCTTTTTAATGTATAGATAAGAGATCTTGATGTGCTGAATCAGTTGATATTAATGAATTAATGAAAGTGAAACAATGAAAAGCACAGTATATAAGCATACCAGGGTGGGAAAGAGGGACAAATGTTAAATTAAGCCACGCCCCTCATTGATTGATGGATAGGAGAATTCCAGTGTTACAGCTATATTAACACTTTAAGGCCTCGATTCAATAAAGGTAGAAAAAAATTCTCATGGTAGTAAAAAATTCATTTCATCAATTCATCAATTCATGAGAAAAAGCCTGAGAATTGCACTGTAGCTGAATCACCAGAAAAAAAGACAATGAAAGTCAATGGCACTTTTTACTACAGTGTAAAATGTTCTCTACTTTTCCTTAGTAGTAAAAAGTACCATTGACTTTCATTGTCTTTTTTTCTGGTGATTCAGCTACAGTGCAATTCTCAGGCTTTTTTCTCATGAATTGAATTTTTTACTACCATGAGAATTTTTTTCTACCTTTATTGAATCGAGGCCTTTGAATATGAGAATTAACATTTATTGATGCAGGTCTGCATATTAAATCTCAAAGGAGGACATAGAAGAACAACTATGGACACAGGGACATGAACTCAAAAGAGGGACAGTCCTTTCAAATCAGGGACAGTTGGGAGGTATGTATAAGAGCGATATAAGCATGAACCCTTTATTAATATAGGCCTTTAAAAAGAGGACAATTGTGGAGGAGAGTGGGACAGGAGTCCTGGAAGCTGTAAACTACGGAATCCCCAAGTTATGAATGGAAACATTATTCACCATATTGCAGTGGGGGTTTTGGATATGAATATGATGTCCTGGAAGCTGCAACGGGAAGTGGCTACAACCAAATTCAGACACCAAAAAAAAAAAAAAAACATGCTTAATAGATGCGAAGCAACAACAGAAGAACGCACAGCAGCCGGCCTACAAACATCACAAGGCCCATCTGGCCATGAGAGTTCTATTCCCAAGGTCATATTGTCATTCCCCAAGCTGATCTAAATCAGGTTGTTCCACGGCCTGTAAAGTGTTAATTGGATGTATCCTTAACCATTCTTCCATACAGACAATGTCCTGAGGGATGAGTAGCCCAGAATATTCTACAGCGGTGATAACAGCCACTGTCTTGCCTTTCAACAGGCAGCCATGACAATTCTCAGAGGAATAATACACAACAGACTCGTCTTCTCTATTTAGCCACCACTGGGGAGAAGAGAAAAAAAAATGGGGGGGGAGAAGAGAAAAAAAAAGGGGGGGGAGAATTTGTATACTGTGTAAATTTCCTCTCTCGTCCTGGGGCCCCACCAGTAGTAACATGCGGGTTAATCTCAGTCGTAGGCGGGAACTGCGAGATAGAAAACAACTAACTCCTCCCAGCCTATATAAGGCAGGCTGTGGCAGAATCTCCCCAGTTAATTAGAAAGAAGTTGAGCCACAGCCCTGTGTTGAGAGAACGCTAACCTGCGCATAATGCGGGCAACTAGAAAGCAGTGCAACAAAACTAAAACCCATTTACAAGACCTCAACCACCACCAATGCAGTCGGAATATAACAGAAGGGTGGGAGTGGTGTCCCGCAATGGAAGAGGACGAGAAAGGGAATTTACCAGCGAGTACTCAAATTTTCCTTTTCTCATCTCTTCCATTCCGGGGCACTACTAGTAGCAACACTTGGGACGTCCCAAAGCAGTACCCTCAATAAGAGTGGGACAGTGCAAAAAACAGCCAACAGCATCAATGGCCGCCTCCCCTTCTCGAGTTAGCCAATAGGCAGGCTGCATGCGCATGGTGGGTGACCACACTTCCCTCGCGACGAGGCAGCCTCCCCCTCCAAACGCTGGAAGCCGAGCTCAGAATGAGCTCTGACCAGCATGTAATCACAAACATACCGACAGCAGGGAGCCCGGCCATCAAACTGCCCCCCCCACATCAGACATGGTGAAGGCAGATTGCATCTCTAGCAGGGTGGATGACTGAGGGGGCAGAGGGACCAGGGCTCAGTGTGAGACACATAGCAGGGCCACCATGCAAGGCCCAGAGAACAAGCACCCTGCTGCAGCGGGGTCCTGATCCTTGGGGCTCAGACCCAGTCAGACGAGCCCTGGCGTGCTTACCTGGACCCATGCGCACTCCCCTCACTCCGCACGATCCCACGCTATTGGCTTAGGAACCAATTTGGGGCATCTAATAGGAGTGCCCAGGAACAGCACTGTAGGCAAAAAAAAAATCCAGACATCTTCACAGTCCCTTGCTACTGCAAGAATAGAACTGAGGAGATCATGCATCAACCTGCCCTATACAGTCATGGCTGTAAATGTCGGCACCCCTGAAATTTTTCTAGAAAATGAAGTATTACTCACAGATGCAGGATTGCAGTAACACGTTTTACTATAACACACGTTTATTCCCTCTGTGTGTATTGGAACTCAACCAAAAAAGGGAGGAAAATAAGCAAATTGGACATAATGTCACATCAAACTCCAATACTTCATTTTCTTGAAAAATGTCAGGGGTGCCAACATTTATAGCCATGACTGTATAGGCCAGTAGCTATTTTTTTTTCTATCTTCCAGTCCCCACCTACAGCTGAGATTAACCCACGCGTTGCTACTGGTGGTGCCCCGGAATGGAAGAGATGAGAAAAGAAGAATTTGGCCGAGTCACATTTGCAGCTTAATCAACAATAGACTGTTTGTATGAAAGTATTTCCGTTAATCTAGAAGAGGGAAGAGGAAGCCACTTCATTAAGGGTTTAGGGACAGCTGCATCTAAGGAGACGTCATAATCAGCTTTCAAGATTAGATGAGGTGAAATTATGAAAAGGAGAAGGAGGGAGGGGTTGTCTGATGCTTCTACAGCAAACAGGTGTCATAGTTGTTCTCATCATATCCAGTGTTTTACATATCTTATTGTAAAACTCACTGACAATTATTTACACATTGCTGGTTTGCAGATTGCATCTACAGATACATAGCACTATATACAGGTTGAAATTTATATATTATATCTATATTGCGTATTATAGTTGGCACAAGGATGGCCTCTTGGTTAAGGGTGAGGGTGAGGTTAAGGGTGACGTTAAGGGTGAGGTTAAGGGTGACGTTAAGGGTGACGTTAAGGGTGACGTTAAAGTGGGCCAACACCCAAAATTTTGACTATCCTGGGTATTGGTCCACTTTCTTGGGGCACCCCGATGGGGGGTGCCCCGCTGCCCAAAACCCCCCCAAACACCCCGAAAACTCACCTCTCCACGATCCCACGTGACTGCGCTGTCCAATGCCCGCCGACGGACAAGTGACGTCCGTCGGCGGACAAGGGATCGCGCCCGCCGCCGCCTCCCGCGCGTCACTCTTGACGTGTGCGCGCCCACGCCGGCCATTCAGAGACGGCCGGCGCGGGCACGTCTGGAGAAGCGCGAGTGAGGCGGCGGCGGCGGCGGAAGCAGCGTCTGGAGAGGTAAGGTTTTTCGGGGTGTTTGGGGGGGTTACACCCCGCGGGACATCCCGATCTCGGATGTCCCGCGGTGTGTGAGGTGATCGGCCCGGGAATCTTATAGATTCCCGGGCCGATCACCCCTGGGTGTTGGCCCACTTTAAGGGTGACGTTAAGGGTGACGTTAAGGGTGACGTTAAGGGTGACGTTAAGGGTGACGTTAAGGGTGACGTTAAGGGTGACGTTAAGGGTGACGTTAAGGGTGACGTTAAGGGTGACGTTAAGGGTGACGTTAAGGGTGAGGGTGCAACGGGCACACCAGAGATAGTAAATTACTACCACATTTATAACATACAAAGTGCTTCTATTATAGCATTCTGGAACCAGACTAAAGTCACCGAACATAACTTGGGTGTATGGCTGGGACCTGAGACGGGGCAACTGGAGGGCCAGGGACAGTTCCCCCCCCCCCCCCCAAAATTTTGTGGACAAAGTCACATTCCAACAAAAAATGCTCCATAGACTCCAGTACAGGACCACAACCCTCCCGGGGGCAGAAAAGGTCCGCCGTTTTCCTTGATCGCACACTGGCCTTCACATACATTTTCCCATGGAAACCCAGCCATAGTATGTCCCTCATATGTGGGGGGACCCTGTACAGGGCCGTATTTGGTGTTCATGGTGCCCTAGGCACTTTAAGGGCTTGCGCCCCCTTTTTTTAAGTTGGGTCACTGTCCATATAAAAAAAGTGTGTGGAGGGAAAGGGTGCAATGGGCTAGATGCAGAGAATGTGTGTGGAGGAGGGCACAAGGGGGGAAATGCAGAGAAGTATGTTCCATCTTTTACTGCATTCTGACATACAGGAGTCACATGACCACACCAATGGAGGGGAGATGCTCTGGCCTATGTTCAACCCATTGCCCCCCCTTCACACAAATACACTCTGTATCCTTCTGTGGCTGGGAGGGTGTGCTTGCTAGGAGGCATTCTGGCTGTGGCATTTTTAATTTCTTTTCTTTAGTACAGTAGTAAGGGCGGTGTCCTCCCCCACCCCCCCTTCCAGGTTGCCACCCTAGGCACGTGCCTAGGGTTGCCTAATGGTAAATACAGCCCTGACCCTGTAGTGTTTTACATCCCACTCAGGTAGCTGCATGCAAAAAACATGTTTTGCTTATTACAGTAGAGAGATCTCGTCACTCTGGAGTGTTCTTATTTAAAACAAATTTTAACCTAAATCAAAAAATCACATTGGGCTCATCACTATCTGGGAAGCCAAAAAAGTAGGAAGCCCCAAAACAGACTTTAATACTAACATTTATGTTTTGTGCCACCAATAAGATTTGCGTGCACACGACAACGTGAGTGAACTGGCCATAGGGAGTACAGGGAGAATTCCTGGTGGCCAAACTGCTTTGGGGCTAACTGGGATAGCCCCTCATCCAGACCTCCCCCCTTTTTTGGGGAACACATATAACCCATATATGCATGTGCAAACATTTAAAATGTCTCCACTGAACTGAACCCATCCGTGTAATCAGACAAAATAGTGAGCGCACACATAGCAGTGGCGGCCCTGGCAATGGCGTCTGGAAGAATAGACGTCTTGCTCAATAGTACTTCAGTCATGTCCCCGCCGGGAATTGAACCTGCAACCCTCTGGTGACAAGGCCCCTACCTCACCACTAGGCCATGACTGGCCTCACTCAGTTTTCTTGTAACACCCCAATACCTTCCAACTTTTCAGTGTGGGAAAGCAGGACAATTTTTAACTTAAGCCACTCCCCCTCATTGAGGGATGGATAGATCATAATTGTAACAGTTACAACAATATAAACACTTTGAATAGGCAAATACATTGTTTATTGGTGCAGCCTTGTATGTTAAACCTCAAAGAGGGACAAGTGGGAACAACAAGGGGAAGGGAGGCATGGACTGAAAAGAGGGACAGTCCCCCCAAATAATGGACAGTTGGGAGTTATGCATCCCCTCTCCGGTTGCTGCCTCTCGAATCCCTTTCCCATACCTGGCCCCATTTTACTCATTAGCCACGTCAACCAAGCCCACTTTTGCCACTGCAATGCTTATAGCCCCAATACCACGGGCCCCACTTACTCCAAAACACAGTAACTGCTCCTACTGGAAATCAATGAGTGTTCTTCCCTGCACAGGGTGGCATCCCAATTGCTGGTTCCCCTCTGCACTTTAAACCAAGTAATCTTACTCTCCATCTCGGCCACCGGTGGACAGACAGCCAGGAGAGGCCTGCTGACCATGTGACCACTGCGGCCGATCGTGTGCAGGGAGAAACACTCACTTTGCAAAAAATGGGTGGTGTTCTAGTTTAGGAGTTTCTATATCCACCCCTGCCAATTATCTATCCCTGCAGTGCAATAGCCTCAGCCGAAAAACCTACTTGCTTACTGAATCAGCAGAGGGCTGATTTGGAGGTTGTCCTGGTGGGTCTCTTCATGTTTGGGGGACATCTTTTTTGTTGGGTGGGGTGGGCAGGGGGCACCATCTGCACACTGCTGGGGCAATGTCTGCTTGCTTTCCGCCTGCTAGTCCCTGCCATAATAATTTTTCAGAGGTGACTGGGTCTTTTGGGGCACCATCCTGCATCTTGCATGGGGTACCTTTAAACCTATGGCAGGCCCTGCACCTTCAGGTCAGCATTATATTATAGAAACTCATTTTGATTCCTACTGTTAACACTACTGTAGTACAACAGCAAGCCAAGGATAGATTTGCGTGATTACCAATTACCAATCAGCTAGTGTATGTCTTGCTGCTTGACATGGGTCAAGATGGGGGGAGGGCTATAATAAAAAGTAGGAGAATAGAAGGCCAGGCTATGCCAGTCATCCATGAAGGTGAATTTAAGTGTTGCTTCTGAGTGGCGTGTGTATGCCAACTGTAGAGACAGCCAACAAGACCAATGGCAACCAATAAACTTGGATGGCCCCGTACACTCCGACCTGGTGGACCCCATTGGCTGCCCACGGTTATGTGGGCAATTAGAAAAGCATGGCAGTGTGGCGGAGGTAACCTTGACCAATTTAGAATATTAGAGTGTTGGAATTAGGTGGGCAGCATCCCAAAAAGAGATTCTTTGGAGTAGGAGATGTAGCGCCCTGAAAGGCACTAATTTTACATCTAATTTAAAGTGGTCCAAACCAGGCCTGAAATCCTAAGCCCAGCAGAAGCATATCAGGATGCCATTCCGTGTGAAGCACAGCAGTTTTAGGATTTCAGCACAGTTCTAGAGTAATCTGCAGCAAAGGGAGTGGTGATGTCATGGCTATGCAGGGCAGTCTGTTTATTGCCACATTAACGCCAGCCAATGGCAGCCTGGGGCTAAAAATCAGCCTGGGAATTTTCACGGCTTAGCCTGAGTGCCCTCCATGGCTGAGACTGTATCATTACATGGACAGGTCATAACCAAGGCTGGTACTGAAGCTTTAAGCTACGGGGGGGACTGGAGGAGAGACTAGGGATGCAGGAAATGGATAGGGATGTCTTAAAGTGGACCAACACCCTCCACTGATCGGCCCGGGAATCTATAAGATTCCCGGACCGATCAGCCCCCTGACTGCGGGATGCCCCGCTGTGTGAAACCCCCCAGAAACCCCTCAATCCCTACCTGCTCCTCGATCCAGCGGCACTCGCCGCCGCCTCCTGCGCATCCCTCTAGCAGGACGCGCACCCGCGCCGGCCGTTTGTGAATGGCTGGCGCGGGTGCGCGCCCTGTAAGAGTGACGCGCGGGAGGCGGCGGCGGGCGTGCTCTCTTATCCGTCACTGCCTCCCGCTTGTCCGTCGGCGGGGATTGGCAGCAGCGGTCACGTGGGAGCGGGGAGAGGTGAGTTTTTGGGGCTTTCTGGGGGGTTTCACACAGCGGGGCACCCCCGATCGGGGTGCCCCACCGAATTGGACCAAAACCCAGGATAGTCAAAATCCTGGGTGTTGGTCCACTTTAAGCAGCAGCCCAACTGGCCCCAAAGCAGTGCAGCTCACTGGGCCTTCTCTGGGTCTCCTTATAGCCAGTGTAGCCCTGCACCCAAGGGATCCACAAACTATGTGAAGTGTGGAAGAACCATAATGCCACCTCTACGAATGAATTATATTGATGAATTATACAGACAGTAAGACCTTGTAAAAATGTGCTGTAATTTTTGAAAAACATTTTTTTAACCCCCAGCTCCTTGGAAGGATTTGACCAGGGCAGTTTTTAAACAAACTAGCGTTCAGTAAAAATTCTGCCCCCTTCACCCATCGTTTGCTGCTGCTATTCCATACAGGTATGTGCCATGCTGTGCCTCTACCATAGCAGCAGGCAGTGCCCAACTTCCTATGAGCTTGATATGGGAATATTAGGGACCTTTATTATGGCCAGCACAACTAATAGTCCCCTGACTCGGCTACTGCAAACAGGATGGCTGCAATAAAGGCTCCCCCAATGGCCTTGGTGCCCAGGGCAATCGCCCTGCTCACCGTCCCCTAGAAACAGCTCTAGATTTGACTTTAGGTATGGTCTTAGTAATTTATACAGGGTTGTGAGTATTGCAATTACGAGTATGTTAAGGGTAGCGCCACTTTAGAGCAGTGTGTGGGGGCAGCTATACAGCATTATATCATATTATATAGGGTGTATTTTTTTTATTAAAAATATGTGAACATGTGATTATTGTTCACAGTTCTGCTTTAAAAGAGCCCCCGAGATGCTTGGCATGCACCCTAAGACTTGGTTGAGCAATTACTGGCCCATTTCCTTGAAAGCTTTTCTTCAATTGTGCATCAGGAGTACCTGACTGAATGACATTCGCTTGAAGAATAATTATGGTAAAAAAAAAAGCCCAGTGATTGTTGTGTGTAGAGCCAGTATTAGCTAAAAGGCAAATGGTTGTCCCATCCAACCTAACTCTGCACTAAACTCAGCAGATCATAAGTTCTAGGGTGGAGCATTGAAAAATAAACGGAGTGGAGAATGTTCTATATATTGATTTCAATTAATTTGTTTGCATGGGCCCTGCATTGTATTGCACCACCACCATTGGTGTGGTTTTAGGTGTTCCCTCTATTTGTCTGAATATCCCAGCTTAATCACCTATTGCCCCTACTGGTGTCTAAGATATTAAACCAAATAGGACCTCCTCTGAAGGGGAAGGGGGTATGAACATAAAGGGCTGATTATATTCTATAAAGTGCTACACAACCCATTGATCATGTATGAACAAATCCAAAACATGACTCAACATTAAGTCCAATCCCCTGTGCCCATAGCACCATTTTGCAGTATGAACATCTCTTGCCATCAGCAGCATTTGCTCTGAAAGGCCAAGGTTATCTCTCTTTAGTTTTATTGTTAAATAAATTAAAAAAGGGACTCCCTAATGTAGAGTTTTTCATCCAATCGCAGCAAGCCATCTCCTCTAGCACAAACACGTTGAAAATTAATCACCCCCCCCCCGAAACAAGATAGATTTTCACAGTTACACTTCATTACGCGCGCGCACACACACACAGCGCTTTTCACTGCTGTTTATCTGTATTGTTTCATACTCTACAATTTAAAAAAAGTCTACACAGAAGCCATTAATAAAATGTAGCCGATGTAGGCAAGGACAATAGCAACCCTGTACTGCAATGCAAATTCAACACTGAGGCAAGAAATTGAACAACAAAGCAATCTTTCTAATGTGATGATAGAACGGCCATTTCTGTGCAAAAAAAAAAAAAAAAAAGACCCAGTCTTGCAAACGTTAACGACAAGAGTAAATCTGCTGACGTGAACCAGGAACCTTTACAGAGCCTACCAATCAAAATTGACAAAATGCACACTCAACATTCTTAGCACTAGAATCCCATTTGTCTCTGAATCGTAATGCAATCGATGTGTCATCCAGAATAATCTCAGAGCAGAAGCCTCCACCCAACCGAGCATACCTCTAAGCAACACGAGTGGTGTGCCTCTTTATATGCTAATCAGATTTTACAAGCGTGAAGTCAGTCGTCTTTACATAAATCGGCCATTGTTGCTGCTTTTTAGGGCAACACAGAAATAACAGAAGCATAAAAACTTCGCCTATGAAAGAGCAAAAGACGATCTCGCTCAGCTGACCACCACCGTTCTCTGTCACAGCAGGAGCAATTATAGTCAACCTCAACTGCTCTCTGTTTCACATAAGAAAAGCAATCTCAAATAAAATTATGCTTGTTTTAATGTCTTATCTTTTTTTTCTTTTGACAGAACATTAAGTTCAGGTACCATCAAAGTTGAATGCATTCATCAGGTTGCATCAAAGCCAAATATATAAGGTTCTATCAAAGTGAAACACATTCATCAAGTTCTGTCAAGGCCAAATACATTCATCATGTGCCATCAATGCCATATACATTCATCATGTACCATCAATGCCATATACATTTATCAGGTTCCATTAAGGCCAAATACATTCATCACGTGCCATCAATGCCATATACATTCATCATGTGCCATCAATGCCATATACATTCATCATGTGCCATCAATGCCATATACATTTATCAGGTTCCATTAAGGCCAAATACATTCATCAGGTTCCATCAAGGCAAAATACATTCATCAGGTTCCATCAGGCCCAAATATGTTTATCAGGAGTCAAACCAAATATGTTCAATAAGGTTCAAAACCAAATACATTTATCAGACCCAAATACATTTATCAGGTTCTTTCAGACCCACATATATTTATCAAGTTCTATGCGACCCACATATATTTAATCAGGTTGCATCAAACCTAAACGAGCTCACCAGGTGCTATCAAACCCAAATACCCAAATATCAGGTTCTATTACACGCACATGCTACTCATCAGCATGTTCAATAGGGTCTTAAACCAAATAATATGTTCAATCAGGTTCCATCATACCCAAATACATTTGTTAGGTTCCATCAAACCCAAATATGGTCGCCAGGTTTCATCAAAGCCAAATATGTTCTTTGGGTTCCATCAAACCTTAAACATTTGCCAGGTTTCATCAACCATAAATATGTTCGCCAGGTTCTATCAAAATCCAAATACATTCACCAGGTTCCATCAAAAGTCAAAGGCATTCGTCGGGTTCCACCAAACCCAAATACGCTGCCAGGTTCCATCAAACTCAAATTTGTCATGACCCATCAAACCCAAATTAATTCACCACGCTACCAAAAAACAAATACATAGATTGGGTTTCACGAAGCCCAAATATATCCAGGTCCATCCTAAACAAAACGTATTAATTTATTAGTTTGATAGGTACAACCCTATTTGTCATAAATCAAATCACGTCAAAATCATCAGTGACTAGTGACAAGTCTTGCTTTTCAGTTAACCATCATGAGATGTCCATCCCACAAGGTCTCAAGGTTGTATTATTTATATTGTAACCGTTGAAACAGCGTTAATTCAAATGTGCATTCTCGTTATTTAGATTATTCTTCCCTTACATAGTTTCTCTCTAACTTGTAATAAATACTTTATGAAGGGCCTCGGAATATAATGGAAAATCAATCATAATCACTTCAAGCAACTAGTAATACAGGATATCAATTAGCCATTTGAACACGTAACAAAAACGCCATGCATCAGTAATAAGATGGGTTAATGCATACAGTCTCCTGTAACGCACAGTTGTCATACAACTTACATTTTTCAGCTGCCATGGGGAAAAAGTTCCAGGCATGCATTGTGACGGCACCTAATGCCGCTGGAGGCAACAGCTTTTAAATCCCAAAAATAAAAATTGTTACGACAAGATCAAGCTTAATTGACTTGAATTCTGAAGACATCCAAGGTGGAGACTAATGTCCCTTAAAGTGTTACTAGTGACAGAAGACCAAAGCAAAAAAAAAAAAAGGAATATTCTCCTTGGTAAGTGAAGCACACTCCGAGATCCTATCGGAGGCAGAAGCTCATTTCAATCTCTGCCGAACCTGATGATTTGAAGAGCGAAAGAAGAAATATAAAAATCCAAAAAAACATCAAAATTACGTGAGAAAACTGGTTAGATAAAAAACCGGCCAAAAAATGCCTTCGACCGAGAAGCTTTTTTTTTTTTTCAGATGTCGTTTAACTCTCCTGAAATTAGTCGCTGCAGTCCTAGGTTTTAGTATTTTGCTGATCCCAGCAGTATTTTACCCATTGCCAGAATGGATTTTATTTCCTCTTGGAAAAAAAAAATCATCCCATTGCCGCACATGCAGTTTTTTTTTTGTTGCCTGGATTATGATCTCAACTGAGTGTGGCTGAACTGCCAAGGGGTGGGGGAAGGACCTAGAAAGCCAGTTCCTTTCTCAGCCTGCATTAGAAAAAAAAAAAATCTGCCTGTTTGCTCAGAAAACCAACATGTGTCAATTGTTGTAGTACAATTGAAATGTAACTCCTTAACCCTTGAGCTACCAGACTTAAGGGTGGAGTGAGAACGGAGCAGTTAACGCAGTTAAAAAAAAACAAAAAACAACACTATCTCGTGCATGCTAAACTCAACTTATAAATATAAAAAATATACAATATGAAAAATTGCTAAAATAAATCATTGACATTATAATCAACTTTTTGAAATCAAATTATTGTTCAGAAATGTTATCCACTAACCACTGAAATGAATCCAACAATAAATCCTAAATGACCAGAACCACCATTTACCAGACTTTTGCAATTCCTTGTTTTTTTGTTTTGTTTTTTGAATGACTATAACACTATAAATGTAAAATGCTTGTTTTTTTTTTTACCTGTTCTCCGCAATGGTTCTATTAAATTATCCAGCGATAAGTTTTAAAGCCCCCAGCCCCCCCTCCCTACAGAAAGGCTAATTTTAAAGAGCAGCCATCATTTGCTCCAATCCACTTTCACCAAGCGTAAACAAAAGTACAAATGACACAACGACATGCGAGATTTGCAAAAAGCCCCCTAAAAATTTGAAAAGGGACGGAGAGAAGACCCGTACGGCTGCTGCAGCTTTGCGCCGGCTGGGTATAATGCTCCAGAAGCATAGTTGGGATATAAATAAACCTTTTATTCCGCAGGAGGGAGAAGAAAAAAAATGCACTCTCGCTCTCATTGACTCACATACACAAAGCCAGCAAGGATGGAAGCCAGGGAACGAGGGGAGGGGGATGGGAGAAGGGCATACACAGACGCTAGCAAGCCCATGACTGCACAATACAAAAATAGATACAAAGGCAAAAAAAAAAAAAAAATAACCAAAAAATTCTAAAAAATGAAATAAAGAGTTGATAGTTTTAAATAGCATTTACCTAGAGGCAAGCCCTTGTTTAGCAAGTGAGAACTTCCCATTGAGATGTGTGTCCGGCCTTTCAAAAAAAAAAAAAAAAATGAACCGAATTATGGAAAATTAATCCCAAGCATATGGCCGACACTTCAATTTTTCCCAGAAGTAAGACACACTAAAGCGCATGCACACGGGAAGGGGTGCGCACTCACACACACACAGCCCAAATGAGACTGTTTGTGCAAAGTGGGAGAGGCAGGAGGGAGGGGACAGCCTGTGCCAGAAGCTGATCTTTGGTTTGTCAGCAGGAGACGCTAAGGCAAAGCAGTGTGGGAGGGAGAAAAAAAAAAAAAAGAAAAAAGAGGAAGGTATCTCCTATACACGATGGGCTGTGCAATGCTATATTTGAACACTTCGCAACAAAACGCCCCACAGAGAAAAAAAAAAAGATTTTACAAATATAGACAAACACATACAGCACATTGAAATACTTCAAAAAACATTTCAGATTTTTTTTTAACTGTTTTCTTTTATCTAAATTTCCAGATTGATGGGACAAAAAAAAAAAAGAAAAAAGCAAGGTCTACCTTTCCCACCTTCATTCTTAGCCAAGTCAACTATTACGAGCCAACAGCCTCCCTCCCCTAGCCAGGTCCAACATTTTTTGTTGACAGCTTCCCAGCTAGCCAGATCCACATTTCGACAGCTTCTTCCCTAGCTAGGTCTATCTTTCTAGGATGGTTACTTCCCCAAGCTGGGTCCACCCTTTCCTGGCTGTGGGGTTTCCCTTTAGCCAGGTCCATATTTCCTGGTCGATGAATTTATCCCTAGCTAAGTCCACCTTTACTGGTCTACGGCTTCCCCCTTGGCAGGACCAACTTTCCTTGAAGACAGCCCCCCAGAACCAGGTCCCCCCCCCCCCCCCCTTTTCAGGTCCACCTTGTCTGGCTGTCAAGTTTCCCCTTAGCCAGGCCCATCTTTCCCGCTCGGTGGACTCTTCCCTAGCTAGGTCCACCTTTCCTGGATGATGGATTTCCCTGTAGCCAGGTCCACCACACCAGGATGACAGTTCTACCCCCCCCCCCCAAGCTGGAACCAACCTAACTGGCTTTCAAGTCCCCCCTAGCCAGGTCCAGCTTTCCTGGCAATGGATTGTTCCCTTGCCAAGTCCAACTTACCAGAACAATGGTGCCTGTATGATGGCCACGCTAGCCAGGACCATGGCATCCTACCACCCGTAAAGTGGCTCTGGAGAATTCCAGGTGGGCCAAGCTTCATTAAACCCCTCATACAGCCAAGAAAACTCGGCTTATGTTCTGCCCCCAATTTTTTTACCTTCAGTAAGCATCATGGCTGTAGCGAGTCATAACAACCCCCGCTACAATATCTACCCCCCCACAACAATAAAGCATCCATAGTTATATGATGAGCGGGTTGGTTAACATTTGGATTCAACTAATTTGGCCAGACTTGCCGAAAACTTTGGGAGCGGGACCCATAATCCGAACCCCATTAAAGTCAATTGGGAATAAAACTTTGGGTTCCAAAAATGGCTGTAAAATGAGGCCAGTAAGGGCTAGAGGACTGCAAATTGAAATGGAACTGCAGTCTGAGACAGAGGGAGGTATTTGCAGGTAGTTCTGCCACTACAGCTCATGATTTGCTTGTAGATGCCTGGTAATGCAGCTTTCCCTCGTTTCAGCGACAGTTGGCACAGCTTGAAAAATTGTCTTGTCTGTTATGGAGTGCATGATAAAATACCACGCTAGTAAAATCCTGTGAGACTGTTTTTCCGTGCTCAGTCCGTGGCTGTGAGGGGCAGTGGCAGCAAAGGGCTAACCGCTGAGAGTTTTCACCCTTTTTCTTCTGCTGGCTGTGTGACCACCACCTCTTCCTCCGAACTGTAATGGCCTTCAGTCCACGTTGGACCTAGGACCTAGGTGCCCCCTGGCATCCTCTTCCACCCACTTCTCCCTGCTAGCCTCCTTCTCAGCCACAACATTGCAGAAAGCTGCGGCAGTCGGCACTTGGGTCTCATCATCATCTATCAGGGTGTCCTGTGATGGTACTCTGGCCACTTCCTCATTCTCCCACATAAGCTCTTAGGCATCTGTAAGCCCCAGGTCTGTAACTGGGGCAGGCGGATGACCCATGTCATGTCATCATAGAGCATTATTGACTCTGTGACTTTGGGCTGGGACTGCCTTGGAGATTTTCCGGGGGGTGGGGTGACGGGCCCTCTACTCTAAGCTGCAGTGGAGTGGGTGGAAAAATATCCTCGCTACTGGTAGCACTGCGTGCCATGTAATCTACTACTGCCTCACCATTCTGCCAGCAGTAATGGTTCCTACAAAAAGGCGCTCCATATCCAGGTGTCTGCCTGTACCAGAGGAAGGTGTAGCAGGCAACGATGAAAGACGTCTTCTCCCTGCAGCACCAGCAACTGGACGAGCACCAGCTCCATTACCAACAGCAGCTAAAGCACCACGGCCACGTCCCTGTCCGTTATTTGCTGCTTTCTGCATTGTTAGACACCTGCAGTTACAGAGACATACTCACCCCAGTGATTAAAGATAGATTTGGTATAAGGTGACACTCTCACCCCAGTGAATACAGATAAGTCTGCTTTAAGGGTTCACACAATTAACCCAGTGACTACAGCTAGGTCTGCTTTAAAGTGGACCAACACCCAGGATTTTGACTATCCTGGGTCTTGGTCCACTTCGGTGGGGCACCCCCGATCGGGGTGCCCCGCTGTGTGAAACCCCCCCGAACCCCCCGAACTCACCTCTGTCCGTGGCGACGGACAAGCCGCGGACAAGCGGCTCCTCCGCCGCCGCCTCCCGCGCGTCCCTGTTGACGCGCGCGTGCCCGCGCCGGCCATTCACAGACGGCCGGCGCGCGCACGTCTAGAGGGGCGCGAGGGAGGCGGCGCCGCCGAAACTAAGGTAAGGAGTTTGGGGTGTTTGGGGGGGTTTCACCCCGCGGGACATCCCGATCTCGGATGTCCCGCGGGGAGGGAGGTGATCGGCCCGGGAATCTTATAGATTCCCGGGCCGATCACCGGTGGGTGTTGGTCCACTTTAAGGGTTCACACAATCACCCCATCGCTTAGAGCTTGATGTGGAATGAGGGGACAATCACCCCAGCATCAATGTGGGATAAGGAACACACAGACCTCAGTAGTGACAAGCCAGTGGTATTAATGCAGTAGTAATGATGACCCCCCCCCCCAGTCGAACCCTAATCTAGCTGCTATCCCTGATTATAGTTTGTCCTGAAAAGTGCAGTTTTGAAAAAATAGAGCCCATCTGTCCCTAAACCACTGCAGCAGGAACCTCTCTATCTAAATCAACTTTGCAAGGTGGCTCTGAGAGAAGCAGACCCTGCCTTTTATACGGCATGGTCACATGTCCTGGTCAGGCCAATGGAGGGAGAGGAAGGAAGAACGCTGAATGGCTGCAGTGCAGCCAATGAGCATTCTTCCGGGTGAACACAGATTTTTGTTTGAAATACGTGTTTGAACCTGCACAGATGGTACGGATCTGAACTTTCCGGGCTGGATTCGCTCATCACTAGTTATAGGCTAGACGGGGGCCCAAAGAATCCCAGGTCATTTTATGGTCCCAGTCTGCCACTGGCAGCAGGCGGTTCCCCCTCAATATGACAGGGGGGGGGGGGGGGGGTGATGAGCCTTGTGCATGGCTGCCAACAGTAACAGTGGCCATGACCTATCTGCAGAAAACGGGGTGCACTGGTATAAAGGCACCTCCCAAATACACAATAGCTTTTGCATCCTACTCGACCACACAGATACTGTCCAGTATATTAATATACATAATCAATTACGTCTATAAAAATACAACTAATATCCCCAAAAAGATTTTATATCCGAAACCTATACCTAATACGGTAATAGATTTCTAGGTGTATTATTTCCGCCCCTCTGCTTATATACCTTCATTATTATATTTGATTTGCCTGGAGGTAATTGGAAGTTATCTTATGTTGTATTTTCATGCAACTTTCTTCTTTTTCATCTATTTATAAAGGTGATAATTATCCTAGAGCCATGGTTGTGTTGCAGTGAGGAAGTTACGCAACAAGCAGGAATTATTTCTTTCACCAGACGAAGGTGTTAAAGGGCCAATAGAGGATACACTTAAAGACTTCTTTTGTTCATTTAAACAGAAAGCACAGGAGTCAGCATAGCCGTGCCTCTAGGGTAGTTGGTTTATGTTGATAATCAGATTAAAATCTGTCTGTGTGGCCAGTTTTAGTGCCTGCGCCATTGCAGCGTACAATACAAGTACACACCCGCAGCCATGTGCTGCTCTATGACATCACACCCCCTCCATCCTCCCAGGCTACAAGTGCGCTTCCTGATCGCATTGCTTCCGGGAATGTCACCCTTAGCTAACCTCGCTGCTACCCAACCCAACCAGGAAGCTCTATCAATCGGCGTTCTACAAGCCGAGGCTTGCGCGTGCACCCACACGCGGCTGATCAGATCTAACCTGGCGTGTTCACATAGGGTTAAAGAGCAACTCCAGCCAAAACCTTTAGTTACAGGGCATTAAAAAGACAAAACCAGTGACTTTCACTATCAAAAGTTCTCAGTTTGGCATGTGTGAAATCCCCCAGATCACGTATAAATTCACCTGTCTGGCAGTCCCACGGTGCATGCGTGGCCCAGTAATCGATCACTAGCTTAGCTCAGAGCGTCGAAAAGCCCCCCGTACTTGACGAAGTCATTCAGAAATGCTCAATACCGGTACATGTCTCAGCTAAGGGTGAGGGGGGATGCACTGGCGCATTGCGCTCAACCTGCGCAATCACTGAGGAATTACTGGCATGGAGAGTTTACGGGCATCCCAGCTAGAGATGCCCCACAAAGAGGGAGTGATATGCTCAATACCTATTTTACCCACTGTATATAGGCAACAGAGGAAACATTTAAAATGACCCTAAAATGGAGCAAAACCAACTGCCCACCTATCCCACAGGTCCTCACCTGTTATAGCGGTTACAAGGGTGCAGAGGCGGCCCCCAATTTCTGGGGCCCCATGAAAGGTGGGTCTGGGGGCCCTAACCAAAGGCATTTTTATATAACAAAAATTTAAATATAAGAGGAACAAATGACGGATAAAAGCAGCTTTCTTTCTCATGTAGCCTTGGCACTGACAGCATCACCAGCAGGGGCCCAGGAGTTTTTGGGGCACACTGGCCCTGCTGTACTGGTCCTGGCCCAGTATAGTATCTTAATGTCACATTATATACACACCTTATTTTTCGTTCTTTAACACGCACCCAAGGTTTAGAGGACAAAAAAATAAGAAAGCAAATAATCTGAACCAAATAGTGTGCTAAAATTACAGGACAGGACAAGAGCAACAGTGGGTAGACCGGCCCTCCGACCACTCTCCCACCGTGGTGTTGGCAGGGAGGGAACAGCAGCGACGGGCAGACCAGCTCACCGCCCACCCTCCCGCATCTGTCATTCACAGGGTTGCGGCCTTACTTGGTCCCACCTACCGGGATTTTGCCTGGTATGCCCTATGGCCAGCCTGACCCGAATCACCAGTATTACAACACTATTACATGCTACCCGCTTCCAGTGTTCTCTCTGCAGAGTTGGGGGGGGGGGGGACATGACAGGTGGGGCCCCATGCAATTACATGGGTTATGTGGTGGTAAAGCACGCCACTGCTGCGATGCACTTGTCCAGATTTAGTTCCTGACTCGTCTTGACCTTGTTGCAACTCCTCCCGTCTTCACCTTCGACCATTCTTCTGGACACCGCGCTGACCTCTCAACTGCACCTGCGATAGGCTCTCGGACATTTTCTTGTCTCACCCATGGATACCTAGCTGGCCTCTCGACCCTTGGATTGTTTTGGATTCTGCCTTGGCTTCATCCCCAGACCCAGCTTCAGTCATCAGCTCCTTGCGGGAGTCATCCAGCTCCACAGCTTTGTCTCCAGTTTCGACCGTCAGTTCCTCGTAGGAACAGCCGTCCAGTTCTAGGACTCCGTGTTCAAGTGCTTTGGAGGTTCACTGACTTTCATCCTATCTGGCTGCATGCCTTGCGCTAAGTCCTGGGGCAACAGTGTCCGGCATGCCTTCCAACTTTTCAAGGTGGGAAAGAGGGACAATTGTGAAATTAAGCCACACTCCCTCATTTATTGAAGGATAGGAGATATTATGTCATGTATTCATTCTAATAAAGAATGAATACATGACAGAAAAAAAGGAGGAATAAATGGAAAGACTGGAAAAAGGCAGGTAAGCCAGAGAGAAGGAATGGGAGAAAAAAAGAGCTTGAAGGAAAGAAAAAATAGAAGGGATAGTAAAAAATAGAACAAAAATAGAATAGAAAAACTGATAAAGAGGCTTTCCCAATCTGCCCCTGGCTGACAGTCCTTAGTCCTGGTTACTGCACAGCCCTGCATAGGGACTGCCCAGGGAAGAGGAAATGTGCCCCACCTGCGTTAGTATGCCCAGTGCTGATGTCTGCCCGGGCATCGTGGTCCGCCAATATATAAAATAAATGTGTAGAGGGGAGAAGCATGCACTTGTATTATAAATGACCAACACACAGGAGTCACATGGCCGCAGCAATAAAGGGGGGGGGGGGAGGATGAGGCTGCAGACTGCCTTTAACTTATTGCGCCCTCTCCCTCTATTATATATATATATATAAATTATAATATATACCGGGTATATATATATATATATATATTTTTTTTTTTTTACATATACACACACACTCTATGGGGATGCATTTGTAAGGGGGCATTAACGTGACAACTTTTTTTTTTACTATAGCAGTAATGTCAGCGCCCCCCTTTGCAGTTGGCCACCCTAGGCACAGGCCTAGGTTTGCCTAATGGTAAATACAGCCCGGGTTCCACAGGATGTGAGCACCTTGTATCCGCCAATTGCTGTATACACAGAGCGCCGGGGGTAAACAGTGTGCTGCCATCTTAGTTCCGTCCAGCAGATCCTACAGGTCTGGCCCCTGTCACTCCCAGCAGACAGAGCGCCAATAATGGGGCAGCACCAGTCCAGTGCTTTTGCCACAGATGCTGGAGGGGAGATTGCATGGGGCCCCCTTCTCCCAAGGGTCGGGCAGCAGCTGCCTCCCCTGCCTATATACACCCCTGCATTCTGAACAACTGGGCCTGTTAAAGGCAGATTGGGGGATGCAGTCTTGACAGAAGGCCAGTGTCCATCTGGCTATTATATAAATGACTTGCATTACTCCGCCTACTCGCTAAGAATTATGGGTTAAAGCGGTCCTTCACTCTGAATAAGAGTCTATCTTATATGTTTCCCACACCCTGTACATAGAGATTGCTCACATTAAAAAGCATCCTACCTGCATCTACTACATGTTATGAGCCTTTAAACCATCCAAGATGGTGGCTCATGGAACATCAGGCAGCCTGTAAACAGGAAGTGCCTTCTGACTGTGCTGCTCTGCATTCTGGGACTGCTGACCTTTTCCTGACCCCAGCTCTGCTCTGCCTGAGAAAAGCACAGCTATAACCAGCCCCCCTTGTACTCTATCCCGCTCTCCTCCCTTCAGTAAGTGTGATGCTTCTGAGTCAAGATGGCGGCGCCCCCGTATCCTAAAGTCCTGAACAGAGTTGCAGCCCAGTGGGGGAAAGAATAGTAAGTTAGTGACAAAAAAACTTAAAATATATTAATTTTAGATGCTGGGGAATCGTTTTTTAAGGGTTTGGGCTTTTCATTAAATGATGGTGAAGGTCCAGTTTAAGCCTGTTCTTAGTCTCTATGCTTGGGCTTTCCACCTTCCTGCTTATTGGAAAAGGAAGTCCAGGGATCAGATGTGTAGCCGAGCGTTCCTGCATGGCTCCTCCTCCTCAGGTGGATGTGATGGGGCAGGAGGTCAGATCTTACAGAAATTTTTCCTCTACAAATAAAGTCAGGGAATAGCGCTGCTTTCGCTACACCATCTAAATGGGATACTGGTTACCATGGTAACAGCCGCTGGAACTCAGGAGGGGCAGTTTGCTCTTTTGCAGGCTGGGAACGCGTCCGTCGCTGTGCAGTCCAATTGTGTCACCTCTGTACCATCACCCAAAATGTGCAAGAACCCCATCCGACCAATCCAATTAACTAATTAAAATTAAAGCGGAATTTCACCCTGAAAAAGAGCCTATCTTATATGTTTCCCACACCCTGTACATACAGATTGCTCACCTTAATAGTCATCCTACCTGCATCTACTGCATGTTATGAGCCTTTAAACATCCAAGATGGTGGCTCATGGAGCATCAGGCAGCCTGCAAACAGGAAGTGTCATCTGACTGTGCCGCTCTGCATTCTGGGATTGCTGGCCTTTTCCTGACCCCAGGTATGCTCGGTGCCAAGTCCAATCAATAATAACGCCAGCCATTATCTGCTTTAAAAGGATACTTCATCCACGTTTATTTTCAAAGAAAATTAAAAAGTTCCATCCACATATACAAGCCAGTAAAAAGCATAAGGGAGCAAGTTTTTGGATGCCTACGCGCTTCGGGCACTCAGCCCTGCTCGGTGCCAAGCACAGCTATAACCCGCCCCGTACTTTATCCGGCTCTCCTCTCCTCAGTAAGTGTGTTGCTTCTAAGTCAAGATGGCGGCGCCCGCATCCTAGAGTCCTGAACAGAGTTGCAGCCCGGTGGGCGAAAAGAATAAGTAGTGACTAAAAACTTAATTCATTTTCGATGCTGGGGAATCGTTTTTTTTTAAAGGTTTGGGCTTTTCATGAAATCATGCTGTAATGTGTACCAAGATTGTATAATGTGTGGCCAGATTTCAATCTGTCATCAGAAATGACCAATACGTTTAGATTGCGAGCTGTAATCTAATATGATATTTTCACAGATCATCAGATCCTCAATCCACATGTTTTTTTGGTAAAATCGGTCCATCTGATGGATTCAAAAAACATGGCTGGCATCAGGGCAGCCATAGAAGAGCCAGAACTCCAGTACGGGGGTCTAAGGGGCCAAGAGGGAGCCATACTGGCCACCCTGACCCCAGACTCACTGGCCGCCACACTATTGCTATATACACTATATAATAAATGAGGGGGTCTGTGCCCATCGGCTGGTTTGGCTAATGACTCAATTGAAACTAGGGACCTAACCAACACAGAGAGGTTATGGGGGGGGGGGGGGGGGGGACAAAATGTATACAGCAAATATTGTGTCTGGGATCCCCATAACATATAATGAGATGACCGGGCCCATTGTTTGAACTGTATAGTATTATAGATGCCATGGCTTTACACTGGCTCAACAACTTGGGGGGCAGCAATGTGAGCCCCACTGGGCATCCCACATCACTTTCTTGGGTGGTGTTCCCCTTTAAGCCATCCTGATTTGCTAGCCACACATGCATCCATTTTTGTTGGATTGATTTTTTTGACTAGGGATGAGCGAACCGGTTCGGACGAACCGGAATTCGCTACGAATTTCAGGGAAAATTCGATTCGGCACGAACCCGAATTTTTTTTGGTTCGTGCCGATCGAATTTTCCCTGAAATAAAAAAAAAAAATGCCGGCATGGTGGGAGCGGGCAGGCCGGCTACGCTGTCAGCGGGTGGAGGAAACCGACGCGTCCTCTGATGACAGCTGAGAGCGGCGCTGGCCTGCCCGCTCCCACCATGCCGGCATTTTTTTAAAAAGCAAACACTTACCTGCATGGTCGAAGCGTGGAGGCCGGCGCCGCTCTCAGGCGCCCTCTGATGACGCGTCCTCTGATGACAGCTGAGAGCGGCGCCGGCCTCCACGCTCCGACCATGCCGGCATTTTTTTTTTCAGATGAGCGATTCGTGAAAGTTCGATTCGGGCGAACCCGAATTTCTTGGGGAAATTCGGCAAATCGCCCGAATCGAACTTTCAAGAAGTTCGCTCATCTCTTTTGACCAACTTTACATTGATTTTCCTTTTTGAGCGTCCTATATTAATATAAATCAAAAATCAAAAACGGGGGATCTCACTAGAGATGAGTGAACTTTTGAAAAGTTCGATTCGGCCGATTCGCCGAATTTCACAAAGAAATTCGGGTTCGGCCGAATCGAACTTTTACGAAGTTCCCCATCAAAAATGCCGGCATGGTGGGAGCGGGCCGGCCGGTTCCGCTGTCAGCGGAGCCGGCCGGCGGGCCGGTAGAGCCGGCCGGCCCGCTCCCACCATGCCGGCATTTAAAAAAAAAGCAAACACTTACCTGCAGGTCCGGAGCGTGGAGGCCGGCGCCGCTCTCAGCTGTCATCAGAGGCCCGCTCCCACCATGCCGGCATTTTTTTTTTTTAATTTCAGGAAAAATTCGATCGGCACGAACCACAAAATATTCGGGTTCGTGCCGAATCGAATATTTCCTGAAATTCGGAGCGAATTCCGGTTCGTCCGAACCGGTTCGCTCATCTCTAGATCTCACGTAACCCCCCTTAAGCCCTACAGAACCAGAAGCACCACTGCCAATATTCAACAATGTAAAAAAGATCCTAAAGTTTATTGAGCCATATATCTACATATATACATAAACAATACTACAAAATACACCTAAAAACATTTAAAAAACATATAAATGACAATGCTAACACTGAGGAGGGGGAGAGGAGGGGGGGAGGAGGGGGGGGAGAGGAGGGGGGGAGAGAAGGGGGGGAGAGGAGGGGGGAGGGAGAGGAGGGGGGGAGAGGAGGGGGGGAGGGAGAGGAGGGGGGGAGGGGGAGGAGGGGGGGGAGATATATATCTCTAAAGATATGAACAATAGATAAATATAAGATCTGCCCAAAACCAGTACCATAAATCCCATTAATCAACAACAATTAATTAAAACGAATAACGCTCATCAAGTGTATATACATTGTGAATGAAATAGTGAACGTGATGGGAACAAACTATTTACAATTAAATAAACTAATACAGTATTACCCACAAAGACACAAAACAAATCCCTTTGCAATGTAAATAATAAATACAACTCTTCAAAGCTAAATAAAGATCCTACCTACAATTGAAGTGAGGACCCACCAGGTGAGAAGGGCAGACAGCAATGATCAAGCAAAATGAAATGACACTCACATAACAATAGACAGGCCCCCACCACTACCCGCACTCCTCACCACCAACGCGTTTCGTGACGTCACCACGTCACTTTCTCAAGGTGTGTGAGTTCCTATATTCCTATATCAATAATAATATCCATGTATCTTGGTAAGATATTACGTAGCTACATATTTACATATTAATACAGTTGAAAAAAGACATATGTCCATCAAGTTCAACCAAGGGTGTTGGGGTAGGGGGAAGTTAGTTTTTATTCTATAGGGGAAGCTATTTTTTTTTTATTTTTATTGATAACCGCTAATAGTAACTGTTAATGTTATTTTCTTCTAAATATGCGTTGATGCTGTAACAAGCTTCTGTGGGAGGCTATTCCATAGATTTATAGTTCTTATGGTAAAAAACGATTGTCGCCTCCGGAGACTAAATTTCTTTTTTTCCCAATCGAAGGCAGTGCCCCCTTGTCCTTAGAGAGGATTTTACATGAAACAGTGTTCCCCCATATTCTTTGTATGGTCCATTTATATATTTATACAAGTTAATCATGTCCCCCCGCAATCGCCTCCTCTCAAGACTAAACAGATTTAATTCTCGTAATCTTTCCTCATAACTAAGATCCTTCATTCCCTTTATTAGTTTGGTGGCTCCTCTCCACCCTTTCCATAGTCAGAGCGTCCTTTCTATGGGTGGGTGCCCAGAACTGGACGGCATATTCCAGGTGAGGGCGCACCAGTGCCTTGTAAAGAGGCCAAATTACTCACCTATCCTGCGATTCCAGGCCTCTTTTAATGCACGATAATATCTTGGTTGGCTTGTATGAAGATTGGCTGTACAGCTTTAATCTTGCAATTTGATATATAATCTAGCCACACACTATACAATATTTTTTTACCCTATACATTGATTGATTGATCGTTTTGATCTTATACGTTAACTATACCTTCTGAGCTACTTATATAAATGTCATTCATGTAGGACTCCTGTGCTGCAAGTTTTTGATAAGATTGTATGTAGATTGTATGTGTGGCTGTAGAGTAGTTGTTCAGTTTCATCCGTCTATTTAACAGAATATAATCCAGCCACACACCATACAATAGTTTCCCTCTATTTTAGTATTAATAATAAATCTAATTACCCTAATATTGGCCACACACCATACAATCTGGTTGTAAATCTTCATAGGATCTGAGTCCTAACTGCTAGCCACACGTGCATTAATTTTGATTGGATTGTACGATTTGACCGACTTTCCATTGATTTTCCTAACTGAGCTTCCTATATAAATACTATTTATGTACGATTCCTGTGCTACAAAGTCTTCGTAAGAATGGATGAAGATTGTATGTGTGGCGGTAGAGAGGTTGGACAGCTTTAATCTTACAATCCGATATATATTCCAGCCATTCATCATATATATGTTTTACTTAGGAATAAACCTATAAATTAACCCTAATATTGGCCACACACAATATAATAGTTCCCCCCTAGTTTAGTATGAAGAATATACCTATAAATTGGCCCTAATATTGGCCACACACTATACAATCTGTAATATCTTCATAGGATCTTAGTCCTAATTGCTAGCCACACATGCATCATTTGTTACCCCAATGTTGGCCATACACTATACAATTTGGTTGTAAATCTTCATAGAATCTCTATCGCTAGCCACACGTGTCGGTTTTGTTCGGATTGATCGTTCTGATCTTTTCAAACAGACTGTACCTTGATTTTCCTATCTGAGCTACTTATATGAATGTCATACATTTCCCCTATTGTTGGCGCCACACGGTAGAATCTTAATCGACAGTTAGTTCTAACTGCTAGACATATATGCGTCAATATCGGTTGGATTGATCATTTTGGTCATTCAATCGACTCTTTGTTGATTTTCCTATCTGAGCTACTTATATAAATGTCATTCATGTAGGACCCCTGTGCTGCAAGGTTTTGATAAGATTGTATGTAGATTGTATGTGTGGCTGTAGAGTAGTTGTTCAGTTTCATCCGTCTATTTAACAGAATATAATCCAGCCACACACCAACCAATAGTTTCCCTCTATTTTAGTATGAAGAATAAACCTATAAATTGACCCTAATATTGGCCACACACCATACAATCTTCATAGGATCTTAGTCCTAATTGCTCATCACACATGCATCAATTTTGGTTGGATTGATCGTTTTGACGGACTTTACATTGATTTTCCTATACAAATACTATTCATGTATGATTCCTGTGCTACAAGGTCTTGGTAAGAATGGATGAAGATTGTAGGTGTGGCTGTTCAGTATTAATCTGTCAATTTGACAGAATATGATCTGGCCACATATCATACAATATTTCCCCCCTATCTTAGTAGGAAGAATAACCCTATACATTTGCCCTAATGTTGGCCACACACGGTAGAATCTAAGGCCCTTATTTAAGAAGGGATAGCGTCAGGTAGCGCCTGGTTAATGAGAGGTAGCGACAGATAGCGACTGGTCAACGCCGGACACGGCACGCAATTCCACATTTATCAAGCAGATAGTTTAGCGACTGGAATAGCGCCATGTAGCGTCTGATTCATCATTTTCACAGCCTCAGCGAACAGCGCCAGCGTTCAGCCTTGCACAGCGCCAGGTATGACCTCTCGCTACCTGTCGCTCTCCCATACATTTCAATGGACGTTCCTTTTCTTCTCTTTAAAAGGGTTTTTTTTTTCAAAAAAATCACAAATAATTCTGTGACCTCTTCTGGCATTGAAATAGCGTTTTTTCATAATTTTTTCATAATTTTTTAAATATTTCCTCAGAAATGACATTACAGCTCTGCCATTAAAGTGTTCATGTTACAATGTTGTTACAATGTAATTCCATATGTTTTCGCTTTGTTACTAGTTGATAGATGCTGGAAAACAGACTTTAAACACACCGCCTCCTGCGCTCTGCGCTTCAAACTAATATTTTTCAGCGCCAGAGATTTGTGAGGCTGTTTTTTTGCTGAATATGGTGTGAGTCGGTCGCTATGAGCAGTCGCTAACATGCGCTCCCATACAGCGCTGTACTGGTCAAATAGCGACTCCTCACAATGTATTCAACATTACTGAACAGCGACGGAGTGGCTATAAAGTAGCGACCCACGGCCGAGCACTGCGACTACTAGCGGGCGCTCTGAAAATGCCGCTACAGACGCTCATCTGTCGCTACCTGGCGCTAATGATGAATCGGCCTCCCCATCAATTGTTGGTTCTAACCGCTAGCCATACATGCGTCAATTTTGGTTGGATTGATCATTTTGACCATTTGATCGACTCTTCATTTATTTTCCTAACTGAGCTTCCTATATAAATACTATTCATGTATGATTTCTGTGCTACAAAGTCTTGATAAGAATGTATGAAGATTGTATGTGTGGAGGTAGAGCGGTTGGACAGCTTTAATCTTATATATAATCCAGCCACACATCATATATATTTTTTACTCTGTACATTTACCCCAATGTTGGCCACACACTATACAATCTGGTTGCAAATCTTCATAGAATCTTTGTCCGAATTGTCAGCCACACGTGTGTCAGTTTTGTTAAGATTGATCGTTCTGATCTTTTTAAATCGACTGTACATTGATTTTCCTATCTGAGCTACTTATCTAAATGTCATTCATGTAGGACTCCTGTGCTACGAGGTTTTTATAAGATTGTATGTAGATTGTATGTGTGGCTGTAGAGTAGTTGTTCAGTTTTAATCCGTCTATTTAACAGAATATAATCCAGCCACACACCAACCAATAGTTTCCCCCTATTTTAGTATGAATAATAAACCTATAAATTGACCCTAATATTGGCCACACACCATACAATAGTTTCCCCCTATTTTAGTATGAATAATAAACCTAATTACCCTAATATTGGCCACACACCATACAATACTTTCCCTCTATTTTAGTATTAATAATAAATCTAATTACCCTAATATTGGCCACACACCATACAATCTGGTTGTAAATCTTCATAGGATCTGAGTCCTAACTGCTAGCCACACATGCATTAATTTTGATTGCATTGTACGATTTGACCGACTTTGCATTGATTTTCCTAACTGAGCTTCCTATATAAATACTATTTATGTCCGATTCCTGTGCTACAAAGTCTTCGTAAGAATGGATGAAGATTGTATGTGTGGCGGTAGAGAGGTTGTAAAGCTTTAATCAGATATATAATCCAGCCATTCATCATATATATGTTTTACTGAAGAAACCTATAAATTAACCCTAATATTGGCCACATACCATACAATCTTCATAGGATCTGAGTCCTAACTGCTAGCCACACATGCATCAATTTCGGTTGGATTGATCGCTTTGACCGACTTTACATTGATTTTCCTAACTGAGCTTCCTATATAAATACTATTTATGTACGATTCCTGTGCTGCAAGGTTTTCGTAAGAATGGATGAAGATTGTATGTGTGGCGGTAGAGAGGTTGGACAGCTTTAATCTTACAATCTGATATATAATCCAGCTATTCATCATATATATGTTTTACTGAAGAATAAACCTATAAATTAACCCTAATATTGGCCACATACCATACAATCTTCATAGGATCTTAGTCCTAATTGCTAGCCAAACGCATCATTTTTTACCCCAATATTGGCCACACACTATACAATCTAGTTGTAAATCTTCATAAAATCTTTATTGCTAGCCACACATGTGTCGGTTTTGTTCGGATTGATCGTTCTGATTTTTTCAAATCGACTGTACCTTAATTTTCCTATTTGAGCTACTTATATAAATATCATTCACGTGCTGCAAGGTTTTGATAAGATTGTTTGTAGATCGTATGTAGCTGGATTATATATCAGATTAAAAGATTAAAGCTTTACAACCACTCTACCTTCATCTTCATCCATTTCTACCAAGAGGCCGATTCATTAATAGCGGCAGGTAGCGACAGTTGAGCGACTGTAGCGGCATTTTCACAGCGCCCGCTAGTAGTCGCTGTGCTTGGCCGTTATTCGATAGTTGATAGCGACTCAGTCGGTTTGCCGTAATGTTGAATATTGGGTGAGGAGTCGCTATATGACAGGTTCCGCGCTGTATGGGAGCGCATGATAGCGACTGGCCCTAGCGACCTGCTCCCACCATATTCATTAAAAAAATCACGCTCAAAAAATTCTCGCGCTGTGAAATGCATGTTTAAACCCCAGAGCGCTGGCGGCGATGGGTTAAAAGTAGTTTTTTAACCCCCAAACAACCTTATTTTTTGAAAAAAAAAAATGTTTTTCAAAACATTTTGTAATATGAATACATTAATATCAGACCTGTAATATCAATTCTGCACAATTTTTTTTTTTTTTGTATTCGCTGTCATGCGCTCCCATACATCGCGGAACCTGTCAAATAGCGACTCCTCACCCAATATTCAACATTACGGCAAACCGACTGAGTCGCTATCAACTACAGAACAACGGGCAAGCACAGCGACTACTAGCGGGCGCTCTGAAAATGCCGCTACAGTCGCTCAACTGTCGCTACCTGCCGCTATTAATGAATCGGCCTCTAAGATCCTATGAAGATTGTATGGCTGGATTATATTCTTTTAAATTGACAGATTAAAACTGAACAACTACTCTACAGCCACACATACGATCTACATACAATCTTATCGAAACCTTGTAGCACAGGAATGATATTTATATAAGTAGTTCAAATAGGAAAATGAAGGTACAGACGATTTTAAAAGATCAGAACGATCAATCCGAACATACATTTCCCCTAATGTTGGCGACACACGGTAAAATCTTAAATCGACTGTTAGTTCTAACCTGCGTCAATATCGGTTGGATTGATCATTTGGTCATTCAATCGACTTTTATTGATTTTCCTATTGGAGCTACTTCTATAAGTGTCATTCCTGTGCTGTAAGGCTGTGGTAAGATTGTACGTGTGGCTGTAAAGCGGTTGTACAAGGAATGAGGAAGAGAAAGAAAAAAAAAAAAAAAAGTAAAGTCGGCAACAGGAAACAAAGATTTTCCTGCCGTCTGGCTGCCGGCGCACTCGGTGGCTACAATGACGCCGTGCTCTGAACTGTACGCGATCTATCAAACAGAACAATCGGACCCCAACAGAGGCCGGTGACGTGGTGGCCTAATCGCATCCCCAGCTTTGGGGGGGAAGCCACGCCCATCCGCCCCCCCTCCCTCTAAACTGCCATCAACGGCTGAACGCCAGGCCCCGCCCCCTCACGTCTGATCTATCACTTCACTCGCTACATCAGTCTCAGGAAATATTTCCTGCAGGAAGTCGCAGTGAATGCGTTTATTATGTGGCGGTCATGGTGGATTTATATCGTACGGTCGCCCCCCCCAGCCTGGGGCTGACCCCCAACAATTGCCACCTCCTAAAGCTGGACCCACACCTTACAATCTCCATAAAAAAAAAAACCCATTGAAATCCATTAAATCCTGTAAAGATCTGTCAGATTGTACAGTCGCGTTATAAGATGGATTTACACACGCGCAGCCTGGTCGCTCACATACAGCGAGGGCGGGTGTCAAACTCAAATATACAGCGAGCCCAAATTCATAACTCAACCTTGATTGTTGCATCATTTTAAAGTGGACCAAAACCCAGGATTTTGATTATCCTGGGCTTTGGTCCTTGCCCCCAGAGCAGAGATGCCCCGCTGTGTCAAACCCGCCAAGTCACCCAATCGCACTCGCCCTTCCTTGGTCCTATGGCGCATGCGCAGCCTCTCGTCCAATCAGCACGCTCTGAGCCTCTGTCGTCGAGTCATCTAAGGCCCTTATTTATGAAGGAATAGCGACAGGTAGCGACTGGTGAGCGGCCGGTAATGACGGGCCCCGCCACGAGAACGCCGGCTCCCCACCACAATCACACATTTATCAAGCCAATCCTGCTTAGCGACTGAGATAGCGCCAGATAGCCACTCATTCATCATTATTCCAGCCTCAGCCCACAGCGCCAGCGTCCGACCTTGAACAGCGACAGGTATGACCTCTCGCTACCTGGTGCTCTCCAATGCATTTCAATGGAACAATCTTTAAATATTCATAATTAATTGTTATTAATTGTTTTTTGTTTTTTTTTTAAATGTGAAAATTCTGTGACCACTTCTGCAATGTTAGATAATTATTTTAAGGTAAAAAAAAAAAAAATGTACAGAATTGATATTACAGGTCTGATATTAATGTATTCATATTACTAAATGTTTTTATAAACTTGTTTTTTTTTTGGTTTCCAAAAATCTGGTTGTTTGGGGGTTAAAAAACTACTTTTAACTCATCGCCGCCAGCGCTCTGGGGTTTAAACATGCATTTCACAGCGCGAGAATTTTTTGAGCGTGATTTTTTTTATGACTATAAATATGGTGGGAGCCGGTCACTCTGACCAGTCGCTATCATGCGCTCCCATACAGCGCGGAACCTGTCAAATAGCGACTCCTCACCCAATATTCAACATTACGCCACACCGACTGAGTCGCTGTCAACAACCGAACAATGGCCAAGCACAGCAACTACTAGCGGGCGCTGTGAAAATACCGCTACAGTCCCTCAACTGTCGCTACCTGCCGCTATTAATGAATCGGCCTCTTTGTTTCTTTCCATCGAGTCTCTTTTTTTCTCAGTTTTTTTCCCCCGTCTATTCTTTCATCGCTTTGTTCTACCATTCCTTTTCTTCATTCCTTCTATTTGTTTCTGCCATTCCTTCTCTTTTTTCTTATCAGTTCTTCCATCCTTTCTTTCCTTCCATCTCTTCTTTACTCCCTTATTCCTTGTCTCTTTCTCCTGCTTTCTTTCTTTTCTGTCATTCCTTTTATTCTTTCTTGGTTTCCGTCATTAATTCTTTCATTGTTTCTCTCATTCATTCGTGTTCTACCATTCCTTTTCTACTTTTCTTCTCTTTGTTTCTGTTATTCCTTCTATTCTTTGTTTCTTTCCATCTAGTCTTTTCTATTTTTCTTTTTCCATCTATTCTTTGTTTCTTTCATCGCTTTGTTTTTCTTTTTTCCTTCTATGTGTTTGTCATTCCTTTTATTTCTTTTTTTGTCAGTTATTCTACCCTCTCTTTCCTTCCATCTCCTCTTTTCTCCCCAATTCTTTTTTTTTTCTGTCATTCCTTTTATTCTTGGTTTCTGTCATTAATTATCTTTCATTGTTTCTGTCATTCATTCTATGCCTTTGTGCTTTTTTTTCCCTTTTAATTTTTATATTTTCTATTTTTTCTCTTTTCTTTTTTCTCTTTCTTCCCTGCTTTTTTTCCATCATTCATTTTATTTATTTTTTGTTTCTGTAATTTATTCTGTTCTTTTGTTCTTTCGTAGTTTTTTCACCTTTTGTTTTTATATTTTTTTTGTCTTTTCTTTATTCTCTTTCTTTCCTGCTTTCTTCATTTCCCCATCATTCCTTTTATGTTTTCATTTGTATCTGTCATTTATTGTATACTTTTGTTCTTTGTAGTTTTTTTACCTTTCCATTTTTTTCTTTATTTCTAGAGGGACGCGCGGGAGGCGGCGGCGGGCGCTGCTGGATCGAGGAGCAGATAGGGATTTAGGGGTTTCTGGGGGGGTTTCACACACCAGATCGGGGTGCCCCGCAGTCAGGGAGCTGATCGATCCGGGAATCTTATAGATTCCCGGGCTGATCATGGGAGGGTGTTGGTCCACTTTAAAGCGGACCTTCACCCTAAATAAGAGCCTATCTTATATGTTTCCCACACCCTGTACATACAGATTGCTCACATTAAAAATCATCCTACCTGCATCTACTGCATGTTATGAGCCTTTACACATCCAAGATGGCGGCTCATGGAACATCAGGCAGCCTGCAAACAGGAAGTGTCTTCTGACTGTGCTGCTCTGCATTCTGGGATTGCTGACCTTTTCCTGACCCCAGCTCTGCTCTGTTTGAGCAAAGCACAGCTATAACCCGCCCCCCCTGTACTTTATCCCACTCTCTTCTCCTCAGTATGTGTGATGCTTCCGAGTCAAGATGGAGGCACCCATATCCTAAAGTCCTGAACAGAGTTGCAGCCCGGTGGGGGAAAGAATAATAAGTGAGTAAAAACCTAAAATATATTAATTTTAGATGCTGGGGAATCATTTTCTAAGGGTTTGGGCTTTTCAATAAATCATGGTGCAGGCCCCCTTTAAATGCTCTGAAAGGAAGCATAATATTGTGGGACAAGCTTCTCCTCACAACATTTACACTTCAATGCTGACCAATCAGGGTTTTGTTCCGCTTTAAAAGACCCCAGGACTGGTCGCTGGCCTTTCCCTGGGGCATCCCAAATTGGGTTGAATTGCGTGAAATCCCCCCCCCAGGTCGCCGCAAAACGCACCTTTTCCTTGGCTCACACGGCAATGGAAACCAGGCTGACTGCATCCCCAGCATCTTTGGGCACAGGAGCGCTCCCACGTCTAAAGGGAAACTGGGGACACAGCTGCCCCTGTATATTGCCACCTTGTTGGGCATCACCAATTCGGATGCCCCCGGGGCAGGGATCCAAACCGGTGATAGTGAAAATCACTGCTTTTGCTCTACTTTAAAGGAGACCTCCAACCCAAGTAGACATCTGCACCTAAACACTTCTACCCCCCCCCCCCCGCCAGTGGCGACATCCCAATTTCTCATACCACACTGCACTTACCCACATGAATTGATGTGTTGCTGGCTGCTGATTTGCTACCCCTCATGACCACCATAGGGTTGCATGGCCGGCAGTGGTCACGTGGGCTGAAGGACCAGTGGCTAGCTGCATTGGAATACTTGCGGGTGTGTGTGCAGGTGTGGCCCCCCTCCCTCCCCAGCAATCTAAGCTGGCCAGCAGTGCCATACCGGGCCATAAACTAGTCCTGGATTTTACCAGCCCCTGGCCAGCCCAAGTCATCCCTGCTAAGCCTCCCCCCCAAACCATGATGCCGGGGCTATAGCATTGGGGGCTGGGGTTCCTTGGATTGTGGGTACAGTGGGGCTGAGAGGGACACTAAGGAGACAGGGATTGAATGTGGGTGTTAAAAGCAGCAGCCCAACTGGCTCCAAAGCAGAGTGGCCCACCGGGCATTGTCCTGGGTCTCCCCAAGGCCAGCTGCTGACCAGCAATAGTTTTAAATCAGACCAAAACCCATGTTTTCCATTAACCTGGGTCTTGGCCTGTTTTAGCGGGGCATCCCAACTTGGAACTCCCCAGGGGCAGGCAATCTTTTAGATTCCAGGGCTGGCAGAAGCAGCTTTGTCTCATGTCCGCTTTAAAGAGGAACTTCAGAGTCCTAGGTGTCTAAAAGATTCCTGGGCTGTCCGAGTTCCGGTCCTTGGGGGTTCCCAAATTGGGATGCCACTGGCCTTAGACGACGTGACGTCAGCGGATAAGCTTCCGCGCATGCGCCGTAGGACCGGGAAGAGGCGAGTTGGATTTGGCGATCTGGGGTGCCCCGGAGGAAAGGACCAAAACCCAGGATAGTCAAAATCCTTGGTTTTAGTCCACTTTAAGAGACACTAGGTAGGACCACTTTTTATTCCCTTTTCTGTCCACTTACTTGGGCTGGGGTGAAGTTCTGGGGTGTGCGGAGTTGAAGTCATTGTCCAGCCACTCTCAAAAGTACTCCCATTGTGCAGGACAATACATAGCAATGTTCTCTTAACTATCATTTGACATTTGCTTTGACCAGGCTGAATATATTTAGAACATAATAATTATTATTATTATTATTATTGTTTATTTATGTTCAAAGTAGTAATTACAGACAGGGTAGAAACATACAGTACATTTATATATTTATATTTAACATCTGTTACATTCTCCTACGGCAGGGTAAACATGTTATATTGAGATACATTGTAAAAGAATTATTACACTGTATCACAAGGTAACAGCCATTGAGCTGTTTTACTTTTCAGGAGGATAATGTAACAGATTTATCAGCTGAGAGGCAGAAGAGAAGAGTCTTTTGGTGACTGTTTATATTCAGCCTGATGCCAGAAGATCTGGCAAATGATAGTTGTCCATATAGAGTCAATATAACTTAAAGCGGACCTTCACTCTGAATAAGAGTCTATCTTATATTTTTCCCACACCCTGTACATACAGATTGTCCACATTAAAAATCATCCTACCTGCATCTACTGCATGTTATGAGCCTTTAAACATCCAAGATGGCGCCTTATGGAAGCTGCCATCTTATCAGGCAGCCTGCAAACAGGAAGTGCCTCCTGACTGTGCTGCTCTGCATTCTGGGACTGCTGACCTTTCCCTGACCCCAGCTCTGCTCTGTCTGAGCAAAGCACAGCTATAACCCGCCCCCCTGTATCTTATCCCACTCTCCTCTCCTCAGTAAGTGTGATGCTTCTGAGTCAAGATGGCGGCGCCCGTATCCTAAATTCCTGAACAGAGTTGCAGCCCAGTGGGGGAAAGAATAATAAGTTATTGACTAAAAACGTAAAATATATTAATTTTAGATGCTGGGGAACCGTTTTTTTAAGAGTTTGGGCTTTTCATTAAATCACGCTGAAGGTCCGGTTTAAAGTTGTACCTCCTATGCTGTCCTCTGTGATAGGAATAGCAGGGTGGAGCGATGCAAGCATACTGTGTGCATTGCATTGTATTGTATTGGGCTGAGCTTGATTCTAGTTGATCAGTAAAAGGAAGTGACAACCTGACACAAGCCTCAGTATTGTATTGGTAGTCTGGATCAAGGAGGGAGGCGCTGGAGGCAGAGGAAGAGAAGGAAGATATTTTCCTTTCTGTGATAAGTGCAAAGAGACAGAATGAGACCGAGACTGCATCAGGTTACCTGCCAGACAAATGATTTTAAAGTTTTACTGGTCAATCTCTTTAAAACGGACCAAAACCTGGGATTGATTTCGACTTTCCTGGGTTTTAGTCCTTTCCCCCCCCCCCCCGAGGCAAGAGTGTTAAAGAGTGCTAAAGAGTGTTAAAGAGGACCAAAAGCCAGTCTATGAGACTCCAGGGCAGGTATACTTGCTCACCCCGATTGGGGGTGCCTGGCTGTGTGAAATCCCCCAGGTTGCTCATCCGATTAGCGTGCTTGGATCCGCTCAAGCCCATTCATCCAGGAGCTCGTCTAGCGTGAGCAGATCCAAACGTGCTGGTGGCCGCATCCTCCGCTACCCTTTAACAGGGAGCGTGCCCACGATGGCCATTCGCAAATGCCTGGCGTGGGCACGCGCCCTGCTGAAGGAATGGCAAGGATGCACCCGGGTTCGGCAAGTTCGGATGAACTTGAAACAATTCGGGTAAGGGTTCGTCCGGGTACCGAACTTGACGCAAACCCAGTCCATATTGTACTCCATGGGGACTCAAACTTTGGGAGCCAAAAATGGCCCCATGCAGATAGTGCAGCAGCAGGAAGTGGCTCTAAAACTTCCTGCTGCTGCATACCTAATGCACACACACATTAGGTTAAGCTGATTGATGGGCTGCTCAGTAGCCATCAGTAGCTTCTATGGGTTGGACCGAATGACAAACTCAAAGATAGACTTCTGGCTGAACCCAAGAAACCCGAATACACAATGTTTGGTACTTACCCAAACTTTGCTGTTAGGGTTCGCCCATCACTATATTGTATACACAATAAATAAATTATATATATATATACACACACACATACACACACAAACACACACACACACTATCATGTAGTAAAGCAATGTGCATATCTTATGTTTCCTGTGCAACAGCAATTAATCCTGTGCAACAGCAACAGCAAGTATCTGCTGAATTCCACGGACAGCAGAAATAGTTGGGTGAGGATCCACTTCGATAATCCAAATCGGTAAATCATTTGCAATTAAGCAATAAATCGCACTGTGGAAACGCCGCTGCAATCAAACAATGAACAAGAATTGGTTGATGTTCATCTGTCGTAAAGTTTCGGCTGACCAAAAAATTCTTGTTCATCGTTTGATGGTTGAAAATCTTCAGCGTCTTACACAGTGGCTCAGTCGCAGAAGATTTGTATGGTGGTCGCTGAGCGAAAAGCAAATTGATCTGCTCGTGTACATTCAGCATTACTTACAGTCTGTCTTTTTAGGTGAGCCAGCCAGCTTTGGATAGAGGCATAAATCCGCTCTTATACAGTGAGGCCTGTGTGGTCTCTATAATGTATCCCTTAACATCTGTACACAATTTGTGTTGACAAAACATTACCTGCGGCAATGAGCAGGGTCTTACGGGGGGGGGGGGGGGGGGCAGGATAGGGGCCGGGGCAGCATTTACTCTACTAACTTCTCTAGCACACAAAACACTGCTCATCAGTCACACAATTCAGCCCGCTTTACCAGCCACGCTCACATAAGTACAGGTTATAAAATGTATGTGGTTATATGGGCACCTAGGGGTGTCCCATTCTAAATCCGTAGATCCGTATTAAAAGGACAACTATCAACTATCTGGAGCTCCAAGATCAAGCGCTTTTCTGACTTCATGTTTCCTTGAAGGGATAATGATGCAAAGGGGTTAGCAAGCATAATTGATTTAAAGTGGACTGAAAGCCAGTAGGATCGGCCCAGGAATCTATAAGATTCCTGGGCCGATCCATTCCCTCCTCGCGGGGCATCCAAAATCAGGATGCCCCACTGTGTGGAACCCCCCAGGTTGGACGCCACACTTACCTTAATCCAGGTCCCACGGCGCATGCGTGGCCCGCGGCTACATCCCCGCCACCCCCCTAGCAGGGCACATGCCCGCACCGGCCATTTGTGAATGGATGGCACGGGCACGCTCCCTGTTAGAGGTGAGATGCGTCCACCAGCACACTCAGAGCCGCTGAGATTAGACATGGGGTTAGACATCCATAGCTCAGCGGCTCAGAGCGCGCTGATTGAACGAGCGGCCACGCTTGCACCGTAGGATGGCACCGAGTCGAGTTAAAGCTGGCCATCTGGGGGGTTTCACATAGTGGGGCACCCCAATCGGGGGAGTGGACCAAAACCAAGGATAGTCAAAATCCTGGGTTTTGGTCCACTTTAATATTTTAAACTACAGATTTTTTTTTTTTTTAATTATCAAAAAAATTGGAGAAAAACATTTACCCTCTGAAAAGGTATTTAAAAAAAACAGTGCAATATGATTACTTTAAAGTGGAACAAAACCCAGGGCTGCCCACTGGCCTACCCAAATTGGGATGCTGTGTAAAACTCTCCAGTTCACTGGTATTCACTCACCTTACTTCAGGCCAATGGCACATGTGCAGGCTCCTGTCCATTCAGAGCCATTTTCCGTGCCTATGTAATTCGGCAGACGGCTCTTATTGTTTACAATGGGGAGTGAGAGCGGGTGCATCATCGGGATGTGCTCATATTCGCCCCCCCCCCCCCCCAACCATTCAGATGTGATTGGTGCAACGCTGGGGGATGCAATTGCTCTCACTCCCCATTAAAGCCTATCAGATCGGTTTTCCAAATGACATAGTCACAGCCCTGATTGGACGAGAGCCTACGCATGTGCCTTTGCACTGAGAAGATGTGAGTTGTACTGGGCGATCTGGGGGTATCACACAGCGGGGCACCCGAATTCAGGATGCCCGCGGCGCACAAACCATAATCCGGGATAGACGTAATTCAGGGTTTTGTTGCAGTCACTGGCCTGGAATAGGGAGGCAATCATTTGTAGTTGTTCCATGACATTCCAGGACTGGGATCGGCCCACTAGCAGCACCCAATTCCCAAATCTATCAAGATGGAAGAAGCTGGTAGAAGAACTGGAACAAAGAGTCTGAACTTCTTTTCAGGTTTCCACTTCAGCAGAGTGAAACTTTCCCGAGGGGTGTAATTTTGGTTTCCGGGACAAAGGTTACGCAGCCCTGTAAAATAACCCCGCAGGGACCGCAGGCATTTTCTCCTTTCTAATAAATCTTTCGAAGAATGTGGTTAGTTTCTCAGCATAAACCAGCGGAGCCAAGGAGAGGCCGAGGTGCTCGGGCTCAGGCTCCTAATACCAGGATTAGCTTCAATGATGCGGAAAACCCCAACAGAAGGGCAAACGTTGGTCTTAAGTATTATACAGTTAGACTTTTTTTATTTTATTTATTATTTTTTTTTTACATAGAGGCCGGCAGGCAGGTTGGCACCTGTGTAAGACTGCAGAGGGCGCACCCCCGCCTGGACCTGCCCATCAGTGTGTGCACCCCCATACCCCATAGCCTAATGAGCCATGAGTCAGACATCGGTTAAAAAAAACATTAAACGATATATGTCAACAGTTGATCAAATGGACAGGGGCGCGACAGACTTTAGCCAAAGAAACAAAGGAGGGGTGGCAGCCACTCAGACCATTTTATAACTAACTTGGGAGTTGCACGTGAGCAGGACAATTAAGATACACAAGTCTTGGTGCTGCAGCTTCATCATACTTCTGCAGATCTGTGTGTGGACCTAGACCTCTGTTTTTAACCAGATTTAGAGAGAGATTATAGGTTTGTCTGCAAGCTAACAGGGTTGAGTGCTGTGGCCCCTTTAAAGTGGACCATCACCCTCCTGTGATCGGCCCGGGACACCTCCCTCCCCGCGGGACATCCGAGATCGGGATGTCCCGCGGTGAGGGACCCCCCCCAAAACCCCCAAAAAACTCACCTCATCGGCGGCGGCAGCTCCTCTAGACGTGCGCGCGCCCGCGCCGGCCGTTTGTGAATGGCCGGCGCGGGCGCGCGCCCTGTCAGAGCGACGTGCGGGAGGCGGCGGCGGGCGCACTGTCTTGTCCGTGAGCGTGGTGAGGTGAGTTTTTCAGGGTTCTGGGGGGTTTTACACAGCGGGACACCCCTAATCGGGGTGCCCCCCTGAAGTGGACCAAAACCCAGGATAGTCAAAATCCTGGGTGTTGGTCCACTTTAAGACTTGTGTATCCTAATTGCCCTGCTCACATTTCTCAACAAGAATGGCCCCCGAAGGGGATAAAGACAATGAAAATGTTTTTAAAAAAAAGTAAAAGTAAAAACAATGCACAGCAGCACAAACTGTGGTGCCCTCGGTGTGGCAGGTGTAAAATACATGGGGTGCTGGAGGCAAGTTCAGCCTGATGAAGTGGGCATTATGACCCATGGAACGCGCAGCTCACTGTGAGGTGGCAGGCGATGGGGAGACCTTCATATTGAATAGCACTATTATGATTAATATTTGGTATTTATTGCTGCTTTACCATTATCATGGTGTATAGGTTTTGGATTACGGGTGTTAGTTTGATGTGCAAGCAACAAAACCAAGGAAAACATAGAATCCAAAAGATTTTTTGGGGCACACCACCAGGTCTTGTAAAAACAATAGATTTTATTTCACTTGTGACATTTACCAATTAAAACAACATCAACACACAAGACACATTAAAAGCCACACTACATGGCCTCCAGGTCTCTTGTTCCATAAAGATAAATACATTCAATATATACCAAATTTTCTTTAAAGTGGACCAACACCCAGGATTTTGACTATCCTGGGTCTTGGTCCACTTCGGTGGGGCACCCCCGATCGCCCGAAAAACTCACCTCTCCCCGCTCCCAGCGCCGACGGACAAACAATTTGACAGCCGCGGACAAGCGGCTCCTCCGCCGCCGCCTCTTGACGCGCGCGCACCCGTGCCGGGCATTCACAGACGGCCGGCGCGGGCGCGCGCACGTCTAGAAGACAAGGTAAGGGGATTTGGGGTGTTTGGGGGGGCCGATCACGGGAGGGTGACGGTCCACTTTAAATGGACTATCTACACATCAAAAATATATATATACTGGCGGAAAGAAAAAAATAAGATTATTAGAAAAGCTGATGTAAAAATGAGTATCAAAAAATGTGTTTGTATATATAAATATATATTAGCCTCTATAACAATGTATCCCTTTATAAAACTAATCCAGCACCCAAACATATAAGCAAATACATGCAAGACAATGTGCTCTATATAAGTAACACATAAGGTGCTCTAAAGAGCAGATATGAAGCAAGGGCTTGCAAAAAAAGCTTAATCATACATTAAATCAAACATTACAAATAGCTACAACAATACCGCCAATTGTAAGATACAGGAACCCTGGAGGCCACCGCGCTTTTGATGTGGTATTTATAATGATGGTTTTGCACTTGCGCTTTTGAATCAGATTGTTACTTTTTTTGGTATTGGTATTATCATAGGTATTTTCGATTCATTATTGATTTATGATTGGTTATATTGTTGTAATAGTATTTATTCAGCTTATCATGCACAATTAGGATCCGGATCATAGGTAGGGCTATTGATGGAGTAGATGTATTATTGTCATTTTTATATTTCTAATCATGATATGAAAAAATTCATCCAATATTAATTACCATATTTGTTCATTGTTCTCCTAATTGCCTACACCTCACTTTATGTGTTTTTGTTGTGTTGTGCGGTCCTTGTACTTGTGTATTTTAAAGTGGACCAAAACCCAGGATTTTGACTATCCAGGGTTTTGGTCCTTTCCCCCCCGAGACACCACTGCGTGAAACCTCCCAGATCACATAATCCAACTCACCTTTTCCCAGTGCTACGGCGCATGCGTGGCCTCTCGTCCAATCAGTGCATGTCGTCTAAACCCTCGTCTAAGGCCAGCGGCTCTGAGCACGCTGGTGACTGCATCCCCCGCTACCCTCTAACAGGGAGCGTGCTCGCGCCGGCCATTCACAAATGCCTGGTGCGGGCACACGCCCTGCCAGAGGGATAGCGGGGATGGGTCCGCGGCTCACACATGCGCGTTGGACCGGGAATCAAGGTAAGTGTACGAGGCGACCTGGGGGGTTTCACACAGCGGGGCATCCCGATTTTGGATGACCCGTGGGGAGGGAATCGATCGGCCTGAGAATCATATAGGTTCCCGTGCTGATTGTGGTGGGTTTTGGTCCACTTTAATGTGTTTAATATGCTATACATGTTGTTGTGGAATCGTGAATAAAATTTTAATTATTTTTGGATACCGTGTGCCTCCCCTGTGGGTTTGTTATACTGACTTGAGCTGTTCATATTTGGGGAGCGGCACCCATTTATTTGCTATTTGCTTTTGTTATGTAATATAGGGGGGGAGTGATTTTGTAATCTGGAGGCAGTTTAAGTCTGGCCCACCAGAGAATCCTCCAGTGGGACCCAGGCACCAGGACAGTACAGGAAATCCAAAGCTAACACAGTTTTCCTGCCATGGTCTGTAATTTATTCAGTATGCTACACTTGTTTTTTGGGTTAACATTAACTTTTATATAATTCAACCATTTAAGTTTGTTGAATTTTTAGAACTTTTAGATCCATGTAATTCCCCTCTAGTGCATAACATGGGTCTCTCCTAAACCAGGCTTAGGATGATGAAAAACAATATTAGTTTTGCTATTCCAGCAGCACAATAAAACCGAGGCGGATGCTTAGGCTCAGTTACAATCTACAGTAATCCAGGTTATTCCTATAATAAGCCACTAGAGGAGGCCCAGGTATCAATGCACAGTATACGTTTCAATGCTAGCCTAACCATACCTACTAACTTTTCAGGGTCGGAAAGAGGGTCATTTTGTAAATTAAGCCACGCCTCCTCATTGAAGGATGGATAGGTGATAAGGTGTAACAGTTAAAACAATACACTTTGAATAGGCAAATAGATAATTTATTGATGCAGATCTGCATGTTACACCTCAAAGAGGGACAAATGGGAACAACAAGGGACAGGGGGACACAGACTCAAAAGAGGGACAGTCCCTCCATATCAGGGACACTTGGGAGGCATGGCTTAACATGTATTAAAGTGGACCAAAACCCACCCTGGAGTCTATGAGGGCAGGCTATGACTCCAGGGTACGCAAACTCCCTCCCCCCAGGGCATCCATATTTGGGTGGCCCAGTAAACTCATTCTGACAACGCAGGTCTGCTCCCTGCTATACCATCAGGCAATTGTGAATAGGCGGCGCAGGCGCGCTCCCTGTTAGAGGGTAGTGGGGAAGTGGTCACCTGTGCGCTTGACAATTGGCTGGATCCGAGCGCTTAGACAAACATAGGTGAGTTTCTGTCAGCGCAGTCCAGCGAGCTGATTGGACATGAGGCTGCACGTGCTTCATAGGCAGGGTATTTCCTATCCCAGTCCCCTGGAACCCCTGGAAGTTTACTGGGGCATTCCCATTCCTTGAGTACAAGGGCATGGGAATGAGCCTGTTCTAGAAATTCCAAATGTGCAGTCGCAGTATGGAAACTCTCCCCTCTAGGCTTGGGGACCTCACCGGGGAGAGAGATAGACAGTGCCTTAAAGACTTAATCAACAAGTTGTCAGTGTCGCACTGGCCCCAGTATTCAGGCATGACTCCTCGGGCCTCTCATCAGATGAGCCTGAGTAAGAGAACAACTCCCCCTCATCAGAAGGGGTATAGTCACACGGAGTAGTAAACCCCTCGGTTCTCATAGAACATACAGAAACATAAGGCGACAGGTGCCGCTTTCTACCAGGGCCCCATCGCTCTGACAACCTAGCCGGGGAAAGGCGAGTTGGAGTGGGCAACCGGGGGGTTTACACATTATGCCAGACTGTATTGTCTGTGCACTTGGGATGGCACAAATAAGCTAAAGGTAGTTGAGATTTGGTGATGAAGGCCTCTAATATTTTTTCTGATAACTCTGTGGGCCAGTCCGAGTCTGTCTCTAGCGGAGGGCGGGAGACATTCTCACACTGCCGCTGCTGACACAGAGCAGTAGCTTGGCGCTCTCTCTGACCTCTCCTGTCACATGACTGAACGTCACACGCAAGGAGGGAGGTGGACGGAAGCTACCGTGTGTGTGTGTGTGTGTGTGTGTGTGTGTGTTGCACTCCGGCTGGGTTGTCACAGCCGCTTCGATGCTGCAGATTCATTCGGTTACCTCTTACTGTCTTTCTAATAAATGAATTAAAGAATCCATGACTGCTGGAACCCCTTGAGCACATGCTTTTTGCTCAGGCCTCATACAGTAGTACCATCTCTCCTCCCCTGATGGCGGCCCTGGACCGTCTAGACACTGATGGGTCACAAAGGCATTATATACATTTACAATTCATCACAGTGCCTCAGCTAGGTGCTAGCCTATGGAGGCCTTTCAGAAGGAACCTGATCACCTGTCCAATAGGTTGAGATCATCAGTACCTACCCAATCTGGGCCCTGGTCACACATGGTGTTTCACCACTGTCTAACAGGGAGTAACTCTCCTAGGCAGTTCCTGATACAGACCCTCCACTGCAAGCGACATTCACCCTGAGATCAAAATGGTCAGGACTCAACAAATCAAGAAGCTAGACGGGACACGCCAAACCTCCTCAACAGTTTCAAAGTAACATTAGCCTTTTAGATTCCAGGAATGCCGAGGCACTTTCCCAGATCGTCATCTCTATTGCATATGTGATGGCCATGGTAGCATCCCTGGTTACCCTTTGGCTGATGTGCATATAAGTGCCAGGCATTTCTGAATGGCTTACGCAGGTAGGCTGGGGAGTGGCCAGGAGATTGCGCCCGATTCAGCTTTACTAAGCTGGTTCAAATTATTGGAGGAAACTTCTCTAGGGAAACCGTTTCATATGAGAAATACAGACAAATGTCACCATAGAGAGACCTGGACAAATGCCCGGTGGGCCGCACTGTTTTGGGGCAGTCTGGGCTGCTACATTTACTAACACTCCCATCCAATCCTAGATCTCCATCCCCTTCACCACTCTATCCCCTCACTCAAGCAACCCCAGCCCATGTCCTCACCCTAATGATTTAGCCTCAGCCTTGGAGCACACTGGTTGACTGGCCAGGAAGCAGCAGAGATACCACTGGCTGGTCATAGGCAGGCCAGGTGCTGAGATCCAGGGCCCCAGTCCGTCACTGATCACCACCCTTGCTGGCAGCTAAAAGTTTAGTCAGAACAGGGAGCATAGTCGTGCATCCCTTCATGGTGCTTCCAGATACTAAGGGGAACATTAGAAACATTTGTCCCTACTTGTCTCAGGGCATTGTGGCCAGTCAGGAATTATCCCGGTTTTCCATGTGGACAGTCCACCCCTGATTATAGCCCACGTACAGTTTAAAGTGGACCAACACCCAGGATTTTGACTATCCTGGGTCTTGGTCCACTTCGGTGGGGCACCCCCGATCGGGGTGCCCCGCTGTGTGAAACCCCCCCGAACCCCAAGAAAAACTCACCTCTCCCCGCTCCCAGCGCCGACGGACAAGCCGCGGACAAGCGGCTCCTCTGCCGCCGCCTCCCGCGCGTCACTCTTGACGCGCGCGTGCCCGCGCCGGCCATTCACAGACGGCCGGCGCGGGCACGTCTAGAGGGGCGCGAGGGAGGCGGCGGCGGAAGATGAGGTAAGGAGTTTGGGGGGGTTTCACCCCGCGGGACATCCCGATCTCGGATGTCCCGCGGGGAGGGAGGTGATCGGCCCGGGAATCTTATAGATTCCCGGGCCGATCACCTGTGGGTGTTGGTCCACTTTAAAAAGAACCAGACCAGAGAAGGGTCAACACAAGACTATCAATTGGATGGGGGTCAGGGTCTTGGAAGTACACCTGCTACTATGGCACTAGGACACCATTATCACATTAATAAAATTATATTGTAGGTCAGAGGTCCTCAACATTCAACAATGGGAAACAACTTGAAACTGTTCCAAGATGGTATATAGCACGTTTCTCCACCTATAGTAGAAAAAGTCCAGCACCTCAGTACAGGCCGGTGGTATTGGGTCAAATAAAACTTAAAAGCTTAAAGCTTTTAATCCAAAGGTTAAAATTAAACATTCATTTAATCCCTATAATAGGCAAGTTGCCACTTATATGAGTGGCCTAGAGGGGGCACAACTAGAATTAAGTGAAAACAATGATAAGGGTTAACTAAGGGTTGGCTATATTCTAATTTTATACAAATATTAACCACCTGGGAGGGTGGTAAAGTACGACATGAGATACCTTCAATGTAATGAAGACCACCACAGATCATCAAAGTTAAGCTGGACCTTCAGCTTCATCTAATAAAGAACCAAAATCCTTAAACTATTCCCCAGCATCTAAAATGTATATATTCTGAATTTTTAGTCGCTTACTTATTATTCTTTCCCCCACTGGGCTGCAACGCTGTTCAGGACTCTAGGACACTGCCGCCGCCATCTGGCCTCAGAAGCATCACATATTGACGAGAGCAGTGGGGTGAAAAGCACAGGTGGGCGGGGGTGGGTTATAGCTGTGCTTTGCACAGACAGAGCAGAGCTGGGGTCAGGAAAAGGACAGCAATCACAGAATGCAGAGCGGCATAGTCAGAAGACACTTCCTGTCTGCAAGCAGCCTGAGACTCCACAGGCCGCCATGCACTAGGTGCAGGTAGGATGATTTTTTAATGTGGGCAATCTGTATATACAGGGTGGGGGAAACATACAAGAAAGGCTTTTATTCAGGGTAAAGGTCTGGTTTAAATATATACATAAAATAGTTTATTATAACTTCTGCATGTAAGAGGCCAAAGCACATCCTATGTTTCATTTGATTCACACCAACAGAATATTTACTATTATTGCATATTAACAGACATAATTCACTAATCAAGAATGCCTCAAATGTTAGTCAGTTGAATATCACTAGTTATTATTGCTGAAGATCCCTACGCATTTCGTATTTATAGAGTTTTCAAGGGATCAGAACAGCACCTGCAAAAGATATCCAATAAATATAAAGTGATTCCAAATATACATGAATATTGTACCTGTCCATCCCCACTCCCTTCCAAAATGGCAAAAGCATCCCAAGCAATACTCACAAAAGGTATCCAGTGATCTGACTAAATGCCCTGAAAGTTCATAATGCCATATTAATATGTAATGAGTTTAAATCAATTTAAATGAATGAAATGAAATAAAATAAAATGAAAAAATTGTTGCATAATTCTTGCGTTTGTATTAAATTATTGCAGTTGATTAGGATAATGGCTATTAGAATAATAAAATATATAATAAAATAACAATATAACAATGTAATTTTATAATTATTGATAACCGGTTTGTAATTATTTATTTAAAATTAAATCGTAACTAATTTATTAGAACATTTCAAAATGTCCGTTAGATTTGATATGCCGATGTAGATGTAAACTCTAATATTACATTGAAAAAAAAAGCATATAAACGGTATATATATATATATTCACATAGATTGAAACAATATATATATATATATATATATATATATATATATATATATATATATATATTAATAGTTTCAATCTATGTGAATAAATTATAATAATGTTAAGCCACACAGTTTATTTTCATGTATAGGAAACCCAGGGATCTTCACTTGCCAAGCTATACTATGCTCTATAAAGACATAAGACATAAGGGGGGGATTTTCTATGTTCCCCCCCCCGTTCGCTGCTTTACACAAAAGTATGTTTGCCAGACACAGGACTCGCACCTGACAGACCAGCAAGAAAGCAAAACTTACTGCAGCAAACACCAGTGAACACAGACTTTGCAATGCACTTTGCTGTGTCTTTGCTGCCGTTCGCTGGTCAAAATGTGTGGTATTTACTAATGAACAGTGCTCTTAAAGTGGACCAACACCCAGGGGTGATCACCTCCCTCACCGCGGGGCATCTGAGATCACCCCAAAAGCCCCAAAAAACCTTACCTTATCGGCGACGGATCAGCCACCGCCGCCTCCCTCTAGCAGTGCGCGCGCCGGCCATTCACAAGCGGCCGGCGCGCGCCCTGTGAGAGGGATGCGCGGGAGGCGGCTTGTCCATCGCCGAAAAGGTACGTTTTTTGGGGATTTTGGGGGGTTTCACACAGCGGGGCATCCTGATCTCGGATGCCCCACTGAAGTGGACCAACACCCAGGATAGTGAAAATCCTGGGTGTCGGTCCACTTTAACAGCGGGAGAACTGCGGCGGTGCAAAACCAGAAATGGTGCTGGAAACCCACTTAACAGCTTAGGGCAGCATGGGATTCATATCAGAATGTATGTGTTGTATCTCTAGAGAGTCTGGGGTGTTTTTGAAGCCTCCGAAAAATAGTTTAAAAAAATTAAAAGTCACGTAAAACCAATTTTATTGGTTGTTTCCCTAATACTAGTTATCTTTCTGACTTTCACACTCAACACATTAGTGACAGATGTAAAAATCACATTAACAGCCATTCTTGCCAAATACATCGATTCCTATGGGGTTCACCACTAAAAGCTGGGGCACTGAAAAATACAATTCTGTGAAACTCACCTGTAGAATTGTTTTTGGATACATCCAGTCCAGGTCGTCCCAATATCCTTACGACTGGGGGCGAACACCCGGTCATAAGGATATTGGCATGACCTGGACTGGATGTAGGGAAAAGCCGATCACCAGCATTTGCTCGGTAAAGATGAACGATGGTAAATACAGCAAACACAGCCTTGGCCTGGCGAATAGGCAATTTTTATTGCATAGTAAATGAGTAAACTAGTGAATGCCGGGCGAATGTTTCGTAAATTACCCCTTAAAAGGTAATGGTATCCATATACTGTAATTTAAGATTCAGAGGAGGATGAGGCACCCTAAAAGATGGATCTTACCCCTGGTTGTCTGGATGGAGAGCAGACAATGGGAAGATGATGAACATGGTGTTTACACGCGCATTTGCCAGCCGCCTTCACTGCCTGTGAGTTTGCAGGCTGAAATCTGTTCTATTTAGAAGAGGGGAACACCACTTCCCTTCCTCTTAGTCAGCAAGGTAGCGCTGCACACTAGAGCGAGTTGCGGTGATCCCCGAAGACCAAGCTGCTAGGATAGCGATCCCTGGGCGCCATGATCTACACCAGAATGTAGCGCTGTGCAACTTTTAGCATCGCTAAGCCTGCGAATAGGCTTCCAAATCCGGGGAGGCCGATTCATTAATAGCGCCAGGTAGCGACAGATGAGCGCCAGTAGCGTGATTTTCACAGCGCCCGCTAGTATTCGCTGTGCTTGGCCGTTGTTCGCTTGTTGACAGCGACTCAGTCGGTGTGCGGTAATGTTGAATACGGGGTTAGGAGTCGCTGTTTCACAGGTTCCGCGCTGTATGGGTGCGCCTGACAGCGAATGGCCAGAGCGAACGGCTCCCAGCATATTCATTAACAAATCACGCTCAAAAAATTCTCGCGCTGTGAATTCCTTGTTTAAACCCCAGAGCGCTGGCGGCGATGGCTTAAAAGTAGTTTTTAACCCCCAAACAACCATATTTTTTGATTAAAAAATTAAACAAGTTTTTCTAAACATTTTGTAATATGAATACATTAATATCAGACCTGTAATATCAATTCTGCACAAATTTTTTTTTTTTACCTTAAAAAATATATCTAACATTGCCGTAGTGGTCACAGAATTTTTGACAGTTAAAAAAAAAAAAAAAAAAAAAAAAACTTAAAATCAATTAATTATGAATATTTAAAGATTGCTCCATTGAAATGCATTGGAGAGCGCCAGGGAGCGACAGGTCATACCTGGCGCTGTGATGGGATTAGTAGCGGCGCTGTTCGTTGCAGTCGGCTACATGATGAATCCCGCGCTAGCTGGCGCTCTCGCCGGCGCTAGCCTCATTTAGCGTGATAAATGCGTGATTGTGTCCGCCGCCTGGCGTTCTGGAGTCGGTAGCCGCCGATAGCTGGCGCTACCTGGCGCTAGTCAGACACTACCTGGCGCTTGCCCTTGATAAATAAGGCCCATAGTCTAATAAATATCCAGGTAACATTGACCCCATTGGTGCTGACGCATTTCGGGGATCACCCCTTAATCATGCTTCCACCTCCTGTGTTGCATAAGCACCTTATGCAGCAGGTCAGGGGTCTGTGGGCCACATGTGGCTCCAGAGCTACAGGTTGGGGACCCCAGCTGTAGGCGGTAATGTGGTGCTGGTCCAATTTTATTTAGTTGTGCTTTTCCCTAGAGTCAACAGCTGAAACCAACCTGGCACTTAGCTTAGATAACATCAACAACACAAAATGTGGACATTTAGGCCCACCACCCTACATAATGTAATTTGCCACTCGCAAGGGGAGGGTTCGTATGGAGGGGACCACATTGGGGCTGGATAACCAAATCCCAAAAAGGTGTAGCCTGGCACCACTATCACCAATGATTGAAAAGCCAATCATTTACATCACATTTGCATACTTGCCAAAATAGCAGATGCGTGTCTCTTTATAAACACACACACGGCTACGGAATGGGCACCAAGCCATACATATCTATATAAAGTAATACTAATAAATCTGCATATTATATGTTTATTTGTGTTCTACCCAGAATAGGAGGATGAAATGATTCAGAACTGCTACTACAGTTATCAGAGTGTTAAAGGAAGTGTTGTGTCCATCTCGCAGCATTTTTTTTTTTTTCATTTTTCATATCTCATCTCCTTTTCGCACATCATTTCACACCAACATATGAAAGACGCGCGGCCATTTTATAGTACGGAATATTGAAAAAAGGGCGATGCAATTCCATTACACAAAGTCTATATACGATAAAATATTGCAACTAAAAACATCATCGAGAAATTACATTTAAATGACCCATTTCCAAGCCTGTCCAGCGTAAAGGCGTTTTATCAGTGTTTATAAAGCACACACAATATATATATATATATATATATTTTTTTTTTTTTACACAGACAAAAGCAAGTAGACCCCTCACAGTTGTGCAAATCTTTTAATGGGACCACACTGAAGATATGACACTGATACAATGTTAGTATTCCGTATACAGCTTGTATGACTGTGTAAATTTGGGCCCTTATTTAACAAGGGATAGCGCCAGGTAGCGAATGGTGAGCGAACGGTAATGACGGTCACCGCCACGAGTACGCCGGCTCCCCTCCGCAATCACACATTTATCAAGCTGATCCTGCTTAGCGACTGACAGAGCGCCAGATAGCGAATCATTCATCATTATTCCAGCCTCACCCCACAGTGCCAGCAAGCGACCTTGAACAGCGACAGGTATGACCTCTCGCTACCTGGCGCTCTCCAATGCATTTCAATGGAGCTAACTTTAAATATTCTTAATTAATTGCTATTATTTTTTTTTTTTTAAATGTCAAAAATTCTGTGACCACTTCTGCAATGTTAGATATTTTTTTTAAGGTAAAAAAAAAAAAATTGTGCAGAATTGATATTACAGGTCTGATATTAATGTATTCATATTACAAAATGTTTTGAAAAACGTGTTTTTTTTAAATCCAAAAATATAGTTGTTTGGGGGTTAAAAAACTACTTTTAACCCATCGCCGCCAGCGCTCTGGGGTTTAAACATGCATTTCCCTGCGCAAGAATTTTTTGAGCGTGATTTGTTAATGAATATGCTGGGAGCCGTTCGCTATGGCCATTCGCTGTCATGCACTCCCATACAGCGCGGAACCTGTCAAATAGTGACTCCTCACCCAATATTCAACATTACGGCAAACCGACTAAGTCGCTATCAACTACAGAACAACGGCCAAGCACAGCGACTACTAGCGGGCGCTCTGAAAATGCCGCTACTGTCGCTCATCTGTCGCTACCTGGCGCTATTAATGAATCAGCCTCCCCCGTGTGGCCTCAAATTAACTCAACACACAGCCAACAAGGTCTAAAGCTCTGGCAACAGTAATACCAAAGTGAAAATAGGCAAATTGTACCCAATTAAGTAATTTCCCAATCCATTACATATGCACAGCAAATGGCTCTGATAGATCGAGAGCCAGGGCATGCGCTTTAAGGCCAGGAAAAAGTGTTTTTTTTCTGGACACTCTTGGGAGTTTTCACACACCGGGGCATCCCATTTTGGGACCTCTCTAAAGGTTAATAAAACTATTTAGAACTATTTAAACCAAAATGTTTTGGTTGCTAACATCTACTATGGAGACTAGTCATGGGGAGAACAGCTGGACCGATCCCCCGCCTGGAGTCTAAGAGCCGATTAAAAAATTAATGCTTCTTGAAATAGTAGAAAAGATAAACACAACTTTCAATCCTGCATCATGGTTATTTACCTAAAAGGTCCATTAGGTCAAAGCATTGATAAAAAAAACAGCTTCATACAGGGTAATGCATACCTACCAACTTTTCAGGGTGGGAAAGAGGGACATTTGTTAAATTAGGCCACATTGAGAGATGATAGGTTATAACAGTCACAACAATATAAACACTTTAAATAGGCAAATTAATCATTTTGTTGATGCAGATCTGCATGTTAAACCTCAAAGATGAACAGAGGAAAACAACAAGGGAACATGGGCTCAAAAGAGGGACAGTCCCTCCAAATCAGGGACCCTTGAGAGGTGTGTAATTGTACCCTGTATCAAGCTGTTTCTTCGTGTTTCATGGATGGTAAATTGCCGTTTTATGCGTTTTCTAACCCTTTTAGGAGGTGACTGGTAACCCATACGCACCAAACTGAATGGAGAGAGTGTACCGCCGGCCGCATCCGAGCTCGTCTATAGCTGGAGGCGCGCCCTTGCTCCTCTTTATAATTGCAAGGTGCCGGTACAGTCTCAGCAAAATGTATAACAGGGTGACGGACAAAGCATGCGCCGCAGAATCAGCAGTTAGGTGAATTAATGCAGTGATTGGCAAATCAGGATGCCGAAGAGTGTGAATTGGCCGGAACTGGAGCCTTTTAGACTCAAGGACCGGCCCAGATGGGGTTTAGTCCACTTTAAGTATGAGAGGGGCGAGGATTGCATGTGCTCTGCTTCTGTGCGACCATATGTATGGTAACCATTGCAATAACTCACAAGCAGGGTTTGATTATTCAAATGGAACGTGTCCAAAGGCGGGCAACAAAAATGGTGGAAGGACTTAAACTTATCAGGAGAGACTTAAAGATCTTAATTTGTACAGTCTGGAGGAAAGAAGGGAGAGGGGGGACATGATTGAGACCTTTAAATATGGGAAAAGATTGAATAAGGTTCAGGAGGGAAGTGTTTTTAAGAAGAAACTTAATGATAGAACAAGGGGCACAACCTGAAGCTAGTCGGGGGGAAGATCAGGAGCAATGTTAGAAAATATTATTTTACAGAAAGAGTAGTAGATGCTTGGAACAAACTTCCAGCAGAGGTAGTTGAAAAATCAACAGTCACTGAATGTAAACATGCCTGGGATAAGCACACATCTATCCTAAGATAAAGAGAACATACAGTATACACATAAGGGCAGACTAGATGGTACGTATGGTCTCCTTCTGCCATCAACCTTCTATGTTTCTATGATCAGATGGTGACTGTAATTATTGGTAAGGGCAGCTAGATATACCTATACCACCTTTTCAGGGTGGGAAAGAGGGACAATTGTTAAATTAAGCCACGCCTCCTCATTGATTGATAGATAGGAGATACATTGTAACAGTTACAACAATATAAACACTTTTAATAGGCAAATGAATCATGTATTGCTGAAGATATGCATCAGATCCGATATTAAACCTCAAAGAAGAACAAGGGATATAAGCATATGACTCAAAAGAGGGACAGTCCCTCCAAATCAGGGACCGTTGGGAGGTATGGATATACCAATGTGTGGGATTGCTGGTGTGACTGGCTGAAAGCAGCCCGCACACACACATCACAGATCGCTTGCTCGGTCTAACAGACATGAGCAATGGTTTTAGTGATAATGGCATCATGTCCTCTCTGATCAGCCACTGCTCCTGTACGTGTGAAGGGTTTCACTATTTGTTCTTGAACTAATATGACCCAATAAACTCTTGACTGGAAAGGGTCAGAGTTGTTACCATTCCCAGAGGCAGTATCTTCCCCACCACCAGCACAATAATAGGACAAAACAGATGTTCCTCAAAGACGCTGAAGCAGACAATAACACCGTTCATGGTGGAAGGCCGGCCCACTCCCTTATTCCCGGCCATGGGCCATTGTATCCCGCCCCCCGCACTTGTCAGCTTGACATACAATACATACAAAGCCGATAGATACATACATACAATACATACAAAGCCGATAGATACATACATACAATACATACAAAGCCGATGGATACATACATACATACAATACATACAAAGCTGGGTTTTCAATGTAGTGCAGACAACATATATGTTTTTCCATACTCTAGACCCACAGTATTAAAGTGGACTTAAAAATCTGTTGCCTCTCTGACCTCTACAGCATGGGGGCATCCAGATTTACAAAGAAGAGATGGCTCATATTTACCAATTAGGCTTTCTATCCATAGCTGCCCGTCATTCAGCTTTTAAAAGTGGACCAACACCCAGGATTTTGACTATCCTGGGTTTTGGTCCACTTCGGTGGGGCACCCCGTTCGGGGGTGCCCCGCTGTGTGAAACCCCCCCAGAAAGCCCCGAAAACTCACCTCTCCCCGCTCCCACGTGACCGCTGCAGCCAATCCCCGCCGCCGGACAAGCGAGAGGCAGCGCCGGATAAGCAGTGCGCGTCCGCCACCGTCTCCCGCGCGTCACTCTTACAGGGAGCGCACCCGCGCCGGCCATTCACAAACGGGACGCGCGGGAGGTGGCGGCGGCGGACGTGCATGCGCCGCTGGAACGTGGAAAAGGTAGGATTGTGGGCTTCCTGGGGGGTTTCACCCCGCGGGGAGGGATCTAATCTAATCTTATAGATTCCCAGGCCGATCCCCCCTGGGTGTTGGTCCACTTTAGCATCAAACAGGCTCACTGGGCACAGTGCGCCCCCACCTGACCTGCTCTTATTTGACTTTTGGTCCCTCTTTAAAGTTTACCAATGGCATTACTATTCATTTTTAATTTTACTTTTGTTGAAGCTGCGCTGCTGAGAACTGGGGATTAGGTCGGCAGTGCTTTCTTGCCACGTAAGAAACAGCTTATAAACAAAGAGCCTGACTTACATATTGCTTCCCATTGGAAATTGTTACAAAGTATATTGACACTTGTGATCTGGTGAGCATATTCGGAGATACTAGCAGAACCTTCATTTTAACAGCATCACGCTATATCGCTATTTGTCTGTCTGTTTTTAGGAGCTGCAAATCGAAGCAATTAAATTGAATCTTTTAAATAAGTGATTTGTTGAAGAATTTTAAAAGGAGTGGAGAGAGAATATATATATATATATATATATATATATATATATATATATATATATATATAGATTGGATCTTATCTGATGTTGACAATAGGTTGATATCAAGGAGGATATAAAGGTGTTTTTCATTTAATGATTCTGGTACGTGCAATTGTTTGCTTTGGTGGCTGGGAATCACAGATGAAGACGTTTGAAAGATAAGATCCACGTGGTGGTTTTTAAGAACTGTTAATTCCTTTATGAACTATTTAAATTCATTAATTTTTTTTTAAGGAATATAATGCGTGGGATAGAATCCTAGATCGATTAATATCTAAAATGCACATTTTTAACAAAATGGGTGTTACATCTGGACTGCTGATGCTTGATTCACTAAAAGTTGAAAAAAATTCTAATGGTAGTAAAAAAACTAAATTCATGAGAAAAAAGGATGAGAATGTCAGTTAGTGAATCACCAGATAGAAAACAATGAAAGTCAATGGTACTTTTTTACTCCAGAAAGAAGTAGTTTACCCCTTTTTACCTGTAGTAAAAAGTACCATTGACTTTCATTATATTCTTATCATCTGGTGATTCACTAACAGTGAAATTCTCAGGTTTTTTCCCATAAATTGATTTTTTTACTACAACTCTTTGTGAATCAAGGCCAATATGTCTAAAAAAGTCAGCACAACCTTGAGCGAAGCACTAGAAACAAACTGGGGGTTAAAGCTGGCCTCGCTATCTAGTTCAAACAGGTATGCCCTCCTCCCCCTCGCTTCGCGCCTGCGCTCTTGTGCTTCTGCGGCTGTGGATGGCACAGGCTGTTTGTGTCATCCCGCCGCCGGACGCCGGACTGCGGGGCGCGACGGTCGTGATGGGGTGGCGGGAGCTGTGCGCAGTTGGACCACGTGGATTCAGGTCAGTTTAAAAGGGGGGCGGTTGGACAGATGGCAACTTACTCACCCTGGCGAAGTGGCATAAGGCCACGCAACGTGTCGGTGGATAGTTGCGGTCCTGAGCTTTGAAAATGTGGTGATGTTATTTGCTTCTAAAAGAATCATTCTTGGTCTTAGATATACTGGTCTATATGCTGGTGTGTGTATTTTCTGCACAATACCAAGTTGGTAATCTTATCATCTTATGCACATACTTTTTATGTGCATTATAAACTGTAGCACTTTCTCCACTTGGCACTTTTTGCACTGATTTCACCTTATGCACTCTGCACTTTATTACAATTATTCTTATCTCATTTTGAGCACTTTTCTTTCATACATTTGGATTTTAACACCCTCTGTTTCAACCACGCCACCATACAGCCATAGTAATATATTATTTAATGATTATTTATCTATTTATTCATTTATATATGGTGAATATGAATTATAGCTCATAATAAGACAACTTTCCCCAGCATCTTTCAATTGTGTATATGTTTTTTAATTGAGTTTTGATGTTGTTTGCTAATGTCTCAAGAATGGTTTAATAAATTTATTCATTCATTTATTTACACAAGTGTGGTGTGCAGTAGCATCATATAGGGACATTTTGGGGCTAATCTAGGGCCCAGCAGCTTTGGTAGCAAACAGGTATACAGCCTTGTCCATTGCAGTGAGTATCCATACAAATGTATTCATAAATGCAATGCAAACCATTGAACTAAACAGCGGTAAAAGTATTTGTAAGAACCACTTAAATAGAAGTATAGGGTATCAGTTGATCAATATTGTTAACCGCAGCATGATCAGATGTACAGACTTCACTGAGCACAGATTTTTCTAAAGGTCAATTTTCACCAGAAATGTGACGTTTCAAATATTCTTGCTGCCCTGACGAGTTTCGCCTGTGGGCGTCATCAGAGGGCAGGAGGATTCATTCTACTGTGCAAAAACAGTGAGTCGGTAACTGAGTATGTCTGTTTGGTGCCGGGTAAGTATCTGGCAAATGTGCCCAATGGTGTGCAAGTAGCTGGCCACCGTTCGTTTCTTAATCAGCTGGGTAAGTTTAATGGCGCTCCCCCAATGTATGTGCACAGGTTCAATGGGCATCTAAACTGACCCTGCAGGATTGTAACTCGGCAGGTAGTGTTTTTATGGTCCACATAATAATTCGGGCTAAGGTACCTGTGTCAGTGCATGTGGATAGGGGCAAAGGGGCATTTATCTGTCTTCTAGGTTGTTTGCTATAGGGTTAGGTGCTGTTTTTTCTTACCTCACTAGTGGTCATGTTGCCTGCATTTCTCTTCTGTGATTCCAGGAGTGGAAGTACACTGGACAACATGACTGCAAAAGAAAAGACCTATTGCAGGTCCAGAGTTTTTGCCAGGGAAGTGCCATGCAGGTAAGCAAAATGAATAGGGCTTTGAGGGGGTATATGCAAGACAGCGATGCCCCTACCCCAGCACGGATCTCATTTAGATATAACATTTAGTTAGAATTGGGTGTTGGTCCACTCTAAACCCCTGGGCTCCTGGCAATAAATTAGAGTTACTTCTGAGGAGCCCCAGACTAGTCCGACACTGGTTCCCAACTCACAGGGTTGGTTCACACTGGTGCAATGTGCTTTGTTTGTGTGGCCGAGATCGCTGTACAAGCGCAAGGACTAGAGGACAATCGGTGGCTATAGGGAAGGCAATAAGGATGGGAGGGTGATCAGCAGCAGAAAATGACTCATTTGTGGCAGCGGAGCTGAAAGGTTACATCGTGTGCCACACTACTTTGCGGCCCACTAAGACTGTCTTGCCCAAGGGCCCCCGCAAACCTGGAGCCAGCCCTGGCTGGAGTGACACTAGCTAGATTTATTGCAGTTTACAGCTATGACAAGTTAAGATACTAGATGGCATTGTGACCAGTGCTTAGCTGTAGTTTCTCTATGCATTTTACTGATTGTGTTGCTCTATCATACTTCTTTTCCTATTTGTGTTATGCACCATGTTAGGTGACATTCTCTTACTACATTCATGTTCCAGTAAAGCCAGTTACTGTTATACCACTAATGTCTATCTGGATTACGACCCACCCAGCGTTTTTTAGAGTGGCTCCTTATTAACTCATCACCTCCTCTTGCCTGAGGAGGAGGGCATGGAGTTCTGAGCAACCAGTGCTGCCCTGGATCATGGATTATTAGGGTGGGGACAGGGCTGTACTTACAATAAGGCAACTATGGGGCAGCCATCTGCGGGTCGGGGGGGGGAGGAGTGTGCCATTACCTATATAGCAGAACAAAATGGTCTCCACTCTTTTGCCCCCCCCCCGGTGGCAGAAAGATGAAGACTGTGTGTGTAGAAGGAAAGGAGTTGCAAGTGGTAAATGCAGCCTGCAGTGTTTACTGGCTATCAACAGGACCAGATTTCCCTGTCTCCATGCTGTGATCATGTGACTTCTCAATGTCCAGAGCTGAAAAGCCAGTAAGGAGTATTTGCTCGTCTGTGGGACTGCTGTTGGTGTCAGGGCACGGTGACATATAGATGATGCTTCCCTGAGCATAGCCCCACAAAATCCCCAAACCATGTACCCAAAAATTGACCTCTTCTAGGACTGGTTCCATCGGCATCGGTGGTCACATTAGTCTGGAGTGTGGAAGAGGTGAGCCCCAGGGTCCTATTTTGGGCGTTTTTAGGGGCTATGCATCCCCAATTAGGGATGAGTAGCAGCTGCATTAAACCTCATGCACTATTTTAATGTAATTAGCCTCCAATAGAGAGTATTTGCTATTGCTGCACTACAAGATGGAGGCTAGCAGGGCTTTTGCTTTGTAATTACATATGGGAAAAATATGGCTCATAGGATTACATGGGCAGCCAAAATCCTCAGGCAAGAGGAGGTGATGAATTAATAAGGATAAAGAGCCACTCTAAAAAACGCTGGGTGGGTCGTAATCCAGATAGACATTAGTGGTATAACAGTAACTGGCTTTACTGGAACATGAATGTAGTAAGAGAATGTCACCTAACATGGTGCATAACACAAATAGGAAAAGAAGTATGATAGAGCAACACAATCAGTAAAATGCATAGAGAAACTACAGCTAAGCACTGGTCACAATGCCATCTAGTATCTTAACTTGTCATAGCTGTAAACTGCAATAAATCTAGCTAGTGTCACTCCAGCCAGGGGTGGCTCCAGGTTTGCGGGGGCTCTTGGGCAAGACAGTCTTAGTGGGCCGCAAAGTAGTGTGGCACACGATGTAACCTTTCAGCTCCGCTGCCACAAATGAGTCATTTTCTGCTGCTGATCACCCTCCCATCCTTATTGCCTTCCCTATAGCCACCGATTGTCCTCTAGTCCTTGTTGCATTCGCTACTGCCACCAAGCACCCTTCCGTGCTTACTGCTTTCTCTGCTGCCACTAATATCATTGCTGTCAGTTGTCACCTGGTTCTTGCCACCTTCTGAGCTTCCATTAATTGCCTTCCATTCCATGCCACCATCTCCATTGTTGCGGAGGCCAGCCATGAGCAGGTCTGCACACAACACCATGCATTTCGGTGGTTCGGGTTCACTGTAAAATAATATCATATACCAAGTGTGAGCTTGAGTGGGCCCCTGAAGATGCCAGGGGCCCTGGCAATTGCCCAGGTTTGCCCTGTGCTGGCGCCGGCCCTGATTCCAGCAATTTTAAAATAGGTTGAACGCTCCATAATGATGAACAGCTTTCTCCATATTCCCAGGTGGCCGTATTGAGATGTTTCATGAAGAAATAATGAATAATTGAGCATCATGTAGGAACATTCCCTCAATTACACACAGAGATGCCCCCAGCCCCTGAGATTTGCCCCCAGCCCCTCTCTGCCATGACACTGCCATCTCTAGATGTTACATTTGCAAAGCTATCCGGCACACGTGTAAACGTTGGTATTCATGGATCAGAGCTAGAGTAAATAGCTGATATGACCAGTTTCAGCTATAACGTGTGACATACATTTCACTTGACACATGTCTCTGCCAGGCAGTCTGGAGACGAGGATGTCCCATCAGCGCGCTCCACTCGGCTTCCTACTAATTGATCCATTTGCTGAGAGAAGGCCTGACAGCAGGCACAGGCGCACACATCTGCCCTGGGGCACATCAGGCGATGGAAATGTAAGCCGTCTCCCAAGATAGATTACAGGTAGAGCATTAAGTGGTGTGGCCTAAGCTGGGGCTGTCTGGATAAAATGGGCAGATGTGTGGTTAAGAGGAGCGGACGAGCAATGATAAAAGCTCCGGCATGCTGGAAAATCGAGCTGCTCCAGCTTTATCATGTGTCGCCTTCTCCTGGGAAAAAGATCCTCATTTCCACATTTTGCTCCAGGTCACGATGATGAGAACATGAAGCTAGCCTGGCATCCACGAGGCATTATAGCCAGCTTCTCCCAATGTGCTTCTAATTGTAGGGCATATGGAAGAGTCGCTATAGTCTGTGTACTACTACCAACAGGGCAGAATTAAGAGGAGGGTGAAAGGGGCTTTGCCTTGCAAAGGGGGCCTGCACCAACCTTTGGGTTATGATCTGGTCCAGGAGGCATTTTAGTCTTTGGTCTGACAGATGCAGGGCCAGAAACAAACCTATGAGCGGCAGTGGGGCAACCAAAGCCACCCCAGGGCAGGATGGAGAGTCTAGAGCAGCAAAGCCGCCGCCAGCAATGCTACAGAGATGGGTGCGTGCAGAGCTGTCAGTCGTCGGCGGCTCACTGCACATAAAACACCAAGCACAGCCACTGGCAGATCAATGCAGGAAACTCTTTTCTGCTCGACCAGTTGGGCGACTACACTACCCCCCACCCAGAATGGCAAAGCAGGAGTTCCTGAGCAGCACACACCCGCACAAGGGTGGCACAAGCGACTCGATCTGATGTTCCAGTAAGTAGGCGGGTGCCAGACAACCACAAATCAGTTACTTGGCTGGACTATTTTAAAGGAAAAAAAAATTATGTATCTGGGGCCTTCACAAGATCTTGTGCCCAGGGGCCTTCACCACACTTGATCTGGCCCTGAGTACCAAGCATGGTTCCTGCTTTCTGGAACGCAAAAAATCTCATTTCTGCCAGTATCTGTCTTTCCCTGGCCAAATCTTATCAAACAGTTTGTGGACAGGCGACAAGAACCTCTACTGACCCACCATGAACCACATGCCCTGCTCCCGGGCTTCGGGCTTACAGCCTGGCAGGAAGAGGTAAGGTTTATTTTTTTTTTAATTATGCCTTGCATTTATTGGGAGGGGGGGCATCAGGGGCGTAACTATAAAGGAGGGCAGAAGACTCCATCATTGCTGTTACCTTCCCTGATTCAGGATGCCCGCTGTGTGAAACATCCCGGAGCGCCCGTAGAAAGTCAAATTCCTGGGCTTTGTTCCGCTTTAATGTGGGCCCTGGCCAAAGCAGATTACAGACACAGCTAAATACAAATTGAATGCAGGGTTAAGAGACACTGGCTGCACTCAAACCCTGTAAGAGAGATAACAAAGACTTTGTTTTGTAGGAGTAGGCGTCTAAACGTGGCCAAGACCCAGCGCGATCGGCCTGGGAATCTATAAGATTCCTGCGCCGAACGATTCCCTCCCCCCGGGGCATCCAAAAGAGTGTGAAACCACCCAGGTCGCCCCGTACACTTACCTTGCTTCCAGGACCAACGGCGCATGTGTGAGCTGCGTCCGCATCCCCGCTATCCCTCTAGCAGGGCACATGTCCATGCCAGGCATTTGTGAATGGCCGGCGCGGGCACACTCCCTGTTAGAGGGAAGCAGGGGATGCACCCGCCCAACGCGTTCAGAGATGCTGGCTTAGACGGTGTGACGTCAGGTGTTTAGAGCAAGCTGATTGAATGAGTGCCCATGCATGCGCCGTAGGACTGGGAAGAGGTGAGTTGCACTCGGCAATCTGGGGGGTTTCAACCCCGATTGGGGTTCCCTGGGGGTAAGTGATTTGAATAAGTTCATCACTATATTATATTGTGTGCACCAGACATGCCATAAAAATAAATAATCCCCATTTTTGAGCAGCTCCTGAGTCTCGTTGAATACACCCAGCAATCTATTAATAATGGAAATAAAGTGTCGGAGAAGCTCTTTCATCAGGACAAGGACAGTAAGGCACGTTTTGCATGGCTTTGCATATTCGGAAAGTTAATAGCGGCTAAGAAACAATGGCGGTCATATAATATACAAGTGTCTCATGGCAGATGTATTCAGGTCATCACAATAAATCCTCCAGAAATATACTACCCTGTCCCTTAGAGATAAGAAGTATGGGGTTGGCCATGAGCGGAGGCCATATTCTGCATGTATTTACATTAGCTCAGCGGGGGAGAGCAAACACAGCGCTTCTGCGGGGACAGGAAAGGGGAGGGGGTGCAAAAACTTGGCAACCATTCCTTATATCAACACTAGAAACATAGAATATATGCAGCAAATTGGCAAGAAAAACTCTGTTTAGTAACCAGCACTACAAGGAGCACAGCTGGACTTGGAAGTAGAAAGTACAGTAATATAAAATATGCAACTACCCATTAAATAGCAAAAGGTCTTGTGCAACTAAGACAGAGATTGGGAAGTCCAACAGCACTAATTGCTAATATTCTTTGGATTCTTTGGAATAAAAAGTTACCCAGCTGAGGGGTTTTGTAGATTAAGCGGTAACTCTTGGATTAGCAGGGTCACTAGTTTGGCTATGTAGGCTAAATTTTTCGGGTAGGTAGATAGCATGGGTATAGAATTAAAGGGACTGTCCAGGCAAAGGGTTAACTAAGTGTGTTAATGTGTTATCTCAGGTTTGTGTTAGGGGCTGTGTTTATAATCAATCATTGTTTGAAGTTTTCTTTTATTCTGCGATATCTTCCAGAAGGCGCCGTCCCTTTAAAGGAGCGCAGCCCACATGACTGGCCTGCGTTCCTGCCCGGAAGCAGACCAGCCTTTTGGAAATGGTCACGGGGGGTGGGGGGGGTGGGGGTGGGGTGACATCAATGGGAAGGGGGAATATAAAGGGACGTTCGTCCCGCCTTCGTCTTCGTCTTTGACCCCCGGCTTGGATGGACGAGCAGTCCCACCCACCCGCCCGCCCTGTTTTGGTTATGGTTGGGTTTGTTCGGCCACAGTCCTGGTGGAATGGGATATTGGTGTGTGGGTGGTGTGTGAGGTATGTTATAATGGTTAACTATGTACATGTTGTATATAAAAAAAAAAAATTTAAATAGATGTTCTTTCTGTTTTGCACTATTGTTATGGGCACCTGTTGGAGGGTGCTTCAGTCTTAAAGTGGACCAACACCAAGGATTTTGACTATGCTGGGTTTTGGTCCACTTCGGCGGGGCACCCCGATCGGGGGTGTCCCGCTCCCTGAAACCCCCCAGAAACCCCAAAAAACTCACCTCTCTCCGCTCCCACGTGACCGAGCCGTCCAATCCCCGCCGACGTCCAAGCCGCTCCCGCCGCCTCCCGCGCGTCACTCTCGGCGCGCGCGCGCGCCCGCGCCGGCCATTCACAGACGGCCGGCGCGGGCGCGCGCACGTCTAGAGGGTCGCGCGGGAGGCGGCGGCGGATCAGGTAAGGTCTTTTTGGGTTTTTTGGGGGGTTTCACCCCGCGGGACATCCCGATCTTGGATGTCCCGCGGTGTGGGAGGTGATCGGCCCGGGAATCTTATAGATTTCCGGGCCGATCACCCCTGGGTGTTGGTCCTCTTTAATGTTATTTATTACTGTTAGATGCAGTTTGTTATATAAAAAAGAAGACATTTTGTATTTTATTTATATGTTAATGTATGATCCTTTGTGTATGGGGGGATTCTTGATGAAACGGGGTTAATTGTTGTAATGTAATTGTCACAGCCGTTCGGCGGGTCTCCTCTCGGGTTTCGGGTCTGAGGTAGCAGGTTTAATTTGGTTGGGTATGCGGCTGTTTCCAGTGGAAACCGGACAGGAAGGTTTAGGTTGGTAAGATAAGGAATTTGGTGGATCAATTATGGAGGGGGGGGACTGGGGGGAATTTTGTCCTCTGGCGTTAGTTAAGTTAAGCTCCCAGGCCTAGGAGGTATGTGGCCGAGCTTCCGCTTTATGGTGCGTTTGTCTCTCCCCCCTCCCATGGTTGTCTTATCTTAGGCTGCTCAGACCCGGAACAAAAAGGGGGGGCCCTTTAATTGCGTATAACTTGTTTATATATGTTTGGCTGTGGCCGATTACATTTTTAATCTTTCCAAAGATATGGTGATTTCGGAGTCGTTATTTGGTGGTGGGCCGGATTAAGTGTGGTGGAGGCTCCTTGGGCACAAAATCTGGTGGAGGCCCCAGATATAGTATTTGTTTCTGATTGGTAACTGATTGGTGGTTGTCTGGCACCCGCCCACTTACTGGAATGTCAAATCGAGTCCTGTGTGCCACCCTTGTGCGGGTGCGTGCTGCTCGGAATCTCCTGCTTTGCCATTCTGGGTGGGGGGTAATGTAGTGTAGTCGCCGAGCTGGTCCAGCAGAAAACAGTTCCCTGCATTGAGCCACCGTCCTTCCCTGTGGTGGCTTTGGCTGCAGGTTTGCAAAAACAAAAAAAGGCTTGCCCAGGTGCTCAGAGGGCCCCCACTGCTGCCAATAGCTTTGTTGCTGGGCCTGAGGCTCTTCAGACCAAAGACTGAAAAGCTTCTTGGACCAGACCATAACCTAAAGGTTGATGGAGGCCCCCTTTGCAGGGCAAGTGGTGCCCTTGCACCCCCCTCATAATCCAGCCCTGAAGGGAGGTAGGGCATATGAAGCGCTAGCCCAGTCATGACCATGCTCTGCATAGGGACACTGAGTCATTGGAAAACATTAAGTCAAAGGCATCTCAGTGAAGGATTCAGCCTCGTCAGCTACAGAGTGGGGATGTTGGGAAACTGGGCTAGGCTCCATTAAAGGTGGACAATCTAAACACTTAACTTAGAAACATTGGTACATCCCTCAAATGGACAAAATAGTGTAGTAAGTAAAAAACAACCACAATTTAGTCCCAGACTTGGCCGTCCACTTTGTGTCAATCTCAGTGGCCAGAAACTGGAGATCAGCGCTGGCCCGAAGATCAGGTAAGGGTTTTTTCGCTTTAACACCCCATTCTGCCTTAGCTCCAGGGTAGGATGGCAGGGCAAGTTTTCACTGCAATTCCGTTTTAACTGAGTACTTTGTACATCAAGAAAGTATGTGGCCATGTAGTAGTCGTGGGGGGGGGGGGGGGGGGGGATGTTATAGATCAGTAAAGTATTTGGCTAAGTGGGTCAATTTATAGATCAAGAGGGTATATGACCGAGTATGAAATTTTATAGCTCAAGATGTCAGTTTAAGGGTGCCCCAAGGAGTGGAACTCGGACCAGGGCCTCCGATATTCCTCTTTAAAGCACCAATCAATAGGATTTATTCAGAGCCAGGTGCGAATTCTCACTCCTTTTTTAAGAGAGAAAACTGCCATTGACTTTCATTGCCTATCTTGGGGGCTGATTCAGAGGCAGGTGAAAATTTACACCCAGTAGACAATGAAAGTCAGTGGGAGCTCTCTCCCAAAAAAACATTTGAGAATTCTCACCTGGCTCTGAACCGACCCTAACATCTCAGAACATAAAAAAATTAAATGTACAAACCTTATTGGGAATTCTGTAAAGACTAATAAAGTAAACTCTGAGGTCATTGGCTCACAGCGAATATTATCCAGAGTTTATGCCAGTTTCTAGCCACAGCGCCACACTCCAATGGTGGAACCATCCCGGCCACCCATGAAAGGGAGATTGAAAGGTCAAGGACTAAAATAGCCGACTGAGGCAAAGGTTCAAATTAAAAAGACACTGGCAAAAAAATGAATTACAAATGTGCACCCAGTGACAACATGAAGAGCCAGGTAACCGGCATTAAATCAGCAACAGCAAGGGAAACACTTTTCCTCCCTTTTTTCCATTAGCATGGTGCTGTGCAATGAGCCCACAATGACTTGGCTACAGTTATATGTAGAAATGCTGAAACAAATTCAGCCTTAATTGCTAAGTTATAGTTCAAAATGTACTTTAATAGAGACACATCACAGGAGGTATAGGTAAAGATGCAGTCCTAGGTCTTGTTCTGTTTAATTTGTTGGAATATATGGTTTAAGTGAGTAGGGGATGGCTTTATGTGGAAGAGAAATGTGTATAATGGTGGATTAATTGGCCAGGGGATATTTACGTTCATATTCTCCTTAAAGTGGACCAACACCCAGGGGTGATCGGCCCGGGAATCTATAAGATTCCCGGGCCCATCACCTCCCTCACCACGGGGCATCCGAGATCGGGATGTCCCGCGGGGTGAAATCCCCCCAAAGGCCCCAAAAAACCTTACCTTATCGGCGACGGATCAGTCGCCGCCGCCTCCCGCGCGCCCCTCTAGCAGTGCGCGTGCCCGCGCCGGCCGTTTGTGAATGGCCGGCGCGGGCGCCCTGTAAGAGGGACGCGCGGGAGGCGGCGGCAGCGGCTTGTCCGTTCGTCGCTTGTCCTTTGCCGAAAAGGTACATTTTTTGGGGGGGTTTCACACAGCAAGTGGACCAACACCCAGGATAGTGAAAATCCTTTGCCGAAAAGGTACATTTTTTGGGGGGGTTTCACACAGCAAGTGGACCAACACCCAGGATAGTGAAAATCCTGGGTGTTGGTCCACTTTAAAGTGGACCAAAACCCACCCTGAGGTCTATGAGACTCCAGGGCAGGCATACTCGCTCCCCACCAGGGCATCCAAAAACTCCCTTTCTCTCCTGGTCCAACTGCACATGCGCAAACAGCGGCCCCATCCCCGCAGCAAGCATTTGTGAATGGGCGGTGCGGGCAAGCTCCCCGTTATAGGATAGTGGTGGATGTGGCCACCAGCGCACTTGGATGTGCAGGAGCGGATTTGAGCGCACTGACTGGACGAGATGCTGCACATGCGCTGTAGGGCCGAGGCAGGGTGAGTGAAATTAGCCTATCTGGGGTGTTTCATACAGTGGGGCATCCACGATTGGGAGTGCCCCGAAGGCAAGGTGTGTAATGTCTGCTTTATTTACTATGATAAAACATACAAGGAATTGACTTTGCTTAGAAACCTGGTCAAGGTTACAGGCAGTAAAAGTGGAATAGGTAATAATGCACACCTTCCAACTTTTTAGGGTTAAAAAGAGGGACACATTTCAAATTGTGTGTATGGTGTGCTGGCCCTTTGTGAGTTTCTCACATTTCAAATTAGGGCACAATGAGATAATCAGACAGGAGTGAGCGGAAAAGAGGGATAGATAGGAGAAAAGGATGGGATGAGCTTGGGGGGGGGGGGAGGAGGAAGGGATGGATGTATGGCTAAAGCTAGGGGATGTGGAGGAGTGGGCAGAACTGCGGAGAGAGAGAGGAATGGATAGATTGAAGTTGTGAGGAGAAGGGGAGGGAGGGATGGATTGGAGGAGCAGGATGGAGGGATGGATTGGAGGAGCAGGATGGAGGGATGGATTGGATGAGCAGGATGGAGGGATGATTGGATGGCTAGAACTAAAGGGAGCAGATGGTCTGGCAGAAATGAGGAGAGAGGGATGGACAGGAGGGATGGATGGGATGAGCTAGAAAGAGAGAGGGGAGGGATGGATGGCAGGAGTGAGAAATGGATGGATGGCTAGTGTTATGAGGAGCAGATAAATGGACAGGACTGAGAGACAGTTGGGAGGTATAAATAAGGGAGCAATGGAAGTGTAATGCCCTTCGTTCCAACCTCAACAATAGGGAGATGACAGTCAAATATCCTGGAACTTTATGGGCAAAGGGAGGAGGTCTTTTGAAACCCGCTAGTCCTACAAAAAGTGATCTGAACTGGTGTCCTGAAGAAAGTAAGTATTAACCGATTAGACATGCTCGGCAAGGATTTTCAGTGCCCTATCTTTGATCCCTGTTATATAGATCTTAGATGGCAGGAAATGGAGAGACGATTATTTTTTGTGCCATTATAAAATGTCTTTTCGATGCGCTTCTGGGTAGTTTTAGAGGTTCCCAATAAAAGGCTATGAAAGAGGAGAAGGGAAGGAAACACACCAGAATCCTCTTTAGCGACATCCTTTTCTGTGCTTTCAGATCCCCCCCCCCCCCCAGGGGCATAGCTAGAGAGGAGTAGGGGGGGGGGGGGCACGTGCCAAGGTGCTGCAGGTTCGAATCTTTGCCCCAGGTGCCAGAAAGCCTGGCTACTCCCCCCCCCCCCCCCATCCAAACCAATGTTCTTTCACTCCAGGTTTTTAGTGACAGTACATCCAAGAAACATTGCTTCTCTGACAATACTAACATCTTCACCAATGGTTGTGGAATGTGTGTGATGTGGCTCCTGTTCACATGGGGCCCTTCACAGCTCATACAGTAAACTTGTTTCTGTCTTTTAACTCAATAGGATGCAGCTAGACAAATAATAGACAAACAGCATAGACAAATGGGGCTTCCTTTCTTTGAAGTGGACCAAAACCCACGCCCACGATTCCCTCCCCCTGGGGCATGCAAAATCGTGATGCCCTGCTGTGTGACATCCCCCAGGTTGCCCCATACACTTATCTTGTTTCCTGTTAGAGGGTAGCGGGGGATGCGGCCGCCAGCGCGCTCCGAGCTGATGGCCTTAGAAGAAGCCTTAGACGATGTGACGTCAGCAGCTCCAAGCGTGCAGATTGGACGAGCGGCCAAGCATGTGCCGTAGGACCAGGAAGAGATGAGGTAGCTTCAGCGATCTGGGGGTTTTCACACAGCGGGGCACCCCGATCAGGAAATGACCAAAACCCATGATAGTCAAAATCCTGGGTTTTGCCCCACTGTAAATGATGCCAAGGGAGCACAAAATAAAGTAGGGAAGCAACAATGATGTCACCCCCTTATGTTCTGGGCCCCGGTGCATCCCCTCAAGTTATGCCCCTGATTCTCGACATTCTTGGGCGTGACCTGATAACCCCCCCCCCCCCCCCAGTCAAGATTTAAGATTAGTCAGCCAGACCTCATTATTCCAAGCATGTGTTAGGGGCAACCAAGCGTTGGCCAGCAAAAACGTCTTTTTTCCCTTTAAAGAGTTTTTCAGCCAAGGTTATTAGACCATACCAAAAAAGGCTAAAAAGACTTAATCCGGTAAGCGTGTTCCCTAGATGGCATCCCAAATTGGGATTTCGCACAGCAGCAGCTTTCCTGTTTCCTTCCTGACAGCGATACAGGTCCGCATACATATATTGTTTGGTAACATATTTCTATATATGGCAAAGCACCAGTCTCCAAAGCCAAGGAGAAATCTCGACATTAAGCTTTCATACGCACCCTTCCTCATTCTGACATGGCTGTAAAATTTATCATTTCGGGCATCAGCGGGCACATATGGAAGGAAGCAGGGATGTGAATCTACAGCTGTACTAGAGTGAGGAAAAGTAAGCATGTGAATATAATCTAGGGCCCTCTTTTTAGCCTTAGATAGCAGGGCATCTAAAATCGGGATGCTTCATAGGAAAGTTATAGTGAGACTGAAAGCATTTTTAAACTAGTCTGGTTATAGTCAGTAACAGAACATCACTTTATTCAACCTCACTAGGTAAACCCCGGCACCAGATAAGAAGGGGCAGCAGCATCATACCGTCATTCTCATTTTCTGAGGTTAAAATATAGAAGAAAAAAGGTAAAAATAAAAGATAAAAAATAAAAACAGCAACTTACCAACCTCATAACATTGTGAATCAGTGGGAAAACGTTCCCAGTGTACAATACAAGGTGATAAGGCACAAACAAATGATACAGCCTGGAACAGCTGGTGCTTTGTAATATTTAGGAACACAAGTGATCCAATCGTTGCTCTTTGCAAACCTGTACCATCAAGTTTATGATTAGTTTAACTACATAAACTAAAGCCGAAAGCTGTCACAACTTACAACACAGGCTTTTTTACTTTATTATACTATAATGCTAGGATGTCAAAGCAATTTTTTAGACCCCATAAACAGTCCTCTAACTGCTCCTTTGTGTCGCTTTGATGGTTTTAAATTCATACTGAATGGAAAGTCATATTGCCAATGAAAAAAAAAAAGCAGAGTTCCAATAAAAAAAATGACTGAAGGTCCAGTCTACGACACCTCTGCACCCAGTGGCAGACTGGCACAAAAATCAGCCATGGATTTTACCTGCCCCTGGCCGGCATGAGACTTCCCTGCTGAGTCCCCCAACCATGATACCGGGGCTATTGCATTTAGGGCTGGGGTTCCTTGGATTGTGGGTACAGTGGGGCTGGGTACAGGGGGTTGAGAGGGAGACTAAGGGGGCAGGGACTGAATATGGGTGCTAAAAGTAGCAGCCCAACTGGTTCCAAAGCAGTGCGGCCCACTAGGCATTGTCCTGGGTCTCCCTAAGGCCAGGCTGCACCCCACAAACAATTAAAGGAGCTAGAAACTGGAGCAAAACTGAAAGATATAGTTAGTAAGGAAATCCTTTGTCTACTGCAAATCCTGCTAATAGGAAACTTTGGAGGGATATAACCTGCTGCAGCCTTAGAGGCCGATTTATTAATAGCGCCAGGTAGCGACAGATGAGCGACAGTAGCGTGATTTTCACAGCGCCCGCTAGTATTCGCTGTGCTTGGGCGTTGTTCGGCTGTTGACAGCGACTCAGTCGGTGTGCGGTAATGTTGAATACGGGGTTAGGAGTCGCTGTTTGACTGGGTCCGCGCTGTATGGGAGCGCCTGACAGCGAATGCTCATAGCGAACGGCTCCCAGCATATTCATTAACAATTCTCGCGCTGTGAAAAGCTTGTTTAAACCCCAGAGCGCTGGCGGCGATGGCTTAAAAGTAGTTTTTAACCCCCAAACATCCATATTTTTTCATTTAAAAATTAAACATGTTTTTCTAAACATTTTGTAATATGAATACATTAATATCAGACCTGTAATATCAATTCTGCACAATTTTTATTTTTTTAATATTTTTACCTTTAAAAAAAAATCTAACATTGCCGAAGTGGTCACAGAATTTTTGACATTTAAAAAAAAAAAAAAAACATTAATATCAATTAAATATGAATATTTAAAGATTGCTCCATTGAAATGCATTGGAGAGCGCCAGGTAGCGAGAGGTCATACCTGGCGCTGTGATGGGATTAGCAGCGGCGCTGTTCGTTGCAGTCCGCTACATGATGAATCCCGCGCTAGGTGACGCTCTCGCCGGCGCTAGCCTCATTTAGCGTGATAAATGCGTGATTGTGTCCGCCGCCTGGCGTTCTGGAGTCGGTAGCCGCCGATAGCTGGCGCTACCTGGCGCTAGTGAGACACTACCTGGCGCTATCCCTTGATAAATAAGGCCGTAACGTTCTCGCTAAACAACTGTGTGATGACAACTATGGAATGTATATGTGACTACTGAAGTGACATCTACTAATAAAGTGAGTAACTACTTGTTTAAGACACTGTCTCTCGTGGCGAATATGTGTCCTCTGCCAGCATCCCAAGCCAGTCAGCATCTGAGCCCAAGCAACCAGAACCCACTCCCCACACGCCTGAGTTTTAACCCGTCCGGCCACGTGTGCTACATATATAATGTTTTTGACTGGACTTCGCCTTACCCCTAATGCATGGGGCATCCACAGACCCCGCTGCACAACACTGCCTGATGCTCACCACTTCCACAATCCATAGACATCAGTGGTTTATATAAATGGTTGTCATGTAACCCAGGCCAGCGGGTGCTCAGTAATGTGTAAAGCTGCCAGGTAAACACAATAGGCTGCTGGAGGAACACAGAAACGATGAGCAATAGCTACCCAGTTTCTTTGCTCATGGGGGGGGGGGGGTGTGCAGCAGCTTGTCATGGGGGTGCAGCAAGACCAATATTCACCTCTTCTACATCTGCTGACAACAGGGTTTGCCGAGCTGGCGGGCACACATCGATGTGTAAGCAAGGAGGCTGCCTAAAGCCATGTGGGGCATGCAGCATGTCATGTCCCTTCCTGGCTCCCTTAGTCTGTGTGATAAGAATAGCTCCTCCCTTCTCCCCCTCAGCCATTTCTAGTTTGGCATCTAAGCAGTGCACACCTGCTGCTCCCTTCTGCAGCTACAGTCTTTTTACCTGCTGCAGTATGGGTTACATCACAAGTTTTCCTGCTGTATTAATAATACATGTCAAGATTCCTGCCATAAGAAGTGTTTTGCTGCAAGATTCTGTACTGAAATGAAGCTTTTGAAACGTATTCTACATAATCCATGAACAGCCAGGTAGGCTATCTGCCAAGCCTTATGGAGTAATGAAAACATCCATCACAGAGAATGTGGAGCTGTCTATAGGATTCACATTACTGCCATCTGGTGTGTCAGAATACAGCACATAAAAGAAGAGTAGAGCTGCCCGGTCTTGGCCAGGCCTGGTTGCAAATTGGGACAACCCCATACATTCACTGGCCTTTTTTTTGGGGGGGGGGGGGGGTCACCATCTGGGGGCAGTGATTGAAGAATTTTGCTGGGAACAGAGGTTTTACGTAAGAACAACCCTACACAGTCATACTGGTGGGAAGCCGGTCATCTGAGTTGTTGGAAGTCTTGCATCTAAAAGAGTATGTATAGGGAATGTATCCCATTGAATTTTACTTTTTAACCCTTTTTTTGTTTTTAAAAACTGCACATTGCACTGACTCACCCACAGAGAATGAAGACCTGACTTGCAAATGAGGAATTGTTGATGATGAGTTTGAGAGCGGCCTGGCTCCACATTGCGTTTGTAACCTCAGATGACAGAGGGGAATGAACTGTCAGCCAAAAAAGTGAAGGGAGCCATTATCTTTCCTCCCGCAGCTGCACCACACCCTGCCGCCTGTCAATGTCACCAGGAAAAGCAAGAAAACTATTCAGAGAGCTCGCTGCTGCCGACAGGCTGATTTTATGCTCACTGAGGCGTAGAAAGAAAAAGAAAAGGGATTTTTAAAGTGGTATACTGCAGCGATGAGAACTTTGAAATGGAGACCGGCTGGCTTAGCTCAAGGAACATCCAATATCATTATGGGAGCCATGGGCCTGTTGCATAAAGCTCCTATTCATCTAGAGCCTTGTTTTTAGGTGGGTGTGATGGACACCTCTGCTGAAGGAGTCTAAATAGATTTAGAATATTTGGACCTGAACCATGCCAGGTAACTCCATGTAGGGCCTAGTTCCACAAGTGAAGTGTGGCTGTCTAAATGTGCAGTTTTTTTTTTTGCTCTAGTCAGCTAGGAAAAGTATCTCTCTAATTCTGGCAGCGGAGTAACCAGGGCTGGATTAAGTGTGGGGGAGGCCTCTGGGCACAAAATCTGGTGGAGGCCCCAGACACAGATTTTTTTTTCCTTTAAAATAATAGTCCAGCCAAGTAACTGATTGGTGGTTGTCTGGCACCTGCCTAATTACTGGAATGTCAGATCCAGTCCCTTGTGCCACCCTTGTGCGGGTGCGTGCTGCTCGGGAACTCCTACTTTGCCATTCTGGGTGGGGGGGGGGTGTAGTTGCCCAGATGGTTCAGCAGAAAACAGTTCCCTGCATTGAGATGCCAGTGGCTGTGCTTGGTGGCTTATGTGCAGTGAGCTGCCGCTGCTTTGCTGCTCTAGACTCTCAGTCCAGAGGGCGTCGGCCCCTTAAGAGAGGTGCCACATGACTGGCCTGAGCTCCTATCGGGAGCTGGACCAGTCGGCCAGTGAGAGTTGGGGGGAGGGAAGAGGGGTTTCTCTATATAGAGGCTAGGAAGTCCCTCCCTCTCCCTCTTTGACCCCTCGTCCTCCCGGCGTTGGACAGACCCACCCGCCCTCCCCTTTGTTGGGTTAATTTTGCGATTTTGTTTCTAACGACAGGGTATATGTATTGTTCTGTGTGGGGTGTAATTTATGTAAAAAAAAAAATATATATAAAAATAATAAATATATATATATATATATATATATATATATATAATTTTAAAAAAGCTTGAAGTTTTAGGCTCTGGCAATATCGTTCTTTTAATCATTCTGTTGTAAAAAAATATAACAGAATGTAGTACTGAGGCGAAGAGACGCGGCTGTTTTTTTCGCCCGGGAAAACGAGCCAGGATGGCCAGCGTAGGGGCGAGGATGGCTACATTTTGGGGTAGCCATGCTTTTTCATTTTGCACCCTGGTACTTAGCCCTGTTGAGCTCTGAGCCTAACGGAGATCGCGACTGAGCTTAAGAAAAATGGCTTCCGCTTATTCAGGTGCATCAAGGATTTACTGCTCGTCAATCTCGCAGGCTTAGTTTGGTTGGTTGCCCCTCAGACTCGATCAAGGGGTTTGGAGATTTTGTGTTGTCTTGTATTTATTTGTTCAGCTGTGGCCGAATAAAATCATTCCAAAGATTTATACGTTGTGCAGTGTTGAAGGGAGTTGGGAGAACAGCGGAAGATAACAGCTCTAGTCTAGTCATGCCCTGTGGAGGCTTTGGCTGCAGGTTGGCAAAAACAAAAAAGGCTTGGCCAGGCACGGGCTTGGCCGGGGGCGCTCCCAACCACCGCCTATAGCTTAGTTGCAGGCCCCACGGCTGTCAGACCAAAGACTGAAAAGCATCCTGGACCAGACCATAACCCAAAGGTTGGTGGAGGCCCACTTTGCAGGGCCAGTGGTGGAGGCCCCAGGCGGCGCCCCTCTCAAAATCCAGCCCTGGGAGTAACTATAGGAGATATATTTGCGCCAGGGCCTGGAAGATTGGGGGCCAGTGTTCTTTTACCTACACCTTATTTATCAGATTTGTGTCTCCTTGAAATCATGTAATGGAAAAAGAAGCACCAATTGTCTGTTTCAGTCTTTAGTTGGAAAAAGGGGCCATGAGCTGGTCACATTTAATGTTTGCACCAGGGCCCTGTTACATTTAGTTATGCCACTATATTCAGGTCTAAATTATGAGGGTGTAGTTTAGATTATGGCATGGGCTCACCTCTGGAAGAGAATCGGACCTGTGCTGAAGCTCATGTGGGTCAGTACAGCTGCAGGGATGAAGGCTGGCCACCAAGCCTGGGTTACCAGCCAATATAACTGGTGCATTGAGCTAGTAGCCCAGAGCGGAAGAGGCCTTTATAAAAAAATATAAAAATAATTAAAATAAAGACATGTAATTACTGCTATACATGTCTGACAAAGCCAATGTTAATTGGCATAATCCCAAGTTTAATGTGCCAAGGACCCGAATCCGAAGCTCATCACTAAAGCCCGGCATATAAAAATACTGTTAGTTACAGCACAGTGACAATCAATTATAATTCAGGCTAAAGTTTTTCGCAATATTTCCAAACCTTTTCTGGCAGGATGAAATAAAACCCCAAATTTTGCCCTCCAGCAAGAGGAAGTGAAACAAAGCTTGGCTGCCAAGGTAAAAGGGAACAAGAGGAACACAAGAATGACGCCTAATAACTCTACTGTACTCATTGTTCTAGAACACAAAAGCCTTGTAATGAGGGAATAAGGTTGCGAGGACCAGATGCGCTATTGCTAAAACTCCAGCAGCGTTCTCTGCACTTTTGTTGGCTGTAACTTTGTAAGAGAATGTTACTGAAATCTTCACTGGAGGAGACCTCTGCTGAGAAAGCCATATTTACAGCTCAAGTGGGCAACTACGACGTCATTTAAGGAAAAAACTCCTCAATGGCTTAACTAAATCTTTCGTGTGGTCACTAGAACATGGATAATCATGGTGGAGTCTCAGAGGGCACCTTTGTGGGTACACTACCCCCGAGGCCAGAATGTGAGCATCCAGACATCTAAAAAATTAATATATTACAGTAAATGTAAGCACCTCTCCTATAGGCCCTAAATATTATAGGAAGAAGTGAAAGCGCAGATCTTCCTCCCGGTCTCTAAAAAATATTGGGCAGAAGGTGGGAAGACCTCAGGTATCTGCAGCTAGGGGCTGAAACTCATTCCAAAGACCCAGAATGCAGGAGCCTGGTAAGCATAACTCTTCCAAAGCCCACGCTGCACTCCCATCCCAGTAGAATAGGGCATCTAAAAATGTATTAAAGAGGAACTTTGCAGGCCATGGAGGATAGTTCCACTCCTTGGAGCATCCCAAATTGTGATCCATGTTAAAGCAAGGCCAATCAGCATTCTTGTTCTCACCCGAGTCTGCACCATGGAAGCCACAGGAAGGGGAGTGTATCAGGTGACCCGGAGGGGGGGGGGATCCACACAGTGGGGCATCCTAATTCGAGGGGGGGACGCCAAATAGAGGAACAAAACCCCAAAAAAGAGTCAAAATTGGATGTGTTGTTCCTCTATAAGTGGCGGTGTAATGGGCCCAGACACCTTCCCAGGATTGCCCAGTGCCAACACTGACCACATGGAACGAAAGCCCCCAAATTTTTGCAGCAGATTACCACAAATAGCACTCATAATCGGTCTACTTATTCTGGACTGCATGTGGCAACATTTTGGTGACCTAACATTACATTTCCTAGTAATAGGTCACTGACGATTGTATAGCCAACCCACAGAGTGAAAATTGACACGGCATGCTTTCGCCAAACTTTTGGCTGGGCCCTGCATCATTCTCATGGGCTGTTGAGGATACATTTACTTGCCCCATGCAGGTATCTGGGTCCTTCTTTAGGGGAAAACCCCTAACAACCCAGATTTCACACAAACTAGTGCACTTCAATTTGCCAGGGAAAAGTTGAATAAGTGGTCAAACCAATAAATCGGTAAACCAGCCAATTGTTGGAGATCTGCTAGACATGGCCTGTTGGTGACCCTTGAAGATAGTTTTGAGCACCCCTCAGTATCTGCACCTAGGGGCTGAAACTCATTCCAAAGACCCAAAACGCAGGAGCCTGGTAAGAATAACTCTATCAAAGCCCACGCTGCACTCCATGCCTTCCATCCCAGTAGAATATGGCCCCTAAAAAATGTTTATTGTAAATGTTAATTAAAGAGGAACTTTGCAGGGCCATGTAGTCTAAAAGACTTCAGGGCTGTTCGAGTTCCACTCCTTGGGGCATCACAAATCGGGATGCCCCGCTATGTAAAACCACCCTGAAGCCCTGATACATTCACCTTCTTTTGGAGCCCTCAAAGCGTGTCCGCGCAGTGGGCACATCCACGCTCTCCGTTGCCCGTGCACACGCCCTTTCGAAATAGGCAGTGTGGGCACACCATAACAAGAGTGTGAGTGGGGAATGTGGCTGGCAGCGCATTCTCCTCCTGTCCTATAGCGGGATGGCCCACTGTGTGAAACCCCCAGGGTCACCAGTTAACTCGCCTTTCCTAGTGGCTCTCACGACACTGCGATGGTCAGCACTGCTCCCTGGTAGCTTTTGATCTGAGCACGCACGCTCTGGTGCCCAGGCATTCAGATAGGTTGTGCATGGCTGCGGGCACGCTCAAATCAAAAGCCAGGGATACGGCCAACCGGCTGACCTACGGCATCTGGGAATCTTGAGATCAGCCAATCAGTGATTTCAAAATTGCTGAGTGGACGTGGGCGTGGCCTCTGTGGTGGAAAACCAGGCCAACGCAGAGGAAGCACCATCACCAAAGGCAGGGGCTGGGGGCACGGAATGCCCCAGAAGTATTTTAATCCACTTTAAGGGGTCAATTCAGCAACAACTTTTTGTACCCGGTACTGATCCTTATTTCTCACCCCATCAACTCTGGCACAAGTACAGGATTAGGATAGAAGAGCAAGGTCCCCGGGCTTCAGGAATCCTGCACAGCAGCCTCCCTTTGCCCAACTCCCTCAAACCACCCAAAAGAACCAGACAGATGAGCATGCTGGTAAATGTAGTCCAGGACAGATGGGAACATAGGGGGAGATTGGGAGGGGAAAATGATCATCGAATAGAGAAGATTCAAACAAATGTAAAATACATTTGTTCTTTGTACTTAATGCAAATCCGGAGTTCTACTTTAAGTAATGAGCGCATTTTTTTTTAACTATCTTCTACAGGCAGTGGGATGAAAGCCTCCTGGCAGGGAAGGGGGAGGAGGGGAGGCAGGGTTACATGTGCACATTTTATTTTGCAGCAATTAGAAGAACAATCTGGGCTTAATGCTTCCATGGCTTATTTCTCCCAAGAACTAGGTCAGTCTTAATCATCCCCGGGCTAGGCCAGCCTCACAATGAAGAAAGGGTTAGCGACAAGTAAAGCTTATTTTTCCCTGTGAGGATGGGGTACATCACTTGTTTTATTTTCTTCCCTTAATAAAAGCAGGTAACATCATTCTTGGTTACCACCAATTTCTGTTCTATGGAGGTGGAGACGGGGGGTCTATAATCTGGGTGCTGTTACACATGCTATGATCAGTGACCGACTTTCAGGTAGAAAGACATGTCTATTGGCTACTCATTGCACTTTCCCTATTTGGAACAACAGCTATAATAGACTTTATACGGAGTTTATATCAAGCTTGCATGGGCTAATGTTACTCAACTTCTGAATTGATAACTGTAATCATTCTTTGGGTCCACAAAAGGAAAATCATTCCTGGAGTCCACCAGAAAAAAAACATTCCTGGGGTCCACCAGTAAAAATAATTAATGAGGTCCACCAGAACAAAAATAATACCTGGGGTCCACCAGAAATAAAATCATTACTGGGCCCCACCAGAGGAAAATCATTCTTGGGGTCCACCAGAAGGAAATCATTCTTGGGGTCCACCAGAAGGAAATCATTCTTGGGGTCCACCAGAAGGAAATCATTCTTGGGGTCCACCAGAAGGAAATCATTCTTGGGGTCCACCAGAAGGAAATCATTCTTGGGGTCCACCAGAAGGAAATCATTCTTGGGGTCCACCAGAAGGAAATCATTCTTGGGGTCCACCAGAAGGAAATCATTCTTGGGGTCCACCAGAAGGAAATCATTCTTGGGGTCCACCAGAAGGAAATCATTCTTGGGGTCCACCAGAAGGAAATCATTCTTGGGGTCCACCAGAAGGAAATCATTCTTGGGGTCCACCAGAAGGAAATCATTCTTGGGGTCCACCAGAAGGAAATCATTCTTGGGGTCCACCAGAAGGAAATCATTCTTGGGGTCCACCAGAAGGAAATCATTCTTGGGGTCCACCAGAAGGAAATCATTCTTGGGGTCCACCAGAAGGAAATCATTCTTGGGGTCCACCAGAAGGAAATCATTCTTGGGGTCCACCAGAAGGAAATCATTCTTGGGGTCCACCAGAAGGAAATCATTCTTGGGGTCCACCAGAAGGAAATCATACTTGGGGTCCACCAGAGGAAAACATTCCTAGGCTCAAATTTTTAGCTAGATTGAAATAACGCAAGTCCACTCTTAATTATGTTGTTGCATAATATAAAAAGTGCAATATTACAGCTGTTAAAGTCTGAGATGTGTCGCCACAGTTCCCACTTTTGGGGGGGGGGGGGGGGGGGTGCAAATTTTTGGATATCTGGATCCTTCTATTTCATAGTGGGCCAAAATCTGGGATTTTTACTATCCTGCGTTTTGTAGACCGGGAGCCCACTGTGTTTTTTCTTGGTAAACATAACATACTTTGGAATAAGGAAAAAGCCTGAGAACCAGTAAAAGTTACTGAAGAATTCTACAGAAGATTGCATTCCTACATACAAGGTTCTACATTTGGTGGTTATGCTTTTTATTCAGCATATCTTTATGCCCACCAGCTGAAAAAAATAAGTTATTTGCCCCCAAAAAAAGCAATTCTGTGAGTACTCGTCTGTAGAATTGTTTTTGTATGGCACGGCCTGCTTCTGTATTCATAACATTCATAACAGTTAAGTTATTCCGCCACAAGGTGGCGCAGTGGTACTGCAGAAAGCTGTGGCATCTCCCGGCTCCCTATAAAAACGGGATTAACCATAGAGTTCCCCAGCGTAGACAAGCAGTGAGACAAGAAGCCGGGAGAGAATAAAGTAAAAAATGTGAAAAAGGTAAAAACCCCAATTAACTTGGAACAATCACCAAAAAGAGGCAACCAAGAATAATGATAACAAGGGTGGGCGAAGTGGGCCGTGCCATGCAAGAACAAAAACAATTCTACAGGTGAGTACTCACAGAATTGCTTTTCTTGCTTTCTTTATTGCATGGCACGGCCCGCTTCAGTATTCATAACAGTTGGGACATCCAAAAATAAATATATTGACGGAGATAAGGCTGTGGCTGACCATCTGAATAGCTACTTTTGTTCGGTATTTTCAGATAGTAGCAGGCATGGCCATAGCACAGCATCCTGCTGGGAGGGCACAGCTCCGGAGTTTCTGGAGGCTGATGTCCTATCCGAGCTGGCACATCTAAAGGTAAGTAAGGCGATGGGTCCAGATGGAATCCACCCCAGAGTTCTAAGGGAACTTAGGTTTGTGATTGCAGCCCCTCTGACTGATTTACTTACCTATTCCCTTTCAACTGGTGAGGTTCCAGATGATTGGATAATGGCCAATGTCGTACCAATCCATAAAAAGGGGAGTAGAGAAGAAGCCAGTAATTACAGGCCAGTTAGTTTAACATCTATAGTAAACACTCTTAAAAAAAAACAGATAATTTCCCATCTAAAAATTAATGACCTATTGGACCCAAAACAGCACGGCTTTACTGAGGGCAGATCATGTCAGACCAATCTTATTAATTTCTTTGACAATGTCACTAAAGTGTTAGATGAAGGTGGTGCTGTGGATATCGCCTATCTGGATTTTAGCAAAGCCTTTGACACTGTACCACATAAGGAGCATAGATAAGTTATTGAAGGTAGGACTCAATCCCTGGATAGTTCAGTGGATTTCCAGTTGGCTGAGGGATCGGTATCAGAGTGTTGTTGTAAATCGTGTGCAATCTGAACAAAGGCGAGTTACAAGTGGTGTGCCGCAAGGCTCTGTCCTGGGCCCCATTCTTTTTAATATATTTGTAAGTGACATAGGAGAAGGCTTGGTAGGAAAAGTTTGTCTGTTTGCTGATGATACAAAGGTTAGTAATAGGGTGGATATTCCTGGAGGTGTCTGCAGCATGGAAAATGATTTAGCTTTACTGGTAAATGGTCAAAACTGTGGAAACTAGAGTTTAATGTCTCTAAATGTAAAATCATGCACTTGGGTAGAAGGAATCCCTGCTCTGAGTACCGTATGGGCAGTACTGTGTTAGCCAGGGCCTCGGAGGAGAGAGATTTAGGGATACTGATTACTGATAGCTGCAAGATGAGTGGACAGTGTAACCAGGCAGTGGGAAAAGCAAGCAGGATGCTCGGCTGCATAGCTCGAGGCATCACCAGTAGGAAGAGGGAGGTTGTGATGCCGCTGTATAGAGCCCTGGTGAGGCCACAGCTAGAATACTGTGTGCAGTTCTGGAGACCTTACCTGCAAAAAGACATTATTCAAATAGAACGGGTCCAAAGGCCGGCAACGAAAATGGTGGAAGGACTTAAACTTAAAACTTATCAGGAGAGACTTAAAGAACTTAATTTGTACAATCTGGAGGAAAGAAGGGAGAGGGGGGACATGATTGAGACCTTTAAATATGTGAAAGGATTGAATAAGGTTCAGGAGGGAAGTGTTTTTAAGAAGAAGCTTAATGATAGAACAAGGGGGCACAACCTGAAGCTAGTCGGGGGGAAGACCAGGAGCAATGTTAGAAAATATTATTTTACAGAAAGAGTAGTAGATGCTTGGAACAAACTTCCAGCAGAGGTAGTTGAAAAATCAACAGTCACTGAATTTAAACATGCCTGGGATAAGCACACATCTATCCTAAGATAAAGAGAACATACAGTATACACATAAGGGCAGACTAGATGGACCGTATGGTCTCCTTCTGCCGTCAACCTTCTATGTTTCTATGTTTCTATGCGGTCCATCTAGTCTGCCCTTATGTATATACTGTATGTTCTCTTTATCTTAGGATAGATGTGTGCTTATCCCAGGCATGTTTAAATTCAGTGACTGTCGATTTTTCAACTACCTCTGTTGGAAGTTTGTTCCAAGCATATACTACTCTTTCTGTAACATAACATTTTTTTAATACCATCCTGCACAACCTGGATGTGTATGGCTGTGTAAATTTAAAGCTAATCCTTGGCATTGCACCCTTAGCGTTTCTAAGGGGCTTGGATGGCACAGAGACATAAATAGATTATTTGCATAACTCCGCCTGATGCAAGGATTGATGGGTAATGCTATCTGTCCGTGTATTGGGTACTGTGCAAATACTTTCCATTCTAGGAAAGCTCCTCTTTTCCTTTACCTGAGTAGAGGTTTTTTTGGTCTCTTTAGCCCCCCCCCCATATTAAGCCTAACATGGGTCTCTCCACATACTGGCTCGTGACTCTTTTGTAACACAACATTTTCTAAGCTTTATTCTGATTCCCCCCCCCCCCCCCCCCCACAACCCAGTCTAGCTTCAGGTTGGGCCCCTTGTTCTTTCATTAAGTTTCTTCTTAAAAACACTTCCCTCCTGAACCTTATTTAATCCTTTCACATATATAAAGGTCTCAGTCATATCCCCTCTCTCCCTTCTTTCCTCCAGACTGTATAAATTAAGTTCCTTAAGTCTCTCCTGAGTTTCAAGTTCAAGCCCTTCTACCATTTTTGTTGCCCATCTTTGGACCCGTTCTATTTGAATAATGTCTTCTTCCAGCCCACAAATAGTTAAAAGCCGGATCCATTTTCCTTGCAACCCCTCAGGACAAGCAGCAAGGTAATGAGCTGCAATGGAAATAGTTCTTGAATAGAAATTCAAATTCCACTTGTCCTCCGTGTGCCAAACTAGTAGCAAGGTCATCCAAGTCATAAAAAACCCTTCATGCTGCCACAGCAAGAACAAAGCCCAACCATACAGAACTCTATGAGGAATAGAAAGGCATCTTCTTAAAGTGGACCAGGATTTTCACTATTCTAGGTTTTGGTCCACTCCCCCAATGAGGGGTGCCCTGCTATATGAAACCCCCCAGATCACCCGCATCAACTCACCTCATCGTGGTCCTACGCCGCATGTGCGGCTGCTTGTCCAATCAGCGCGCTCGGAGCCGGAATATGCAGGAATATGGGCTAATAATAAGGGCCTCTGGACCCTTGACAGGTTCCCCTGAATTGTCACGATGGAATTTCTTAATAAGAATTTTGTACATCTTTGTACATCTTTTGCTGCAACCCAACATCTCTCCTCTGGACCATAGCCAACCCAGTCAATCAAATATTGCAACGAATTACGGACCTTACGCGAGTCAAGAATCTTGTTTCATATTCTGGTTCGTTATCAACTAGAATTGGTGACAAGGACGGAAGTGGTGCATTTTTAGCTGGTTTTAGCAGCGACACATGAAAAGAGTTTGGGATTCTCGTGGTTTGTGGACGTTGGACCTTAAAGGTTACATTGCTTAATTTCTGAGTAATAGGGAATGGACCAATAAACTTGGGTCCTAACTTACTGGAAGGTTGCCGGAGAGAAATGTTTTTAGTAGAAACCCAAACGAGGTCCCCAACCTGCGGGTTCGAGACCTGCGGCGATCGGCAATTTTTTTGTATTTCTTTTAGAGTCTCCTGGACGCGGGTCCAGATGTTCTTCCGCTCTTGGAGCCACTCTTCTAATGCCGGTAAATCGGAAGGGGACCCTGAGAGAGAGGAAGCTCTGGGATTTTTCCCAAAATTGCAGAAAAACGGGGACACTTTGATTCACTCGGCGCATTATTGTATGCAAATTCAGCAAAGTCAACGAATTCTGACCACTGTTCTTGAGCGTCAGAAATGTAACACCGTAAGTACTGTTCAAGACTTTGATTGGTTCTCTCAGTCTGCCCATTGGTTTGAGGATGGTATGCAAACGACAAAGATATCTGAATACCCAACCGCAAACAGAAGTTCTTCCAGAAACGCGAAGTAAATTGTACACCCCGATCGGAAACTATATTAGACGGTATGCCATGGATATGGAAAATATGTGAAATAATTCCCTGTTCTCCACATCTTAGTTCTGCTCAGCGGCACTAAACTTCTGCGAGAAGTAGGCACAGGGATGCAAATGCTCAGGATGGCCAGAGTATTGTGATAAAACTGCCCCCACACCCAACTCGGAAGCATCTACTTCAATGACAAAAGGCTTGTTTACATCAGGGTGAACCAAAACAGGCGCTGAGGTAAAGGCCTGTTTCAAAGTCAGGAAGGCCTCATTGACGGACGGTGACCAGTTTTCAGTAAAGGCGCCCTTACGGTTAAGGTTAGTAAGAGGAGCCACAACATGGGAAAAGCCCCTGATAAAGCGTCGATAGAAATTTGCGAAGCCTAAGAAACGCTGTACCTCTTTCAATGTCTTGTGTTGAACCCAATCCCGCACTGCCGAAACCTTCACCGGATCCATCTCCAGACCCTGGTTAGAAATTACATACCCCAAGAAGGGAACAGTGGTGACCTCGAACATGCACTTAGAAATCTTGGCATACAAGTTATTCTCTCAATTTTTGAAGAACCAATTTCACATGATGCCTATGCTCAGACAATGAATTAGAAAAAATGAGGATATCGTCTAAGTAAATGACCACAAATAAATTATCACGAAAAACACAATTTACGAAGTCTTGGAAGACGGCTGGAGCGTTACAAAGGCCAAAGGGCATGACCAGATATTCATAATGGCCGTCCTTTACGTTAAATGCCATCTTCCACTCATCCCCCTGCCGAATACGAATCAAGTTATAGGCCCCTTTTAAATCTAATTTGGAGAAGATCCGAGCGCCAACAACTTGATTAAATAAATCCCCAATCAAAGGTAGGGGATACCGTTTTTTTATAGTGATTTTGTTCAAGGCCCTGTAATCTATACAAGGTCTCAGACCGCCATCTTTCTTTTCCACAAAAAAGAACCCTGCCCCCGCAGGCGAAGTTGAGGGGCGGATAAACCCTTTACTCAAATTCTCAGAGATGTAATCCCTCATTGCTTGCTCCTCAGGCCGGGTAAGGTTGTAAATTTTACCTCTAGGAGGAATAGTCCCAGGGAGCAACTCAATGGGGGCAGTCATAGGCCCAATGTGGGGAAAGGGTGTCAGCTGAACATTCGCAAAAGACGTCAGCCCAATCGGCGTACAGCTGAGGTAACCCTTGGGGCAACATCTGGAAACTTCTGAGGACAGTGGGAAAACAATGACTCAAACAGAAGTTACTCCATTTAACTAATTCCCCAGCCTGCCAGTCTAAAATGGGGTTGTGGAGTTCCAACCAAGGGTATACCAACACCACCGGTGTTTCAGGGCAATCAAAGATGAAGAATGCAATGAACTCAGAATGGGAAGACCCAACAACTAATTTGAGAGGTGGAGTCTTAGTATTGACCGAACCCCCCTGAATGGCCTTCCCATTAATGGCCAGGACCTGAAGAGATTTCCCAAGGGGTACCAATGGAATCCCCAAGGTGGAGATCATGCTCCTATCCAGGAAGTTGCCTACAGCTCCACTATCTACAAAAGCGGAAACTGACTGTCTGTAAGAGCCCCAGGAAAGGTCTAAGGGGATTAACATTTTATTCAAGCGAGAGTAGCAAACAGACTCACCTAGACCAGCACTCTCCCCCTGATCTAGGCGTGAAAGTTTCCCGCCGAGTTCCCCTTGTTAGGACAGGATCTAGCAAGATGTCCCAGGTTCCCACAATATAAACATAACCCCAGGGAGCGTCTACGTTGCTTCTCGTCTTGGGAAAGGCGAGTTCTCCCAACCTGCATGGGTTCCTCCTGAGAGGAAGAAGGTGTAGTTAGGGTTTTGGAAGGGCTTAAAAGATGTGGGAGCCCTAGCTCTCTCCCTAAGGCGATGGTCTATCTCAATGGTGACCTGCATTAATTGGTCTAGATCTGAAGGTGGAGGAAAATTCACCAGCCCATCTTTGATGCTCTCAGAAAGGCCCACCCGGTATCGGCTACACAAAGCAGGGTCATTCCACCTGGACTCCACCGCCCAATGGCGGAACTCAGCGCTATAATCCCCCGCCGTATTCCGCCCTTGCTTCAGGGCCCGAAGCCTGTTTTCGGCTGTAGACTGTTGCTCCGGGTCAGCATATGATACGCCCATAGCTAGAAAAAAGTCCGTAACAGAATGCAGGGCGGCATCATTGGGAGGCAAACTGAATGCCCAAGACTGAGGATCTCCTTGTAACAGGGAGATTACCAAACCCACCCGCTGGGTCTCAGTGCCCGAAGATACGGGCCTCAACACGAAGAAAAGCTCACGAGTTCTTGAAATTAAATAACTTGGCACGGTCTCCATAACATTTTTCTGGTAGCGGGACCTTCGGCTCCAACATATGAGGTGGTGCAGAGGATGCAGGAATCTGTCTGGTTTCTTGTGTGGCCACTCTTTGAGCAAGCTGATTAATAGCAGTGGCCATGGCCTGCACTTGCTGTACCAAGTCATCCATGGTTTGGGCCTGTGATAATGTCACGCTCGGGTACTCCGCTGGACCGGGACCCAGGTAAGTGAGTTCTGACAAGCATATTGCACCTGTATAGGTCGGTATTCTCCTGCTCAAATATTGTCCAGTCTGTACAGTCCAAACAAGCCTGTAATTCTGGTTTTGCCTCCGGCGACCATTTCTTAGTCATCCTGACTGAGGATTTGGTAGTTTTAGGATGCTGTCGGTACGTTGGAATCAGGTGTAAAAGATGATGGTTGGAGAAACCCACAGGAGCTTCCTTTCCCAATCAGTGATCTTGTCCACTAGAATATCTAGTTCTTTCTTCACTGGGGCTTGTGGAGGGATATAAACACCTACTAGGGTGTGTGATGAGAATTTCCTTGGGGCGTAGAAGGGTCTGTTATTTATGGTCAGGTACTCAGGTGGGGAGAACAATATTTTCCCAGCAAATTGACTTTGCACCACCTGTTGACATAGAAACATATACCCCCACCCATTTCCCTGTGACTTTGAGACCACAGTCAGCCCAAAAGATGCTATGATCTGGGATTTGTAGAGCCTCATAAGGAACGGGCTCATTAAGCCATGTCGCTGTAAAACAGAGCACAGCCAAGCTAGATATGTCCCATCGTCTGCTAGAAATTAGTTGTAATTCTTCAATTTTGTTAGTTAGGGATCTCAGATTTGACAAGTGCACAGATGGTGGTGCGGTCCAGAATCACCTCCTCCTTGGCCTTACTAAACCCCCTTTTCTCTCACCTCTTTTCTTCTGATATTTACATCCACTAAAATTGAAGGAGTTGATGTGACCCCATACCAACGATGTGAGTTTGCCTCTGAGCTTCTCGGTAGCATGTTGAAACTCTAGTAGCACCTTTGTTAATATTCCTGCTATTTCAAGTTAAAAACAATCCATTTCCAGTGCAAAGTTAAACCAGAGGGGCAACAAGGAGCACAGATCTAGTAATAGGTCTTGAGCATATTAGTGTGTGGGGGTGTAGGCAGGGGTGAGTTTATAATCTCTGGGGCCCCAAGCAAAGTCATGACTGGGGGTCTTAATCAAAAGGCATTTTTATATAACAAAATACAAGAGGAACAAATGACGGAGAGTAGTTGCTTTCTTTCTCATGTAGCCTCAGCTCTGTCAGCATCACCAGTATTACACCACTATTACACGCAGGCCGCTTCCAGAGAGGAGGGGGTTGCGAGGTGGCAAAGCATGCCACTGGGTGAAGGACAAGGAAGCCCTATCAACTTCCTTGCCATTTTACCAGTTGCAGTACAGAGTTAACCCTGAGGGGGGCAGAGAGAGATCTCACAGGAAGTCCCCAAACATATTAGTTGTGAGGACAGAGGCCAGGAGCTCCTCATTAGCTAGGAGAGCGGATGGTCTGACAGGGCAGGTCAGTCCGAAAGATAGTACATCTGACCAATGAGTTTATTATCCAGAAATAAATGATCAAAAACCAGTGAGTATATCAGTGTGTGGTCCAGAAATCAAAAAACCAAATCAAAGGTCCACAAGGTCACACAAGTCGATGGTGTTAGTGTTGTGTGTGTGGGCTCTAGACTAGTCTAGCTTTTCTTTAGCCAAGTTTGCCCAGCTCCCTCACACTTTCAATCTGTGCCCCGCCGCCGCTCACCACCGATGCAGCAGCTGTCACATCTCCTGCAGTCGCCGCGGCGGGCTTCCTCCAATGTAGCAGTGGGAGATAGTCTCTGAGCCGTCAAAAACAGTAGCTTAAAATATAGCATTTACTTTTGCTAGTTATAATTCAAAATCCACGGTGATAGCGAAACAATAACAAGTAGGTGAATTTATAACAGTGTGACATGTTTGGGGGGTGTAGCCTCATTAGTCATACCCAACCTACTTAACCTTCCTAAGTGACCAATCAGGACTGGCACTCCTGTTGGAGGGTTTGATGTTAGACCCCAGGGTACAAGACAACACTCTAACAACAATCTAAATGAATCTGAAAGCATAATTTCAAAGATGATTCATGCCCATAGCCAGGGCTGGCTCCAGGTTTATGTGGGCCCTTGGGCAGCATAGTCTCAGGGGGCCCCTTTGTGGTGAAGAATCGCGTCACATCACTGAGGGACGTCCCCAATCTGGATGCCCCCTAAGAATTATGCTATTTGGACCAAAACTCTGGTTTTGGTCTACTTTAAAGTGCACCAAACCTTTTTGAGTCTAAACGAATCTAGATTCTCCTGATTTTGGATGCCCCTGTGTGTGACCCCCCCCCCCCTTTGTTCAATAATTTCCTGGAACTGGTGTATACTCTGTGGGATCACCAGTTTGAGTTAGCGACCAAACCAGGGGGGTTCTTTCACAAACATGGGCATCCCAAATTGAGATGCCCCTGTAAAGCGGACCAAAACTCAGGGGTGGAATTGCTTGCATAGTGGGTATCCCAGGGGGTTTCACACAGTAGGGTATCACAGATTGGGATGCTCCAGGGATAGGAAATCAGCTGCGGTGGGCAACTTAAAAGCAGAACAAAACCCAGCATTTCCTCTCCTGGAAACTAAATCCAGATGCCCCATTGTGTGGAAGCCCACCATTCAAGGAGATGTGGGCATCAGCTGTGGTGGTGCCAGCTGCCGTTGCACACCGCAAAGCCCAGCCCTGTCAGTGGTCACCCCGATGGCGGGGGCCCCCAGCAGCTGCCACGCCTCGCCAGGTGCTGACACCGGCCCTGCACATGGCCAAGGAATGCTCAGGCGGGCAGCACAATTTCTTCAGCCAAGAATTTGCAGATGTGTCCATATTGTGCTGGGGGTGAGGAGGGCAGCAGGGTAGGATGAAAGTGGATTGTGTTTATCCAGCCAGTCACATGATGAAAGCAAATACAATGGCAGAAGGTCTTTCATTGCAGTTGTTAGGCAGGGGGGGGGGCTGAAAAATTAGCTAGGTTATAATGATCTTCACAGCAGAAAATAGAGGCAGGCCAAATAGCCTTCATCTGCTGCCAACATCCCTGTGAAATGCTAAATAGACAATTGTGGCCTAGTGAGCCATTTGCCTAATGATTCGCTCATGATTGAAAGACTGGGAGGGATCCAAGTGAATTTTCTTTTTAATAAAGAGAACAAATGAGTATAGAGGGATGCATGGGAGGAAGGTAAATAAATCCCCAGCACTAAGCAACATGTTTATTAACAGGTCTGATATGTACTATGTATGACCAAACAGGTGATGCTAAGTTCATTGCCAACATGTGCCAGGCCCAAAGTCAGTGCCTAAAGGGCAACTCTGCATTCAAAACAGATAAGCCCATTGATGGAGAAGCCTTTTGGATGACCGTCAAAACACCTTCAGCATCATTTAATGAAAAGTCCAAATGTCATGGATTTCTCAATGGAGAAATCCTCTATTAAAGAGTGACCAGAAATTCGAGAACTGCGAGACAGAGATACTATGAATATGCAGCAAACTGTGTTTAATTGTGACAACCAGTGAACAACACACACATCAAACAAGCTGCTGTACATATATTACATGTGGAGTCAGAGTGCATACATACAAGATACAGGTTCAGATTCAAGTTCAGATTCAGAAGTCCAAAGACAGAGTCCGGGTAGACAGTTCAGAAGACAGATTTAATGCTGATCCACTAGCTAAATGGGTGGATCAGCTTATATAGAGCAGGAAGTCCCACATGTGCTGGCTGATTAACAACACCTCTGAAGGACAGAGCCATCTGCTGGTGAAGCGGCATATAGCAGGGGAACTCAAGCTGTGGAGGAACTCCAGACCTGACACCAAACCTTTAAAAGACTATTCCCCAGCATCTAAAACTAATATATTTTACATTTTTAGCCATTTACTTTTTAATTCTTTTCCCCGCTGGGCTCCAACTCTGTTCAGGACATGGACGTCCCCATCTTGCCACAGAAGCATCACATACTGAGGAGCAGAGAGGGGGGCAAAAGTGCAGGGGGCGGGATTATAGCTGTGCTTTGCTCAGACAGAGCAGAGCTGGGGTCAGGAAAAGGACAGCAATCCCAGAATGCAGAGCAACACAGTCAGCAGACACTTCCTGTTTGCAGACAGCCTGAGACTCCATGCGCCATCTTGGATGTTTAAAGGCTCATAAAAGGCAGTTGATGCAGATAATTTTTAATGTGGGCAATCTGTATGTACAGAGTGGGGGAAACATATCGGATAAGGTTATATTAAGGGTGGAGGTCGGCTTTAAGTTCAGCAACCTGAGCAGCCCATCAACCAGCTGAACCTAAGGCAAAGTGTGCAGTCGCAGGAAGCGCCTGTACAATGTACCTGAGCCCCATGAACTGGTCGGCATTTTTCCTGTCAAAATGGGCTTCAGAAAGAGGCCCAGAAAGTAGAATATCCAGAATATTAATTGTGCACTCTGTAATATATTCAATCAACACTTTGTGTCTCCCTGATAATACATTCGTCGCTCGCCAGGCTGAATAAAATGATGAAACTGGTCTGTAACAGGCAGGCAGCGCATTGTGGACCGTTCAGCCGCATATCGTCCTTCAACTAGGTGTTCAATGAAACCAGAAGAACAAAGTAAAACCCATACAAAGGGATTCCTAATCTGCACATAATAGTTGCCAAAAATAAAAATCTGTTCTACAGCCCCTTCAAACTTTCCATTCCATGCTAATATATTTGGTTGCCGATTTCTGATAATCTAGGCTAGTGCTCCTCCTAGTGGCCAAAATCAGGCCATAATGTAGGACTAAGGACTTGATTCAATAAGGGTAGAGCAAAATGTTCATGGTAGTAAAAAATTCACTTAATGAGGAAAAAGCTTAAGAATGTCACTCTTGCTGAATCACCAGAAAAAAAAGACACTGAAAGTCACTGGCACTTTTTTAACACAGTGTAAAAAGTTCTCTACTTTTCTTAGGAGTAAAAAACAGGGTTCAACAACAGGGACATTCTCATGCTTTTTTTCTCATAAAGTGAATGTTTTACTACCATGAGAATTCTTTTCAACTCTTATTGAATCAAGGCCTTAATGTCAAAAATTAGCTTTTGATCCAGAGGGCAGTTTTCCAAGGGGGCATCTCGACTCAGGGACCGATAGGTAAACGCTCAAACCCAGCAGCATACTCCCCTCTCTGGGACCCCCAAATAAATGTGGCACCAGAAGAGCACCAAGTGGCTCTGCATACCAGACAGACCCGATAGCTAGTTTTGGCCTTTGGATTTGGGTCCAAGGTAAATTTGAGCAGAATTAAGCAAATTTGGTTCCGTTTGGTCAAGAGAGAATATTGGCAAAAAAAAAATGTTTTTACCAAAAAAACATTTTTTAAACACAATTTATCTGACTATAGTTTATGGCAGCAGTCAACAGCCAACTAAAGCATTATTTACAATGTAAAAAAAAAGGTAAAAAAAAAAAGTATTCTTTTTAACTCCTATAAAGTGGAGCAAAACCCAGGCTTTGGTCTGTACACTTGTACACTTGAGGCATTAGGATTTGGGATATTTGGGAGATGCCGAACCAGAATGGAATTATCACTACTAATAGTCTGCTGGGGGGGGGGGGATTCCGCTGAACCCTCTTTATGAACTGCATTTGACGGCAGAGGATCCGGGAAAGTGTCGCTTCGGCTATATAGCATATCACCACAGTGGGCATCCCAAATCAGGATGCCCCCATGGGAACATAGTATGTGGACCAAAAGAAAATTCTTTGAGTCCTCACCTGTAGAATTCATTTCTCTTCCATTATTACTTCAGGACATCAGAAGAAATCAGAGACAAATAGGTTTACCTCTCCCGGGTGTGGTCTGCAAGAACAAAGGTGTGTCTCCACCTCCCGGGCCTATAACCACCTGGCTGACTTGATGCACTTCAGTTTAATTGAAAAACAGAGTAGAACCAGCCACCCGGGAGGCATACCTATCCTGTTGGAAACAAAAGGCTGGAGACAAAATACAGGACTCCTCTCTCTCTGTTTAATTTTTTTTTTTTTTTTGTAATGCTGATTATTTACAGCAACTATTTACATATTTACCACTCCACTACAACTAGGCATCCAAGACATGGACATAGTAACCTAGCAGACAGGGAGGGTCTGATGTCCTGAAGTTATAATGGAAGAGAAATTAATTCTACAGGTGAGTACTCACAGAATTCTCTTTTCTCTTCCATTTTACTTCAGGCCATCAGAAGAATTCAGAGATTAATGGGACCTCCAAAAGCAGTACCCTAATTCGGGTGGGATCCCCAAACCTTATTCCTCTCAGGAATAAGACACTCCAAAAACCCTTATTCCATCCCTTATTCCTTTCAGGAACAAGACATTCCAAAAACCCTTATTCCTTTCAGGAACAAGACATTCCAAAAACCCTTATTCCTTTCAGGAATAAGACATTCCAAAACCATCTAATTACCACTGTATGTAATTCCTTCCTACCAAAGGCTCTACCTTATAGAATTTGGTAAATGTATGAGCTGAAAACCAAGTAGCGGCTTTGCATACTTGTTCTCTTGAAGCTTGATGCTAAAAAGCCCAAGAAGCTCCAATAGCTCTTGTCAAATGAGCAGTAGTCCTAAAAGAAGAATCCTTCCCTTTAGGGAATATAGGCTATTACCACTGCCTGTCTAATCCATCGCTGATGGTAGACTTAGATGGTGGAAGACCTTTACGTGGACACTCAGGTATGACAAAATAAGGAGTCCGACCTATGGAAAGATTGTGTAGCAGTGAGATCGTAACTTAGTGCTTTTCCCTACATCCAGCAATGAAGAATCCTTTCTTTATCCGACACTGGAGTGGGCATAAGGAAGGCAATTCACCTCTTAATTAAGATGAAAATCTCCTTAGGAAGAACATCCCGTTTAAAGCAGAAGACGACCTTGTCCTCATGTAACACTAAATAAGGAGACTTAAACCGGACCTTCAGCGTGATTTAATGAAAAGCCCAAACTCTTAAAAAACGATTCCCCAGCATCTAAAATTAATATATTTTACGTTTTTAGTCACTAACTTATAATTCTTTCCCCCACTGGGCTGCAACTCTGTTCAGGAATTTAGGATACGGGCGCCACCATCTTGACTCAGAAGCATCATACTTACTGGGGAGAGGAGAGTGGGATAAGGTACAGGGGGGCGGGTTATAGCTGTGCTTTGCTCAGACAGAGCAGAGCTGGGGTCAGGTAACGGTTAGCAGTCCCAGAATGCAGAGCAGCACAGTCACGAGGCACTTCCTGTTTGCAGGCTGCCTGATAAGATGGCGGCTTCCATAAGCCGCCATCTTGGATGTTTAAAGGCTCATAACATGCAGTAGATGCAGGTAGGATGATTTTTAATGTGGACAATCTGTATGTACAGGGTGTGGGAAACATATAAGATAGACTCTTATTCAGAGTGAAGGTCCGATTTAACTGATAAGCTGCTAATTCAGAAAAGAGATAAAGAGTCAATAAACAATGATGCATCTGCCAATAGTTCAAAAGGAGGGCCCTGAAGAGCTGATAAAACTAAGTTCAGGTCCCAAACCGGCAGAAGTAGCTTACGAGGAGGCCGTACATGAGCGACTCCCTATACAAAAAGTTTTGCTACATTTATTCACAGCAATGGGTTTCTGAATAAAAAGATAGATAAAGCAGATATCTGTCCCCTTAAAGTACTCAATTGAAAACCTTCATCAAGACCTTTCTGGACAAAAAAATCAAATATTCTGGGAACAGAAAAAAATTCTACCAGCAAACCTTCTGGATTCGTACCAAGCAATAATGCTTGCCTATAGTAGATCATTGATGAAGGCTTCTTCCTGGCCTGAATCATAGTCTGCATGACTATGTCAGAAGAACCCCCTTTCTGCCAAGATAAAGGATTCAATAGCCAGGCCGTTCAAGCCAGAACATGTTAAATGGGATGCCTTAGAGGCCCCTTTGTGAGAAGATCTGGATCGTCGGGTAACCTTCAGGAGTTGCCCTCTGACATCCTTAATATGTCTGAGAACCAGCTTCTTCTTGGCCACCGAGGAGCCACCAGAATGGTTGGGACTCCCTCGAGAGCCATCTTTTTTAGTACTCTTCCTAGGAGTGGAATCGGAGGGAATGAATAAAGAAGCTTGAACGCTGACCACTGAAGAGTCAGGACATCTGTTGCTATAGTTAGAGGATCCCTGTTCCGAGACACAAACTTTGTAACCTTCCAATCGTGTCCGGAATCCCCCAGCGCATGCATAGGGATTGAAAAAACCCTCTGACTAAGAGACCATTCCCTCTGATGCAGGACCATTCTGCTGAGATGATCGGCCTGCAAGTTGTCCACTCAAGGTATGTGTACAGCCGAAATGCATGAAACTTATTTCTCGGCCCAAAGTAAAAACCAGCTCACTTCCATGAGGGCTTCACTGCTTCAGATGCCCCCATGGTGGTTGATATAGACCGCTGTCTGATTGTCTGTTTGAATCCGGACGGGATGCCCCTTCAGATGGTATGTCCAATGTCTGAGATACAATAGAATTGCCCTCAGTTCCAGGATATTTATGGAGAGTTTGCTCTCCTTCAGACTCCACTGTCCCTGGACTGTTGGCGACTCCATGACACTCCCCCAACCCGATATACTGGCACCCATGGTGAGGATCTTCCACTGTACTGGAAGGGAGGATTTGCCAGTCTGAAGAGGCTAAGGACCAGGCTAGAGACTGCCTTGTCGACGGTGTCATTCAAAAAGAGTGATCCAGAGGGTGTGGGTCTCGATCACAGATTGTGAGCAACTTCAACTGCAGGGGTCTTGTGTGAACAGTGCAAAAGGTACTGACTCAAAGCAATATACCATCAGGCCCAACAGACATATTCCTTGAGGAATTGTGGGGTGAGGGCAAGACAAGAGACCCTGTACCCTGGCCTGAAGTAAGAGTCACTTCTGTGTTGGAAAAACACTCTTGCCTGAGACGTGTCTAAAGTCCCAGAAAATAATTACTCTTGAAGCTATGATATGATATTTGACTTAAGAATTCGACTGCATAGTCAATTATCCAATGTCAATCAGACAGTCTGTGTATCTTTCTGGGCCCCCTGACATGATGGGGCCCATATCAACAGATAGTCTTAGTAAGGGATTATATGTATACCCTGACTTCTTAGAGAAAACATGAGACCTGCCAACACTTTGGTAAACACCCTTGGTGCTGAAAATAGACCGAAGGGTAACGCCACAAACTGAAGATGTAGGTCACCTACAGCAATATAGGTATGTATCCTTATATATACACTGCCCGGCTGGAGTAACTTCACTGTGGATCAACAACTCCAATCTCTAAAAAAGGCGAGATACGGCAGATCTCAATGCTTCTGCTTTCTGCGGAATCTCGAAGGGGGTCTGGCTCCTAACATGACATGCCACCTGATCCACGCGCTTATTCGCTGGATCCTTTGGAGAAGCACTATCCGAGGATGGCATAACCAAAATCTTAAAAAGACCTGGCCCCAGAGCGTCCACCACAGGAGGGTGAGCCATACTTCAATCTGATCTGGAGGAAAGGGATACATAGTACATGTACACATAGGAATGGGCAGAAGACAACCTGACTTCTGCCATTCCCTATTGATCAGATAAGAATAATGTGTATGCTCTGCAACATCCTCCAGAATGGAGGAAATCAAAATCATCCATCCATCTTAACTGAGCACCCCCTTGTGTAGAGGACTCTGAATAGGAGTCCCTACTGGATAAATCCTCCCAACAAATAACTTCCTGGGAGACTATGGCAGCCACAATATCCTCTTCAAGTTAGAGGATAAATCTTTTCTTTAAAAACCTTTTTAGTAGCCAATCCTTCTAAATGACTTTCTAAAGGTTTAGGACCACTTGAGGGCTGCGAGTTTAAAGACTCAGAAAGAGGCTATGGCAGCCACAGTTTTTTTTTTTCAAAACCTTCTTAGTAGCCAATATGACTTGAAGGCTGCCAGGGGTTTTTTTTAAGCTCAGAGGGCAACGGCAACAAGGGTCAGAACCCTTGCAGGGAGGAGACAACTGTCTTCCATATCCAATACTACCGTAGCATAACCCTGCACACCGTGCTATCCTCATCCAGTGTCTGTTTGCATACTGGACATGGGGTGAATCTTTCTGCTAAAGGACCAGATCATGGTGATTATTACTAGATTACCTCCCAGGGGGTCTAAAACCTAGTATATGAACAGTTCCCGATAGTCGCAAGACTATTCTGAGAGTTCAGAGGGTGAACCACATCAATGTATTGCCAGTCTCATCCCACAATCATATATATATATTTAAAAAAAAAAAACAAGATTAAAAAACATTAATATTTATATATGAATAAAATATCATATTAATACACATAATCATAAAAAAATTACCTACCTAAAGATTTTGGTTCGCTTGAGTGTGGCCGGGCAGCGGCTCAGAAGCAGCCCCTTTTTGCCAGCCAACAACCCCAGTATCAAGCGCTGTCGGAGAAGAACCGTGAAGTCGGCGGTACCTTTGCTTCCCCCAGTCGAAAATCTTCCCGTGAAGGCGGCCGGAGAAGAACTGCGATCTCAGCGGTACCTGCCCCTTAGCCCCGGCCAAAAATGTTGCAGTGCGAGCGGCCGGAGGAGAACCGCGATGTTAGCGGTACTTGCAACTTAGCCCCGGCCGAAAATCTTCCAGTGAGAGCGGGGTAAGAAAAGAGACGCACACCGGTGCTCGCTGCTATGCTAAGCCGAAGATGTTTCCATAGCGGCGGGTAGATTGAATGCTTTGAGTCCCGCTTAACTCCGCCCCCTTAAAAAAAGAGCACAAATTTTGAATTTTTCAACCAGTAAAAACACATGGGAAGAGCAATAAAGAGGAAATTAATTCCCCTGGTTCCCCTCAATCAGGCTCACCAGACAAAAGCCTTATGGCTGCTTTCCCCTGTGGCGGAATTCTCAGCCAGGAGTGTCGCTCTGTTTAAAAAACAAAAAGGTGACACTGAATGCAGCTTAGCTGCGTGGGCAAAGTGGGTCCATTCAGATCCAAGGAGTAAAGGGCCAAGGAACAGTCAGGCATAATTCCTTTAAAACAAAAAGTAAATGGGAGAGGAGTTCCACTGCAAGAAAGAAAACTGAAGTGCATCAAGTCAGCCAGGTGGTTATAGGCCCGGGAGGTGGAGACACACCTTTGTTCTTGCAGACCTCACCCTTTGGGAGAGGTTAACCCATTTGTCTCTGAATTCTTCTGATGGCCTGAAGTAAAATGGAAGAGAAAGTTAAAGTTACTGTCTGCTTTAACAGACCTGCTATGCTGTAAGCCCAGACTGATCCCCCCTACGGTCCTGCCAGGGTTTCACAATAGAACATTTTTTAAGTGGACCAACACCCAGGGGGGATCAGCCTGGGAATCTATAAGATTCCCGGGCCGATCAGATCCCTCCCTGCGGGGCATCCGAAATCGGGATGCCCCGCTGTGTGAAACCCCGCAGGACGCCCAGAAACCTTACCTTATCCCCGTTCCAACGGCACATGCGCGAGCCACGGCCGCATCTCGCGCTTCTCTCTAGCAGGGCGCGGACAAGCGACGGACAACCACAGTGGCTCTGAGCAAGCTGGAGGCCGCATCCCGCGCTTCCCTCTAACAGGGAGTGCACCCGCGCCGGCCGTTCGTGAATGGCCGGCGCGGGCGCACTCCCTGTTAGAGGGAAGCGTGAGATGCGTCCTCCAGCTTGCTCAGAGCCGCTGTGGTTGTCCGTCGCTTGTCCGTACATACCACAGCGGCTCTGAGCGCTCTGATTGGACGAGCGCTCGCATAGGAGCAGGGTGAGGTGAGTTTTTTAGGGCGATAGTGAAAATCCTGGGTGTTAGTCCACTTTAAGAATACAAGTTTTAATTAGTTTTTGAGAGCTTACATACACAAGGGACCACTAGGGGGGGCACTACCCAAGACAGCAAAATAAAAACAGTTAAATACATTGGTATGGCATAGAACTCTGTTTATCCACAGAGCCTAGCATAGAGAAAGGGGAGAGGCTGCCTCCCTACCAAAACGGAGTGCCCCTGGGGGTATTCGCACAGCCATGGAGTCTTAACAGTTTCAGGACCACCATGGGGGTGGAAGGTCTATTTTAATTGCACTATTATTATTATTATTATAATTAAAGCTGACCAAAATCCAGGAATTTCAATTACTTGGCTTGTAGTTCACTTTACAGGGGCCTCCCAATTTACTCACCTCAATCGACGGTGCATGCGTGGGCGCCATAAGTAGCCACACACAGCAATGTGTCCTGAATGTAAATGACAGGTGCCTCTGTCCAGGGGCTGGTAAAATCCGGGGGTTAATTTTTGGCCCCGGTCCACCACTGGTGACAGTTTGTGAACTGAAACCGGTATTGCAATATGTGTGAGCGAAGAATCCAAAAGTGTGTACGCACATGTTTGGAGTGGGGCCACAAAGGTGTCCTTCTGTTCCTGTCCCAGTGAACCTCTTTATGGTGAACCAAAAATCTTGTTTTTAGGTTGATTGGGGCATGCTGATTGGGATACCCCACAGTGTGAAACTCACCTTTCCTGTGATCTCAAGGTGCCTGCGCAGGCTCTCATCCAAACAGAGCTATACATATTATTGCTTGCCATACAGCTCTGTTTAGACACAGAGCTCAGCATAGTGTGCAAGGAGCATCCAGTGATGTGGCCCGTGCATCGATTTTCAGCGCTGTGAGTATATGGAAGAAATATGGGGTAAGGAAATATGATTTTTATGATTTTTTTTTAAGGGACATTGGTGGCCACTGTATGCTTGCACACACTTATCCTCCACATTTAACCCATCCGTGCAGTGAGTATACACAAGACCAGACCGACTGGGGAGCATATGGGGGATTAGGTACCTTGCTCAAAAGCACTTCAGTCATCTTCCATGGCCAGGATTCGATCCCGCAACCTTCAGGTCGCAAGGACACTACCTCACCTCTTATATTATTATTTATTATTACTACTATTATGAATACTACTACTACCACCATGCCTCCCAACTTTAAAGGGTGGGAAAGAGGGCCAATTGTTAAATTAAACCACACCCTGTCATTGACTGATGGACAGGAGATACATTGTAACAGTTACAACAATAGAAACACTTTGAATAGGCAAATGAATTATTTATTGACGCAGACCTGCATGCTGCACATCAAAGAAGGACAGAGAAAAACAACAAGGGACACAGGGATATGGACTCTCCCTCCAAATCAGGGACACTTGGGAGGTATGCTACTACTACTATTAAATTAATTATTATTATTATTATTATTATTATTATTAATAATAATAGCTAGTCGTGGAGTCTCTTTAGATTCCAGGCCTGGCTTCATGGGGTTTTGGTACACTTTAAAGCAGGCCTAAATAAAAAAAAATCTCTAGGAAACCGAAATCAGAATTACACTCAAGCATGCTTTACTTGCACCTTGCATAACTGCTGCTGGAAGAGGGAGTTTACCAGGCGTGCATGTGTGTGCACCCCGACTTGAAACCATTGGTCAATAAAATTTGATTCATACTCCAACCTGAAAATTTGATGTCCACAGAGGTGGCCCCACTAATTCCAGGGCTGACATTTATTGACAAAGAGGCATATTACTTGGTGTTTATGGAGCGAAACTGTAAGCCTATTCCCAATTGCCTTTCTGTCCCTGACCTTCGTGAACACCTCCCCCTGATATCTGCTGGTGTGGGGATTTAATGACGGCTTTATGAGGTTTTATATAGTGTCAGAACTTAATTACCGGGGCCACAGAGCTCCCAGCACCATATAATGGGATGCAATCTCTCTCCCTCCTCCTGTGACTATAACGAACAAGAGGAGTCATTCTGCAAAGCCTGCCATCTCGCTGGTAAGAGACACATTGTGTTACATTGTTACAGCCAAGGGGCAGTTAATTTTTCTTAATTGTTTCTATTGTAATCAGTTGAGATACATCATAAAGCAGTCATGAGGTTGTTATTGCAATGTAAATAGCTTACAGATAGTGCAATGTGATGTGTGCCTCATGCTGTGTGCTGTAGAGGACTGTCTCCTCTGGATGGGTGCGCTGTCACCAGACTTAAAGTGGACCAACACCCAGGATTTTCACTATCCTGGGTGTTGGTCCACTTCCACGGGGCACCCCGATCGGGGGTACCCCACTGTATGAAACCCCCCAGAAAGCCCCTAAAATCATCCCGATTTCGGATGCCCCGCGGGGAGGGAGCTGATCGGCCCGGGAATCTTATAGATTCCCAGGCCGATCAGGGGTGGGTGTTGGTCCACTTTAAAGTGAAACAGGCAAAGGTAATTGTTACACCATTGTGTTGGGCTACATTTAGCGCTGTCCTAAACGGTTTTCCTTTTTTAAATTGAAGCAGAAGTGGCCAAGATATCGGCTTAATCCCGTCCGCTAATCAGCTCAGCAGATCTAGACGGGATTACTGGTCCCTTCCTCTGCTGCCTCCTCCCCCAGATTCATCACAGATCCAAGGGCCACGCCCACTTTTTTCAGAAGAGAAATCTAAACCTGTAAACCTCAATATCTCGGCCATTTCTTATTCAATTTAAAAACGGAAAACAGTTTAGGACATTGTCAAATGTAGCCCAACACAATTTGTGTAACAATTACCTTTGTCTGCAGTATCACTTTAAAGGAAACCTCATTTTTCAGATTTTTTTTTATATTCCTGTTGCTGTGTTCTTAAGTGTGGGGTCTTTCCTCGCCTTTAACAGAACAAAACCCAGGAATTAGACTTTCCTATGTTGTTTTCTATGCCCCATTGCAATGATGTATCCTCAGCATCATGGCTTTGGAGGTGCCACTACTATATCTGCCCCAACAATACTAATACTTTAGGAGTAGCTATAGAGCGCCTCAACCTCAGGGTGCATTTGTTGAGTTGACGGAAAGCCCACTGAAGGGGCTCAGATGGGAGGTCATGGATTTTTGTAAACTCTTGGGCTGATTTTTGGCCTCATTTTGCAACTGTACACAGCTATAAATCCTTGCAGAGTCTTGATGGATATGTAAATGTAGAAAAACAATTTTCTCACATCCCGACTTCACATCATAATGTAAGCAAGTTTGTGATGTCTGGCCTATCGTGACAAAAACCTAGTTGTAGCCAATGCCTTTGAGCTGTCCTATGCTGCAAAATTAAAAATTCCTTGGGTGGTTCATCAGTGTACTTGCCGTCCTGTGCTAGAATCCTCTCTGTACCAGGACTACTGCTGCTTATAACATGTCAGCATGCTCCACATACCAGATAGAGATTGAGACCCTTCCTCATTACTCATTTAGGAGGCCCTCCACCAACTGGAGGTCCACAGAGGCAGCTTCTGAATAACATCACACCCAGAAACACTTCTCATTGGAAGTTTCCAGGGGGTGCCAACACTGCTTATTCTTTGATCTAGCCCCAGGGGATCAATGAATCGCTGATAGATGAGCATAGCTATGCCTCACTGAGAAAAACCTATGGAGGCCACAGCGTGGGATGCCCCACTGTGTGAACCCCCCCAGGCACCGCAACACCCACCTGCTTCCATTTAAAGTGGACCAACACCCTCCCATGATCGGCCCGGGAATCTATAAGATTCCCGGACCGATCAGCTCCCTGACTGCGGGGCACCCCGATCAGAAACCCCTAAATCCCTACCTGCTCCTCGATCCAGCGGCACTCGCCGCCGCCTCCGGCACGTCCCTCTGGCAGGATGGGCACCCTGTAAGAGTGACGCGCGGGAGGTGGTGGCAGGCGCGCTTTCTTGTCCGTCGCTGCCTCCCGTTGTCCGTCGGCGGGGATTGGCTACAGTGCTCACGTGGGAGCGGGGAGAGGTGAGTTTTTGGGGCGTTCTGGGGGGTTTCACACAGCAGGGCATCCCCGATCGGGGTGCCCCACTGAAGTGGACCAAAACCCAGGATAGTCAAAATCCTGGGTTTTGGTCCACTTTAAATAGTCTGGGGGCTGGAGCGCGTGCACCACAGGGGACAGGGCCGATCTTGTACCTTTTGCTGAAGTCCTGCATGTAAACAGAGCAGTTTGCCGAGTATTACACATGCACGGCAAACGGCTCTGATTGAACGAGAGCCCGCGCATGTGCCTTAAAACAGAGGAAAGGTGAGTTTGTACAGGTGTCCTGGGGGTTTCACATGACGGGTCATCCCAATTCGGGATGCCCCTGGAGCATGAAACAAAATCCCGCTTTAAGGGATTGTCCAGGCAAACACATATCATTATATGATTACTATATATTCATGTAGCCCTAAAGCTCCTACTGTTCCCAGTTTCTTTTCTTTTGCTTAAAGTGGACCAAAACCCACACCGATCGTCCTGGGAATCTATAAGATTCCCAGGCCGATCGATTCACCCCCCCGGGGCATCTAAAATAGAGATGCCCCGCTTTATGAAACCCCCCCTAGGTCGCCCCATACTTACCCTGTTCCCGGGCCAACGACGCATGCGTGAGCCTCATCCCCGTGCGTGCCTGCACCAGGCATTTGTAAATGGCCGGCGCGGGCACGCTCCCTGTTAGAGGGAAGCGGGGGATGCGGCTGCCTGCGCGCTTGGAGCCGCTGGCCTTAGACGAAGGCTTAGGCCATGTGAAGTCGGCATGTGAAATGAAGTCTAGAGCTGCTGGGACTGAATTGCAGCTCTCCTCAGGCTCCCCCCCCCCCCCCTCCCCTCCTGTGTCAGATCTCAGGAACTGAAGGTCCACTCACTGTCTGCTGATAAGACGACGACCTGGAACTTGACCTCAGGCTGCAGAAGAAACTTGATCCCAGAAGGTCAGATTGAAAAACTGTCCTGCACCTCTGAAAAGATTCCAAGGCTGGCTGCTAGCCTTCCCTTGGGGCATCCCAAATTGGGAGGCCCTGCTGTGTAAACCCCTTTCGGCGTGCAAGACTCACCTTCTTCCTGACCATCTCCCTTGCCATCTTTGGGCTTTGTGCGAACTCCTGCACCCAGCCATGTGGATAGGCTATGGGCCTGGAGCATGCCTGCTGCTGGGGATGCAGACTCTCTCGATCCGATTGTCATAAACAGAGATGTTTGTCAAGCATCATTATGCAGGAAGAAGTGAGTATTACCGGGCAATCTTGGAGTTCACACACACCGGGGCATCCCAAATTGGAATGCCCTTGGGCGCATGGGGCAAAACATGGGATAGACCAAATCCTGGGTTTTTTCCACTTTAAAGCTGATCAAATCCCAGGAGTTTCACTTACCTATTTATTTATTTATTTACCTATTTATGCCTATTTTCCTTAAAGTGGACCAACACCCAGGATTTTTGACTATCGATCGGGGGTGCCCCGCTGTCTGAAACCCCCCCGAAAGCCCAGAAACACTCACCTCACCACGCTCCCACGTGACCGCTCCAGCCAATCACAGCGTGCGTCCAAGGCCGCTTGGACGCGCATAGCAGCTCAGCGGCTCTGAGCGCTGGGGGCCGCGTCTCGTGATTCCCTCTAACAGGGAGCGCGCCTGCGCCGGCCATTCACAAACGGCCAGCGCGGGTGCGCACCCTGCTAGAGGGTAGCTAGCTAGCAGGGTGCGCACCCGCGCCGATGGAACGGGGCTGAGGTAAGGTTTGTGGGCCTCCTGGGGGGTTCCTCCCCGCGGGACATCCCGATTTTGGATGCCCCGCGGGGAGGGATCTGATCGGTCCGGGAATCTTATAGATTCCAGGCCGATCCCCCCTGGGTGTTGGTCCACTTTAATGTCTCTCAAAATAATCCAGTAAACAAGAAACAAAACAAAAAGAAAATAATATATATATATATATATATATATATATATATATATATATATATATCATTTTCTTTTTTTTTGCGGGGGAGGCGTGATTTTCTGGGCTTGCCTCGGGCGCAAAAGAAGCTAGCTACAGCTCTGCTTTGACAGGTAATCACAATGCTGCAATACACAGGTCGCCAAAGGGCAGGGGAGCGATATGGACCACTAGTGGAGCCCTATGATTGGTGGTATACTTCTAGGAGTATCAGAGGGAGTGTCAGTAATCAGTGCCAAGTTTCTGCTGCAAGGGAGATGGGAAGATATGACTAGGTAAGCTGCTGCAACATGTTTTGACATTTTTCCTGGACAGTCCCTTTAAACTGTAAATAGTAAATTGTCATGTCATGTCATGACATGTCTTTTGTTACATCTAAGCCTCAGCACCCCATGTCAGGAACATCCTAAAATCCAAACAGTCCACTTGATGTTCTTTGTGCTTCTTGTTCCTTGTCCCTACCATTTATTTGCTCCCCCTCCCCTCTTTCGGTGCATATCGGCCTCAAGCTGATGGATGCAAATTACCTCCAGGGCGATTCGTCGGTCAGAGAGAAGTCAAACTTAATGACACAGAGGAAGTATGACATGATGGAGCCGAAATTGTTCTCATCTATTTGTGTGGCGGAGGCGTAAAAATAGAAGATGGGTCCTTGAAGCGACTTCTACATTCTGAGTTATGACCTGGACATTAATAGTTAAGCTGGAGAATGGATCACGTGGAAGGTGTCAGTGCATGGACGCATTGCTAGGATGCTTAGAAAACATTTACATGGGGAGCAGGAAAGGTGCAGGAGAGAGCTATGGTTCATCCGCCGCATTATGCGGGAGAAGGATTTCAGGATGGCCCCCACCAAGCAACATAGGAGTTAGAGATAGGAAAGAAAGAGAAAGGAAAAGTAGGAAAAATTATAGAGATAATGAAAGAAAGGTAGATAAAAGAAGATAAATTGAGAGAAAGTAAGCAAAAAAAGAAAGTGAAAGAAGCAGGAAAAAAGACAGAAAGAGAAAGAACAATAGAGATAAATACAGAAAGAAATCTAGAGAGAAAGGAAGCTAGAAAGAAAGAAGGCAGAAGAAAAAGAAAGAAAGAAAGAAAGAAAGAAAGAAAGAAAGAAAGAAAGAAAGAAAGAAAGAAAGAAAAGAATGGCAGAAAGAACAGATGAAAGAAAAAAATAATAGATGGAAAGAAAAGAAGAATGTAAGGGAAAAAAATACTAGATGGACTGACTGAAAGCAAGAAAGAAAAAAACAAAAAAACAAAAGAAAGGCTGTCTCAATGGCCAATGTCTGCCCCTGACTGACAGTCTTTAGTTCTGGTTACAGTTCAGTCCTGCGTCCTGCATAGGGGCCACCCAAGGTAGAGGGAATGAGATGGGACCTCCCATGGTGCAGGGGCTCTGCACCTGGCTGATGCCTGCCCTGGATGCTAGTCTGTAACCTACATTCCTGGCCCGAAAACAAGGCTGAAAATAGGGCAAAACAATCCCTGGGGTCAAGCTACAGGGCTGTGACCCCAGGGTTTGACCAGTACGCCGTGAAGTGAGTGAGAAGAAACAGCAAATGTATTTGCCTAATTCTAGAGCTTCCTATTCATTTCGAACAGTTGGAAATTCCATGTAAGGCTACACTTGGAAGTGGGGGGGGGGGGGTGTTGGGTTGGCTAGAGACTTTTTATTACCTTAGCTCCACTAAAAGATGGATCAAAATGTATCTGCAGAAAACAGAAAAGTGGGTGAAGGCGCTTCCTTGACTGCAGATAGTCTGCGTTTCCTTCAATGCAGAGACAGCCCGTGTATTCTCCATTGTATTAGACAGTAGGCCTCATAGTGCCGTCCAGCAGCTAAAAATGATTCCGGCATAGGCCACACATGCATAGCTCAGCAAAAAGATACGTTATTAGATATGTTCAAAAGCAGTCATGAAGATCGATAATCATTAACACCATTTCCGCCCCCGGCCATTAAAGCGCACATTTATTATGCACCATCAGCCTTTTAGCAAGAGGATATCCAGCGAGCATGTATTAACCACCCCTACTGGCCCAGGTAGAAATCATGCAATAAGGGAGCATCCTACACTGGTAATAGCTGAGCAGGCCATCATAAATGTATACAGCTGGCTGGCCGCATCTCCAGCACACTGTTCGGGTGCTCCTGCGCCCAGCCATTCCAAAAGTGTGGGAGTGCATGCTGCAGGACCCACTGGGATCAGAGACCACTGACGGCCCAGGGGGGGGGGGGGGGGCGGGTTTCACACAGCGGGGTATCTGGTGTACGATGCCCCGAGGGTACACTAGCGCCTATGCCCGAAATCTTTTACATTCCAGGGCCAGGCCAAATGGGTTTTGACCCACTTTAACACTTTATATTGAACCTGTGATCTGATAAACAGAAGAAGCGTGGATGCATTGATTTTGAAAAATTCAAGTCTAGGATATGTAGGTATGTATCAGTATCATACTGGCCCAAGCCATCATTAGGACAGTACAGGAGGTCTAGGACTAACGCAGTGTTTTTGGTATGCCTTGAGTGTACTGTGAGTTATTTATTCAAGATATTCAAGAGTTATTTGGTTAATAAATATTGCACTTTCTACTGTGCTACAAGGCTTTCCTGTGGTGGACACCCCTACAAGGCTTTCCTGTGGTGGACACCCCTACAAGGCTTTCCTGTGGTGGACACCCCTACAAGGCTTTCCTGTGGTGGACACCCCTACAAGGCTTTCCTGTGGTGGACACCCCTACAAGGCTTTCCTGTGGTGGACACCCCTACAAGGCTTTCCTGTGGTGGACACCCCTACAAGGCTTTCCTGTGGTGGACACCCCTACAAGGCTTTCCTGTGGTGGACACCCCTACAAGGCTTTCCTGTGGTAGACACCCCTACAAGGCTTTCCTGTGGTGGACACCCCTACAAGGCTTTCCTGTGGTGGACCCCCTACAAGGCTTTCCTGTGGCGGGCCCCCTACAAGGCTTTCCTGTGGCGGGCCCCCTACAAGGCTTTCCTGTGGTGGGCCCCCTACAAGGCTTTGCTGTGGCAGATCTCCTACAAGGCTTTCCTGTGGTGGGCCTCCTACAAGGCTTTCCTGTGGTGGACACCCCTACAAGGCTTTCCTGTGTGGACACCCCTACAACGCTTTCCTGTGGTGGACACCCCTACAAGGCTTTCCTGTGGTGGACACCCCTACAACGCTTTCCTGTGGTGGACACCCCTACAACGCTTTCCTGTGGTGGACACCCCTACAACACTTTCCTGTGGCGGATCCCCTACAACAAAGCTTTCTTGTGGCGGATCCCCTACAAAGCTTTCCTGTGGCGGATCCCCTACAAGGCTTTCCTGTGGCGGATCCCCTACAAGGCTTTCCTGTGGCGGATCCCCTACAAAGATTTCCTCTGGTGAATCCCCGACAAGGATTTCCTCTGGTGGATGCCCCTACAAGGATTTCCTCTGGTGGACACCCCCACAAGGATTTCCTCTGGTGGACACCCCCACAAGGATTTCCTCTGGTGGACACCCCCACAAGGATTTCCTATGGTGGACTCAAGGAGCTCCAGTCCGATTCTGAGCATGTCACCAGTATACATGGATGGTTACAAGGACACCAAAGTAATTTAAACTGGACCAACAGCCTGGCACAGTTGGAAAAGTAAGGCAGTGGCCATTTTGGAGCTTCTTCTCCCAACTAACATAACTGACAATGCACAGTAACAGGAAGCCCAGCAGCACTTCCTGTTTGCAGGTGACCTGCAAATGCACGAGCCACCATTTTGTTTTTAAAATTTATCACAGCAAGAGTTAGAAAAAGGTAAATTATTTTTTATGTGCAGCAATCTAAATTGCCCTGGGGAGGGATATATATGAGTACTGCTTGTTGTGTTGGTCCGGTTTAAGTCATTTTTGACTGTTGGTCCGCCTTAAGCAGCAAAAAAGGTGGCTTACCCTACACAAGACCACCAAAAAATACAAGTGTACCAACACCCTTAAATAAACACTCACCTTAAGTGGCCCAGATCTGGGCTGCCCCGCTGTGTAAAACCCCCTGAAATTGCCAAAATAAGCACCTCAGTGGCAGTCCCACTGTTCTTGAGCACGGTCTATTAGGTTTTTGTCCTATTTAAACAAAAAGTTAAACCAAAGAAAGGAGGTCAACAGAAAAAAGGGGGAGGATCAAGCCAAAGGAAGAAAGTCAAACTTAAAGTGTAACAAAACCTTCCACCATTCCGAATTAGGATACCCCGCTGTGTGAAACCCCCTCCAGATTGCTGGTGTTTCCTCACCTTACCCCAGTCCAGCAGTGCATGCGCAGACTCTCGTCCAAATCAAAGCCGTCTGTGGTGGGAGTGCACGCCGCTGGTGATGCGCCCTCTCTTGCTTGCCGCATGACATAGTCGTGGCAAACAAATTAGATTGGATGAGAGCCCATGCCAGGGGCATAGCTAGGGGAGGGCAGGGGGGCTGAGCACAGGTGGGGGGAGCCATTTTGAATCTTTGGCCTGGGTGCCAGAAAGCCTAGCTGCGCCTCTGGCCCATGCAGGCGCCGTTGGACCTCCCAAGAGGTGAGTTGTACTGGGCGATCTGGGGGTTTGACACAGCGGGGCATCCCAATTCAGGATGTCCCCAGGGCACATAACAAAACAATCAAAATCCCAGGTTTTGTTCCGCTTTAAGAAATAATGTAGGAGGAAAAAATTAAGAAAGCCAAAGTCGAACGGTCGAAAAGGAGATGCTGGCAGCTACTCCCCAACTTTTCAGGATGCTGGTTGGTCAGCTGATATTCACAGATATTTAAAGTCTTTGGCCACCTAAACACAGGATCATTCAAGCAGCAAGCCCTGAAAAACTTTTTAGGCCTTGGAAATAATTTTACACTGCGTAAAAGATCTTCGCAAAGTTTAAAAAAAAAAATAAATAATAAAAAATAAAAAAAAAGGTAAGCAATGGACAAACCTCACGTCTCCATGCCGACCCAAGCCCCGCAGGAAGAGGACAAGCCGCGAAGCACATTTGGCCTTTACATGCATCACAGGAGCTGCAGAAGAACGGCAATATGACTGCAGGCGCCTCCAGATGACTCTCATCTACTTCACTGGTCATCAAGGACAATATCAATAGCTGCCATTACAAGAGTGTTTTAAACAAAAGACGATGCGCTATACAGTCAATTGGAGGAAATTGGAGGGGGCGGGGCTGCAGTTTTAACATTGTAAAAATAGCTTACCCATCTCTGGCCACACAAGAACTTAAACCGGACCAACAGTCTGGCAAAGTTTGAAAAGAAAGGTAGCGGCCATTTTGGAGCTTCCTATCCCAGCATCTCAGCCATGCTGAATTCAACTGACAATGCACAGTAACAGGAAGTCCAGCAGCACTTCCTGTTTGCAGGTGGCCTGCAAATGCACGAGTCGGCATTTTGTTTTTAAAACTTACCACTGCAAGAGTTAGCAAAAGGTAAATGCATTTTTATGTGCAGCAATCTAAATAGGGAGGGATGCATATGAGCATATGTTTGTTGTGTTGGTCTGGTTTAAGTCATGTTTGACTGTTGGTCCGCTTTAAAAATGGAACGAAAGAATAAAAAAAAAAAAAAAGACCAGAATACAAAGGAAACTAAGGACTGACAGAAATATTAAAAAGGAAAGAAAAAAAGAAAAGGAATGACAAAGAATAGATGAAAGAAAGAAGAAAAAGAGTAGGGGGACAGCATAGGGGCTGTCTAGGGTAGGGGAAATAAGGTGGGCTCTCCCAAGGTGCAGGAGCCTGGGTACGCCCAGTTCTGATGTGTGTCCTGCTTCCTAATCGAGTATTGTGAATCCAGCTCACAAGGTCCCTTTAAAACTTTTATTAACATTTATTAATTAATTAACACATACGTGTCCTGTGCGGTAGTGTGAGTCCATATTGCCCCCCTAAGCTACCCCTTAGTCCTACCTAGTGTGTCCTCCAAATGTAAAATACTGTTCACTCACATGTTATTGGGTTTTGTTGGTTTTAAATAAAACATTTAAATGGTGTGAGTCCTTGGAGTCCTGCAGGTTGAATCTGTCCCACTTTTCCACTGTCAGCTCCATTGGCAGATGTGGATGATCATGTGATGTCCCCCCTATGGCCAATCAACGACAGACGCCTTCTTGACTAGAATAAAGGGCAAGCACAGAAGCTGGTTGCAGAAGCTGGTTGCAGAATACACCACCAGAACCGGACTAACAGCAAAGGATCAAGACAGATTCATTCTGCATAACAAACGAAACAAATCATAGGGCCTCAGATATGCCAAGTACTTCAAATTCACCATGGACAACTCTGATTGAACCTTTGGGAGATCAGGTAAATAAAGGGTTTTATTAATTATGCTCGATATTGATTTAAAAGTATTTTAGAGTTATAAGTGTGATTTTCTAGGATAAATCAATAGAGATTTGTAACCATAGATTTCTGTGCTCTGGTTTAATGTCAGAGACCTCTGGAATGAGAGCTTTTTTTGGTTAGCACTGAGCAGACACACAGGGAAACAAGATTTATAAAACTAAATGAGGATAGTAATATCCCAACCAAAAGTTTTCTTTTGTGACACCATCAAACCCATGTGCCAGCCGCTCAGGCAGAAGGCATCATGAAAACTGAGCATCTGTCAATAAAAAGAAGGAAAACAGAACCCCACTACTCGGGATCAGATGTGCTTGTATGCTGGAGAAAAGGAATGGAGAGGGTGAGGAACGGGAATGCAGCTTGACCTCTACAAGCCAGATACTTATTACAGACAACAGAGGCTCATCAAGACAATGGCAATAAGGCATTGCCTTGCCAATTTTCTATACTCAAAAGAATAGCTATCCCTCATACTGTACAGGGATTGTGCCAGGTCCATCTATTTGAAATGCTAGCAAAGCCAGGTCCATCTATTAGAAATGCTAGCAAAGCCAGGTCCATCTATTAGAAATGCTAGCAAAGCCAGGTCCATCTATTTGAAATGCTAGCAAAGCCAGGTCCATCTATTTGAAATGCTAGCAAAGCCAGGTCCATCTATTAGAAATGCTAGCAAAGCCAGGTCCATCTATTAGAAATGCTAGCAAAGCCAGGTCCATCTATTAGAAATGCTAGCAAAGCCAGGTCCATCTATTTGAAATGCTAGCAAAGCCAGGTCCATCTATTAGAAATGCTAGCAAAGCCAGGTCCATCTATTTGAAATGCTAGCAAAGCCAGGTCCATCTATTAGAAATGCTAGCAAAGCCAGGTCCATCTATTAGAAATGCTAGCAAAGCCAGGTCCATCTATTAGAAATGCTAGCAAAGCCAGGTCCATCTATTTGAAATGCTAGCAAAGCCAGGTCCATCTATTTGAAATGCTAGCAAAGCCAGGTCCATCTATTAGAAATGCTAGCAAAGCCAGGTCCATCTATTTGAAATGCTAGCAAAGCCAGGTCCATCTATTTGAAAAGCTAGCAAAGCCAGGTCCATCTATTTGAAAAGCTAGCAAAGCCAGGTCCATCTATTTGAAATGCTAGCAAAGCCAGGTCCATCTATTAGAAATGCTAGCAAAGCCAGGTCAATCTATTAGAAATGCTGGCAAAGCCAGGTCAATCTATTAGAAATGCTGGCAAAGCCAGGTCAATCTATTAGAAAGGCTTGGATAGAAGTCAAAGCCATTTTATAAAATCAGAAGTTGGAGTTGGCAGTAACCAAGGGTTCCCAACCTTTAATCATCAGGTACCGCTTTCCATTTTCAATTGCTTTCAGCTCTAGTGAACCTCACAGCTATGCAAAGTAAATGAAACACACAAAAACACACAAATACTTTGCATCACCTTAACTTAATGAAGAAAATTAGGCTTGGGAAAATGTAGATGGAATTGCATGAGGTTGGAGCATAGGTCAGATTGCTGCCTTCTAAAATACCACTTGATGGGATCTCGAGTGCCACCAGTACTAGTGCCACTTGCTGGGAACCGCTGCTGTATACCTGGTCCCCATTTACCTTCCCACAACCCAAACACTCCAGTAAACTTGGTCACACTTATAAATTCTCGACATAAAAACAAATTGGTCCTGAATCTCCTGATGCAGTCTTTCCATGGTTCTCAAAGTACTGCATTCCTGATGCCTTGGAGATGCGGTCTTTCATGGTTCTCCAAGTTCTGCATTTATGATGCCTTGGAGATGTGGTCTTTCCATGGTTCTCCAAGTTCTGCATTTATGATGCCTTGGAGATGTGGTCTTCCCATGGTTCTCCAAGTTCTGCATTCCTGATGCCTTGGAGATGCGTTCTTCCCATGGTTCTCCAAGTTCTGCATTCCTGATGCCTTGGACATGCGGTCTCCCCATGGTTCTCCAAGTTCTTCATTCCTGATGCCTTGGAGATGCGGTCTTTCATGGTTCTCCAAGTTCTGCATTCCTGATGCCTTGGAGATGCGTTCTTCCCATGGTTCTCCAAGTTCTGCATTCCTGATGCCTTGGACATGCGGTCTTCCCATGGTTCTCCAAGTTCTGCATTCCTGATGCCTTGGAGATGCGGTCTTTCATGGTTCTCCAAGTTCTGCATTTATGATGCCTTGGAGATGTGGTCTTCCCATGGTTCTCCAAGTTCTGCATTCAGGAAAAGCATTGCAGGTGAATGACCATTCCCCATCTCAGCAATATGGGATCGTGGTCTACCTTTCCCATAATCCCTGGCAACAGGTAGGCAAAGCTATAAGTGTTTAGCTAAAAGCAAATGAAAATGTACTGCTGTACTATGCTGTGCAGTCTTCCTACCCCCTATTAGCAAATAGCTAGGTGAACTGCATATACCACTCAAAGAACGATGATAACAAAAGAAAACGCTTTCTTCAGACAACTATTTAGATACAGTCAAGACATCACTTCCACATTCACACATGTGACAGCCAACCATGTGACCAACAGCAACCATTCAGATGTTATGATCAAACCCAAGTGGATGCCAGCAGCCATACAAAGAATGAGGAAGTTGGCAGACTTGACTATAGTGCTGCTAAATGCTAACATACACCTTGAAACGGCACAAAAAAAAAGAAAGTTCAGGCCTCAACTTCAAAAGGTTTAAAGGTTGCAAATTGAAGAATTCCAGATATGTTTAAATAAAAATCAAATCAAGTAAAATCAAAAGGCAGAACTATTTTTATTCAACTCACAAAAACAACAAGTTGCAATTAAACAGAATAATAATAAAAAAAAAAAAAAATTAAAATACCAAGCTAAACGTTGAATATTTGACTATTTCAACTGCAAACTGGGTGGATAGGCTTCTTTAGACTGTTTTTTTGTGGTAAAGTAAGGCAGAACACATGAGGAAGCCTGCTGTACAAAAATGAGATTAAAAAAAAAGGTTTAAGGAAAAGAAAGAAGTATCCCAAATAAAAAGAAAAATAAATAGTAGCTCAAGCAAAGAAGAAATAGGAAAAAAAGAAGGAAGAATAAAAAAGAAGGTTTACTGGAAAGACGACAACATCAAATTGTCAGAAAAGAAAAGAAGAAAGAAGGTAAAAAAAAAAAAAAACACAAAGTTGAACGAAAAGATAAGAAGTAGAAAGAAGGTTGACAGAAAAGAAGGCGAAACAAGAAAGAAAGTTGATAGAAAAGAATAAAGACACAAGATGGAAGGAGGAGGAAGGGTCATAAAAAGAAAGATGCTGCTGGTCAGCTACTCCTATTTTCATTGGTCCAATTATAATAAGACTGCCCTTTTTTCCAGGACACTGGTTGATCCAGCTGACCTATACAGCTCTTTAAAATTTCAGACCTTATTCATGTAACCCTGTAAAGATGGAAATCCACAAACATTCTGTGTGTCTAAAAGACTCCTGTGCCGCTCGAGTTTCTGTCCTTGGGGCTTCCCAAATTGGGACCTGCCAGATTCCCCGATCCACTCTCTGTGCTGCGCCCGTATCCCTGCTCACCTCTAGCTGTGCGCATTGCTGAGCTTTCTTAAAGTGGACCAAAACCCAGGGTAGTCAATACTTTGGACTATCCTGGGTTTTGGTCCTTTCCCTGGGGGCAACCCATTCGGGGGTGCCCTGCTGTGTGAAACTCCCCAGATCACCGCAGCCAACTCACCTCACCCCAAGCCCCAGACAGGCTGCACTTTGTGAAGAAACAATGTCACACAGGGACACTGTAGCCATGCTGATCTTTACATCAATGCAGCCAGATAGAGAAGGATTTTATCTCCTGGCATTTTATCTCACCATCTAAGAGCAGCGGCTCCGACGGCAGCATCCTCCGCCTCCCTCTAACAGGGAGCGTTCCCGCGCCGACCATTTACAAATGCTGTGGGACCGTGAAGAGGTGAGTGAGATCGGGCGATTTGGGGGGGGGGGGGTTCAACACAGCGTGGCACCACCGATCGTGGGGGCCCCGGGCAAAGGACCAAAGCCCAGGATAGTCAAAATCCTGGGTTTTGGTCCACTTTAATGAGTGGGGCGGGCACGCCACAGCTGTAAGGTGAGCGGGGATTGCGGCTAGAAGCTCGGGGGCTTAGCCGTCCAGCGCCACCAAAGGGAGCCAAGTGACAGCAAGCATGCAGATTCGCTCTCGCCCAAGTCTGCGCCGTAGGAGCTGAGGCATACGTCCCAACTTTTAAGGGTAGGAAAGAGGAGCAATTGTTAAATGAAGCCACACCTCCTCATTGGGGGGTGGGTTAAGCCACGTTTCCTCATTGGGGGGTTAGTTGTAACAATTACAACTAAAACATTTAGCATTTATTGATGCTGATCTGCATGTTAAACCCCAAAGAGGGACAGAGGAGATCAAGGAGAGGGGGACATGGACTCAAAAGAGGGACAGTCCCATGTTGATCTGCATGTTAAACCCCAAAGTGGGATGGAGGAGAACAACAGGGAGAGGGGGGGTATGGAATCAAAAGAGGGACAGTCCCTTCAAATCAGGGAGACTTGGGAGGTATGCGGAAGGAGTGACCTGGGGGGAAACACACAGCGGGGCATTCAGAATGGAAACGCACAGCGGAACAGTATATGGGAAAGTGAAATTCCCTTCCTTTAAATATATATGGGGCAATTGTTAAATTAAGCCATGCCCCCTCATTGGTGGAAGGATAGGTGTTGTAACAGTTACAACTAAATAAACACTAAATATGTGAATGAATCATTTATTGATGCTGATCAGCATGTTAAACCTCAAAAAGGGACAGAGGAGAAAAACCAGGGAGAGGGGACATGGACTCAAAAGAGGGGCATGCATAAGGAGTGTACGGGGTGGCCTTGGGGATACACACAGCGGGGCATACCAATTCAGGATGCCGCCAGACAGAGGACCTTGAAAAAGTCGGGGGTCGGACTGCCGAAGGTGTGGGCACCCATTCCTTTGCTTTTCTACATAGGGGACATCCCGGGGACTCGCTATCTTTAGGTTCTTTGTATATGTCAAATATTTAACTGTGACCACTTTGCACTTTATTCCTCTTGCCATATTTTCCTTATACATTATATTGTATAGAAATTGCACAGTATATAGAGCACATTTCATGCACCTTTGGCACTTTATAATTGATTAACAGAGGAGGATTCATATATATTTTTGTGATTTATATTGGATTAATTTTTAGATTTTTAATATTTCAAAATCAATTGCTTAGCACACTTTGAGGAATATGATGGGGTTTTGGGTCAGTATGGGATGCCCTTCATTATGAATTGCTTTGGGCATTTTAGATTATATGTTTGTATGTAAATTTAAAATGGGAAATTTAATAAAGATGAATTCATGAGATACATTTGAGTTGATTAATTGTTGTGGAGAGGGTGCTACACTTTTGGGGCTAATCGGGTGGTTGCTGGAACCTCCATAAAGGTAGAACTTGTGGTTATTACACAGGATAATATCAATTGTTTATTGAACAGGTGGTGCGAAATACACATATTTTGTATAGGACAGAGGAACAGTACACGGGAAAGTGAAATTCCTGTGTGTTGTTCCTCTTTAAATATATATGGTAATCGTTGATTCTGGAAACTGCATTTCCCTGTATACTAGTATATTAAATGTGTCTCCTAATCCCCAGCATTCCAAGCATCACAATATACACACCAGTACGATTAACAGCTTTACGCAGCAGAGTGTTCCCTTAACACAGATGGGACATGACGATAACCGGCTAAGCTGCACATTATCTCAGACTTTCACAGCGTGTGCATCCGACACTCAGATAAAGTCAATCAGTATCACTGGAAGCAGAGGATGCAGCGACCCGCTGGACCCTCCACCACCACAGGAAAACTGCTGACACAGGCTATTACTAGCATTTGTTATCAGAGGCCTGCGCTATGGCCACATTGATAACATCCATTATAGCTCTGCTTTACAATACATCATCAACATTATAGATCAGCCATCTATTTCCTTGTAATTAAAAAAACGAGACCTACTAAATCATGGAGCATTTTCAGCCGGTCAGATTCTTATAGGATTATAGAGATTTATGAGGCCGCAGACCTGCAGAGGGGTGGTACAGTGTTTCCCAATAAACAAGGCCTCAATCTGAAGGCCGAATATTGTCAAGGGTGAATGGCATCCACTGCCGATTAGAAAATGGGGTTGAAGATACACTTAAACCGGACCTTCAGAATGATTTAATGAAAAGCCCACACCCTTAAAAAACTATTCCCCAGCATCTAACATTAATATATTTGAAGTTTTTAGTCACTTACTTACTTATTCTTTTCCCCACCGGGCTGCAACTCTGTTCAGGACTCTAGGATACGGGCGCCACCATCTTGACTCAGAAGCAAGAGGAGAGCAGGATAAAGTACAGGGGGTGGGGTTATAGCTGTGCTTTGCATAGACAGAGCAGAGCTGGGGTCAGGGAAAGGACAGCAACCCCAGAATGCAGGGCTACACAGTCAAAAGACACTTTCTGTTTGCAGGCTGCCTGATGCTCCATGAGTCACAATCTTGGATGTTTAAAGGCTCATAACATGCAGTAGATGCAGGTAGGATGATCTTTAATGTGGGCAATCTGTATGTACAGGGTGTGGGAAACATATATGTTCTTATTCAGGATGAAGGTCCGCTTCAAAGTGGACCTCCAGTCAAGACAATAATGTTTAATAATTTGCACCACTAAAGCCCCTATTTGATGATCAGTTGCATATGCTGCTTGAGAGTGCTTAACCCATGCAGATGTTGTGCACACCCCCTAAGTGTCCCTGATTTGAAGGGACTGTCCTTCTGAGTCCATGTCCCCCTGTCCCTTATTGTTCTCATTTGTCCCTCTTTGAGGTATAACATGCAGATCTGCATCAATAAATTATTAATTTGCCAATTCTAAGTGTTTATATTGTTGTAACGGTTACATCCTATCTTTTAGCCAACTCACCTCTTCCCAGTGCTACAGCGCATGTGCGGCCGCTCCGATGGCACCGACGGCTGCATCCCCGCTACCCTCTCACAAATGCCTGGTGCAGGCACACGCCCTGCTAGAGGGATAGCGGGGATGCGTCCGCCACTCGCACATGCGCTGTTGGACCGGGAAGCAAGGTAAGTGTATGGGGGCAACCTGGGGGTTTCACACAATGGGGCAATTCTTGGATGCCCCAGAGGGTTGGAATCGATCGGCCCAGGAATCTTATAGATGGTAACAATGGGAACAATGGGACACAACCCGAAGCTAGGTGGAGGGAAAATCATGAGCATAGTCAGAAAATATTTTTTCTGGAAGAGTAGTAGATGCTTAGAACAAACTTCCAGCAGAGGTGGACAAGCTCACACACGTAAGGACTTGACCATATGGGCTGCTTTTGCCGTCTCCCATCTGTGTTGCTTTGTTTCTGCTCCAGCCATTGCCCATTATTCAATATCTCCACATGCACTAAACTTTAAACTTTTTGTCATCTATTTCCAGCCAAAAGGAAGTTTACCAAGAGAAGCAAATGTTCTTATTATTGCTGTCAAAATCCAAATTGTCAGAAAACCAAATAGCACCATCTGTTAGTTGTGCGGTTGCCGACGGCTCTCGGGAAACACAGCGCCGCAAAACTTCATCTACAGGTTCCCAGAGTTCAAAGCTCAACTGGTAATTTGACAAATGTTTACCATTTATAATAAAACTGCGATAGAGTAATATTCACTTTTGGCAATGTTTAACAGTTGTTTGCATTGTGAAATAACAAAATTGCTTCCTAAAAGTCATCATATATCCAAAAGCAAGCTTTCTGCCCCTAAGGGCCACATCCAGCGCCTTGCGAGCCACAGGACTGGAGACTAGAATGACAGTTTATAGCAAACAGAATATTTTTGTCTCAAAGTTGGATGTCTTAAACCAGTTGTGGGTGATGGGTGTGGTTAAGGGGTGTGACTTATTTATGAGCTTTTGAGGAAATGCTCTTACTTTTACTATTTTTTACTTTTTACTATTAAACACATCACACACCCGAGTTCTACCATTTTTCTACTATTTGATTTTACCAAACGTTTGTTTCCGACCACATTGCTTCCTCAAAGTCGATATTTCCCCCCCATGCCAGTAATTTAACCCTTCTGAAACAGATTACCATTTTCCATAACCACAGGATGCATCTCTCAACATGGTTGTTTAACAAATGAGAGGCTACTCATGGTTTGGGTTAGCAGTGGCGTAACTAAATGTGACGGGGCCCTGGTGTCATGGCTCATACTCTATTGGATGCAGCTAGACAACTAAAGACTGAAACAGCAGAGACAATGGTGCTTCTTTTCTCTAAATGATGCCAAGTGAGCACAAATATGATAAATAAACTTCAGGAGCAACAATAATGGGGCCACTGACCTTCTGGGCTCTGATGCGGTCGCACCCTCGAAGGTTACGCCCCTGTCTGTTAGCGTCAAATAACTTGGTAGCCAGGTCAGACTTAAGCACCTAAACAGAAATTATCCAAATGGGAGACTCTTTCCCATTTGCTTAAAGTGGACAAAAACCCAGGATTTTGACTATCCTGGGTTTTAGTCATTGCCCAGGGGCGCCCCGTTCGGGAATGCCCCACTGTGTGAAACCCCCCCAGATCGCCCCGATCTCACTCACCCTGCCCTGGTCCTATGGCGCATGTGCAGCCTCTTGTCCAGTCAGCGCGCTCAGATCCGCCCTTGCCCCGTCATCCTAGAGCTTGTCTAAGGTGAGCGGTTCCGAGCTCGCTGGCTGCCGCTTCCCCCCACCGTGCCCATTGTCATTGCCGATTGGCTAACCTCAAAACTATGAGGATCTGCAGCCGGCTGTCCGAATCCTCAACTTTTCTATTTGGGCGCGCCAGCTATTCTGATAGACAGGGTGCGGGAGCACGCTCAGCTACAGGGAAGCCAGGGATGTGGCAGCTGGCTTCACTGTAGCATCAATGGAGCAATCGGTAAAGGCAAGTGACCCCGGGGATGCCACACAGCAGGGCATCCTGCTATAAAATGCCCTGGGGGCAGGTACTGGGTGAACACGGGTGGTTGGATAATTGGGAACCAGATTGGTGGCGCACAGAGAGGGTCGAGGTAAGTGCACCAAGCTGCATAATTGGATGAGACTACACGAAACCGGTCAGACAGAAGTTGCTGCAGGGGCATTCAGGGCCGGCAGCCGGGTCCCATACAAAGGTCATGACAGTCTTCTGATGACCGTCCTGGAGACCAATGTTCCTGGCACACACTCACCCTCCTGGTATCAGATAACTCTCCCAAACCTCTAGGGGTCCTTAGTGCACTTTTAGCCAACCAATGAATGAGTGGAAGAACATAGGAGACCCACCTAAACCACAGAAAACTTCGAAATACCTAATATTTTTACTATTCCAGGTTCTGATCCTCCTGCCTGGGACGTCCAGATTTGGGATACTCTGCTGTGTGTATCCCCCTAGATTGCCTGCAAATTCATATTGCCTTTTCTCCCATGGATCAGTGCTGCGCGTTACATTCAGCTTTTGCTTTGACGCTCAGAGCTATAACGAGAGCGGCTGCAGGTCCGCACAGATTTATAAGGGCTTGAATCCGGCTGTGGTGCATGTATGTAATGTGAATTGCCGGGAAACGGGGATTTTTTTGAATATTCAGGGGGGTTTCGTATATCGGAGCATCCCATAACAGGGATTGCCTACAAGGGAGTCCAATGGGGACTATGGCCTCGATTCACAAAGAGTTGAAAAAAACTCTCATGAAATCAATTCATTATAAAAAAGCCTGAGAATGTCACTGTGAAATCACCAGATAAGAAGACCATGAAAGACAAAGGCACTTTTAACTACAGGTAAAAAGTTCAATACTTTTTTCAGGAGTAAAAAAGTGCCATTGACTTTCATGGTCTTTCTATCTGGTGATTTCACTAACAGTGACATTCCATTTTTTACTACCATGAGAGTTTTTTTCAACTCTTAGTGAATCAAGGCCTATGAGCCAGTGGTCATACCCCCCAACCGTCCCGATTTTCCCGGGATTGTCCCGATTTTTGCAGGAAATCCCGCGGTCCCGGACCATTAAGAAATGTCCCGGGACAGCCTGCGCCGTTGCGGTGTGTCCAGGGCCGCAATGACGCCGGCTCCTTCTAAATTAACATCGGCCGGCGAGCGGGTGTGCGCGCAGGGGGCGGGCGCGGGGGGCTGGGTTGGGGATTAAAAAGACTTACGCGGGCTTCCATGCAGGGGTGAAGGCAGCCGACATTGCTGGAGGGCGTGACAGGAGGTGTGGTCAGGGCGTGGTGGGGGTGGGGTCGGGGGCGTGGTCGGTGGCGGGGCTTGTCCCGCTTTCACATATACAAAAGTTGGGAGGTATGCAGTGGTTGCTCCTCTTTAAGGCTAGAGGTCCCCTTAAACAGAATGTATTTTCACAGTAAAACAGTAAATCCTATTTTTAATGCTTTTCAAATCATATGTATGTAGAGTGAGAGGTCCACAATCCCCAAATGTGTGGCACCAGCAACCACAAAAAACGACAGCCAAATAACCCCAATAAATCTCTCAAATCATTCAATATAATTACATTTATTTAAAAAGTCCACATAAATAAAAACAATCCTATCGCAGGGGTATCCCAACTGAGCATAAAAAAGGGACAATCAAGCAATGTGAATATATTAAGGACACCACAAAAAAGTTAATTCATCTCCAAATCTATCAAAGGTTCAATCAATTAATAAATAAGCATAAGATCATAGATAATAAATAAGCTAAACACTAGACAATAAATCAAGGGTTGATATCAAGGACAGAATTCACCTCTAAGTGCCGCTCAGGATGGTGCCCCTGCCAATGTTAACAAAGAGAGGGCTATAACCCACGCGTTCCTTGGTCCAAAGCTGCGGACTACTTCCTTGTGGTGCAGCTAGAGTGAGAGGTCCCCAACTCTGGTAATCGCATACATAACCCAGTGCTGCATCGCACCCCGTGCCAGATGGGTTGGTACTCCAGTCAGATGCATTTCCATGTCAGGATCGAGTCCTTCTACCATCAGTCACAGAAGATGGCCATACCCTTTCTATTTACATGCTCCATTGGGGTATTCGTGGCCTAGTGGTTAAAACGCAGGTTTTTGACTATCCTGGATTTTGGTCCTTGCCCCTGGGGCAGCCTGATACCCTGCTGTGTGAAACCCCCCAGGCCACCCGATCTCACTCACCCCGGTCCTATGGCACATGTGCAGCCGTCTCGTCCAATCAGAACACTCCAATCTGCTCCCGCCCCTTCGTCTAATAGCTCGTCAGAAAAACTGATCAGAGCGTGCTGGCAGCCACAATCCCCTGCTACCCTCTAACAGGGAGTGTGCCTGCGCCGGCCATTCATAAATACCTGACTCGCAGCTTGTGCGCAGCTCCAGGTAAGAAGGTGAGTTTCTTGGCGGCCTGGGGGGTTTCCCACAAATTTCAGGGCCATGGGGCCTGGGTTTTGAGCCACTTTAAGGAGTAGATCTTGTGAACAAAAGCTGACAGGTTCGATTCCCAACTAAAGCGCTTTTGAACAAGGCCTTTAACCCTCCAACTGCACCATGGTTTGGGCAGCGCAACACTGCGGGCAAGTGTACACTCACTGCTTGTGTTTGTCTCACTGAATGGATAGGTTAAACATGGTGAAAAAAACAAAATCACATGTGTGCCCAAGCATACAATAGACAGATTTTCTTTTTGTGCATGAGATAGAAACAAATTCACTATCATGGGGGGGGGGGGGTGTGGGTGTCATGCCACACCGCCCCCCTCCCCCCAATAGTATCCATATTTTTATCCTTAGGTACCAGAATTGTATCAACGAAGGGAAGTCTGTAAAGTTTAAATAAGGTGACGTTTACCAAAGTTTGTATAGCTGGGCAATAATTTGCTCTCGGAGAATACTGATTTGGGATGCTCTGTTGTGGGAAGGAGGAATTTTCACATACCCACCTCAATCAGTGGAACACAGCAGAGTAGACACATGAGGTGGAAAAAGTGAGAGAAACATGGAGAAAAGAAAAATAGAAAACAGAGGAGGGAATGCAGAAATAGAGTGGAAGACTGGAGTAAGCTTAAAAGAGAGAAAACAAAAACGAGGGGAAGTTGGAGGGAGGAAACAAGAGATAAAACGAAGAGGCGAGAGATAGAAAAGAAGTGTGAAAGAGAAAAACAGTAAAAAGGGAGGGATAAAATTAGAAATGAAAATGGAGGAATAGATTAAAATATATATAAAAAAAGGCAAAAAGAAGGTGGAAAAAGGGAAAATAAATGTTAGCAAGAGAAGGGGAAAAAAGAGAAAGAAAAAAAAAAAAAAAAAAAAAAAAAAAAAAGGAGAGAGACAGGGAGAGGGAGAGAGAGAGATATGGATGGAGCCAATGTGTGAAAGAAAGAAATCGGGGAAAAACTGCTGAGCCAGCTAGGAGCTTGATTTTTAAAGAATCTAAAGGGCGCCTCTTGGTGCAGGAAGAATGAAATGGCGCCCGGAGCACAAACCACAAAGGCTGGCTATGTAGCAGGGTCCCATCCAAAGCTTTAACCATTCACCTCGTATAGCGTTCATGCCTATACTGCCCCCAGGGCAACTTCCAACTACCCCTTGCTTGGGGAGAAAATCCCTTTTCCCAGCCTATGTCTGTCCTTTCAGGTTAGATGTCTATATCCGCATTAATAAATGATTCATTGATCTACCCAAGGTTATCTGACCTTTTAAATCGACATCAAAATGCTATTGTGGAGAAAAATGAGCTGGGGTTGAATGATTTTACTACATTAGTTATGGTCCAGGAAACAGTGAAAGTCTGCTTAAAGCGGAACAAATAATACAATTCTGTGAGTACTCACCTGTAGAATTGATTTTACAGTATACAGCATGTCCTGTTCCAGTAATTCCTTACGTCTGGGTTATTCCAGCACAAGGTGGCGCAGTGGACTGCAGAAAGACTTGTGGCCACTCCCGGCCCCATTAATTGTCAAGTACCTCCCTCCAAGTTCCAGTGTTGACAAGCAGTTATACAAGGAGCCTGGAGAATCAAAAAATGGAGAAGAACCCAAAATGAACTTGAACAATCACCATACAGAGGTAACCAGGAAAAATGATAACAAGGGAGGGATGGAACAGGACGTGCTGTATACTATAAAATCAATTCTACAGGTGAGTACTCACAGAATTGTATTTTTCCAAATATACAGCACGTCCTGTTCCAGTAATTCCTTATGTCTGGGACATCAAAAAGCAGTGTCCGTAAGGTAGGGTGGGATCCCCAAAGAGCAAAAGTGTGCAGTTTAAACCACTGCCGCCTGCAAAACTTTGCGGCCAAAAGCAGCGTCCGCTGAGGCCCTAACATCAACCTTGTAAAACTTGGAAAAAGTATGAACAGAAGACCAAGTTGCGTTCCTTCCCCTTAGCAGAATAGGCTTACACTACAGCTGATAGTGGACTTCCTAGAAACCCTTCCTAGGACCAGAAGGAAGAACAAAAAGAGCATCAGTCTTCCTGAAAGATTCAGTAGCTACCAAGTAAAATTTCAGAACCCTGACCACATCCAAAGAATGCAGAGTCCTCTCCTTGGAATTAGCAGGAGTGTGGCTCAAAATAAGGAGGTTTGATGGAAAGCACTGCCAACTCAGAAACACGCCTGACAGAAGTGATAGCCACCAAAAAGGCTACCTTAAGAGTCAAAATAGGCAAAGCGGCCTCACGGAGAGGCTCAAAGGGACGACCCTGCAGAGCAGATAATACCAGATTCAGATCCCAAACTGGTAACATAGGCTTACGTGGCGGACGCACATGAGAAACCTCCTGAACAAAAAAAAGTCTTAACCAAATGGTGACTGGCAAAAGATTTTTGGAAGAAAATTTCCAAAGCGGATACATGACCTTTGAGGGTACTAAGTTGAAGGCCCAAATCCAAACCATGTTGCAAGAATTCCAGAATTCTGGGAACATAAAACACCCGACAGGGAAGAGATTTGGACTCACACCAGGCAATGTAAGCATGCCAGACCCTGTAGTAGATAAAGGACAAGGATTTCTTCCTTTTCCATCAAGATGGAGATGCCGTCAAAGCCAGCGTTTGAAATTGGGATGGCACAGCTGTCCCTGGGTGCGCAGGTCTGGATCCTTAGGCAGGGCGTACTGATCTACTGCCAATTGCACGATGTCTGCGAACCACACCCTTCTTGGCCAACAGGGGGCCACCAGAATGACTGGCACCCCCTCCTGGGCTATCTTGTGCAGTACCCTGCCCAGCAGAGGGAACACAGAGGAGCCGAAACCCCTTTCCAAGGCATTGCTAGCGAATCCGTGGCGAAGGCCAAAGGGTCCTGAGACAGAGAGACAAAGAATGGAAGCTTGTGATTGTGACGGGACGCAAACAGATCCACATCCGGCAGACCCCAGCGACAGCACAGGGAGCGAAACACCCTGTTGCTGAGGGACCACTCCCTCAGCCGAGACATCCCCCTGCTCAAGGAGTCTGCCTCCAGGTTTTCCACTCCCGGGATGTAAACTGCCGATATACAGGGGACATTCTCTTCCACCCAGGACAGTATCAGGGACACTTCCTTGAGCGCTCGCTTGCTCCGAGTCCCTCCCTGATGATTGATGTAGGCAACCGCCGTCTGGTTGTCCGAGCGGATCTGAACAGCCCGACCCCGAAGGTGTGGGGTCAATTGGGCGAGAACCAACCTTACCGCCCTCAGTTCCAGAATGTTGATAGGAGTATGGGCCTCCTGAGGGCCCCACTGACCCTGGAATTTCAAGGACTTCCAGAAGCCCCCCCCCAACCTGTCAGACTGGCATCTGTGGTGACAGCCTCCTAGCAAGGAGACAGAAAGGTCCTTCCCACCAAGAGGTTCCTTGAGTCCAGCCACCATGAGAGGGACCGTCTGACCAGGGAGGGACAGAACAAATACCTGATCCAGGGACACAGGGTCCCGATCCCACAATGATAGGAGGTGCAACTGAAGAGGTCTCATGTGAAACTGAGCATAGGGTACCGCCTCGAAGCAAGACACCATCAGGCCCACCAGTTGCATCCCCTGCCAGATGGAGGGACGAGGACAAGAAAGAAGAAACTGGGTCTGCGCTTGAAGACTCTCCACCTTCTGTTGAGGGAGAAAAACCCTGACCTGAGATGTATCCAGAGTCATGCCCAGAAAGGACCTCACCAGCGACGGGGACAGGAAAGACTTGGGATGGTTGATCACCCAGCCGAAGGACTCCAGTGTGGACACCACCATCTGGGTATCCAGTTCTGCCTGATGGAAGGAGACGAGACCCGCCAGTACCTTGGTGAATACCCTGGGAGCTGAGGTGATACCGAAAGGTAAGGCCACAAATTGGTAGTACTGATCCTCCAGAGCAAACCTGAGAAATTTCTGATGACCTGGGAAGATTGGTACATGAAGGTAAGCATCCTTGATGTCTACTGATGTCATGAAGTTGCCCGGGTGCAGAGTAGCGACTGCTGAGCGTAGGGTCTCCATGCGAAAAAATGCTTGAATCTGACAAACTTGTTGAGGTGCTTTAAATCCAAGATGGGCCTGAGGGACCCATCCTCAGGCACAGGGCAGATGACCCCCAACTCCAAAAGGTTTCGGACCGCAAGCCCTGAGCTGACAGGGGGTTTTAAGCCATCCGGGATCTGATAAATCTTGGGGGCGGCCAGGCTGCAAACTCTATCTTGTATCCAGAGGACAACACCTCCTGAATCCATCTGTCTGCTACACGTAGCCTCCAGACGTGAGCAAAGAGCCGAAGCCGTCCCCCCACCCGGATGGGTGAGGGCGCCTCCTCATGCCTGAGGGGGCTTGGGGGAGGATTTGGGCTTGGGACCTCATGAGAGCCCGGGATGGCCTCGTCCTCTACCCCTGCCCCAATAGTCTCCACGTGCCCCAGCAAAGGAAACTCCTCAACCAGCCCTGGAAGCGCGGAAGGAGGGGAGAGAAGCACCGGTCCCCCGAAAGGGCCGAGACGGCCTCCTACATTGAGGCAGCCTACCACCCCTGGCAAATAGGTCCAAGCGTTCACCAAAGAGCCGCAGCCCCTTAAAGGGAAAATCAGTGAGGGCCTTTTTAGCATCATTATCAGCCACCCACTGACGTAGCCAGACAGAGCGTCGTATAGCCACCAACAGGGCAGAAGTCCTACCACACATTCTAATGGCATCATCCATGGCAGAAAGGATATATGCAACAAATTCATAACAAAGTAGGAAAGATCTATAATCCTCACCTCCCGCGTCATCAGAGGCCCCATCTATGAGACACTTAAGCAACCCTTTAATAGCAATAGCCGTTATGGCAGAGGCACAAACCGGGCGCAGTGCAGTCCCCACACAGGCAAAAGCATGACAGGACAGCTGGTCTAAGCGCCGGTCCTCACCATCCCGCAAGGTAGTAGTGTCAGGTGAATGCATGTCTTTCTGCAGTCCACTGCGCCACCTTGTGGTGGAATAACCCAGACGTAAGGAATTACTGGAACAGGACGTGCTGTATACTTGGAAAAATGGGATTTGGACTATCCTGAGTTTTGGTACTTTCCCTTGGGCCACCCCATTAGGGGGTGCCCCCACTACGCAAAACCCCCCAGAAACTTATTTTTCCCGGTCCTACAGTGCATGCGCGGCCGCCTCTCCAATCAGCACACTCTGAGCCGCTGACATCACGCCATCTAAGACAGCGTCTAAGGCCAGCGGCTCCAAGCGCACTGGCGGCTGCATCCCCCACTACCCTCTAACAGGGAGCTTGCCCACGCCGGCCGTTCAGAAATGGCTGGCACAGGCACGAGCCCTGCTAGAGTGATAGCGGGGATGTGGCCCGTGCATGGGCCGCTAAACCGGGAAGTAATGTAAGTGAACGGGGTGACCTGGGGGGTTTCACACAGGGGGGAATCCCGAATTTGGATGCCCTGGGGGGAGGGAATCGATCAGCCTGGGAATCTATAAGATTCCTGGGGCGATCAAGCTGGGTTTTGGTCCACTTCAAAGCAGAACAAAACCTGGCTTTTGTTCTGTGCCCCCAAGGGAATCCCAAGATGAGATGTCCACTTTGGGAACCCCCTCCAGATAACCAGCTGTGGCGGTGCCCTCCAAAGTCCGACACCGGTAAAGCGCTGTCACACACCCCAAAGGCCGGCCCTGTTTGTGTGCCCCCCCCCCCACCTTGATGGGTGTAGACGCCAGCCCTGCTAGGGGGCATCCAGATTTGTGATGCCCTATTGTGTGACGTCCCCAAGTTTGCCCCAGAAAGTCACCTTTCCTAGTCCCACGGCGCATGCGCAGGCTCTTGTCCAATCAGCACCTTAGAACTTGCATATTAATGCATGGCATGCAGCCCTGTTTAGACAGAGCCCAGCATAAGGGAGCAGGAGTGGCTGCATCCCTTTCCTCCCTGCAGTGTGCCGCATGCTTCTGTCCCCAGTCTTTCTGCATGGTGGGGGATGTGCCTCAGCTACAGGCCGAGGATGAGGATGGCCAGTGTGGTGTGGGAGCCACAGATAAGGTAGAAAGGTCAGTGAATCCCAGGGAATGTAGGGGAAGCTCACACAATGGGGCACCCCGAATCGGAAGGTTTCAAGGTCACTTGATTCTTTTAGACTGCAGGATTGGCAAAAACAGTTGGTCCTCTTTAAACCAACCACTTTACACTTTACAGGGTGGCTTTTATACAGACTTTTGAGGAACAAAAGTCTCCAGTCCTGTCCCTGGACATGCGCTTAAAGTGGACCAAAACCCACGATGAGCGGCCCCAGAATCTATAAGATTCCTGGTCCAATTGATTTCCTCCCCCGGGGCATCCAAAATCAGGATGCCCCCGTGTGAAACCCCCCCAGGTCACCCACACACAGAAGCACCATGGGAGCCACTGGAAAAGGGGAGTTTACTGGCGAACGAGATGGTTTCACACAGTGGGGCATCCTGGGAGAGGGGGAGGCTAGTGGCCAGCTCTGGAGTCTTACTAGGGTTGCCACCCGGCCAGAATTTCACAAGCAAGGCTGATATTGGTATTTTATTTTTTACCGGCTATATTAATGGCCGGTGTTTTGAATGGGGATGGGGGGTTCACGGGGTGGTGGACACAGCCAAGGCCAGAGTGGCATACCGGCCAGTCAATCATTGCAGAGCGCTGATTCGGGAAGCATGCTGTATGTGCATTTGTGTTCCTCCTGAGTCCTTCCTCGGCCTGCCATCACTGTGACATAATTCGTTACATCAGCCTTGCCACACCCCTGTGCCCTTCCTCCCTCCCTTCTTCAGCCTCATCTTTGTGCTCCGACCTCCACACTGATTGAGGACTATGCCCCCTAAAGACCACGCCCCCAAAAGACTCCAGGGCTGCCACAAAAGGGGTGTGGTTAGGTATTGCTTTAAAAAAAGAAGCTACAGAGTTTTTTGTAAAGGAAACTTCAAATTTTGTATTTTACTACTTAACAAAGGAGGAAGGAAGGTGAATGCCAAGGTGAGTCAGGAGTCTCTACAAAAGCTAGTTGCCCATAAAAGAACTTTAAGTAGATCAAAAGTAGCCCTGGAGTCTTCAAGCCTTCATAGCCACCCGATTCTCTCCCCCGGAGTATCCAGATTTGAGATGCCCTGAGTGTGAAACTGAGTCCCATGTAAAATATACCTTCTCCCCAATCCAACAGCACTCGCATGGGCCTTAGTCGCTATATACCTTTAGCCGGGCGCATGCTTGCACCAGGCATTTGTGAATGGTCGGCTCTGCTCAAGCTGCTTTTGGCTAGATTCTGCCCTTAGTCGATTCCTAACTGAAATTGATGTGTGGAGGGGAACATCCTGATTGAATGAGAGACCGCACATGCGTTGTAGGACCAGAGTAATGTAAGGTTTTTTTATGTGCGACCTGGGGGGGGTTCACACAGCAGGGCATCCCAAATCAGGGTGGACAAGGACCAAAACCCTGGTCCTAAACTAAATTAAACAACTACATTTTATGATATCTTTATATATGTTTTTTTAGATTTTAATAATATTAATGTATTTATTTATTTTTTTTAATTAACGAAAAGATTAACTCCTCCCTGCTCCAACTTAAATTAACAAACACATTTTTGCAAATACGAGATTAGTTAAAAGTTTTGTTTTTGTTCTACTGTACAAGCAACTTCCGATTTTGTATTTTATTACTCCAAAATAGAAGCAAAAACAAAACAAAAAAAAAAAAAAAATCCGAACCACACCAATGCCACATCAATATATGTGATCTATCAACAATCAATTATAGAAAAGTCTATAACATCATACTCTGCGCTAACATCTTAAAAGTCCAAATAGCTTCTTTTAAATATCAGCACCACTAATATAAATGTGGATAAACATAATATATTAATATTTATAATAATATATTGTAGCGCGGTTGTAGTAGGAATTGTTGTTTCTGTTTCGGAGTTATTCATATGTGATACATTGTTTCAGTAATTCTCAGCACCACACGAGATGAGGAGTCTTCACCAGTCGTATTTGCAGCAAAGACACAACAAAAATAACACAAAGAGAACCAGTAGCGACAATAGCAGAGAACAGTACGAGGGGGGCCGCCGGCCACAATGACAAGGAGGGTGGACCCAGCCCATGCCCACCAGCAGCATGCCTGGGAAGCGATACAACACATCCAGCGAGAGCAGAGCCCACCAGCTCATAACATGAGCCACCCCCTCCTCTGATCCTCTTACAAGACACACACACACACACATACAGCATGGGCTGAAAGCCGCCCCCTCCCCTATTCCAATGCTGCCAAGCAGAGGCTCACCCCACCAACACCACCCAGAAATAGAAGATGTAACAAACCTTGCATCTCCACCTTCCAGGGATTATCCCAGCTGTATATGCGAAGGCTGGGGAAAAGAAGACGCAAGGGAACAGCCCACCAATCAGCACGCACAAGCGCTGCGGGGTGGCCAATGGCAGGAGAGCGGCACTGGATGCTGACAGAGAGGCTGGGCCGTTCAGCTGTGCAGGCACAGGGGACTGGAGAGGAGGGGACGCCAGGAAGAATGGAGAAAGTGCACCTCGCCCTCCCTGATGCCTCCCACCCCTCCCTCCACCAACGCTGCCCAACTTAGCCATCCTCACCGATGAGGCTGCCATTTATTTTATTTTTTTTACGTTATCGACAGCTGCTCAGGTGTCAGCAATTCTGCACACGGACCAATCCATAGGAAAAAAGTTTTACGGTTGGTTCAAGTGTGTGTTTAGGGTCAGGAGGACAACTTAAAACACAGGGGCAAATTTTACATAAAACATGAAAATGAATAACCCCAATTTCTATATTTTTACTTTATTATAGGTTCTTAGGAAGCAGGTCGGGGGGCCTAATCATTGTTGCGCCTCCATCATATTTATCAAGAAAAAGATCGGTGGCGCCAGCACACCACCAAAGGGAACTATATACCTAAGGGCACCACCTATCTGCGGACCACAAATGACACTAGTAATTCATCATAATAAATGTATTAATTCATAACTATTAAAACATCAGCATAAACAATACGGTCACCTACATTTAAAATACAACATACAATTATCTCCCAGCAGGAGTGACCCTAAACGACTTATATATAAATCCATCATATCCTCAAACTGAATGATACAAAGTGCTGAATGCAAAAAGTGCTAATTGCTGAATCAAAATGTGCAAAAATGTGCAATATAGTGCCAGACCAAGCTAACCGACCTAAACCTCAGTGTAATAAGTTTGCTCACCCCTGCTGGAAGGATCCTCACCCACGCGTTCCGTGCCAACCAGGCACTTTCTCAAGGTCCATCATATTTATCAAATTTGTGCTCACTTGGCATCATTTATAGAAAGGGAGCATCAATTGTCGCTGTTGTTTCAGTCTTTAAACTGGACCAAACCCACGAAGATCGGCCCAGGAATCTTATAGATCGATCCTCTCTCCCTGGCCTGGGGCATTCAAAATCAGGATGCCCCCTTGTGTGAAACCCACCAGGTCACCCATAAACTTACTTTTTTTTCCTGTCCAACGGTGCATGCGCAAGCTGCAGGTGCATCCCCGCTATCCCTCTAGCAAGGCGAGTTCCCGCGCTAGGCATTTGTAAGTAGCTGGCGCGGGCACGCTCCCTGTTAGAGGGTAGCAGGGGATGCGACCACCAGTGGGCTCTGATCCACCTGCGTTATGACACAGGTCATAGGACTGGGAAGAGGTGAGTTTGTTCGGGCAATCTGGGGGGTTTCATACAGTGGGGCACTTCTGATCGGGGTGTCCCAGGGGCAATAACGAATAATGTCCGCATCCCTGGTATCCCTCTAGCAAGGCGTGTGCCCGTGCCAGGTTCGTGAATGGCAGACGTGGCATGCTCCCTGTTAGAGGGAAGCGGGGGATGCGACCGCCAGTGGGCTTGGGTCTGCTTGCGTTAGACAAGCTCCTGGACACAGCTCGTAGGACCGGGAGGGGGCGAGTTTGGCCGGGCGATCTGGGGGGTTTCACACAGCAGGGCACCTCTGATCCGGGTGCCCCAGGGGCAAGAACCCAAACCCGGATAGTCAAAATCCTGGGTTTTGGTCCACTTTAATTGTCTAGCTGCATCTAATTCAGTTAAAAGACAGAAATAAAGTTTATTTTATGAGCCTTGAAAGGGCCCCATTTAACGTTCTCACCAGGGCCCCGTCATATTTTGTTACGTCACTGCATGCTCCAGTTAATTTTGCCTTTTTATACAACACAGCATATGCAAATTATACTGTACGTTCACCCACTAGGTAAATCCAGGGCTACTATCAGGGCAGGACTCTTGTATGGGGCCCGATTGGTGGTTGGGTGGGGGGCCCAGCCATCAATACGGACACACGGATGTCAGTCCTGAGGCTTCCCACCCGCTCCTATGCCTTTAGGAAACCTAATGCAGCCCACCACTGATCGGCCTCTTTTCTGCTCAGTGCCGGCATTTTGCACGTCAGCTGTGTGAGCCAACTTGCTTCTCCACCTGCCCAGGGCCTGGGAATCCACACATGGCAAAAGTGGGAATTTTATGGAGCAGGGGCTCAGTATTCACTCTGCACAGGGCAGCCATCAGGGCAGGATAGCCAGCCAGGGCACAGGGCAGCCATCAGGGCAGGAGAGCCAAGGCTCCATTAGGGGGCCCAGCTGTGGAGAAGGGGTCCTAATGCCCCCCCCCCTTCCCGACCTGAGATCCGCAGACTGCCACACTATTGCTGCTGGCATTGATAAATGAGGGCATCTGCCCTTTCACCTCCACGTTGGTTTAGCCCGATTCAAACTAAGGGTTAAGCCATCACACATAGGTCAGAGAGGGGGCCAGACTCTATAGAGCTTATAATGTTTCTGTAACTAGTGTTTGGTGAACCTGAACCCCAAAGTTTTGTTTGTATCGCACTTTGCGAGTTCAGGTTTCCAAACCCAAACATGGACCAGAGTTTCATCCTCAACCAGCAGCCCATCTTAACCTCGCTTAACCTAAAGTGTACAGCAGTAGGAAGCACTGTACAACTTACCTGTGCCCTGCAATCCAGACGGCAGTCATCATTCTTCCCTGTGTCAAAATGTCTATGACCAGGGCTTAAAAAAAGGAAAGAACGATGACTGATGGATCGCAGGGCTCAGGTAAGTGTATTGCTGCACACTCTATCGCTGCACCCCCCCCCCCCCCCACCACTCCCCATGATCCTAACCTGCCCGTTATTTCTAAATAAATACATAACGGTGCTGCTTGGTTGAGGAGTCAGCAGAGCCCCTGGGGAGGTTCATTTTTGTCTCCCAACATCAGGGACTAGGTTGGGTATGTCCAGCCAACACTGCTCTTAACCTATAATGTGATGGCTGGGCCCCTAGTCCTATTAGTCTGGTATTAGGTAAGCCTGGCTGCCTTGGAGGCAGAGAGTCCATTTCAAACTAAGGCCCCAACCATCACATATAGGTTATAGAGGAGCCCTGTCTCTACAGCATATACGGTGTCTGGTTCCTCCATAACATATAATGTGATGACTGGGCCCCTAGAATTTTTGTTTCCTGTATGGTCTGGATTCTGAGGTAAGCCTGGTTGCCTTGGGGCCAGAGGCTCAGTTTAAGGAGCCAAGTCATCACAAACTGGTACAGAACGCCCCAAAAAAACAGGAGTGGTATTAAATGTATACATGGATTAGGAAAAGATCGTGTAAGGAGAGACAAGACTGGGAATGTAATGCCATGGGCTATTCCATTCCAACATTAAGCCAGGCAAAAAAAACATTCATGACAGGCCATTATCACTCAACATTAAAAGAAAAATCCAGTTAAAACATTAGCCAGCCTAAGCCAGAGCGACCAGGGCCAGCTCATTGCACACAGAGGTTTAATAAGTCTTGATTATTGAATTTTAATAGGTGGAGGGTCATTAAAGGTCTCTCACTTTCCTAACATCAACCAGTCTGCCCCAGTACAGAGGACCACCATAGCTAGCACCTTGCACACAAAAGGTTTTATTGGATCGACAATTGCACGCTGTTGGAGATACTGTGTAACAGCTTACATCGTGTCTGTCAATGACCGTAGATGGCGCTGTTACATATGGGTAGTCTCTGTTGTACATTTTCTACTGTATGTTGTATTTCCTGTAGACTGAGGTGATCTCGCATGGCCCCACACATGCGCAGTGGGCTCATTGTCAAGGCAAGCAAACCGGGTGACTGGGGGGGGTTCAGACAGCGGGGTATCCCAAATCATATACTCTTTAAATGAAGGGGGATCATGACATCTCCTGCTGTTCATAAAATAACCAACCTACTCCAGTCTGAGCAGTGGACCATTGCAGCCAGCACATTGCACACAAGTTGTTTCATAGGACTTGACATGTGAATTTCAGAGCTATCAATTGTAGCAGCGATTAAAGTGCACAATAATTGAGTTTATTTATAACCATCTATATTTTTTCATACATCTTTGAGGGAATCTGCAGGGGTGGTCTGGATGTCACCCGATTCTTTGGAGAGGTCCACATTGTTTGTGAAGAGGCGGGTGCGTTTCTGATACCCTTTCTGATAACACACTAGCAGCAGGGCAGGTGCTTCTAGCACATAAAGTACTTTGCAAGCTCTGGCCACTGGCTGAGCTTTCCCAACCGGTAGTTTAATGTATCCTCAGTCATGATGCTGCTGGGATCCAAGCTGCTTTTGACATATTCCTGGACCACGGAAGACAAGTGATCCCTATAAGTGCTACTCTGCACTAGTGCTGCCTGTTACAAGTGGAAAAAACGGATTCCAACTCGATTTTAGGCTACTTAGCAGAAGGTTGGCCCGGTAGTCTGTGCGGGTCAGACATGTCTCTACAGCCCCCATCAGCTCTTGGGCTGGTCCTAAGGATGATCAGGATCGAACAGTGGAGCATTGTTTCACCTATGCAACCCATTGGGTACCACTGATTTTCCCAAACTATTGAAGATATAGAGGGCCTGGGCAAGTAGCAGGAGGGCCTGTCAAAGACAGAGCCATATGAATCGGACCTTGCTTCTTGCCGACCAACCTCAGCAGCAAGGGCTATATGTGGCTACTCACTGCTGGCCATGGAATGGAGGCCCTTAGAATGACTCGAGGGTGACATGCCTCCCCCACCCCGCACTGAGGGCGCTGCATTTTTATGTGTGTAAAATTGGTCTTTCAACTCTCCCAGTCATTTGTGTGTATGGTTTAAAGTGGACCAAAACCCACCGCGATCGCCTGGGAATCGATCGATCCATAGGACTGGGAAGAGGTGAGTTTCCTTAGGCGATCTGGGGGTTTCACTCAGCGGGGCATCCCCGATTGCGGTGCCCTGGGGGGGGGGGGGGGGGGGGGAGGACCAAAACCCAGGATAGTCAAAATCCTGGGTTTTGGTCCACTTTAAGTAGGATTTAATTGTATTTTTTTATTATCCATTGTATTTGCTACTGTCAGAGTCTCTTGAAAGCATTGAGTGCCAGGATCTATAGTTTAGCATTATCCATTGATTGATATATTTATAGGTATTAATATTTATTTATTAATTGTGCAAAGTCAGAGTGTATACATTTTTTGGGATGTAAAATTGTTTACAAGGGTGTCTCTTAAAAGCAGGCCAACCCCAATCTTCTACCAAATGGATGTTGGTCACCAGGGCCGGATTAAGTGTGGTGGAGGGCCCTGGGTACAAAATCTGGTGGAGGCCACAGAAAAAGTATTTTTTTTCTTTAAAATAATAGTTCAGCAAAGTAACTGATTGGTGGTTGTCTGGCACCTGCCCACTTACTGGAACATCAGATTGAGTCCCTTGTGCCCCCCTTGTGCGGGTGCGTGCTGCTCGGGAACTCCTGCTTTGCCATTCTGGGTGGGGGGGGGTGTAGTGGCCCGGCTGGTCCAGCAGAAAACCGTTCCCTGCATTGAGCTGCCAGCGGCTGTGCTTGGTGGCTTATGTGCAGTGACAGCTCTGCACCCATCACTGTAGTGTTGCTGTCGGTGGCTTTTCTGCTCTAGACTCTCCGCTGCAGGTTTGCAAAAACAAAAAAGGCTTGTTCAGACCCGGGGGGCCCCACTACCGCCGATAGCTTTGTTACTGGCCCTGCATCCCATCAGACCAAAGAGGGAGAAGCCTCCTGGACCATATCATAACCTAAAGGTTGGAGCAGGTCCCCTTTGCAGGCCAAGTGGTGGAGGCCCCCTTCGTAACCCAGCCCTGATGGTCGCCTTTGAAATAGCCCCCCCCCTCCTCTGTCTGGATTGCATGTTTCAGTACATGAAATATGGCTGCTGGAAAGATATCAGGGGTGGCAGGGGCATCATGACAGCACTGTATCTAGTGAATGTGGACATCAGTCTATAAAAAAAAAAAAAGTAATCGCCATATGAAATATACATTGCCACGCTGTAATCTCAGCATTACAGATGCACAGACAGCTGTTAGCATGCGGATTAGTAACGCAGCCCTGATACACATCTTTCCGGGGCTATATTAGCTCGGGATAAAGTGGGATCTGTGCTCCAGAATCCCTTCACCATTAATGACAGTGGTAGCAGATTGCAGGCCAGGCTAGATGAGGTCACCATACAAGAGACATGGGGACAACTATGTAATGTTATATACAAAAAAGAAATATGCATGTATTAGCTAAAAACATTCAGAGGGTTATTTCCCTTTTAATGGCATTTTTATAAGTTTCCATTATTGTGGGTCAATAATGTCCTCAAGGTGCTGAACTTCTCTGTAAATTCTTCTCTTTTCTATGCATTTACAACTCTGTTATAAAAGAAAACGTTAGCAACGTACACCAAACTGTTGTGTTTGATGTACATAGGAGAGACTTCCTGACTTTTCATATGAGAGGATCACAATCTTGTGTACCAGTAGCTAAAGGGTTACTGGCAGTGTTATCACCTGGGGAGGTCATGACTGCTCCTTGATTGTGCCAAGCTGCTATTAAGCTCATCTGTTACAGTGAAGGGTTTCTGTCAGAGATGGCGCTCCACATCCCTGAGCACACACTTTAACCTCTCCTGCTTTAATTCAGCCTTCTTTTCATATGAAAGGATCACAATCTTGTGCACCAGTAGCTAAAGGGTTACTGGCAGTGTTATCACCTGGGGAGGTCATAACTGCTCCTTGATTGTGCCAAGCTGCTATTAAGCTCATCTGTTACAGTGAAGGGTTTCTGTCAGAGATGGTGCTCCACATCCCCGAGCACACACTTTAACCTCTCCTGCTTTAATTCAGCCTTCTTTTCATATGAAAGGATCACAATCTTGTGTACCAGTAGCTAAAGGGTTACTGGCAGTGTTCTCACCTGGGGAGGTCATGACTGCTCCTTGATTGTGCAAAGCTGCTGATAAGCTCACCTGTTACAGTGAAGGGTTTCTGTCAGAGATGGTGCTCCACATCCCTGAGCACACACTTTAACCTCTCCTGCTTTAATTCAGCCTTCTTTTCATATGAAAGGATCACAATCTTGTGTACCAGTAGCTAAAGGGTTACTGGCAGTGTTATCACCTGGGGAGGTCATAACTGCTCCTTGATTGTGCCAAGCTGCTATTAAGCTCATCTGTTACAGTGAAGGGTTTCTGTCAGAGATGGTGCTCCACATCCCTGAGCACACACTTTAACCTCTCCTGCTTTAATTCAGCCTTCTTTTCATATGAAAGGATCACAATCTTGTGTACCAGTAGCTAAAGGGTTACTGGCAGTGTTCTCACCTGGGGAGGTCATGACTGCTCCTTGATTGTGCCAAGCTGCTATTAAGCTCATCTGTTACAGTGAAGGGTTTCTGTCAGAGATGGTGCTCCACATCCCTGAGCACACACTTTAACCCCCCCCCCCACACTTTAATTCAGCCTTTTCATATGAAAGGATCACAATCTTGTGTACCAGTAGCTAAAGGGTTACTGGCAGTGTTCTCACCTGGGGAGGTCATGACTGCTCCTTGATTGTGCAAAGCTGCTGATAAGCTCATCTGTTACAGTGAAGGGATTCTGGGACTTGTCGTTAGTTTTTACTCAAAACCAGGAATGCCACTTTAGCAACATAGTGTCCCAGAAATATAAGAAACTTGGAAGCATCATGCTGTAAATTACAGGTATGGGGCACAATCCTAACACACAGGTTTATTTTACATTGCAAATGAGGAAAACCATAAGACAAAACACCAAAAACCTGGCAAAAAGGTTAGTTTCCTTTAAAGTGGATCAACACCCAGGATTTTGACTATCCTGGGTTTTGGTCCACTTTAGCGGGGCGCCTCGCTGTGTGAAACCCCCCCAGAAAGCCCCAAAAACTCACCTCTCCCCGCTCCCACGTGACCGCTGCTGCCAATCCCCGCCGAAGGACAAGCGGGAGGCAGCGACGGACAAGAGAGCGCGCCCGCCGCCTCCCGCGCGTCACTCTCACAGGGCCCGCGTCCGCGCCGGCCATTCACTCTCACAGGGACACGCGGGAGGCGGCTGACAGCGCCGCTGGATCGAGGAGCAGGTAGGGATTTAGGGGTTTCTGGGGGGTTTCACACAGCAGGGCCCCCCCGATCGGTGTGTCCCGCAGTCAGGGGGCTGATCGGTCCGGGAATCTTATAGATTTCCGGGACGATCACAAGAGGGTGTTGGTCCACTTTAAAGGCCTTTGGTGACCATTATGCCCTGTGAGCGATTGTAAAAAGTCCTTTTTGACTTTAGGTCTATTTGATGCCCCTCCAGTTAAAGCCGACGAAAACCCACCGAAGTTGTGAAATACATTTGGCCAAAGCCTCTGACAATATTCCCTTATTAGGTGTAGAACTAGAAATGGATATTTTCCCTTTTTGAATTGGCCTGGAACACAGATTTATTTGCTGACCCTCGGTGAGATGGCAGATGATCTGTTATTGTATATGTGTGGCAAAGACATCATTGCCACACACAACAGTAACAATGAATGGAGGAGGCGGAGCTTTACAGCTAAAACAGGCGCCATTATCTGGGATTAGGGTGGAGGATCTGGGATCATAGCAGGAGCAATGAAAATTGGCAAAATGTACTCTTCATGGCAGAATTATTCAGAGGATTCTATTTAAAAATGTGGGTTTTGGTCCATTTTAAAGATTCCTAGGAAGTCAAAAATCAGACAGGGAGCTCTGTATGATGGGGGACAGGCAATGTGTGTCACCACAGCATCAAACCAGTTCCTTTTGCAGGTGCCACGGCCACACTTGTGGGCAGCCGTTTCCTGTCCCTGATTGGGTGAATCCTTTTGGAGATGTAGGTCTGCTTTGAGTTACTCACAGGGGCAACAGCACCACCACTGTATACCAAGATCAAGAACATGGTTTACAATGCTAGATGGGGGCCATAGTGGTGGAAAGACTGGCACCGCTGGAGTCTGGAAATGCATCTTCTAGAAGACGAGTGACAGTAGAGATTCTTCAACACGACAAGGTCCAACCGATTCATCTTTAAAAATACCCGCCTGAGGCAGTACCATAGCGCCACCTTGCTGGCTTCAGAATGGAAGTGGAGCTCTGTGCTTGTTACTGATCCAGCCACCGGCCCATCGATTTATACCATTCATCTCATCATAGTAACATAGTAACATAGTATGTGCGGCTGAATAAAGACTTTAGTCCATCCAGTTCAGCCTGTTTAACTCCTTCCAGTGGTCTAGTAGCCATAGCCGGAAATGTTATTACATGCCAGGAAGGCATCCAGGCTACTTTTGAAAGTTTTTACTGTATCCTTCATTACTACCTCCTCTGGCAGCGAGTTCCATAGTCTCACATCTCTTATAGAGAAGAATCCCCTCCTATGTCGGTGGAGAAAGCACCTTTCCTCTAACCTTAGTGGATGCCCTCGGGTTATGGTTACACTCCGGGGTATAAATAGATTGTGGGACAGATCTTTGTATTGACCCCGAATATATTTATACATAGTTATTAGATCACCCCTCAGCCGTCTTTTTTCTAAACTAAATAAACCTAACTGTGACAATCTTTCAGGGTACTCTAGCCACGCTCTAGAACGCGCTCCAGTTCTGATATGTCCTTCTTAAGCACAGGTGCCCAGAACTGTACACAGTATTCCATATGGGGTCTGACCAGTGACTTGTACAGGGGTAAATTGATGCTCTGGTCATGAGCACCTCTGCCCCTCCTGATGCACCCCATGATCCTATTTGCTTTGGCAGCAGCTGCCTGGCATTCATTACTACAGTTGAGCCTATTGTTAACTAAAACCCCTAGGTCCTTTTCCATTGTTGTTTTACCAAGTGTTTCTTTTTTTAGTGTGCAATCATGACACAGATATCTCCTTCCCATGTGCATAACCTTACATTTATCTGTGTTAAACTTCATTTGCCATTTAACTACCCATGCTTCCAATTTATCTAAATCTGTTTGTAGCTGCCTGCTGTCCTCTTTTGTTTTAATTACTTTACACAGCTTAGTATCATCTGCAAAGATTGAGACTTTACAATTTAATCCATACCCAATGTCATTTATATATATATATTGAAGAGAATTGGTCCCAGAACTGACCCTTGTGGTACTCCACTAGTAACAGTGACCCAATCTGAGTGTGTACCATTGATAACCACCCTTTGCTTCCGATCATTAAGCCAATTTCCCACCCATCTGCACACGTTTTCCCCCAGTCCAAGCATACTCATCTTTTGTACCAGCCTTTTATGTGGCACAGTATCAAATGCTTTAGAAAAGTCAAGATATATGATATCCAATGACTCCCCCTGATCCAATCTTACCTCCTCATAAAAGCTGATCAGGTTTGTCTGGCAGGAGCGATTCCTCATAAATTGATGCTGATATGGAGTCAGTCCATATATATGTCTTCAGAACCACCTTCAGCGTCAACAGCTCTAAGGATGCCTCTGCCAAGGGTTTGAAGGGAGCACCCTGCAGAGCCACGAGTATTAGATTTAAATCCCAAGGAATAATCATTACTTCTGGAGGGAGACTAAATGGAAAAACACTCCAGGGAAAAAAAGACTCCAGGGCTTCCCGAGTTCCAGTCCTTGGGACATTCCGAATTGGGATGCCCCGCAGTATGAAACCCCTCATCCCAGAGTCCTCGCCGTGTCTGTGCATTCCGGCACCATCCCCGTCCCCCCCTCCCTGCCATGCGTGCGTCTGACCTTCCTGAATGGGACAGTGGGCGATCAGCCAATTGGCCGTGGGAGCTGAAGGAAGGTGAGTGAAAGAGGATAGCCTGGGGGGGTACACACAGCGGGGCATCCCAATTCGGGATGCACACAGGAAAGTCAAATTCGTGTGTGTTGTCCTCTTTAAATAAAAAAAAGAAATGTTTCTTTATATCAAAAACAAAGTAAAACTCCTGTTTTGTCATGTTTTTGTCCTGCCTTGATTGTTTTCCTCTTTTTGGAATGTAAAATAAACATTTGTGTTAGGATTGTTTCTTAGCATCTTGTTTACATGTTTCTCATATTCCTGGGGCTCTATTTTGCTACAGTGGGAGTGGTATACATCTACTACAAGTCCCAGAATTCTTCCATTGTAACAGGTGAGCTAATCAGCAGCTTTGGCTAAGTCTAAGCAGCCTGATGACCTATCCAGCTGAGAGTGCTGCCAGCATCCCTTTAGCTACTGGAACACAAGACTGTGATCCTCCCAAACTGAAGAAACTGAATTTTAGCAGGTTAAACCTGTCATCAGATGATTAGCCATGAAAAAAGATGTAAAACATTCACATAAACATGGAATACTCTTACATAACATCGCGCTGAAGAGATAATGACAATTAATGATATCCAACAGTTTAAGTCCACATTAAGGTGCTCAACGTGTATTTGTCCTTATTCCAAAAAAGAACATAGTACATATCACAGGTAGAAGGCATAGAGTTCTGTGCCTTCTACCTGTGAGATGATTAGCCATGCAGAGTGAGGAAGTCTCTGATCTGTACATCTAATGCACCAGTTGATGCACATAGCTAAAGTAAACATATTGTTGCTAGGTAAAAGGTGTTTTATTGTTTAACACAGAGTTGCAAGCAAATAGAAAATAAAACACAGACAAGCTTAGCACATTGAAGACATTTTGGCACACAATAATGGAAACTTTAAAAAATGTCATCGAAAGTGGAATTACCCTTTAATGGAGCAATCCTAGCATGATGGCGCTCCACTATATAAGCCACACACAACACAATCAAATCGAAGGAATCGATCGACCCACAACCACTTCCAGGCAGGGGGCGATCGAGCGTCCTAGGCAAGTAATGTAGCCAGGCTCTTCAGAACTAGCGTGAGCTTTTTAGATCCTTAATTCAGAGCATCAGTTACTCTCTGCTGTATTTTCCGAATTTATTAAAAAAAAAAAAAAAGCAAGAAAAATGGTGCAAGGTGATAAAACAGAATGAACCATAAAACACGGTACAAAAATAAATAGCAATACAAATAAAAAAGGGGCAAAATACTTAAGAGTCTGTCTGGGCTGCAGTTCAATCAAATCAATTGTCTCTCAGTCCTCACACATCTCCCAAAGACCCACGGTTCCTGGTCTCCTCCTCCAGAGTCCCTCTGGCCATTCTGAAGCTCAACTTATTCCCTCTAACCAGGGGTCAGCTTCTGACCCCTCTTTTTGGGTAGAGCAATTGGAGTCACCCACTTTGACTGGTGCATCTGGGATTCTCCATCTTTGGGTACCTGAACATTGGTCCATGATATCCCCCATCTGTCCTGGGATTCCAAAGGGAGAAGGGATGGAGGACATTCCATGAAAGGGGGCAGGAGATGGGTCCTGTCTCTGCTTTCCATGGTTGGTTGGGTGATTTGCTTTGATAACCCTTACTCTATCCAAACTTTGTTTGTGCTGGGGAGTTTTATGAGGGAAGACTGCTGGGGAGTTTTATGAGGGAAGACAGTCATCCCAGCTGACCCTGTGTGCATGCAGGGGGTTTTATGGCGCGCAGGAGGGGGGAGACAAGAAATGAGCAGGAAGGTCAGCCAAGATATATATTTTTATTAAACACAGACACTGATGCCCAGTGGGACACCTGCCTTCTGTAAACTGACAACCCCCAATCTCCGCCACCTCTTCCGCCTATACACAAGCCCCCGCTCGTCGGGACGCACAATATGCCTCGGACACTGTTGCCCCCAGGACCTAAAGGCGCAAAGGATGTCAGCTTGCGACGAAGGCTGATGAACCACAAGGGGTATCCCAAAGCAGAGGTCATACACAGGTAGTCAGTCCGAAGGTGCACCAACTCATGAGGGTAAGGCAGAAGAATGGTCAGAGACTAGCTGAGGGTCAAGCCGGGTGATCAGAGGTACGCAGTATCTAAAGGGTCAGGCGGAGTTCGAGGTCGGGCAGGCAAAGGCTTGGTTCGGGCAGCAAACTGAAATGGTCAGACGAAGCCGGGTCAATCACGAGTCACACCCTGCGCAATACTGGCTATAACGGGCGAAGAGGTCAGGATTGAACTTTATTTAAAGGATGACTGGCCAATAGGAATGAGGGGAGTACGTGAGCAATTGGTGTAACTATAATTCAATCTGGGATTGGAACTGACAGTCCAGCCCCTGAGACCCATAGGTGTAAACTAACTAGACAGAGCGCCATCTACTGCGAGCTGTTCTGTCAAACAGCAGGAGAGCCCGTTTGACTGCAGAGGAGCGAGGAAGGGCCGCCGCTCTTTCCGGCTTCAGGGCGGCGAGCGCGCCCTGCTCCAAACAGCCAGAGAATGCCGCACCGGCTGGCAGACGCTCAACGTGGGTCCCTCAAGGCAGGTAAGCTCCTTACAGACACATTCATTATTGATTGGTCACAGGCGCCTCATGCGGGTGCTTTATTTGCACCCCAAAAGGCCAGCTCTGTATCTAGTAAATGCACCTGTGAGAGCCACTCATAGGCCCCCTAACTAGCTATTTATTCTTCCACCGCCTGGTAAAAGCTTTTAACGCCTCACTGCCTTAAATGTTACATACAGAGGTGGAAGCACAAATCTGACGTTTCCCGGAGGCGGGCATTTCCAGCCCAGGTAAGAATTACGAGCAAGGTGCCCTCCAAATCCCGCAGTCTCCCGTGCGAATAAAAGCTGACAGCCCTCCTATAACCATGACAAATGGCGCAGTCCTACCGTTTGTGACAATAGATAAAGCCGCTCTCCAAAATTAATAAAATACAGATCACAAGGCGTTCATTTTTATTAAAGAATAATTTTGCCATAACCAAGTAATGGGGAAGCTGTCGAGCACGGGATTAAATTACATGCCAAGCAAACCTGGCTTTGCGTGATAAAGCGCGTGATGTGCGGTGGGGGTTAGGGAGGGGCGACAGTCAATAAACTAGCTTCATAAAGCGGGCACCACAAAAACGCTCTGCAACTCCATTTGTAACAGACTATTTCATCTGCAATAATACCCCCGTCCTGACCACCTTCATATTAGCAGGTAAATATATTTATCCCCCCTCCCCCCAAACCTGGCTGTTACCAAGCAGCTCGTTAGGTTTATTATTTTGTTACATTTACTTTTTAAATCACTTTCAAAATAGAGAAATCGCATTCAGGCAAAATATTCCATTAGTGTGTCCTTTATTGTAATGGAAACCGGGGCATTATTACGAATCATTTTTATTATAAATAGGACTTAAATGTCCAAGATTATGCTTCCATTCTCGAGCTCGGCGGTGTCAGTGAGAGGAGCGCTGGAGGAGAAAAGGACGCTTGGCTGACCAGAGTCGCCATTTCATGCAAATATGTCCTACATTCTATATAAAGGGCGAGGAATGGAGGTATGCAGGACATGACTGGGGGGCAAACACAACCATCTGGCTCCTTTTAGTGGTGTGCCTGCATGCCCAAACATTAGATCATGGTCTCATCAATGTAATTTCCCCTTCAAGAGCTGTATTGCCTGAAACCTGTCACTTACCCTCACCCCATAGACACAGTACCAAAAGTATATAAATATACTTTAAAAACGGGGTCAACCCCCTTACAAGAGCTTACAGTGCCCATATGCATCCCTACCCCGGGCAATTCAGATTGCACATTAAAAAAAAAAAAAAAAAAAAAAAATCACTTTTTGTAACTCCTGCTTTGGACAATTTTACCCCCCAAATGGTATGCTAAGGACCAGCAGGTAGCCTTCAAAGAGGAAGCACTGCTGAGTTTTTTGCCTCAGCTGAGTTTTTTGCCTGCTTATGTCAGTTAAAGGGTCTCTCCAGCCCAAGATTTTCAATATGTAAAAAGCCCCGCCACCCACCCCTAAGCTAAAGCGGGGGGGGGGGGGGGGGGGGTAATATAATGAAAGAATTACCTGCACCCCAAACCCATTGGTGAAGTCAGCCATCGCCGCAGAATCCGCCCAATGCTCAGCACCATCTTTCGGAAGTTTAGGACGGCCGCTAGGTGCATGTGCTCCCCCCCCTCGCAGCCCAGGATGTTTGATTTGTAAATAACTCCGCCCTGCCACCCTCCTCTAGTGGTAAAGCAGGGGGGTAAGATAATGAAAGACAATTACCTGCACCCCAAATCCAGCGGTGAAGTCGGACAGTGCTGCAGATTCTGCCCGATGCTCGTCGTCATCTTTCTGAAGTTTAAGATGGCCACTAGGTGCAGGTGCTCCCCCACCGCGTGTGCTTCCGCCTGTCCATGCACTTGAATGGGGGAAGGGGCGGGGAATGCCTGCACACAGAGGCCACCCTGAACTTCAGAAAGATGGTGGTGAGCATCAGGTGTAGGTAAGTGTCTTTCGTTATAACTTATGTTACTCCCCCCCACCTGCTATAGCGCTAGGGAAGGAGGGCAGGATGGGGGGGGGGGGGGGGGGATTTGCTAATTGAAAATCCTGGGCTGTAGTGGCCCTTTAAATTGAGACAGCAGCACAGCTGGGTTCCGAAGATGTTGAATTAATGCAGAAGGGGTTAAACCTAACATCTCTTCCTCAACCAATCAGATGATTAGCAAGCCAGGGTCAGGAAGTCTGCCAAAACACCACCTTGGTGTACGTTGCTAACAAACACATTGTCGCTAGGGAAAACTGTTTTTGTTTACAACACAGAGTTGCAAACAAATAGAAAAGAAAGAAAAATAAGCCCATCACACTGAACACTTCATTTTGGCACACAATAATGGAATCGTTTAAAAATGCATTGAAAGTGGAATTACCCTTTGAAAGAAATGTCCATTTTGATGGAACCTGAAACAGCCTCACTATTAAAGTCCTCAGATATAACATATTCATCTGTTAGAGTTAGGTAGGTAGATGGCGAACCCTGGGTGGCTGCTTTAACCTGGCCCTAGAGTCTTTTACACAGACCTCATGTAAGGGGCACCATTCAATGCATGAAGCTTCCCTGCTTACCTCCAGCTGGTCCTTTGGTGTAGGTGTCACCCTGGCATCTAAAGCCAGGTACTGTACTTCCAGGTTAATGCTGGCAAATGCTGCATAGGCACTAATAAGGAATAAATGGCAACCTCAGTCCAACAACATACATATCACACCCCCACTTCCAGCCTGGAATATAGAAGTAGCACCGTGCTTTAGACACCAACGGCTGCAGGAACATGGTGGTACCAGGTGAAGGTCAGCATGGGAATCCACATGCCTCCCTGGCACCCCAGATCTTAGGTCTGTCTGGAAAGTTTGATCTTCCCTTTAATGGACCTTAAAAATAGGACTTTCTAATTTAAAGAGGACCAAAACCAAGGATTTTGACTATCCTGGGTTTTGGTCTTTGCCCCCCGGGCACCCCGATCGGGGAATGCCCTGCTGTGTGAAACCCCCCAGGTCGCCCGATCCTACAGCGCATGCGCAGCTAACGCCCCTTCATCTAAGAGCTTGTCTAAGGCGAGTGGATCCGAGTACGCTTGTGGCAGCATCCCTCGCTACCCTTTCACAAATGTCTGACGCGTCCTGCTTGCGCCATTGGACCAAGAAAGAAGGTGAATTTTCAGGCGACCTGGGGGGGGGGGGGGGGGGGTGGGTTGACACAGCGGGGCATCCTGAGTTCGGTATGCCTGCCCTAGAGTCTCATACTCCAGGGTGGGTTTTGGTCCACTTTAAAGATGAACAAAGGCCTCTTTGGTCAGGCCTAGGGTCAAATGGTGCTATATCTTTGGGATATCCCCATTTGGGATTCACCACTGTGTGAAATCCTCCAGATCGCCTAGTATAGGCCCCTCGCCAGTGATCCCAAGTAAAAATCTCAGATTTAGTTCCTCTTATTTACACCTACCAAAAATTAACTTGTGCTGTCTAATAATCCAGTAACCCAGGCAATAAAGCTTTAAAGTGGACCAACACCCTGGCTGATCGGCCCGGGAATGATCAGATCCCTCCCCACGGGGCATCCAAAATTGGGATGCCCCGCTGTGTGAAACCCCCCAGGACACCCCATTCACCTTACCTTACCTTACCCCCGTTCCAACGGCGCATGCGCGTTTGTGAATGGCCAGCGTGCTCGGAGCCGCTGTGGTTGTCCGTCCCTTGTACGTGCATACCACAGCGGCTCTAAGCGCGCTGACTGGACGAGGCCCACGCATGCGCCGTAGAAGCGCCATTCTGGGTTGTTTCACGCAGCGGGGTGCCCCGCGGAAGTGGACCAAAACCCAGGATAGTGAAAATCCTGGGTGTTGGTCCACTTTAAACAAGATTGTATGCACAAACAAAGGAGCACTAACATTGTATTATATAATGTATCATTGATGGCAACTAGAGATGAGCGAACTTTTGAAAAATTCGATTCGACTGATTCGCCGAATTTTCCGACAAAAATCGTTTCGACCCGAATTTATTCGCGACGAATCGCTATTAAAAATTTCTGAGCCTCCTAGAGCCTCAATAGGATTGTAAACCATTCTGCCTTGCTGTAACACGCATAAGATGCGTGCTGGGTTAGTGAAATAATACTGTAAATAATTATCACATGCAGATCAGAGGCATCGCTAATGGAATCGCAGAGCAGCACAAATGCAGAGAGTTGAAGTGGCATCACTATGAGGGGCCCCTATAGTGCCTGAAAAACACACCCTGGAGCTGGCAGCAGCAGGAGCCCAAAAATTAGCTGAATCGCACCCTGGAGTTGCAAGCAGCAGCAACAGCAGCTGCAGGAGCCCAAACATTGCTTCGAAGAGACACTGGAGTTGGCTGCAGGAGCCCAAAAATTGGATGAATCACACCCTGGAGTTGCAAGCAGCAGCAGCAGGAGCCCAAACATAGCTTAAAAGAGACACTGGAGTTGGCAGCAGGAGCCCAAAAATTGGATGAATCACACCCTGGAGTTGCAAGCAGCAGCAGCCCAAACATAGCTTGAAAGAGACACTGGAGTTGGCAGCAGGAGCCCAAAAATTGGATGAATCACACCCTGGAGCTGCAAGCAGCAGCAGCAGCTCAAACATAGCTTGAAAGAGACACTGGAGCTGGCTTCAGGAGCCCAAAAATTGGATGAATCACACCCTGGAGTTGCAAGCAGCAGCAGGAGCCCAAACATTGGATGAATCACACCCTGGAGTTGCAAGCAGTAGCAGCAGCCCAAACATAGCTTGAAAGAGACACTGGAGTTGGCAGCAGGAGCCCAAAAATTGGATGAATCACACCCTGGAGCTGCAAGCAGTAGCAGCAGCCCAAACATAGCTTGAAAGAGACACTGGAGTTGGCAGCAGGAGCCCAAAAATTGGATGAATCACACCCTGGAGTTGCAAGCAGCAGCAGGAGCCCAAACATTGGATGAATCACACCCTGGAGTTGCAAGCAGTAGCAGCAGCCCAAACATAGCTTGAAAGAGACACTGGAGTTGGCAGCAGGAGCCCAAAAATTGGATGAATCACACCCTGGAGTTGCAAGCAGCAGCAGGAGCCCAAACATTGGATGAATCACACCCTGGAGTTGCAAGCAGCAGCAACAGGAGCCCAAACATTGCTATAAAGAGACACTGGAGTTGGCAGCAGCAGGAGCCCAAAAATTGACTGACACACCCTGGAGTTGGCAGCAGCAGCAGGAACCTAGAAATTGGCTGGAAGGCACCCTGAAGTTGGCAGCAGCAGGAGCATACATTAGCTGGAAGGCACACCCTGGAGTTGGCAGCAGCATAAGCAGGAGCCCAAACATTGCTTGAAAGACACCCTGGAGTTGGCAGCAGCAGGAGGCCATAAATTGTCTAAAAGGCACACCCTGAAGTTGGCATCAGCAGGAGCCCAAAAATTGGCCTAAAGACATAAATATGTTTTGCACCATTTGGAAAGTGTAAAACGTGGCACCATGGTGAATCTAGTCGCATGCATCAGCCATTGGTGGGTGGAAATCCTGGCTGATCCATCCCTGATTCATTTTGACAAAGGCGAGTCTCTCCACATTTTTAGTGGGACAGACGAGTTCTCCTCGCCGTAACTATGGCCCCGCCGCACTAAACAGCCGCTCAGATGGCACGCTACTTGCCGGGCAGGACAGCTTTTCCGGGGCAAACTCTGCTAGTTGCGGCCACAAGCCAAGTTTGGCTGCCCAGAAGTCCAGCGGATCCTCAAGGTGTGTTGGCATGGTCATGTCAAGGTATGACATGACCTGCTGGTTGAGGTCCTGCTCCAGGTCTTCCTGCTGCTCATGAGTAGCCTCACTATGCGGGTGTAGAAAGCTACTCATTAGCGACTGAAGACTGAGGCTGCTGCTGATGGAGCTGCTGCTGCTCCTGCCAACCCCCCCAGCAGGCATGGCGGTGGAAGGTGAGCGCAGAGGTCCCCCCCGAGTCAGACCTGCAAGAGTATGGACCATGGAGCAGATAGGCATCTGCCATCTGACTACGTAGAATGTCTTTGTAGTAGTTCAGTTTGTCCTCTCTCTCGGCGGGTTTAAAAAATGCCCCCATTTTGTGCCGGAAGCGAGGGTCCAATAAAGTGGAGAGCCAGAAGTCATCCCGCTGACAAATGGAAACAATTCTGGGGTCACTACGCAAGCATGTGAGCATGCTTCCTGCCATTTGCGCAAGGGACTCGGAGGGACTACCTGTCTCCATCTCCACTGCATACTGCCACGGTGTGTCCGGGTCCTCTGTCTCGCCTTCCTCAAAACCCTCTAGCTGCTCCAGTTCCTCCTCTCCTGTCCGCTGACTAGATAAACCAGCCATTTTGCCAAGCCTAAACTGTGCTTCACTGGGTCACTCCTCCTCCTCTTTCTCCTCCTCCTCCTCCAGTTCAGCTCCAATGGGGTTCATGTGGCTGTAAGATGTAGACGCCATGTCTCCAGTGCCCTGACCAGCCATGGTTTCCAACATGTGCTGTAGTACATGAAGCAGTGGAATCACGTCGTTCATCCCGTAATCCTGCCGACTGACAAAGTGGCTTCCTCAAAGGGCCTGAGCAAACGGCAGGTGTCACGTATGAGCTGCCACTAGTTGACATTGAAGTTACACAGAGGAGTCCCCCTATCCGCTTGGATCATCAGGAAATCCGTGATGGCTTTTCTCTGTTCATATAATCGGTCCAACATGTGAAGGGTGGAATTCCAACGGGTGGAAACATCGGAAATCAGACTATGTTGGGGGATACCGTTCTGACGCTGTAGCTCAAGAAGGGTGTGTTCGGCGGTGTATGAGTGGCTGAAGTGCATGCAAAGTTTCCTGGAAGTTGTTAGGAGGTCTTGCATATTGGGGGAACACTTCAGAAACCGCTTGACAACCAGATTGAAGACGTGAGCCATGCATGGGTCAGGCTTCCTTGGCGCAGCGCAGACAAAATGTTCTTCGCATTGTCGGTAACCATGGTTCCCATTTTAAGTTTTCTTGGAGTAAGCCATGTTTGGATTTCGTGACGAATACATTTAAGCAGTTCCTCCCCTGTGTGACTCCGTTCGCCAAGACAAACCATGTGAAGCACTGCGTGACACCTCTGTGCCCTGCACACATGGTAGACTGGAGGGGCACTGAGACTAGAGCCTACAGTGGAGGATGAGGAGATGGCGGAGGATGAGGAGGCCGAGTCGCACGGTGTCACAGGCCCAACGGGCAGGGAGCGCGGAGGCCGAAGCGGCGTGACCTGTCCAAGTTGCTGCTGCTGCTGCTGCTGCTGCTGCTGCAAAGGGACCACATTCACCCAGTGGGCCGTAAACAACATGTACTGTCCCTGACCGTAGTTACAGCTCCAGACGTCGGCGCTGCCATGCACTTTGCTACACACCGACAGGCTCAAGGACTGGCCCACCTTCTGTTCAACAAAAGTGTGCAGCGCTGGTACTGCCTTATTGGCAAAGAAATGACGGCTTGGGACTCTCCACCTCGGCTCGGCACAAGCCATCAGTTCTCTGAAAGGTGCAGAGTCGACCACCTGAAAAGGGAGCGACTGCAGCACCAGCAACTTGGACAGGAGCACATTCAGCTTCTGCGCCGTAGGATGAGTGGGCGCATACTGCTGTCTCTTGGAGATGGCTTCACTGATGGATTGCTGGCGGGATGCATTAATTGGAGGAGGAGGAGGAGCAGGAGCGACAGAGGATGGGTATGACACACAGCTGCCTTCGGCTGAGGTGCTGGAGCCTTGGCTGGCAGAAATTGGGAGCGGCGTGCCACTTGGTGAGGAAGCAGGCTGCACCACCTCTTCGGAGCCTCGGTTCTCCCAGGCCGCTTTATGGTGCCGCATCATATGTTGACGCAGGGCCGTGGTGCCAACATTTGGGCCCTGGCCACGCTTCACCTTCTGCCTACATATCTTACATGTGGACATGTTACCCTCCTGCGGATGCTTCAGGAAAAACTGCCACACTGCCGAGTAGCTACTTTTCCCACCAACAGGCCTCACTGATTCACTGCTACTGTCGCCAACTCCAGGAACCCCTGCTCCACTACCTCCCGATAAGGTAGCCTGCCGCGCAGCAGGTGCTCTACCCCGGCCCCGTTTGGCTCCAGGCTTTACAATTGTGCCCCCATGCTGACTGCCACCCATGCTGCTAACACCTTGCTGCCTCAGCTGCTGACTCCGGGGCAACCTGCGCCCCTCTTCTCCTGATGATGACGATGAAGCCCCTTCATCACCCGGCTCCCAAGTGCGATCGGCTTCATCATCATCATCACCGAGTTGTGGCTGTACGTCACTGATGTTCTCGGTTTCCTCAACAGTGTCTGGCGCAGGAGCTGGAAAGCTCGCAACACCCACGACATCACTATTTGTCTGCCGAGCTAAAGAAGCCACCTCCATTTCATGGCTGGGCAGTAGCTGCTGACTATCCTCTATCTGATCGTCCTCCTCACTAAAGAGTGGAGCTGAACCCAAAGCATAGGATACGTCACTGGGGGAGGGAACGGCGTAGGACAGAGGCAATGGGAGGACAGGGACTGCTCTCGGGGCATGCCAACTCAGGGTTGTGTCAGAGGAACCTACCGACCCTAGACTGGGGGTCTCAGATGTAACTTGTGATGATGTTGATGAGTGCATTAACCAATCTACCATGGCAGATGCGTTACTGGTGGAGACACGACCGCTAGCAGATACTGGCAGATCAGGTCTCTCACCATGACTCCTGCTGCCACTCGCCCCTAGTCTGCTGCGACCTCTGCCTGCAGAATCTTGGCCTCTGCCACTCCTCTTTGAACTTCCTGGCACTTGCCTGCCTGCCATTTTTATGTATTTGCTTATTTTGTATAACAGATAGGGTGCTAGCTGCAAGTTTGGGATACCCTGCGGCCTGGTGTAATAACAGCAGTCAGAAACCAATGCAAAATTAAATAACTTAGTACAGCTGAGGCTGAAACACGCTTATTTTGTATAACAGATAGGGCGCTAGGTGCTATTTTGGGATACCCTGCGGCCTGGTGTAATGACAGCAGACAGAAACCAATGTAAAATTAAATAACTTAGTAAAGCTGAGGCTGAAGCATGCTTATTTTGTATAACAGATCGGGTGCTAGCTGCAAGTTGGGATACCCTGCACCCTGGTGTAATGACAGCAGACAGAAACCAATGCAAAATTAAATAACTTAGTAAAGCTGAGGCTGAAGCACGCTTATTTTGTATAACAGATCGGGTGCTAGCTGCAAGTTGGGATACCCTGCACCCTGGTGTAATGACAGCAGACAGAAACCAATGCAAAAATAACTTAGTAAAGCTGAGGCTGAAACACACTTATTTTGTATAACAGATCGGGTGCTAGCTGCAAGTTTGGGATACCCTGCACCCTGGTGTAATGACAGCAGTCAGAAACCAATGCAAAATTAAATAACTTAGTACAGCTGAGGCTGAAGCACGCTTCTTTTGTATAACAGATAGGGTGCTAGGTGCAGGTGTGGGATTTTGTATAAGAGATAGGGTCACATGCTGAAATGGAATGCCCATGTGGGCTGGGGTTTTTACAGCAGACCAAAAAAATTAAAACTAATCGAGCTATAAGAAATGTTAAATGTGCCACTGCCAACATGGGATGCACAGTGGCCAGGAATTTTTACAGCACAAAACACAGCAATTTAAAACTGATCTGGCAAATGAAGTGAAATGAAAATAAAAAAAGCTTTCTTTCCCTGTCACTTTATCTGCTGTCCCTGCCTGGATCGTTCCCGATTTTTCCCTATCTTTCCCTAGCTGTCCCTAGCTGTCCCTGGCTGTCCCTGGCTGTCCCTGGCTGTCCCTGGCACTCTGTGGGTCTCCCTGCCTCTCTGTTACTCTCTCCTTGTCTGTAGCAACTTAGCAAGCTCCGTTGTCTGTGCACTGCAAGTCTCAAATGCGCACAAGCAAGATGGCCGCTGCTTTATATAGCGCTGTGACGTCACCGGGCTTCCTGGCTGCTGATAGGCTGTATGTGACTGTCCCATCATACCTTGCCCCAGGGTACATGTCTGGACATGTGCCGTCCACCATCTTAGAATGCCTGTCATTGAAATGAATGGAGTTTAAAGGAAAACTTTGATCGGTCGAATCGCGGGGAAATTCGGATTCGTTCAGAATCGAATTTTTAATGAAATTCGGAACGAATCCGGGTTCGTCCGGATCGATTCGCTCATCTCTAATGGCAACAAACAATTTGCTAAACAATGTAACTTTTTGTTAAATACAACGTATCTTGTGGCCAGATTTAATTCAGTCAGCAATCTCTGCAGGAAGAGCTGTAGAACTTCATCTATTGTTTTCCTATCTTTAACTATTCCCCCTTTCTTTAAAAAAAAAAAAAAATTATATATATATTTTGCAGAAAGGCCCTGGAATCTAAAAGATGAGCAGTGGACCCAGAAATGGGCAACACGAGGAGTATCTATCATCAATGGCATAAGAAGGGATAAAATCCCTGGGGGTAAGTACAGGACCAGACTCACTGTGTCATTAAATATAAGCAACCATTAGAATCACTTACACATGTGATGGAATGGGCGGGGGGGATATTGGGGTCTCGAAAAAGTGACGTTGACATCTAAATGTCACATTATCACATCAATCAAATCATCAAAATAAATTAGAAAAAAGCAGAAGGTTGTTCCAACAACATAGATAACTTACCTCTACTGTACTTTCTGTTCTTCAGCAACATGGGCTGTGGCTTTCAGTCCCCGTCACACATAGAGCCAGTGATGAATAGGTGAGTATAACTGCAATAAGATAACTGCAATCCAATAAGACTGGACGGACCCTGGACAAGGCAGAGACAACGCGCCACTCCTTATACTGATGCTGGAAGCCCAATCTAGGGCCCCTGGTACTCACCCCTTGCTTTCATACTGCCATGCAGCTTCGATGACAGTCACCATACAGGGGACAGCCTTGATCTATTCTGGTCCTGCACTTAGGTCTGCCCACTTTGCCTGATTCCATAGGTGCGCAGGTAAAAGCAACTCTGTACGTTTAGTCAGTGTCGAACTGGGATTTGGGGAGAGGTAGAACTGACTCTGGGGGCCCACCCCACATTTAGGTGCAAGTGTTACCAGCTTCCTTTCTGGGCCCATGCACAAAAACATTATGCCACAATGTAGTGTGTGCACTTGGGATGTCACAAATAAGCTATACATAGTTCAGGTTTGGTGATGAAGGCCCTCAGAAGGGCCCCTGGAACTAGAGGTCCACCAGGTTTTCTCCTGGTAACCCTGTGGGCCAGTTCAGCTCTGTATTCGGTGCCACGTGCAGGACCACCTATGGGTCAGATTGGAATCTTTAGCTTTGGGGTAGTAACAATTCTGCTTTGGACCTTATAGGTTCATTTGTTGGGCACTCCACTCTGTCTGAAGCAGCTTTATAAGCTTCTGGGGTAGCACTGATTTGTTACTTAAATTAATAAAATAAAATAACACACAAATATAAAATATATGTCAGATGCTGAAGGCTCTCCTACCTGCATGCTGCACCAAGCTCTTCATTCTCCAGGTGGCCTCATTTATGGGAAAGAAAGGCAAGCCAGGGTGGCTCATCGTATCACCATCCAGGGCAAGGTGCCAAGCCCACCGGGTGCCCACCCCATGAACGCCGGGCAAGCACTCCACAACAGCCAGCAAAAGCTATTGCTGTATGCACTTACCCACAATGCAACAAACTAGCAACCAGAGCAGCTAATTACCACAATGCACAGGGCAGTCAGGTGATCCCCAGGCAACCATTAATTCCTGTGTATCAGCACAGGCTCCCAGGAGGCTCTTAAAGGGATACTGTGATAAGGGAAATACTGGGGGCTTGTAGACATCATCTAGCCTCTCCGACAGGGTGGTTCTTCTCTGGTCCTGCACTTAGCAATGAATTCCGGTATTCCACGTTGCACTATGAACTCTTTTTGATGCTTAAAGTAAAATAAAATATGTAGATTGGTGAACAATATTTAATTTAAAATATTCAACTTTTTTGTGTTGTATCTTTTATTTTAACTAGTTCCAGGGGACCCTGGTGCCCTATTGCCCATAGGGCTTGGGGCCAGCTGCTGAGCTTCTAAACCCTGGCTTACCCTGGTGCCCAAGCTGACTCAGTGAGGGGGGGCACACTGTTATTTGTTTCAATAACCAAATAAAAAAATGCCGGCAAAGTAGAGGCAATCATTTTTGGACAGCACTTTTGCATGGCGCTGACCCTAGTTTCTGAACCCTCCCAGTAACCTATATGTCATGGCTGGACCTCCAGTTTGAACTGGGTTTAATTGTGTCTGTTATGGGTAGCCCCACATAACATACAAAGTGATGGCTGGGCCCCAAGTTACAAATTTAATTTCATATACATACTTATATATATAGGGACATCCCTCCATTACAGCCAGTGAGGGGCATCCCTCCATTGCAGCCAGTAAGAGGCATCCCTCTATTACAGCCAGTGAGGGGCATCCCTCCATTGCAGCCAGTGAGAGGCATCCCTCCATTGCAGCCAGTAAGAGACATCCCTCTATTACAGCCAGTGAGGGGCATCCCTCCATTGCAGCCAGTGAGGGGCACCCCTCCATTACAGCCAGTGAGGGGCATCCCTCCATTGCAGCCAGTGAGGGGCATCCCTCCATTGCAGCCAGTGAGAGGCATCCCTCTATTACAGCCAGTGAGGGGCATCCCTCATTGCAGCTGGTTAGGGGCATCCCTCATTACAGCGAGTGAGGGGCATCCCTCCATTACAGCCAGTGTGGGGCATCCCTCCATTACAGCCAGTGAGGGGCATCCCTCCATTGCAGCCAGGAGGTATGACTGCATTGTGTCTGGCAGTGAGGGAATGGGGCCAGGAACAACCCCCACTCCCTACCAGCAGGTCTGCTTGACATAGAGTGAAAGCAGGTACAGACCATGGTGGAGATTGTAGGAGCAGATAATGTTACATTACAAACGACACCTTTAGGGGGGTCTTCCCCTTAATCTCGCTGTAAACCATTGCAGAGGCAGAACATGGGCTGGGGTTTCTTGTTTTGGGGGATACCGTGGAGCTAGTTCCGGAGGTAGGGGGCAGGGATCAGGTTGGGGGTGTAAGAAGCAGCACCCTTATTAGTGCAAGTGCGAAATAACCAGCACACCAGGGGTCAAAGTTGCTAAATCTTCATTATTCACGAATGAACCAGGTAAACACACAAATCCACATCTCTCAAAAAGAGTCATGGCCAACTTTTCGGGGGTGCACAGTCCCCCTTCCTCAGGACTTTCGTGAATAATGAAGATTTAGCAACTTTAACCCCTGGTGTGCTGGTTATTTCGCACTTGGATATTCTGACCTGCCCCCCACCAATCTTGTGGTAAGAGTGCAACTGTCAATTCAGAATTTTACCCGTATAAGTGCAAGAGCAGTTTGGGCTGCCAGGAATTCTCACAGGTCTCCCTATGACTATTCTGCCCCTGGTACTTTGGCCCTCCATATTGAAATAATGTGATGGCTGGGCCACTAATTTATAGTTTGTTATATATAAAGGAGACTTAGAGACAAAGGCAAATCAGGTAAGCACTGCAATGGATGCTGCAGCCAGCAATAGCAATAGTGAGGCAACCACTGATGAAGGAATCAGGGCAGGGCTGCCATCAGGACCCGGATCTGGATCCCAAACTGCAGTCTGGGCAACAGGGTTCCCACCAGCAAACAATGAGACACAACCTCTTCTGCCAGTGACACCCATAGCTTCCTGTTTGGTTTTACAGCATACCTCCCAAGTGTCCCTGATTTTGGAGCACTGTCCTTCTTTTGAGTCCATGTCCCCCTGTCCCTCATTGTTCTCAATTGTCTCCTCTTTGAGGTGTAACATGCAGATCTGCATCAATAAATGATTCATTTGCCTATTTAAAGTGTTGATATTGTTTTAAGTATTATAACCTATAATCTCCTATCCATTCCTCAATGAGGGGGTGTGGCCTAATTTAACAAATGTCCCTCTTTCCCACCCTGAACAGTTGGTAGGTATGCTAACAGTAAAAGCCCATGAAGTCTAAAGTTGAGATAAAGTGAACTGCGTTGAGAAATCTAAAGAGCTGTCGGTGACTATAAAAAAAAGTCTTAGCATTAGGAATGACAAAACGCGTTCTCTGAGAGCAATATGTGCTGCTTCTTCTGCCCGGGATAAATGGCTCTCCATCTGCCAAGCCAGGTGGAAGCGCCCAGTGTGGAGGAGCCATCAGCCAGGAAACTGCGTGAGGCAACTTGGCCAGAAGAAACAAAAGTAATGGGATCCGTATGAACAATGAAAGCAGCAGAAAAAGAAGACACGCATGTTACATCCTGCACACAGCGGATGGCCCGAGACCTGTGGTATGGTCCACAGCAGAGGTTAAAGTGGACCAAAACCTGGGATTTTCAAGTTCCTGGATTTTGGTCAGTCCCCCTCAGGCATCCTGATTTGGGATACCCCGCTGTGTGGAACCCAGCCATTCGCCAGTCTTTCTTATCTCGGCTGTGTATCAGTTACGGTGGGTGTGGCTGTGCACAGCTGAATGGGATACGAGTGATGGCGGCCACGAACAAGCCATTGGCTCATTGAAAAGGTAAGCTTATCTAGCAAATGGGCGGGGGTTCACAGAGGCTCATAGACTCCAGGGCAAGTTTTGGTCCTCTTAAATGGAGGGGTTCAAATTAGGTTTATTTCACCAGCCTGCATAAAGAGTGCAAATGGTGACGTATCTCTAAGATATGCCACCAACGTGTTATAGCTGTGGGTTATACCTCTGGGACCCTAACCTTTACTGACAACGAAGCCCCCATAGTGAACACCCCCCTACAACAGCCTACAGGGGTCATTGCACCTCACACCACCGACAGCACCTTTAAAGGGTCCCAGCACCCCACCCACAGAAGCCTAAAGGGGTTCATAAACCCCACCCACAGAAGCCTAAAGGGGTCCATGCACCCCACCCCACCCACAGAAGCCTAAAAGGGGTCCATGCACCCCACCCCACCCACAGAAGCCTAAAAGGGGTCCATGCACCCCACCCCACCCACAGAAGCCTAAAAGGGGTCCATGCACCCCACCCCACCCACAGAATCATAAAAGGGGTCCATTCAGTTTTGGAGGAGCACCACACCATACATTGTAAAGTGACATCCCAGGCAAAGGGTTAAATTAGGCTGCTAATTGCCAATAAGCCGTTATTCCAGCACAAGCTTGGTCAAGGGACAGGCCATTAGAGTTGAGCAGACCTCCCCCATAAAAGCAGAATGGTATGTTTAAAACCTGGCAGCTATGATTCTTTCAGTAAAATACAGAAACTGGCTTTGATGGAATGTTATCCTTGGCCTATAGGAAACCCTTTCTCTTGCTATTTAGCATATTTATCCAGATTTTTAGTATTGGACCATTTTCCATGATGGTGCTCCTGTGAATATACGCCCAATACCACCATCACCTGCCTCATGATTATGATTTTGCTGTGGGCCCCAGTTGACCTGGTTTCGAATTTGAAGTTGCTGGCTGGAGTGGGGGAGGGTGAGATTGACTAATTTATGGTTGCTGCAAATGGTTCCACTTTCATGCTGTCCACACACTAAAATTTGGGTCTGGACAATATCAGGTTACAATAAACTGACCCAGATGTCCCACTTTCGGTGGGACAGTTCAACTTTGAGGCCCACAGTCCCCCCCCCCGAAAGGTGTTTAGGGAACACCTAAATATCCCACATTGCTGCCATAGGGAAGACTGTCTCACCAAATGCAGAATGCTGGATGTCTGGGTGGTTTACAACTGCTCTGACTCTTTGGTTAAATGGTAGTAGTGGAATTCATGGACTTCTGAGTATTGGATCTATCACCAACATCTTTTATGGACCAAATATTCCTAGAGCATGTGACCCATAAGCCACGCGCTAAACCCACCTTACCACACCCATCAACCACAAACTGGTTTAAAATGTCCCACATTGAGGGAGCCAAAAATGGTCAGTATAAGTGCAATCTACCTTATAATTGCGTGGACCCAGAATGCATTCTGGCATTGGTGGTGGATGGTGGAACATTAGGCACAGGCCCTCAGCTGACTAATAAAGACTCCCTGTTGGCTCAGATGTATTGCAGACCTGCTACTTATCCTCACACTAAAATTGGAATTCATGCGTAAACAGGATGTGAGTAAATGTAACAGCGAGCATGTGACAAATAATCTATCCTTGCGTTATTGTGCTTCTTCAATGGTGGATTGAAGTGCCCAGTGAAGCTGTTAAAGATGTGAACAAGCGCTACCCTGATATTAATCCACCTCTCACTCACAGCCTATGTGCTGACTGATCACAGAAGTGTCTGCAAATAGGAGGAAGCCTTCAGTGGAGAGATAGGGGGCGCCACTGCTGCACGCCTTTCAGATATGTGTATATAATGCTAGATAGTTCCTTTCCAAAGCAGTTAAAGTCATTGTCCAGGCAGACTTAAAGAAGAACATCGGAGGCCCTGGAGTCTTCTACTTCAGAGTTCCACTCCTTGGGTCATCCCAAATTGGAGAGCCCCACTGTGTGAATCCCCCCAATCGCTAATTTCACACACCTTCTCCTGGAGCCTGTGCTCCAGTCACATCCCCGCTCACCTCTAGCTGTGCGCATGCCTGCGCCTGGGTTTTCTGGATGGGTGGTGAGGGCATACCACGGCTCCAAGGTAAGCAGGGGATGCAGCTGGCGGTGCCGCTTGGGGTGTTTTGCCTTGAAAAGTCCAGACGGTCAATATACATTGGACACCTGAGCATTGGCTGTTGTTTCTGGGAAGTATTGTAACTCTTGTAATATGTCAGTTATGCCGATATTAATGAGAGATTCTCATTCAGAACTATTAGACCTTTCATTTTATATCAAACATGGCGTACATATATTGTCCAGGGCCTGACAATCCACATAGTATTGGACCCTGGATGATATACATTTGGTGTTTGGGCTCATTTAACTAAGAAATGTATGGGGATCATGAATTTCTTGGTTACAAGTTGATAACATGCATATTGTGAGAGTTATACCCTTTATGAAATATACATCTAATTTCATGAGAGTCCTCATATGGGCCGAGCTTGGCAGACACTCCCACGAGGCGGGGAATGCTGGCCACTCCCTCTATTGTTCATACATTAGTAAGCTTTGTGCCGTTGGCCCGGGCAGTCTTTGCATGGCGGGGGGTTGAATGAATGGACATCTTATATCTCTCTATATCCATTATAACATATATTGTACCGTAACTTACTGTAATTTTATCATTCATTAATATAAGGACTGCCTGTAATTTAAGGTTATCTGGGGGACTCTAGGAACATATTGGGTTAGTAAGGTTAATTACTGTGCTGCTAATTAAACCCGTTTTATAAATACATCTTACTGTGTGCGTAGTGGATAATTTCTCACACAATAGTTTGTAGGTGCAAAGTATTTAAGGTATTAATATATTTCCTCTTGGGACAGTTCACTGGTTGTGTTGGGAGAGCCTTAGCGGCCATTGTTGTATCAGATTAGTGGCCGCTGGGCTGATATGATTGTTAGTATTTGCAACATTTATAGCATTGATCTCTAATAGAGATATTGGAGATTAATGGGAAGCAAGTATTTATATCATATCATATATCTCCTTTTTCAGGCTCAATTTTGGCACCATTTGGCTGCTTAACCATCCAGGCGGCTTACCCGTTGAAAAGATTCCAGGCCCTGCTGCTCCCGTGCTCCTGGGGCATCCTACTGTATACCTGATGCTCCGCTGTGTGAAAGCCCCAGGGGGCTGGTAATCTTGCCTGATTCCTGCGGGCGCCGTGACACGAACTCCGTAAGTGGCCACATCCCCGGGCTTCCCTGCAGCTGTGTGCGCTTCCGTACCCAGAGTGGCCAGCCGGCTGCGCTTCGTTGCTGCTGTACCTTCAACATCAGCCAATCGGTGATCTCAAAAGTGCCGCTGGGCATGGCTTCGGGGGTCCCAGGCCAACAGCAGCGCTCAGCTGCTCAGATAGGGAGGCTCGAAAGGATGAACGGTGAACCCAGAAATGTGTTTCCATCCGCATCAGATTTAATATAATGATCCCTCTCCAACCCTTGTGATAGAATCAGCTATGCTTAATGTAGAACCAATGCCCCCTTGTCTTTTGGACTTCAGTCTTTTAGACTCCAGAAAGGATACTGTTCCTCTCTAAAACATATCAATTTAAAGTAAGAGGAAGTTTACTAACAGCTTCTGTAAAATCATTGCAGCCCTTGTTGTGACGATTTGTAATTTTCTGTCGTGAATCTAAACTTCAGCGAGGCAGCTGCTTGGAATGGTGTCCCATGAATAATACATAGCACGCACAGAAGGAGAACGGCGGGATCATCGCAATACTTGGCTGCTAAACGTGGATCAGACGTCCAGATTTCCTAACACAAGCTCACCCATGTACATACTATTTCCTGAAAGCCGACAACGCGCCTTCCCCGTCTGCTCCAGGTGTATCAAAGAAAGTTCAGGCTAATTGTATTTATTTTAAAATGCCCAGTATTATTTTTATTTGCAGATCTGTTCTTGTGCTTTGGGAAAGACAGGTGTCTTACAAGTCATGCCAGTGGATGCTGGCTGTCAAAGAGAGCATACAAAGATGGAAGGAAGAAAAAGAAGTTAATATGGATTAAAAAAAAAATGAGAGACAAATGCATGGATAACAAGCAACTGGAGATGAGTGAACCCATTCTTTCAAACAGGAATTCGCTCTGAATTTCAGGGAAAAATTTTATTAGACACAAATCTGAATTTCCTTGTGATTCATGCTGCTGTGATTCCCTGAAACTCAATAAAGAAGGTAAAAACTCACGACTCCCTCGCTGTCCTCTGGTCCATCTATGCTGCTCTCTACAGACATACAAAGCCTCCGGCACTGGGCTCTGCCCAGATCGCTCCCTGCCATAGAGGAGGTCTATAAATAGGTTAGGAGCGATGTGGCTGACGACACTGTGAGTGACAAGGGGGCATGTAGGGCTTTTCCAGCCACCTCCGTCCTCACGGGGAGGGAAGTGGTGGGAGCCCAGTACTGGATAGGATCTATGTCCTGCGCCTGCTGTCTTTAGTGGAGAGCAGCTCGGGTCAGAAAAGGACACTGACCGACAATAGATATTGAGGAAGGCGGTAAGTATTGTTGCAAAAAAGTTGAATAAAGGATTTGTTCTGGTGTGTGTTGTTCTTTACATTTAACCCATTTGTATACTTTTAAGGCAATCTTGAGGAAAGTGGGTTACTTGCTGAAACCCCCTGCCCCATTACCTGCATTTCCAAAGGGCAGGGAGTGTGGAAGAGCATGCTGCCCGTGTTGGCTATGTGGGCTAGTAGCCTTCAGGGCCGGCGCCGGCCTCAAAGCCCTGGGCTACAAGCTCACTTAGCTGATGCCTGGACTGGTTTTGCTGGACTGCAAACGGGGGGGGGGGGGGGAACCCATTTTTGTTCAATTTTTAAGGGTTTAACCCTTATTATGGCAAATGTGCTGTGGCCGCTTCCCTCTGTCTGAGGTGCGTACCTACATCAGGCTTTCCTCATTGGCTTGGTGGAGCAGACAGTTGCTTCTGCTACATTCAGATTTACTTTGCCGCCCTGACGTCATAGTGGCTGTTAGGGCGAGTGCTGCACCCCCGTCTCACAGCATTTCACCTACCTCCATGGCTGCATGCAGCCGTCATCCATCTTCCCTCAGGGCTGCTTCCAGCTGCCGCCCTTCCCCCAATGCTTCCTCCTTGCATGGTCAGGTGCGCACACGTCTCCGTCCACTAGAGGGCGAGCGCACAGGATCCCTTAAATTTAAAGGGCCTGTACAGCACTGATTGGTGTTTATGTCATCCAATCCTGCATCATCTTCCCCTATTTAAACAGGCACTTCCTTCCTTCAGTGCCGGATCTTGGTCTCTCCATGCTTGTTGAAAGTCAGACATACTTGGATTGCTCACCTGTGTACCGACCTCTGCCTGTCCCCGACTCTGAACCTTTGCTGCCTGCCCTGACCTCGGCTACTCACCTTTTCTGTGAACCTGTGCTGCCAGCCCCGACCTCTGTCTGTACTTACTACGCCTTTTGCCTGCCACTTGTGTACCTCGCTGAACCTCGGCTGACTGTGGGACTGGGCCGCTGTTGGGGGGTAGCGACCTGGGGGTCACTCGCCGCACAAGACCAACCTGCCTTGCGGTGGGCTCTGGTGATACCGTTGGCCCCTTAGACTCCGCTCCCCTGACACGGTACCCGCCATCGGTTCCACAGTTAAAGCGGATCCACACCCAAGTCCGCTCCATCTGGTCCATGACAGTGGCTAGTAAAAGCTAGAAGAATGCCCATGGCCCCCCAGGCCCCACAAACAGTGAGGCATTCAAATCAGGATGGTAAAAATCCTGGATATTGTTACTCTTTACATACCTACTGTAGCGCTTACATAGTAATTTTGTCCGTACATAAACTCACTTCACTTACAATAACTGATGCTACAAGCAAACGATACACAAGACTTCCTCTGTAGAGCTGTAACACCAAGCATTACCCCCTGATCCCCTCACTTCAAAATATGGGAAAATAGGAGGAAATTGCATAAGGAGAATGAGAACAGGTAAAAAAAAAGTAAACAGGGGTATGGGGGAAAGGGAGGAAATGGGATTGCGAAAATTGGAAAATTAAGGTGAAGAAATAGAAAAAAGGAAGGAGGGAAGGAAGATACTAATGAATAAAATACAGGGAGAAAAGAGAACAGGGAAGGGCTAAGTGCCAAAAAAGGCAAAAAAAAAGTGAAGCAATAAAGTGATTCAGTGGTACAAAATCAGTAAAGAACTATGCTGCCATTGAAATTCAGATTGTTGCTACTGCCACATGCTGGCTTAGCAAGAACAAGTGCTCATTACTATTTGCATATTCATTCCATTTATGAATCATTCCGTATTGGCTCAGCCCTGATACTAAAGATGGTACTCTGGGGAGGACTTGATATGCCTGCAAAAGGTGTGTGTTGTGCAATCAGGACCTCCTTTTCCTGGGAATCCTAGTGCTGCTGTATAACAGCTTGCTTTCCCCTGCTGCTCGGCATCTCCAAATTCTGTTGTCCTGACACTGCATTGCTGAGCTCTGCCAGAGGGGAGCGATTTACCAATTTCTGCAGCTCTCACTGTTTGATCATCATGGTGAATTAGTTCTGGCAGGCGGGAAATGGGGCTGTGACCTCTAATCAGGCCTTATAAGAAGTGGCCACGCTGTCCTGAGTTGATATTCAGCCTCCGTTATAGCTTCTCATTTCCCAAAGTCAGGCCGGCAGAGAAAAAAAAATGCTAATTTTTTCAAGCTGCCATTAAAGTGTATCATAATTGTCCCTATTTTCAATACGCATGCTGTGGCTTTTCTCCATCTTCGAGGTTGAAGGCCTAGATCTGCATGATTTCAATGACCTCACCTAGGTTGTTAGTTTACTCTAAATGTTACATCTAACCTCTAATTGATAGAAATACTTTCTAATGTGGCCCAGCAACCATTAGCAAAACAGCACCTTCCCCCCTGAAAAATTAACTGATTACATAGATAACATTTCAAGAATTCATCTTTATTATCTAAAAACTACACGTTATAAATAGACATACATATAAATATAAAAGAACATCAGAACCTAGGGAATCCCACCTGGACCCTCAATTTAATTATAACTAAAATCAATATAGTGATTAGTACCAAAATCTCCTCTATTTGTGCATATTAAGCTTTAAAGTGCATTAGTGCATTTGCTGTGCAGAAAAAGTGCAATTTCAATTAATAAGACCCATGAAAAAATGGCAAGAGGAGCAAAGTTCAAAACAATGTAACAACAATCAAACAACTAACATCAAACAAAAAACATCACCTAAGTGTTATGGTCCAGGAGGAAAGTCAGTCAAGAGGTATCCCCATGCGTTCTGTGGTCCAAAATCCGACCACTTCCTCAATGGCCTACAGGAGATTTTGGTCACTATACTAATCACCATATTGATTTTGGTTATAATTAAATTGAGGGTCGGGGTGGGATGTGCTTTTATATTTATATATGTCTATGGGTAATGCGTAGTTTTGAGGTAATAAATAGGGATGAGCGAACCGGTTCGGACGAACCGGAATTCGCTCAGAATTTCAGGGAAAATTCGATTCAGCACGAACCCAAATTTTTTTTGGTTCGTGCCGATCGAATTTTCCCTGAAATAAATTTTTTTTTTTCAGCAAACACTTACCTGCATGGTCGGAGCGTGGAGGCCGGCGCCGCTCTCAGGCGCCCTCTGATGACTCGTCCTCTGATGACAGCTGAGAGCGGCACCGGCCTCCACGCTCCGACCATGCAGGTAAGTGTTTGCTTAAAAAAAAAATTCCGGCATGGTGGGAGCGGGCAGGCCGGCTGCACTGTCAGCGGGCCGGCGGCGGCCCGCTGACAGGCGTAGCCGGCCTGCCCGCTCCCACCATGCCGGAATTTTTTTTTTCAGATGAGCGATTCGTGAAAGTTCGATTCGGGCGAACCCGAATTTCTTGGGGAAATTCGGGGAATCGCCCAAATCGAACTTTCAAGAAGTTCGCTCATCAAGATGAACTCTTGAAATGTTATCTATGTAACACAGTTGATTTTTCAGGGGGGAAGGTGCTGTGGTTTGCTGTTTTACTAATGATTGCTGGAGCCACATTAGAAAGTATTTATCTCACATAGGTTTACAGCACTTACAAGCACACCGCCTATATAGCCTTACTTTATTTGTGGGTTGTGCGGGGTGTTTTCAATTTGAGCATATAACCTCTAATTGATTGCTTTATGGTATTGTTGATGAAAAGCTGCTTATGTTTATAGATTTTAGCATGTTAACCATTTATGGAAACCGCGAGTTTCCATACCCCAGTATGGTTGACTGATCAAATGTTCTGAAACTTTTTACCTGAAAGTTATTTCTTTTCACAAGAGGAAGACAAATGATGCTACCAAGAGGTCAAAAATGGATGCTTGCTCAAGTCAGGAGTAACTTGTGGTTGCCAAGGTGACAAGGCCTAGAAAATTTACAGTACTATAATGGCAGGCTTTTTTCTCTTTATTTCACAAGGTGGACTGTGTACGGGGACTGCCTCACTAACGTTATTACAGTTATGGTCAGAGCGGCCTGCTGGGATGCATTACTCTAGTTAATCGCTCATTCATACGTGTGAGAGCTTCTGATATTTATCTGTGTCTTGTTAGCCAGCATCCAGCTTCCATAACCTTTCTCTTCAGAGGCGGCTCTGCTCGCATTATGGGCTATTTCATGAGATTGCTCAGGCTTCTGTCAGCTTATGTAGTGGTCTGATCACCTTATGTTGGAGAGCTCCTCACCTTTTGTGGTGGTCGATCTGTCTCAGGTGGGAGAGCTGTTCACCTTATACATTGGCCTGTTTTTTTTGGGAAAGCTCCTCGCCTTGTCTGGTGGCCTATCTGTCTCATGTGAAAGAGCTTCTCACCTCATGTGGTAGATATGTCTCAGGTAGAAAAGGTCCTCACTTTTATGTTGTAGCCTATCTGTCTTATGTCGAAATGTTGGTCATCCTATCTGGCTGCCTGTCTTATGTGGAAAAGCTTCTCACCATGTGTGGTGGTCTATTTGTCTCATGTATAGGGGGCCCTCACCTTATGTGGTGGCCTATCCTCCTCGAATAGGGGAGCTTGTGTGGTAGCCTGTCTCATGTCGAAGTTTGCCACCTTGTGTGGTGGCCTATCCCTGCCTCATGTGGGGTAGCTTTTCACATTGTGTATTGGCATATCTTATGTGGGAGAACTCCTCACCTTATGTGGTGGTCTCTCTGCCTTTTGTTAGAGAACTCCTCATGTTATGGGGTAGCTTATCTTTCACTATTACCAAGTTCTGTGGAAGCTTGAATCCAATTCCAGCTCGCAACCTGTTTCTGGGACTTTTCATACACACGCATCCATGTGGAAGCCTCCATTCCATTCCTGAAACTAAATTGTTTGTGGCTCTCAAGGGAAGGGTGGCACAGGATGGCAATAGGGTCTGTAGAGACCATAGCTAGATTTAATAGACTTAATGAATAATTATAATAATTATTAAATTAATAGATAAGGTAGATAGAAACCAGAGGAAAACTAAGGCTGGTTTTACACCAATTGTAGTGCGCTTGTGATTAGCTTTGACAGGGTAGATCTTAGTCCGTAAAAACCTGAAAGGGAAACCAGACTCATGCCAAGCATGTCTGCTACATGTGCAGCATGTGATATGGTTGATAACATTTTGTAGATTGGCTGTACCAGATGATATTTAATGGAAACCCCTACAGTGAGCTAATACAGTATCTCTCAATCCATTGACCCGAAATCTAAGGCCAAACCAAGACTTCACTAGAGCCCCTCGCAAGGGAGGGAGTTTGGGATATATCCAGTCAGGCTTGTTTTTCTTTCTTTTAATGAAAGGAAAAGGATATACGGGGTGACAGGCCCTGTCACCCCTGATAGACTAAACCTGTCACCCCTGGACTTTATTCCTTCAAGGAAAGGAAAACCACAAGCTTAGTGGGAGTTTTACTCAGTTTGGGTGTATAAGTGACCCCTCCTTTCATTAGCCGATGACTTAATATGTATTTTTAATATTACACAATTTCTTGACAGCACTCCTTTAGGACATGGGACCCTGTCTCTAAATTGGTGCACCAGAACTGTGAGTATCTGGGAACACTTACCACACTTACAGCACCTAACACACTGCATATAAAGAACCTCCGCTTCTTACTACATTGCCCCTAACTTGGGTGGATACTTATGGCCTTATTTATCACGGGCTAGCGCCAGGTAGTGTCTGACGAGCGCCAGGTACCGCCAGCTATCGGCGGCTACCGACTCAAGTACGCCCGGCGGCGGTCACAATGACGCATTTATCAAGCTAAATGAGGCTAGCGCCGGCGAGAGCGACGGCTAGCGCGGAATTCATCATGAAGCCGCCTGGAACGAACAGCGCCGCTGCAAATTCCTTCACAGCGCCAGGTATGACCTGTCGCTCCCTGGCATTGTCCAATGCATTTCAATGGAGCAATGTTTAATTAATCATAATTAATTGGTAATTTTTTTTTTTTTTTTTTTAATGTCAAAAATTCTGAGACCACTTCTGCAATGTTGGGTTTTTTTTTTAAAGTAAAAAAAACTAATAAAAAAATTTGTGCAGAATTGATCTTACAGGTCTGATATTAATGTATTCATATTACAAAATGATTCAAAAAACATGTATAATGTTACAATCCAAAAATATGGTTGTTTAGGGGTTAAAAAGTAGTTAACACCCATCGCCGCCAGCGCACTGGGGTTTAAACCAGGAAAGGACAGCGCCAGCAAATTCGGAGCGTGATTTTTTAATGAATATGAAGCAGGCCGTTCGCTCTGGCCATTCGTTGTCAGGCGCTCACATACAACGCTGAACCTGTGAAACAGCGACCCCTAAGCTCGTATTCAACATTACCGCACACCGACTGAGTCGCTGTCATCAAGCAAACGCCGGCCAAGCACAGCGAATACTGGCTGGCGCTGTAAAAATCACGCTACAGTCGCTCATCTGTCGCTACCTGGCGCTATTAATGAATTGGCCTCCCCGTTTTAAAGTGGACCTGCAACTACCCTAGCAACTCTGTGCCAGCGAGGGTCCTCGTTCACAGGGAAACTAAGAGGCTGATTCACTACTAATGACAGGTATCGGCAGATGAGCGTCTGTATAGCCGCGCTTAGAGTGACCGCTAGTAGCCGCTGTAAGTGGGTATCGGGCGCTGTAACAGAGCACCTCAGTTGCTGTAGTAACCTGGCCGGCATTGATGAATGTGATGTATGTTGGGCGCTCTAACATCAGTACAGCGATGCAGTGAGTGAAAGGTAGCGCCAGCTCAGTGCGACCGACCCTTGGCGCTCCACACCATACAAAAAAGGACACACACACAGCGTCGGCGCTCTAAATCTGGTCGCTATAGCACAGAGCGCCAGACGCTGTGTGATTAAAGTCTGTTTTTGAACACATATACACACCAGTAACAAAGTAAAAACACATGGAATGACATTGTTTTAATACTTTAGTGCCAGACCTGTAATGATTCTGCATAAAAATATAAAAAGTCAAAAATGTTCCTAAAAGTGTTTGTTTGCAGCCAGGAGAGGTCACACAATGATTTGAGCAAAAAAAACAAAAAGGCTGTTTAAACACAAGCAAATGAACGACCATTGAAATGTATGGGAGAGCAACACTGAGTGAAAGGTAATACCTGGTGCTCTGGAAGCTAGAGCTCCGGCGCTATTACATCCGCCTGTAATAACACATGTGACGCTACATGGCGCTATTAGAGTTTCTCACCAGATTCACTTTCGTAAATGTGGTTTTGTGTACAGCGCTTGGTGTCCACCACACGCTGCCTGCCGCTACGAGGCGCTACCTGGCGCTATCCCTTCTTAAATAACCCCCTAAATCTAACCAACCACTAATACCAGCAGCGAGACCTCACATATGTGCAGCAGACGCACCTCCTCCAACAGACAGCCTACTTCATGGCAGTGTGCAACTCATACCGAGTTCAGTGGTTGATTTTGACTTCCAAAAGATCTTTAACTGGATTCTCCAGGGGTGTTTGTTTCTTTTCCTTTCTTTCCGGTCTAAATCTGATATAGGAGGGTCGTGTTTCTTTTGGTTAGGTTCCACATTGAACCAAACTTAAATTGGGGAACCTAAAGTGGTTTTGACTGTAGGTCCTTTTTGAGCCTTGGAATATTTTCTAATGAATACACCGTTCTGTTGATTTTCTTCCATTATGAGATCAAATTCCTCTTGATGTTTTAGCAGGGAAATCAAAACTTCCCAGCCATACTGCTTTGTTCTTTAATAACCTTTGGAATAGTATTTCATGGAGTTCTTCTTGAAAGATGACTACATTCATTTCAGCCATGTAGTAATATTCTATTTGCTTTCAGTCATCTGAAAATAAAGCTGAGACGCAGCATATTTCCCCCATTCCGCCAAGCAATGTCTTCCAGCAGTTTCAGATTAGCGATGTGTCTAATAAACTATTAGACGTTCTAATTGCAGCTTTCACACCATTATAAGAGAGATGCACAATGTTTACTCTTGTTTGTCAGAAGCCGTCTAATGGAAGCTCTTGCAGCTGGTTACTGTCTAAAATACGAGATGACGGCATGTCTCTGGCTTTGTAAGTCACTGATTGGTACACCTTTATTTTATGTAATTATTCTGACCCAGCATGAAAGCAGGACAATACTCACCTACTCCCAGCACTGCCATTACAGCCAAGATGGTTACCAGGAGTTGCCCAAAGAGAGTTTTGCAGGGTCTACATTTTTATCCTGGATATAATGCTAAATTGAATCTCTAAACATGATACGGGGAGGCCGATTCATTAACAGCGGCAGGTAGCGACAGTTGAGCGACTGTAGCTGCATTTTTAGAGCGCCCGTTAGTAGTCGCTGTGCTTGGCCGTTGTTCGGTAGTTGATAGCGACTCAGTCGGTTTGCCGTAATGTTGAATATTGGGTGAGGAGTCTCTATTTGACAGGTTCCGCGCTGTATAGGAGCGCATGATAGCGACTGGTCAGAGCAACCGGCTTCCACCATATTCATTAACAAATCACGCTCAAAAAATTCTCGAGCTGTAAAATGCATGTTTAAACCCCAGAGCGCTGGCGGCGATGGGTTAAAAGTAGTTTTTTAACCCCCAAACAACCATATTTTTGGAAACCCAAAAAAACAAGTTTTTAAAATAATTTTGAAATATGAATACATTAATATCAGACCTGTAATATCAATTCTGTACATTTTTTTATTTATTTTTTTTACCATAAAAAAAATTATTTAAAATGGCAGAAGTGGTCACAGAATTTTTCACATTTAAAAAAAAAAAATGAATAACAATTAATTATGAATATTTAAAGATTGTTCCATTGAAATGCATTGGAGAGCGCCAGGTAGCGAGAGGTCATACCTGTCGCTGTTCAAGGTCGGATGCTGGCGCTGTGGGCTGAGGCTGGAATAATGATGAATGAGTGGCTATATGGCGCTATCTCAGTCTCTAAGCAGGATTGCCTTGATAAATGTGTGATTGTGGTGGGGAGCCGGCGTTCTCGTGGCGGGGCCCGTCATTACCGGCCGCTCACCAGTCGCTACCCGTCGCTATTCCTTCATAAATAAGGGCCTTAGTGACCACATTTCTGGCTTAAATTGAGAGCAATTATATTTTTTATCTGATGAGGAACATAATCCACCAATTTCACACTCTCTGTAGCACATGTGTCAAGCCTGCCCATACTTATTAAAATATAATATATATATATATATATATATATATATATATATATATATATATATATATATATTATTTGATGGTAAGTAAATGTCATTTAGTTTCATTAGTTTTGTTTCCTCTGATAATCAAGCCAAATAATAGGCCAGTGCTCCCCTATAGGCTAAAAATGAGGTTCTCAACTATAGCGTGGTCCAGATTTATGTTTCAGCCCAGAAATGGTTACAAAAAGAAAAAAAAAGTACAACATTAAATATTAAAAGTGACCCTCTCCCATCCCTATGGGCATGGCATGATTAGGGAATTAAAGGGGCATCTTAGGGTCTGATTTATCAAGCACTTCTGCCAGACAATGCCATTTCAACGCAAAATATGATTTATACACTTCTCAGTATGTTGCTGTACTGCTAATGTTTTAGTAAATGTGCTTCTTGTAGTGCAGCAACATGCGCTTTTTTTTTTTTAATTTCTTACTACTCTAATTTGCACTGATGTGGCACAAGTGGCAGAAGTGCTTGATAAATCAGGCCCTTAGTCAAGTTGTCACTTTCTTGTGGTGACCAGCAAATATTCAGGTTTACTGTATAAAGCCCACTGGGCTGGTCACGTGATTGAATACAATGAATGAGGGAATTGGCTAAATATTGTGCTGCTTTTAAATGACAAAAAAACATGATGAACAACATGATGAAACAGAAACTGCCTGATCAATTCCAAAGCTGACTTAGGAATTGCAGGGAGGGACTGTGTTATGGGTGATACAAGGGATACACACAGCAGGGCAACCCAAATCAGGATGCCCTGCCAAAGAGAAGCAACACCAAAGGAAGTCCATGTCTTAGGTGTTGTTCTCTATAGTACCTATTATATTATTTGTTTTCTCCTGTCGCTTCTACTTTGTACCGCGCGGCACAGAAGAAGATGCTGCTCTATAAATAAACAATTATAATAATACTGTAAAGTTGGTTTCACACCACTGTGACTGCGGGGTGCTCACGGTTTCAGGCAGGTGCCCCACAATCGCTGATATCCATTTTGGGGAGGGTATCAGGACTTGCCTTGCGCTTGGCACTAACATGGAGTGGAATTGCTAGTGGAATTGTGACTCCAGATGCTTCACAAACGCCCAAAGCAGATGTGAAAGTGCCCCTAGGATACTATGACCAGTACAGGTGAATGGGGGGCGCTCGTCTGAAAGCAGGAGCACCCCGCAATCACGCTGTTGTGAAACAAGCCTAACAATTACCCAAATTACCTAACTTTAAAATGATACAATGCCTATTTTTTTCATTTAAAGTGGACCAACACCCAGGATTTTGACTATCCTGGGTTTTGCTCCACTTCCCTGGGGCACCCCGATCGGGGGTGCCCTGCTATGTGAAACCCCCCAGATTTCTATAAAAAATTTACCTCACCCCGCTCCTACGGTGCAGGCGTTGCCACTTCTCCAATCAGCACGCTCGGAGCCGCTGTGGTATGCGCGTCAAAGCGCTGTCAAACCCCAGCGGCTTCGAGCACGCTGGCGGCCGCATCTCGTGCTTCCCTCTAACAGGGAGCAATTGTGAATGGCCGGCGGGGGCACACGCCCTGCTAGAGAGAAGCACGAGATGCAGCCGCAGCCTGCGCATGCGCCGTTGGAACAGGAGTAAGGTAAGGTTAGCGGGCGTCCTGGGGGGTTTCACACAGCGGGGCATCCTGATTTTGGATGCCCCATGGGGGGAGATCGGATCGGCCTGGGAATCTTATAGATTCCCGGGCCGATCCAGGAGGGTGTTGGTCCACTATAAGGAATTGATGACCATCTAGCTGGGTGCGGGGGAGCATCCACAAAAGTAATATCACCTGCGTTTATATTTTGCCGGCATCCTCAGTCTTACCTGCTCCACGTTCCCCCAGCATAATGCATCCCGGTGATTGGCTGGCTGTAGTCACATAGTTTGGGTAGGACTGGTTGTAAAATGAATGTTGGTCCACTTTAATCTTTAAGATTCCTGGGCCGGTTGATTCCCTCCCCCCGGGGCATCCAGAATCGTGATGCACCGCTGTGTGAAACCCCCCCAGGTAGCCCATAAACTCACCTTCTTTCCCGGTCCAACGGTGCATGCGCGAGCAGCGGCTGCATCCCTGCTATCCTTCTAGCAGGGCGAGTGCACGCGGCAGGCATTTGTGAATGGCCGTGCAGGCACGCTCCGCTCCCTGTTAGAGTGCAGCAGGGGGATGCGGCCATCAGCGCGCTTGGAGCCAATCATATCAGACAACCTCTTGCACAAAGGGGCTCGAGCGGATCTGAGCGCACTGATTGGACGAGCGACCGCGTATGTGTCGTAGGACCGGGAAGAGATACGTTTTTTGGGCGACCTGGGGGGTTTCACTCAGCAAGGACCATAACTCAGGATAGTCAAAATCCTGGGTTTTGGTCCACGGGGGACGTCAATAATTTGGCTGTACGGGGTCCATAAATAGAGGATGGTAGAATTTCTGAGAATGTATCTATAAAGCCCAGAGCCTTTTAATGCCTAGTTCGCTTTAAAACCTAGTGCAGCTATAATGTAAGATTAATAGCATGTCTAATAACATATGCAAATTTCTGATTATGGCGTTCCCATCATTATTAGCAGGTAAACATTTACTGTTGTTTGAAAGAAGCGGGGAAACATAAACATGCTGATTACAAAGAAGTACGAAGCACCAGCGTGTACGATATTGATGGATTTGGGCTATAGTCGCGGCTTTTCATGGGCGAGGCGAGTCTACAGATTGCGCAAACCTTCTCCGTTCTGCTGTGACCATTGCTGGCTTCTAAAGGATATTGCTACAATGCCGCCATTGTCTCTGCTGCAATCTGATGCTAGACACACAGGATCCCCTTCAGGTTCTTGGCAATCTGTAACAATTGGCCTTACAGGGCAGCTACAATAAACTGTGGATTTTTACCCGAGCGTTCCTCCAACATAATTTCACAAAGGATTAAACAAGTATCAACAAATAAATGGACCAATCGCTTCCAGTAAAAAGATTATCTAAGTACAATAAATTACATGTTTGCTTTGAATTTTTGTTTAAAAAGAACCAAATAATATTACTCTTATAACTGTTGAATTTATATGGTGCTATTATACCTCATGGTGCTCTGCAAAGCAATGGTTTCAGGGTGGTACAAATCATGGATGTTTCTAGGGATAGGGAAGAAGGGCAATAGCCTTGGGTGCAAAGCAAGTGTACATACAAAGGCGCGCATTTATCCCAACCATACCATTTTCTGCAGATTCAGGGTCACTGTTAGTGGTGCTGGCCCCTTATATACCCCATACTTGGCTCAGACATAAAGGGGACACTATCCCCTGCTAAGGAAGAAGTACTGCATGGCATATACCACTAAGGGACAGCCTGAGCACCATAGGATTGCTGAGGCAGGGGCAGAGCTAAGTATCTAACTTTTAGTTTGCATACCAGATCTTGGGTCTTCCAGCAGGACTATGACCCCAAACAAACCCAAAAAGCACTCAGAAATGGATTTCAACCAAGTGCTGGAGAGTTCTGAAGTGGCCGGCAATGAGTCCAGAACTAAATCCCATTGAACACCTGTGGAGAGATCTTAAAATTGCTGTTGGGAAAACGTGCCCTTCCAATAAGAGAGACCTAGAGCAGTTTGCAAAGGAAGAGTGGTCCAACATTCGAGCTGAGAGGTGTAACAATCTTATTGATGGTTATAGGAAGCGATTGATTTCAGTTATCTTTTCCAAAGGGTGAGCAACCAAATATAAAGTTAAGGGCGCCAATAATTTTGTCCAGCCCATTGTTGGAGTTTGGTGTGACATTACGTCCAATTAGCTTTTTTTCCTCCCTTTTTTGGTTTAGTTGCAAGACACACAAAGGGAATGTTTTAATAATAATAATGTGTGGCTTAAAAAATGAATGAGAGTTTAGCCACACTCACCATTGATGTGTGTCCCTCCTGCATCCTAGATCTGATTTGGTCTACTTTAAACTTTGATTGCAGTTGACTCAAAAGTATACTTCAAATCACCTGAGTGTATTTTATCACTTAATAAAGCTTCTTTAAAGCTGTTTCCAAATCAGTAAAATGAGTATATCTATTGCCCAATTGGCAATAGACATGCGCAGTGGGGTCGCTGTTAGGTGAGTTTTTTTGTGTGTGTATTCCCTAGGGATACACACAGCCGGGCATCCCCAAGCAAGATGCTCCTCGAGTCTTTTAGAGCTTTATTATTTTTGGCTGACACGCATGATAATAGTAAGTTTGTATTGGATTTACTCCTTTAGCCTTACAAAGTTTCATGTGATTTCATGTTCTACTGCTTTCATTGGCTAGCACAGTACAACACATTATTGCTGGCATTTCTTTAGCGATTCAAGTAGGATTCAAATGAGAATGACCAAGGCAACAATGTGCTTACCTTAGCAAAATTTACCAACTGGTGTGCTCAGTGTAGAGCAGAGATTTCCTGGCTTGCTAATCGCACTGGCCATTCACAAATGCCTGGCACAGACGCGCACCCGGCTAAAGGAATAGCTGGTGGCGGCTGCGCCATAATCAAACATCTTTCATCCATTTAATACTTGATAGACCGTTGTCACCGGAATGGCAATGGAGGAGGTGTGCCATAGTGTCTGTGACAAATGCAGCAGGGAGGTACATCAGGCGTTAAATGGGCGATCTGGTAAGTGTCTCTGAGCCGGACTATCAGCAATGGCCTGAGGAGGAATAAAAATTGAGTATAGCATATCACTATATAGAGTGACTTTAATTTAGTTGATGGGGATAATTAAAGTTTAAAGTGGACCAAAACCCAGCTGTATAGGCCCGGGAATCTATAAGATCCATTCCCTCGCCGCGGGGCATCCAAAATCAGGATGCTCCGTTGTGTGAAACCCCCCAGGTTGCCCGCAAAACTTACCTTAATCCCAGTCCGACGGCGCATGCACGGGCTGCAGCCACATCCCCGCTATCCCTCTAGCAGGGCGCGGGCGTGCTCCCTGTTAGAGGGAAGCGCGAGATGTGGCCACCAGCATGCTCAGAGCCGCTGAGCTAAGACGTCGCTCAGACGTGCATAGCTCAGCGGCTCTGAGTGCACTGATTGAATGACCAGCCGCGCATGTGTGGTAGGACCGAGATGAGGTGAGTTAATGTGCAATCTCTGGGGGGTTTCACACAGCGGGGCACCCCGGAGGAGTGGACCAAAACCCAGGATAGTCAAAATCCGGGTTTTGGTCTACTTTAAGGGTGTACTCATTTGGAAAGGGAAAGAAGGTAAAAATTTTGACTAAAGTTTGCTAATGTTTACTAAAGTTTGAGTCCAAAGTGAGTAAGTGGAAAGTAAGTCGAAGCCATGAGTCATACATTTTTAAAGTGGACCAAAACCCATGCCGATCAGCCTGGAAATCTATAAGATTCCCGGACCGATCGATTCCCTCCCCCTGGGGCATCCAAAATCGGTGTGTGAAATCCCCAGGTCGCCCCATACTTACTTGCTTCCCGGTCCAACGGCGCATCCGTGAGCCGCGGCCGTATCACTGCTATTCCGAGTCTAGCAGACCATTCACAAATGCCTGGAGCGGGCACACTCCCTGTTAGAGGGAAGCAGGGGATGCGGCCGCCACTGCACTCGGAGCCGCAGGCTTATACGAAGCCTTAGACGACGTGTCGTCATCGGCTCCAAGAGTGCTGATTGGACAAGCGCATGCGGCGTAGGACCAGGAAGAGGCGAGTTTTCTTCAGCAATCTGGGGGGTTTCACGCAGCGATCGGTGTGCCCCGGGGGAAAAGACCAAAACCCAGGATAGTCAAAATCCTGGGTTTTGGTCCACTTTAAATATAATAGAGTAGCCCACCAGTATTGGACAACCTCTCCTCTGCTAGGTTGTCATCTATATAGTCATTATGGTTGATTCAAAGAAACATGTAACAGCTTGGATTTGGCTCACGATCATCCTATTTTTCACGTCCGCTCGTGCGTTCGTATGAACTTGCGAGTGATTCAATAAGCAAATACGTTTCTATCCTAAAAGATACGTCCGTTCGTATGATATCTCCCGAACTTGCCTCAGTCAGTTGACAATCGTAAAAATCACGTTCATGTGCTCACCTGTTGCGGCGGCAGCCTGTTTTGTCGGCGGCTTCCATCGTCCAGCTCTTCCAATTACTTGCGTTTGCCTCTGGTTTTCATTGGTTTTTGGCCTCTTAGATTCGTGCGTTCTTATGTTTATAAGATCTTGCGCATGCGCACCCTCAACCAGAAACTTACCTAAACCCTTTAGCGCTTGCATCCAACTTCATTTCTCGCTCCCTCAAACTTACCTAAACCCCTTAGCGCCTGCATCCAACTTCATTTCTCGCTCCCTCAAACTTACCTAAACCCTTTAGCGCTTGCATCCAACTTCATTTCTCGCTCCCTCAAACTTACCTAAACCCCTTAGCGCTTGCATCCAACTTCATTTCTCGCTCCCTCAAACTTACCTAAACCCCTTAGCGCCTGCATCCAACTTCATTTCTCGCTCCCTCAAACTTACCTAAACCCTTTAGCGCTTGCATCCAACTTCATTTCTCGCTCCCTCAAACTTACCTAAACCCCTTAGCGCCTGCATCCAACTTCATTTCTCGCTCCCTCAAACTTACCTAAACCCCTTAGCGGCTGCATCCAACTTCATTTCTCGCTCCCTCAAACTTACCTAAACCCCTTAGCGGCTGCATCCAACTTCATTTCTCGCTCCCTCAAACTTACCTAAACCCTTTAGCGCTTGCATCCAACTTCATTTCTCGCTCCCTCAAACTTACCTAAACCCCTTAGCGCTTGCATCCAACTTCATTTCTCGCTCCCTCAAACTTACCTAAACCCCTTAGCGGCTGCATCCAACTTCATTTCTCGCTCCCTCAAACTTACCTAAACCCTTTAGCGCTTGCATCCAACTTCATTTCTCGCTCCCTCAAACTTACCTAAACCCCTTAGCGCTTGCATCCAACTTCATTTCTCGCTCCCTCAAACTTACCTAAACCCCTTAGCGCCTGCATCCAACTTCATTTCTCGCTCCCTCAAACTTACCTAAACCCTTTAGCGCTTGCATCCAACTTCATTTCTCGCTCCCTCAAACTTACCTAAACCCCTTAGCGCCTGCATCCAACTTCATTTCTCGCTCCCTCAAACTTACCTAAACCCCTTAGCGGCTGCATCCAACTTCATTTCTCGCTCCCTCAAACTTACCTAAACCCCTTAGCGGCTGCATCCAACTTCATTTCTCGCTCCCTCAAACTTACCTAAACCCCTTAGCGCCTGCATCCAACTTCATTTCTCGGTCCATAAAACGTAAGAAAATCACATAATTTACATATGTCTATATGTTTCTAAGTGTGTTGTTTCTGGTTTGTGTAATTTTTTGTGTGTGTGCATATTAGAAAAGACACATTTAGGAAGGCTTCAAATATAATTTATTTAAAATTTTTTCTTTCTTTGGTTTGGAATAAAATTCCAAATTTTTTTTTATAGTTTTTTTTTGTTTTTTAAAACCGTTTTTTTTTTTTGGCCTCGGGAAAACATATATAATTTTTTTATTTGTTTTTAACAGTAAAACATTTTTTTTTTTTTTTGTGGGTATTTTTGTTTAAAAAATATATATATTATTTTTTGTTAAAACAATTAAAAACTTTCTAAAATTTTAACAACTTTAAAAAAACGTGAAACAAAGGAGCCAGGACCAAGGGCACTATTCATCATCCTCTTCTTCATCTGTTGGCCCCAACGTCGCCTGTATGGCCAGCAGCTCGGCCACCAACTCCTTCATTCGTTTTTTTTTTCCCGCCAAGGTTTTGGGGATCATCCCTGTAACCAATAGAGAAAGAAACATAAATAGGAGTCCCAGACCGGTTTGTATGCTGGAAATAGATTTAGGGTTAATCAAATACATGTAAATGCATGACATATGTCCTTCTTCAAAGGGATACAGTTAATGCATTTCCCACAGGTAAGTGTTTAAACTCCTTAAACCGGACCTTCAACATTATTTAATGAAAAACAAAAACTATTCACAAATGATTCTGCCCCACCTCAAAGTTAGTTAGGCTTTTTTGGGGATTACAGCGCCGCCATCTGGACTCTGAAGCATAACACTTAATGAGGAGTGGAGAGTTGGATAAAGTACAGGGGAGTAGGTTACAGTGGTGCGTTGGGAATCCAGAGCATAGCTGGGTTGAGGGAAAGGTCATCACTCACACAATGCATGGCAGCACCTTCCTTTTTTCAATCTGTATCCCATGCTGCCTGTAAATATTGTGCATTCCATATTCCCCAATATTGGTTTTGTTCTGTCTAATAACATGCATTAGATGGGTGAAGGGTGTTTTTCCATGTTTCTAATCTGTAGGTACAGTGTGATGGCTAAGTCTTTGGTTCTTAATACTAGTTTGGGTCCTCTTTAAGCTAACGAAGTGCCCACATGAAAGTGTGAACTACACTTTGGCTACGCCTTTAGTTATGTGTGTGTTATTAGCTAAGCAAACATTAATATGAATAATGGCATGGAGACTTACGGAGTTGGTGGCCGACAGATGGCTGGTTGGGGCCAACAGGCTGCCCTTGGTCCTGGCTCGGCTGTGAAGAAGTCCCTGGAGAAACATGTGACATTTGGTTAGTATTTGTAGATAGTCACTATCCCCAACATATCTGGCTCCCAGTCTGGCTGACATCACTCACCTTCGCCAGGATCTCCTTCCAGCATCTCTGCTGCCTCCTCCTCCACTATCTCACCCGCTCCTGAAGCTTCTACAAATACATAATAAAGGATAACTTAGTTTTTGGCCTGCCATGTATATCTTTGTGCCTATACATGAAGAGTGACATACCAGAGCCTTCCCCATGCGTGGCCAGGTATGACTCCACGCCCACGCGCCTTGGCCCCTCCTCTGTGGTAAGGTCCAGGGGCTGGTCTGAGGAGGCCACAGAGGAGGGGTAGGTCCGTCGCCCGGGAGATCCACCACCTTCACTCACAGATGCAGAGTCATGCAGCACTGGTCGGCCTGTACGTCTCCGGGTGCGGCGAATTCTGAAATCCATTTCCAACACTACCAAAGAAAAGTCATTATAAATAAAGGCATAACTTAGACATTTGGAACATATACCATGCAATTGCTTAGTACTTACTTGGGAAATGGATCCCAAAAAACCTCCGCACCCGGGGCATGTGCAGACGCTTCAGGTCCGACCAATGCTGCATTATCTGGGTGTGAGTGAAGGTGGTGCTGGTCACACGGTGTATCTCCGCGATGATCTCCCGGGCGATGTCCCTTTTCTCGCACACATTGGGCGCGAAGTCATACCGGCGCTGAAGCATGATCTGAAAAACATAATGGACACAGAGCTTTTACTTTTACACACAGACCCATATGTGTTGCATCACAAGTTGAGTATTTAATGTCATTAACACACACATTTCGAATGGCCGCCATTTTTGGGGAGTGGCTTAAAGAGGACGTTGACTGTGATTGACAGTCTGGTCTTATGTTATATGTATCACACACCATGTACATACAGATAATAGCCAACATCAACAATCAGGCCACCTGCATCTATGGCATGTTAGGATGTTTTAAAGATCCAAGATGTAGCCTAATGCTTAGGCTTTTGGCCCACGTGTGTGGCTTCCCGTTGTGTTTTTATGGCTTAGGAAAACAGTGTTCCGCAAACATCCGCATCAAGGTCCGAGACAGGCCAGGTTTGACAGCTCGCCCCGCTACTCCACAGGTTAATTAACTGTTGCTAAGCCGGAGCAATTGGCCGAATTAGGACATCAGCATAGACAGGTGAAAACGTGGCCAGGCTCGGCCCTTGAGGATGAAGTGTGAGGAGCCAGTGATTAAACATTAAGAGACCCCAAACTAGTTCCCAACGCATCATTTACATTTAGGCCATCATTGACTATTCTATTAAAATGCACAGGCAGCCACTTACCAGCATGAGGATCTCTTCCTGTTGACGGGTGAAGATAGTGGGCGCCATCTTTAGTCTTCTTCCAGGCAGCAGATAAGTGAAACCCCAGCGGTTTCCTGGTTCCGCACGAACGTACGTCCGTACGAGCGCGTAGTCGTGCGCATAGGCGTCAGACGCTGGGCGCATGATTTAAAGGTCCCTGCACCCAAAGCTCATTCTCTTTGAGCTTTTGGACAAAATGGCACCAAAAAAGGCAGCAGCTAAACGCGGCCAGCAAAGCCAGACCTCTGAGGGCCCAACAACCAGGTCCCAGCAACGACCGAAGAAGCTAAGGTCCCAGAAGGCCCAGAAGGCAAGTACCACCTCGGCCCCACCAAGGGACACTGGACCCTCCCTTTCCCAAAAAAGGGCCCCAAAGGCACGTGCCCCTGCGGCCAAAAAACAGGCCACAGCAGCCACCACCACCTCTGCCCCCAGAAGAGGCCGCCCAAGGGAGCCCACACCACCCATGCTTTCAAGCCGGGCACTTAGCCAACCCAGGCCCCACAGCAGTGCCCGAAGCACATCCAGCCCGCACAGAAGGGCCCGAAGCCCCTCCAGCCCGCACAGAAGGGCCCGAAGCCCCTCCAGCCCGCACAGAAGGGCCCGAAGCCCCTCCAGGGCCAGAAGCCCCTACAGGGCCCGAACCCCATCCAGGGCCAGAAGAACCCCATCCAGGGCCAGAAGCCCAGCCAGGGCCAGAAGCCCCTACAGGGCCCGAACCCCATCCAGGGCCAGAAGAACCCCATCGAGGGCCAGAAGCCCAGCCAGGGCCAGAAGCCCCTACAGGGCCCGAACCCCATCCAGGGCCAGAAGAACCCCATCCAGGGCCAGAAGCCCAGCCAGGGCCAGAAGCCCCTACAGGGCCCGAACCCCATCCAGGGCCAGAAGAACCCCATCCAGGGCCAGAAGCCCAGCCAGGGCCAGAAGCCCCTACAGGGCCCGAACCCCATCCAGGGCCAGAAGAACCCCAACCAGGGCCAGAAGCCCAGCCAGGGCCAGAAGCCCCTACAGGGCCCGAACCCCATCCAGGGCCAGAAGAACCCCAACCAGGGCCAGAAGCCCAGCCAGGGCCAGAAGCCCCTACAGGGCCCGAACCCCATCCAGGGCCAGAAGAACCCCATCCAGGGCCAGAAGCCCAGCCAGGGCCAGAAGCCCCTACAGGGCCCGAACCCCATCCAGGGCCAGAAGAACCCCATCCAGGGCCAGAAGCCCAGCCAGGGCCCGAACCCCATCCAGGGCCAGAAGCCCCCGACCTGGCACCAGCCGGGAACAGAGCCCCCGACCTGGCACCAGCCGGGAACCTAGCCCCCCAAGAGGGCCCCGAATTGCAACCATGACCACATCTACACCTGGAAGTTCGGTGGCCAGCCACGCCAGAACACCCAGTCCCTTGGCCAGTCCAGTCCAGTCATTGGGAAGCCACCAATCCGGCCATTCCCCTACCCAGCCCCAGGCCATAATGTCACCACATGTGTCTGCACACATGGAGGAGCAGCCAAGCCAACCATCTGGCCGCACATTGCGCCGCGGCCAGTTGAGTGGGAGATTCTCCCATGACCAAAATATGGCATTGGCTAGTGGCCTTACATTATACTATGACGAGCTATATGGGAGCAAATCCAAACACACCACCAAGCAGCGCAAGATGGCATTGTTTGAAACCATCCTCCGACAAGTAAATGCAGCGGGGGAAGAGAGGAAAGATGTGTCCCAAATTCAGAAGAAAATCTCTGATCTGAAGTATGCTGTACGGCAAAAAGAAATTAAAAGGCATAATTACAGGTAAATAAATGTTTTCGCTAAATATAATGTTTGGGATGTGCTGTATGCCCCTTTTCTGAATACCAAACGATTTTCTCTTTTCAGCATGAAAACTGGAGGTGGCTTTCCATCTAAATTGGAGTTTACCCCTGCTGAGGAGATTGTGCTTGGACTTCTCCATCCGGTCGCGGTCGGTGGACATGCTGGTCTAAGGGACACAGACTCCCCGACCCGTACCCACGGTGAGTACTATTAAATCTGCATGTTTGCCTGTTTGCTAAATAATCTACAGTTCACTAGTAACAAGATAACGGGATGCCCCTATGGTTTGCCTTGCTTGGCCTCGCACTACTGTGGCTGTTTGTGTCCTCTTTTGGTCCCTGTGAATCACACATTTAGGCCCACAGCCATTATGGCAAAGATCAAATGTCCAATTGTATTGTTAAAGTCATGAAGTTTCGCAAGATAAGTGAGATATTTAGAATCAATCACAAAACACACATCATTATGTATGGGTTGCCTTTTGGTTGTGTGAGTTGTGTTTGAGTTAACTATTTAATTAGCCACCCACAAACATATGTGACCAAGAGCAGCGAGACTCAACTGGCGGCCCGGGGTCCCAATGCGGACCTTGGCACCACATTCAAGGACCCCTGCCCAGACAGCCCTGCACTCAGTTACTTCTGTGTTGACGTGCTCAGAGCTGCCCCCTTGATCGGCCATGTAGTGGTTGGTCTCCTGCCCAATGTCATGGCTCCGTGAAACATAGCATTGCAATATGAAGTACTGCCCAGGAAGTGGCATTGCAAGGTACACAGTAACTTATTTAAATTTTCACTGGCCACAATCGTGTCCCGCTGCCCCTGCTCTGGCCCATGTGCCACAGTCCCCCCATGCCCCCCCCCCACATAAGCCCCATACATTTGTAACAGATTTGCTCCATCCATCACATCACCATCAATACGTTAACTCCCCCCTTTAGACATCCAATCCCTGTCCCCTCAGCTCTGGCCCATCCAGCCCAGCAAGGGCAAGCAGCCTTTATTAGTTGGCACTTTGAAAGCTCCAGCCCCTCCACCAGTGTCTTTATTTTTAACTAGACACCCCCTGCGTCAGCACCATGGCCAGACATTCACCTCTCACCACATACCTTGAAATGGGCGTTTCAAACAATTGTTTGAGTACCCCGGACCTAGCGAATGGTAGGCTAAATCCAAAAATGTGCCCTGAAAGTTGGATGCTGAATGGGTACACTTCATGACTTAGAACTGAGGTCACTTAGCAGTTTGTCCGAGCCATTGCACCTATGTAAACTTGCGTGGGTTTGAACAAAGGTAACCATTGCTCTAGAGTTGAATAATATTACAAATAGAGCTATATTTGATTACCTATCCAAAAAAAGGTTATGTGTGTGTGTTTACGTGGTATTTTTTTCTCTTCTTCAGCCCAGCATGATCCCTCAGCAAGGGTAAACTCACCCCCCAGTTTGGTTATGCCTACCAGGTCCGTACAGCATCGGAGCCCAGATCAGAGATTTTCGGTAAGTTTATTTAGTAGCATAAATAATAACAAGTGCTTAAGAATGTGTTAAACTGTTGAAATCCTACATTGGGACGCAAACTTAGCCTTTTTTTTTTTTATATGTCCCTACAGACCCGCACACTCATGGAAGAGATCCAGGACATGGAGGAAGATGATGATGTCTCCGTACAGGGCACGTCGGATGAACTCCCCCTGGGTCCCAATTTGGAACTGCTCGATAATGTTTCTCTGGCCAATCCTCAGCAGCAGAGTGAATCTCCATCCATTGTGCTTGCACATGGGGAGACTGACACTACAGTCCCCAGTGTTCACTCTGCTGCTGAGGATTTGCAAAGCAGGCCGGTTGCTGTTGAGGGTACGACACCACGCGGCAGGGCACGCCCAAGAGCCAGGGTAATTGTGCGGCGGACGCCATTACGCCGCCCCACAATTTCCCAGGGGAGGCAGAGTGCCCTGCTTCAATTATGGACCCAACAAAGGGACTCTTATGACGCCCAGCTCGTTACAGAGCGTGAGCAAAGGCATGCAGACATGGTGAACATCCATACCAGTCTACAGGGCATCCTCGCGGAGTTGCGTACCCTCAACAGCAACGTGGCCAATTCAAGTAATGGCATCCAGTCAGCCATGGCTGAGATGACCAATATGCAGAGAAACATTGTGGAGCAGTTCCAAATTCACAATGCTGCCATGGCCCAGGCTAGGTCCCATTCCCATGGACCTCCACCTGGACCTCCACCTGGGTATTATGGGCAGCCACCCTATTAAGCCATGGGTGTGTGGGACATCTTTTCTCTTAACCCCCACTGTATTTACTTGTCCTTTGAGGTTTCAAACAATCCATTTTGTGTTGCTCTGGCAGGTTGTGTTTTGTATTTGCTCCCATATAGCTCCTTAGAGTAATGCTTAAGGCCACTAGCCAATGCCATAGGTCTATGTGGAGTTTATCTGGCCACTTATGGCTTAACCTATGTATTTGGTTGGTGCTCCTCCTGTTTGCAGACATGTTTGTGTGACATTATGGCCATGCCCAAATATCCCTGGGCACAGGCAATATTAATGACTGGACTAGGCTGGCCTTTGGACTGGGTGTCCTGGTTTGGTTGTGCCACTCACTTCCAGGTGTAGATGTGCTCGATGTTTTTTTTTTTATGTTATCCATTTGTTACCACAGATGTATGTGGACTGATTTCTGTTAACCACTATAATTTTTCATTTGCTAAGTAAAACAAAAATTTAACTTCCAATACTTGTGGCGTTTTTAGTGGGAAGACTTTTGTAACAGCTTGGCCTAAACCAGATAATTTTGGTTGGAAGAGGTGTAACAATGCACAGCGAAAGCTAAGGAAACTACATGAAATACATTAGGCAACAATTAAGGTCGAAATGTTTTACTTAGAGGTAATGCCACATTAGGGCAAAACAACATATGTTTCCAAAAGGATAACACAGACATACAGAATGGTGAGACAGGGAAAAAACTTAACTAAAATGCTGGCTGATCAGGTTGGCTCTAACAGATTGGCCAGACTCACTGGGGGGCCCCTCAAAATTCTCGGCTTCATCCTCGACGGCTGAAGAGGGCAGGCTGTCCACATAACGTGGGACACGTTCCAGGATGGCAAAATTGTGCAAAACAGCACATGCCATTATAATGTCGATCACTTTCTTGGGATCATATTGCAGGGCCCCCCCAGTATGGTCAAGGCAACGAAAACGTGTCTTCAGCAGACCAAAGGCCCTCTCCACAACAGCCCGGGTCTTGCGATGTGCACGGTTATACGCTTCCTGAGAGGCATCCTGGGGCCGCAGCACAGGCGTCATGAGCCAGGGTAGAAGTGGGTACCCGGAATCACCTTAAACAGAGAATTAAATGTAATCAAAATTAAAAAGGCAACACAACCAACACCAAAAAATTCACAGATATCATAATGATGTAAGGTAAAGTGTTCCCAAAAAAAAACAGGGCACATTAGGGCCCCCAAATATTGCACTAAGGTATAACCTAAATAAAAATGGCACTTCTATATACCAATTAATTAACAAACATCTGCACGGCCAAGGGTATTTGTATTTTACATATATTTGTAGTTTTCAGACATGTTACAATTAGGATGCTGCTGAGGGCCTATCCACATTTCACTGGAAACTACAATGTATGCAGTTTAAGTCCACTTTGACATTTAACGACCAATAGTACCAAAGGAGCCAAATGTCAAAGATCCCTAGCCACATTTCACTGGAAACTACAATGTATGCAGTTTAAGTCCACTTTGACATTTAACGACCAATAGTACAAAAGGAGCCAAATGTCAAAGATCCCTATCCACATTTCACTGGAAACTACAATGTATGCAGTTTAAGTCCAATTTGACATTTAACGACCAATAGTACAAAAGGAGCCAAATGTCAAAGATCCCTAGCCACATTTCACTGGAAACTACAATGTATGCAGTTTAAGTCCACTTTGACATTTAACGACCAATAGTACAAAAGGAGCCAAATGTCAAAGATCCCTAGCCACATTTCACTGGAAACTACAATGTATGCAGTTTAAGTCCACTTTGACATTTAACGACCAATAGTACAAAAGGAGCCAAATGTCAAAGATCCCTATCCACATTTCAATGGAAACTACAATGTATGCAGTTTAAGTCCACTTTGACATTTAACGACCAATAGTACAAAAGGAGCCAAATGTCAAAGATCCCTAGCCACATTTCAATGGAAACTACAATGTATGCAGTTTAAGTCCACTTTGACATTTAACGACCAATAGTACAAAAGGAGCCAAATGTCAAAGATCCTTGGGTATAAACTCCAAACCAATATATTTAGGCACAAGGAACTTACAGACATCCTAACTAAAGGGAAAACATTCTGAAGGCCAAAGCGAGACAAGGATTTTTTGGGTAAGTTCCTAATATATGAGCCAAGAAAAAGGCAGTTGGACGCTTCTGTCAAGTTTTCAAAAACAAACATATCAACAAATACAAGATTAATGCCACATTTAATAACACACAAATAGGACACACTTACCAAGCAGCCATGCCCCCGAAAATTCACCTGCCTCAAATCTCCGAAACAACCCAGATCGCCGGAGGATATAGGAGTCGTGGGACGATCCGGGGTAGCCGGCAAGGACACTCATAAACCGCATATCCGGACCAACCACGGCCTGGACATTAAGTGAGTGTCCCATTTTACGATTCCTTAAGGCAAAAACATACAAAAAGGGTAATTGATATTTGACCCCAAACAATAAATTAAACACAAAACATGTCTGCACTCTATTGGGAAATACTAATGAAAAGCCGAGATAAAGCAGCTACACAAATGAGGGATAAACAAATATGCTGCCGCAAAGGAAAACAGGTGACATGACACGTTGGGCAACATAATAACCAATCTCAATACCTATATATATACTCGTCGGCTGCCCTAGGTACGAGTGCCACATGTGTGCAGTCAATTGCACCAATAACGTTGGGCATGTCGGCCACATTATAAAACCCAAGCTTAATGGCGTTTCTGGCTGCCATATCATCAGGAAAATAAATATATTTTTGAGTTATGGCAGCCATGCCTTCCAAAAATTTAGATAGTGCGCGGCTCAGCGTAGGCTGTGACATCCCCACGGAGAGGGCACCCAGCCTCTGGAACGAGCCGTTCGCCAAAAATTGCAGGCAGCCAAGCATCTTGGTCATACCTGAAATTGCATGCCCCTTCCTTGTGGTGCGGGCTAACCATGGCCGCAGCTCACTATATAATTTATGGAGGGAAGCGCGATTAAGCCTGGTCAGCTCGAACAGCTCAACATCATTCATGCTATCGATGTTCATGCGACGACGCAGGGGCAATCTGCTCTCAGACATCTCGATCAACTCAATGCCAAAAAGCATAAGCCCTTGATGTGCCACAAACTCGCTCCGCTCCATCCTACTCCCGAGGCCAAATAGCTGCCGGCAAACATTTCGTAAAGCACCTCTTTAATGGGCTTCAAAACAATTAGCAATCACCTCTCTGAATTGGGCGCAAGCCCATGTGAAGGACGTAAAAAATAGGATCGGACGCAAATAATACGATTTGGACGGGAAAAACACACGAACTAACGCAAATAATACGAATTGGACGGGAAAAACACACGAACTAACGCAAATTATACGATTCTCGTACGAAATGCGTATGTTCATATACGTCTATGCGCGAACGATCGTACGAATACGAAATGGCCAAAAAAACCAGAAAAAATGACAAACACCCACCCAAACTTACGATTCTCGATACGAAATCACTTAACTTTTGCTCTTTGAATCGAGGGGATTGTGTGTTTTAGGAGCTCGGGCAAGAGACTTGCGAGAGCGCCAAGTTACTAATAAGCACCTTTCGCCACAGCTAATATTAGCAGCTGTGTTCACCTGAGTATAAATAGCTGCTCAATGTGCGGAGTGTATACATTACTGAAATAGCTCTGGCACAAGCTGTTATTGGAGACAAGGATTTTCATTGGTATAGGGCATGACACTTCTCCATCTGCATTCATTTCCCGTCTGCATCTAGCTATTGCCAACCTGAAATCCAGACTAACCAGCAACAATTCATATAAAGTCCACAACGAACCTTCGGGTTATAGTTGTTCATTCCATTAAAAATGGTTCTTTTGTACCTGAAAAGGGGTTTCTAGTGGCGCTAAGATTTTGTACTACTTACATTACAGAATAAAAATGAGTGAATCACCCACCCAGTGCAGATGCAGCCGTAGGCTATATGATTAAGGATATAGTGCAGCTAGGCACCATTTATATCCTTAGCAGAGCAATTCTTTTCATGTTGTGCATCCATAAGCTGGTCGTCCACTTCTCCATCAGGGGGGATGGGGTTCTTGCCATTGACCCCTGGCAGTTATATGGGACACCACAAGGCCACAAGGCTTCACTGGGTCTATGGACTCAGAGAGTAAGCTGTATGTTGTCACTTTTGTAGACTAGTTACTACCCTGAAGAGCTTTCCAATCTTTGCTTCTTTTCTATTATTTACAGTTTCCAGCGGAGTGATCCTGATATAAGATCATAGAGTGCCCCCTGCTGAAAATCTCTTTCAGGTCATTGATTCTGCTATTGGTTGGAATTCAAAATTAGAGCATGGTATCTAGTGTTTTCAAAAGGAGTCCAGCAATTGCAACACACATATTCCCACTTGGGCTTTTATTAAACAAACTCCACAGCTGGCATTCATCTTCCATATGTAAGGGAAGGGTTGTTTAAGGCTCTGTTCACACCTCTCTGTTGCGTTAAGAAGTTAAACCGGACTTGTGACAGAACATATCCAAGGTGTAGTCTATTTCTCTATGTGTGTATGTTTGCGTGTGTATCGTTGTGTATATATATATATATATATATATATATATGCACAAGCCCACAGACATATATGGTTAGTTTGTGTTTTTCCGGCCTCGCTGACCCATCTCCTCATGTCTCCCCCCTCCTCCCTGAATGCACACAGGATCAGCTGGCATGACTTTCTCCCCTCATAAAACTCTGCAGCATAAACAACGTAATAGGGTGAGGGTATCAGAGTCACTCAAGCATAGAAGCAGAGACAACGTCCATATCCTGCCCCCCTTCCATGAAATGTTCTCCTCATCCCTCCTCCCTTTGGAATCCCAGGACAGATGGGGGGACATATGGACCAACATTCAGGCACCCAAAGGAGAATCCCAGATGCACCAATCAGACAGTGGGTGACTCCAATCACTCTGCCCATAGGAGGGGCCAGAAACTGACCCCTAGTTGACACAGAGTGACACACACTAATATTGAAGCATTAGACCAGAAAGTGTGTGTGGACTGAGAGACTTTATTTGATCCGACCGTAGCCCAGACAGACACCTAAGTATTTTGCCATTTTTTTGATATCTCTTGCCATTTATCTTATTTACCTGTTTTAAAGTTAATTCTGTTTTTATCACCTGTTTCTTGTTGTTTTTGTGGTTTTCTGTTTGTTTAACCCTTTAAATGCCAAGCACGTAGTTTCTACGTGGTTGCTTCTCCTACCCTTAAGTGCCAAGCACGTAGAAACTACGTGCCTGGCATTTCCCCCTAACAGTTAAAAAACCCACTTACCTCTGGTATCCCCGTGAAGCTTGGGGTCCTCTCTTCCTTGGGGGGGCATCCGATCGCCCCCCCGTCGTCCTCCGTCTTCAGGAGGGGGCCCGAAACCAGCCGCCCCCCCGTTTCCAGCGCTGACTCGCCGTTGTAAAAAAAACAAATTTACTCACCTCCGTGCCCGAGCCTTCTGTCGGGTCTCCTCTTCACCAGGGGGGTGGGGGTCCGATCCCCCCCCCGGGCTGCGCAGGCTTCAGGTGAGGACCCTCTTCCGGGTCCTCACCTCTTGAAATGGCGGCGATGGCCGCCGCCTCTTAGCCCCGCCCATTGTGGGAGGAGCGGGATGACATCATCCCACTCCTCCTATACCCCCTCCGAGCTCCGGCATCTGTCAGATGCGGTGGTGATCGGAGCAGGGCGGGTGTCAGCCGAGGAGGCTCCGATCGGAGCCCCCTCGCCTGTCACCTGCCCTGCGCCGATCACCACCGGCATCTGTCAGTGAAGTGACAGCGGCGCGGGACAGCGGCGAGGGACGCCGGATCGGAGGTGAGTACAGTAAAAAAAAAAAAAATAAAGATTTTTTTCTCTGTGTCAGTGTGATTATTTACTTTTAACCCCTTGTGAACTGGTAAGGGGTCCATGACCCCTATACCAGTTCACAAGGCTGGGGGGATGGCAAGCCACCTGCGCTAGCCATTAACCCCCGGCACCCCCATTACCTGCCTCCCCAAAGGCCAGGGGGGGGCAGAAGAGCCCGGGCCCACGGGCTATGCGGGCTTGTAGCCTGCAGGGCCAGGGGCCACAAAAGCTGGCCCCTGCGCCCTGTTCCTACAAGCCCTGCATAGCTGGTCCCGGGCTGGTTACTTTGGGTAAGGGGGACCCCGCGTCAATTTTTTTTTATTTTTAAGGGTTTTTAACCCTTAAAAATAAAAAAAAATGGGGTCCCCCTCCCCTGGGAGGGGGGGACCCTATGTCATTTTTTTTTCTCGATTTAACCCTTTGTAGTGTGGATGGTATTTGTATTTTATTTGTGAATGTTATAAAGTACTTGTTTCAGTTAGGGGGGTCTCCTGGGCAGGAACAGGGGGCTACCGATAAATATGTGGTACCGTTCTAATCGGTAGAAATGGGGCTTTCACATGCAATATGCTTTTCCTTAATAAAATACATTTTTTATTTAAAATAAAGGAGTCAATTTTCTAAAAAAATGTTTTATTTATTTATTTATTTTTTTTACTTAATAATATTGTAAAAAAAAAAACTAAAATTTACAAACAAGATATTTCATGTTAAAGCCTAAACTCTGCTGCAAAAAAAATATATATAATTTTCCTGAAAGTTCCAGCAAAAATGGCGCAAAACATGGCGCAAAATGGGGAAAAATGGCCTGTCCCCAGAGGGTGACAAAATCTCAAGTAGGCTGGCAATTAAAAGGGTTAATAGTACCTATGCATGTTGGGTATTGTTCTGTTCGGGGGACCTTGCGCTTTCAGACTTAGCTTGTTTTTTCTTGTTTGCATATTTATATTTTAGGAAAAGGTGTTTTTTATTCAGCTTTTTTATAAATATTTTAGGGAAACCCTGCGCAAACAAAGAATTCTTTGAGGTAATAATTCCAGAAAGATGAGTCCACTAGAACAAGCTGGGTACGCTTAGAAAGCTTAACGTGTGTACTTTCAGGGAATATATGGTTTATGGGGGATATTCCAAATGTAAAGGGTTGTTTTGGTTGAAAAAACGCAAGGTGTGCACGGGGAGGCCGATTCATCAATAGCGCCAGGTAGCGACAGATGAGCGACTGTAGCGTGATTTTTTCAGCGCCAGCCAGTATTCGCTGTGCTTGGCCGGCGTTAGCTTGATGACAGCGACTCAGTCGGTGTGCGGTAATGTTGAATACGGGCTGGGGAGTCGCTGTTTCACAGGTCCAGCGTTGTATGTGAGCGCCTGACAACGAATGGCCAGAGCGAACGGCTAGCTTCATATTCATCAAAAATTCACGCTCCGAATGTGCTGTCGCTGTCCATTCCTTGTTTAAACCCCAGTGCGCTGGCGGCGATCTGTATTAACTAGTTTTTAACCCCTAAACAACCATATTTTTTGAATGTAACATTATACATGTTTTTAGAATCATTTTGTTATATGAATACATTAATCTCAGACCTGTTAGATCAATTCTGCACATATTTTTTTTTTTTTTTTTTTTGACTTAAAAATAAATCCTAACATTGCAGAAGTGTTCTCCGATTTTTTGACATTAAAAAAACAATTTAAAAAAATTATACCGATTAATTATGATTAATTATAGCTTGCTCCATTGAAATGCATTGGACATCGCCAGGGAGCGACAGCTCATACCTGGCGCTGTGAGGGAATTTGCAGCGGCGCTGTTCGGTCCAGGCGGCTTCATGATGAATGCCGCGCTAGCCGTCGCTCTCGCCGGCGCTAGCCTCATTTTGCTTGATAAATGCGTCATTGTGACCGCCGCGGGTGTACTTGAGTCGGTAGTCGCCGTTAGCTGCCGCTACCTGGCGCTCGTCAGACACTACCTGGCGCTATCGCTTGATGAATAAGGGCATTTGTCTGCAGAGCTGAAATTTTCAAGTAAAATTACCGTTACGCACATGCTTTACTTTGGGGTGTTTGGCAACTCTTCCCTTGACAGAACCTATGCATGTTGGGTGTTGTTCTGTTCGGGGGATATTGCGTTTTCAGATTAAACTTGTTTTTTCTTGTTTGTATATAGTTTTTTTAGGAAAATGTGGCTTTGATTCTGCTTTTTTATGCTTTTTTTAGGGAAACTCTTTGCAACCAAAGAATCCATTGAGGGATTACTTCCAGAAAACTATGGCCACATCAACAAGCCTGGTACGCCTAGAAAGCTTGAGGTGTGTACTTCCAGAGAATATATAGTTTGTGGGGGGTATTTCAAATGTAAAGGGTTGTTTTTCTGGAAAAACTGCAAGGTGCACATATTGCATAGCATAGTTGTATTTTTTCTGAAAATCCCCTAAAGCGCTGTTTCAGTTTGGGGGAGTCTCCTGGGCAGGAAAGGGTGTCTACCTATACATATGTGGTACCGCTGTAACCGAGAGAAATTAGGATTTCACACGCAATAAGATTTTATTGACAAACTTACATTTTTTATTACAAAAAAAAACTACAAATTGTAAAAAATATATATATATATATTTTTTTGCACATATTTCAGCCAAAAATATTGAGAATACACCTAAAAAATGACAAGCAAGATATTTCATGTTAAAGCCCAGACTCTGCTAAAAAAACAATATATAATTTTTCTGGGAAATCCCTGGAAATCCCTTCAAAAATCACATTTGAACATGGGGAGCGCAAAATAGTGCAAAATGGTCTGGCAACAAAGCGTGACAAAAACTCCAGGTAGGCTGGCACTTAAAGGGTTAAATAAATTCTAAAAATACAGCAGAGGGTCACTAATGCTCTGAATTAAGGATCTAAAAAGCTCACATTCTTTCTGAAGAGCCTGGCTACCTTACTTGCCTAGGACAATCGATCGTCCCCCGTCTGGAAGTGGTTGTAGGTTGATCGATCCGTTCGATCTGATTGTGTTGTGTGTGGCTTATATAGAGGTGAACACTGTTTGTGTTCTGGTGGCAGCAATTTATAGCCACATGTGTTGCCAATTGAACAATTGCGGTGACACACGTGGGGTACGATTGGCTGGTTTGTTCAGATGAACGATCAATAGGTCTAATCAACCCGTGCAATTGTCACAGGACCAACACTCGTTTTACCTTTAACAGGTGTTGGTCCCTCAGATAGAGAATGAGAACAAGATTGGGGGGGGGGCATCCAGAATGCTCGAGCCCCCTGGAACATAACCCCCTCAGAACAGGCGATATCCTTACTTTCACTTTAGGAAAGGAGTCCCGCGATTGGCCATCGGTGCGCACATGGGCAGGGCATTCGTGTGGCCGGCGCCAAGGATGCAACCATGGCCCACGTAACCACCCAGTGGCTAAGTACAGGACTCCTTTCCCGGCACTGGCTCAAGATGAAGTTAAGAATATCAGGCGTTCTGGGAGTGGGGCTCCCATTCTGGATGCCCCCCCTGAGCTTGTTCTTATTCGCTGTCTGCAGGACCAACACCCGCCAAAGAAAAAAATGAGTGTTGCTCCGGTTTAAAGGAGCACTATTGCGAAAAAATGGCCCAATAAAAATCCATAAAGATATGTTGGATGGCGGGAGGAGACCCACCCCGCATCAAGAAATAGCCAGTCAGGCATGTTTTTATATTTATTATTAGAAGGAAGAGGAAATGGACGTGACAGGTTCTGTCACCCTGATAGTAACCTATCACCTCTGGATTTTATTTTATTCGGCCTACTATCTCTACTGAAATGAACTGAGAGAGCGGGACATCACTGATTGATGGTGAGTTGTGATTCCGACCCACCATCAAACCCGTCTACATGTTCTGGACCCAGACAGCCGGAGATGTAGAGGCTACAGCATGGGTTCGGTTCCAGCAATCCTGTTAGCGATGGACAAAAGGTAACTACACTTTTGTTTTTCTTATTGCTCTGAATCACTCTAAGATATGCTAATTATGCCTCAGCATGGCAGGAGGCCTAATTCCCACCTATTTGGGATACCAGCTCATATGCTGGCCTGGTAGCCCATGGAGGTTAGGGGCACTCATTTTTGCTTTAAGTTTTTATGAAAAAAACATTTGTATTGCCCCTCTTCCATAACAAAAATAGAAATTGAATCACATTTCTTTTACCTATTTGAACTTCTGGAACACACATTATCCTATTGTTAATGCACTATTTTGATAGCATTTTTGCATAAAGTGCACCCAAAAATGCATTTTTATCAAACAAGTGCAAATTGAATATCTTTTTTTTTTCATCAAGGCCTTCGAAACCAGAGAAGAAATAACTTACACAAAAATCACTTATTAAAAATTACCTTTAAAATGTTTCAGGAAGTACTTCTCAGGTTCTGTTTTATTCAAAGCATCATTTCTGAAGCGACCACAAGCTCAAAAAATACATTTTACCGGCCTTATTACAATAAATAGAATAGCAAGCCTGTGTGGCGCACAAGGAATAGCTAATTATTACCATGTGGGCTCGAGGTGCCCACTCCAATTAAATATATATTGAGATTTCATTTAACTTTCATTGGTCACAGTGTTTTCTTTGTGCAGATTGTCTGTATCATATGATCTATGCAGCAACTACCGTCCCTGTACACTTCAGGTACAAGGCGCGCCTAGCACCCAGGGGAGTTGTATAAAATGTCAGCATTAAAGGGAGATTTCTGTCTCTTTATCTTCTGCAGGGCCGGCACCAGCACAGGACAAACCTGGGAAATTGGAAGGGCCCCTGGCATCTTCAGGGGCCCACTCAAGCTCACCCTTGGCCATGGTATTATTTTACAGTAGACCCGAACCACCGAATGTAGGGTGTTGTGTGCAGACCTGCTCATGGCTGACCTCAGGAACAGGAGGTGATCAGAAACAATGGAGATGATGGCTTGGAATGAAGGGCAATTGATGGAAGTTCAGAAGGTGGCGAGAACCAGGTGACAACTGACAGCAATGATGGAGTCTTTAGTGGCAGCAGTGGAATCAGTAAGGGCGGAAGGGTGCTTGGTGGCAATAGAGAATGCAACAGGGACTAGAGGACAATTGGTGGCTACAGGGAAGGCAATAAGGACTAGAGGACTGGCTATAGGGAAGGCAATAAGGACTAGAGGACTGGCTATAGGGAAGGCAATAAGGACTAGAGGACTGGCTATAGAGAAGGCAATAAGGACTAGAGGGCGATCAGCAGCAGATGACTCATTTGTGGCAGCAGAGCTGAAAGGTAACATTATGTGACACACATCTTTGGGGCCCACTCTCTTGCCCAAGGGCCCCCATGAACCTGTAGCCAGGCCCTGATCTTCTGACATGCAAATGTTAGAACTAGGGATGAGTCAATCAATCTGGCTAAACCAGAATTCAATCCAAAATTCAGGGAAAATTGTTTTTTTCCCAAAACCAAATTTCTTACCGATTTTCTTTGAAACCCTGAAAAAGAAAACAAAAATCTCTTCTCCTTCCTCTTTCCACTGTCAGGTGATGTCCTTTTTGTCTGGTGGCTCTTTATCTGGCTCCGGGGCCCTCCTTTTCATCCAGTGGGCTGGCTCCTGTTGTTCCCTGACCCTGTGCAATCGGCCCTCCTCTGCCGTCCAGTACTGTCCTTCAGGGCATGAGGAGGGCGCAAGGGGTGCGTGCCCTGGATCCTTCACCACTTGCCCTGCAAAGGGGGCCTCCACCAACCTTTGACTTATGGTCTGGTCCAGGAGGCTTTTGAGACTTTAGTCTGATGGGCCATGGGCCAGTGACCAAGCTACAGACACGCCTGGGCAAGCCTTTTTTGTTTTTCAAACCCGTAGCCAAAACCACCACAGGGCAGGACTGAGAGTCTAGAGCAGCAAAGCAATAAGGACTGGAGGGCGATCAGCAGCAGATGACTCATTTGTGGCAGCGGAGCTGAAAGATAACATTATATGACACACTACTTTGGGGTCCACTCTCTTGCCCGAGGGCCCCCATGAACCTGGAGCCAGGCCTGATCTTCTGACATGCATATGGGGGTCCCCCAGCATCAGGCCACTATTGTAACATAATCACAGCACGGACCAGCTTCATTAGAGCTTGAATCATTGTACAGTATGTGACTAGTTTTATTGGTGTAGCGTAACCTTAGGTCTGTTAGAAAACTCCTGCCAATTGATAGAACAATTATTGGAATAAACAATTATTCTCAATAATGTAAATTCCTAATGCCACACCATCCTTTACCTAACATTAAAACAGCCCTAAAGTGCAGAAAATGTAAATGGTAAAGGTATCTAACAATGTAAAAATATAATTGATAAGCATGCATACTGCTGCAATGATCAGTTACCTGCCCAGCCGCTCCACAACATCCACCGCCATCTTGCTGCACTTGGGAGGTATAGGTAGCCCACAGCCGCCGCGGGTGCTTGATTGACCCTGCACTGGCAGGGGCAGATTATGAGGAGGGTGCAAGGGGTGTGAGCTCCGGGGGCCTCCACCACTTGCCCTGCAAAGGGGGCCTCCACCACTTTTCGGGTTATGGTCTGGTCCATGAGGCTTTTCAGTCTGATGGGCCGGAGGTGCCAGCAACAAAGCTATCAGCGCCAAAGCTGGACAAGCCTTTTTTTTTGTTTTTGCAAACCTGGAGCCAAAGCCACCACAGGGCAGGATGGAGAGTCTACAGCAGCAAAGCCGCCATCAGCAACGCTACAGTGATGGGTGCAGAGCTGTCACTGCACATAAGCCACCAAGCACAGCCGCTGGCAGCTCAATGCAGGGGACTGTTTTCTGCTGGACCAGCCGGGCGACTACACTACCCCCCACCCAGAATGGCAAAGCAGGGGTTCCCAAGCAGCACACACCCACACAAGGGGGGCACAATGGATCTGACGTTCCAGTAAGTAGGCGGGTGCCAGACAACCACCAAACAGTTACTTGGCTGGACTATTATTTTAAAGGAAAAATATACTGTATCTGGGGCATCCACCAGATTTTGTGCCCAAGGGGCCTCCACCACACTAGACCCAGCCCTGTGCACTGGCCAATTCAGTTTCAATCAGGCCAGTACGCAGTAGCGCAGGATTTGAAAGCTGTGGACTGGAGAAGTTAGTGATTAGTCAGAAGACACTTCCTGTTTGCAGGCAGCCTGAAACTCAATGAACCGCCATCTTGTATGTTTAAAGGCTCATAACATGCAGTAGATGCAGGTAGGATTATTTTTAATGAGGGAAATCGTAATGTACAGGGTGTAGGAAACATAAAATAGGCTCTTATTCAGGGTGAAGGTCCGGTTTAGCACATGTAATCATATGATGTCATATTTTATTGCCTTTGATAAATATAAATCTAAACAGATAATATGTAGAGGACAGAGCCAGGTCTTTGAAAAAACATAATGACAACCTTCAGTTTCACAATTTTGTGTGGTTGGCCATCAGAGCTCTTTTGGTGCCATGAAAAATAAACAGGAAAATGTATTTAAAAAAGGTCTACAGTAGAGGACTGATTATTATAATCATTTGTTTAATAGTGCCAAATGATTGTGAAAGACAATAAATCATTTGTTAAGATCCATGCGGTGAATGATTAACTGTCGGCTGCTAACAGATAAAATTAGTAATTAGGCGACTGCTTGTATCGCAGCCAGAGGTGGCGGCGGGAAAATGTCATGATGTTCTCAGTTAGGTTTCTGCAAACACATGTGCGGGAAGTCAGCGGGCTGGGCTCAAGTAGATTTATGTCAAGGGCAGCCCGGAAAGAACTGGTTAGGTTGACTATGGCAATCAGTCCTCCCACCACCGACATACAAAATCCTCTAGTGGGAACAGACAGGACCTCTTTCCAGTGGTGGACTGGTGCCAAAAATAAGCCCTGGATTTTCCCAGCCCCCTGCCGACTCGAAAAGTCCCTGCTTAGGCCCCCCAACCATGATGCTGGGGCATTGGGTTCCTTAGCTTGTGGGTACAGTGGGGCTGAGAGGGAGACTAAGGGGGCAGGGATTGAATATGGGTGTTAAAAGCAGCAGCCCAACTGGCCCCAAAGCAGTGTGGCCCACTAGGCAGTTTCCTGGGTCTAGGCATTGTCCTAGGCATGCCCCCTAGTCATTGTCCTGAGTCTAGTCATTGTCTAGGCATACCTCCCAAGTGTCTCTGATTTGGAGGGACTGTCCCTTTTTTGAGTCCATGTCCCCCTGTCCCTCATTGTTCTCATGTGTCCCTCTTTGAGGTGTAACATGCAGATCTGAACCAATAAATGATTAATTTGCCTATGTAGCGGGCACATGCCTGGCCAATGGCACACGCTCTGAGGAGCAAGGGGGGCTCTTGGACCCAGGGTAAGGCGACTCAGGTTGGTGTGGCATGCGTGGGGTGGAGGTGCACTTACTGATTCAGTCGTCGCTGGTCTCCAATCATAACATGTCTTGATGCAAACAACAGGGTCTTTATTTGAGGGCTTCCATCCATCTCAACAGCATAATCCAGTACAAGCAATATTCCTTGGCAAACAGTCTTTACAGTTTCCAGCTACTTTCCACGAGCTTCTTCCCTCACTTCCCTTCTTCCCTTCACTTTGGTAATACTATTGCATTTATTTATTCATACTTTTATGTTTATACACTAACCTATTTTTCCTCACAGGATCGCGGAGAAAATTAACCCTTTATTTACTCTCCCTTTTTTTATCCATGGCGCACCTACATTAATCTTTTCTCCACCTAGGTCCACACCTAAATTAGAACAGATTAACCCATCTACATTTCTTCCCTCACTGTTGCTCAGCTCCTCCTCTACATTAACACTTCCCCTCTTGAGCTTGGAACTGTCACGGGGAACCCCTTACACTCACCTGTCCTCCGGTCCCACGTCGGCGGCTCCCACTCGGCCAGCGTGCGGGCTGGGCGGCGTCTCTGTCAGGCGGCGGCGTCTCCTCTCCCCGGCCGCCGCTCGGCTATTTCCGCCGCGAGCAGCCGCTCGGCTCTTTCCGTCGCGAGCGGCTGCTCGGGCGGTCTCCTCTCCGGCGGCGTCGGGAGCGGCCGCTCCACGGTCATCTCGGCGCGCTCCCGGCGCGCAACCTCCTACACGCGCGCGCGCGTCAGCTGCTTCCATTTATGCCCTCCGGCGGCGCTGCACACAGGGCGCCCGCCGGAGGTAATTAGATCTGGGCCAATGAGCCCAAGCTTGTCAGTTTGAATGGGGCAATCAGCCTCAGGGTTCCTAAGTTGCACCAATCATTTCCCTCTTCCTGTTCCATCACTCCTATAAAGCTGCTCACTCTGCACTTGTTCTTTGCCCGTGATAGCGTGCTGCTGGGTGTGATTGTGATATCTGTTTTCCCTACAAATCTTGCCGTGTATGACCAACCCTGATTGCCGCCTGGACCGACCTTGCCTGTTTTTGACCACGATTCTTGCCTGCTCCTCTGTACCGCGTATCTCTGATCTCCTGGTGTGACCTTTGGCTAGCCCTGACCATTCTTCTATCTAAACCCTTCTGTACCGTGTATCCTTGGACTGATCTCCCGTGTATGACCTCTGCCCGATTGTCTCTACCCAGTCTTGTTCCTGGTTCGTCCACCTTCCCCTGCATAAGTCAGCATCCTTTGTGCTAACAAGTCCTGGGGGCAACCGTGTCCAGTGAGGCGTATTCTGCGTCCCGGCAAACGGGGGCTTGGCTATAGGCGAAGAAAGCAGCGGAGATTGGGGGTTGCTGACTTATTGGAAGGAAGACGTCCCACGGGACCTGACATTATCACGGGCCCACTATCATCCTAGATGGAAGAATTAATGCAGCAAGTGCAAGCTATGGCCACCGCCATCAACCAGCTGGCCCAGCGTGTGGCTACGCAAGAGAGTCGCCTAATACCTGCACCTTTGGATCCTGGGCCTTCAATCGAGCCAAAGATTCCTCTGCCAGAGAAGTTCCTGGGGGATCGGACGAAGTTTTCAAACTTTAAAAATTCTTGCGAGCTTTATTTTCGTCTGCGGCCCCACTCAACTGGAACCGAGTCCCAACGGGTTGGCCTGGTCATCTCGCTTCTTCAGGGTGACCCTCAGACCTGGGCATTTGGATTAACACCCTCTGATGAGGCCCTACAATCGGTCTCCTCTTTTTTTTCCGCCATGGAACTTTTATATGCTGATCCTGATCGGGCTTCAACTGCTGATTCCAAGTTACGGAATCTTAGACAGGCTAAACGCTCTGCGGAGGAGTACAGTGCAGAATTCCGGCGATGGGCTATTGATTCCAAATGGAATGATCCAGCTTTGTGCAGCCAATTTAGAATTGGACTTTCTGAGAGCATAAAGGATGCTCTAGTCAATTACCCACAACCCAAGAGTCTGGATGACTACATGCAATTGGCCATTAAAGTGGATAGATGTCTCAGAGAGAGACGTCAGGAGAAAAGCAAGGATCAACCGTGGGGACCCTCACGCCAAGAGTTAAGTTCTAGGGGTGCAGCTGCTTCTTCTTCTCCGGCACCCGAAGAACCTATGCAACTGGGAGTAACCCGTTTATCTCAGGCTGAGAAGGTTCGGCGTAGAACTCAAGGTCTCTGCCTTTACTGCGGAAATTCAGGCCACTTTGCCAAGAGTTGCCCAAACAAGGCTCCAGTGGCGGAAAACTACGGCGCCTAGATCCTGCTGAGGGACTTCATCTAGGCGGTCAGGTATCATTCCCTCTAGTTAATCGGTTACTCCTGCCCGTTATGCTTTCTTGGGGGCCATCCAAGACAATTGCCTCCGCTTTTATAGATAGTGGAGCGGCTGGCAATTTTTTGGATAGGGCATTTGCCGCCACCCTTGATATACCGTTAATTCCGTTAGAGAATTCCCTTCGGGTCCTGGCAATCAATAACAAGCCTATTGAGGGTGGGTTGGTCTCTTTTAAAACTCCCTTGGTTAATTTAATGGTGGGCTCTGCTCATTCTGAAGAAATAGAATTTTTTATTATCGAGAGTTCCATGTCCCCTATTGTTTTGGGGTTTCCTTGGTTAAAAACCCATAATCCTGTGATAGATTGGAAGTCTGGGGACCTTGTAAAATGGAGCCCTTTCTGTTACGATCACTGCTTCTCCATAGCCCTTAGGTCCTCACCGGTCATCCTTGATGGGTTGCCTCCAGCTTATGCCGACTGGGCAGATGTGTTCTCAGAAAAATCCGCTGAAATTCTCCCCCCACATAGGACCTACGATTGTCCTATCGATTTACTCCCGGGGACAATGCCCCCTAGAGGGAAGATTTATAATCTCACACGGTCAGAAGAACAGGCCATGAGGGATTATATTTCAGAGAACCTCAAGAAGGGATTTATCCGTCCTTCCACCTCACCTGCCGGTGCAGGTTTCTTTTTCGTGGAAAAGAAGGACGGCGGGTTATGCCCCTGTATAGATTATCGAGGGTTAAACAAGGTTACCGTTAAGAATAGGTATCCGCTACCTTTGATCAACGACCTATTCAATCAGGTTTCGGGCGCTCAGATCTTCTCCAAACTAGACCTTAGAGGGGCTTATAACCTAATCCGCATTCGACAAGGGGACGAATGGAAGACTGCCTTCAATGTAAAAGATGGGCACTACGAATACTTGCTGATGCCTTTTGGTTTATGTAATGCCCCTGCAGTGTTTTAGGATTTTGTAAATGACATATTCCGTGATTTCCTGGGTCGGTTTCTAGTGGTTTACTTGGATGACATACTCATTTTTTCCCGTTCCCTGTCGGAACACCGTCAGCATGTCAAAGCGGTGTTACAGAGGTTACGGGAGAATCATCTGTATGCTAAGATCTCCAAATGTGTGTTTGAAGTATCTGAAATTCCGTTCCTGGGTTATATAATCTCTAAGCGTGGGTTGGTTATGGATCCCTCCAAAGTGTCCGCAATAATGGAGTGGGAGCAACCTAGAACCCTTAAGGCGCTCCAGAGATTTTTAGGGTTCGCGAATTTCTACAGACAATTTATAAGAGGATTCTCCGCTATTGTGAGTCCCTTAACTGATCTTACTCGGAAGGGCGCTTTTGTTGAGGAGTGGCCTCCCTCGGCAATAAACGCCTTCCAATTACTGAAGGAAACTTTTACTTCAGCTCCAGCTTTGGTACATCCCAATACTAAGCACCCTTTTTTGTTAGAAGTTGACGCATCTGAACTAGGGGTAGGGGCAGTCCTCTCCCAATATTCGGGCAATCCAGAAAAATTGCATCCCTGTGCGTTCTTTTCTCGTAAATTTTCTCCAGCCGAACGCAACTATGATGTTGGGAATAGGGAACTATTGGGTATTAAACTGGCTTTTGAAGAATGGCATCACTGGTTAGAAGGCTCTCTACACCCCATTACTGTATATACTGATCATAAGAATCTTGAATATTTAGAATCCGCCAAAAGGCTCAACTCCCGTCAGGCTCGCTGGGCACTCTTCTTCTCTCGCTTCAATTTCATTATTACCTATAAACCTGGAAAGAAGAATGCCAAAGCAGATGCCCTATCTCGGAACTTTGGGGATTGTAAGGACCAGGTGGGTTCTGCGGAACCAATTTTGCCCTTTGGATGTGTAGTAGGTGCTCTTCTCCCTGACTTGTCTCACTCGTTGACGCCATTCCAGGTTGATTCCCCTCCTGGTAAACCCTCTGAGTGTTTATTTGTTCCGCCTCATCTACGTCTTGCCGTCTTACAGGAATTACATGATGCCAAATCCGCCGGTCATTTAGGTATTCGAAAAACCTTGGCTATCGCCAAACGCCATGTCTGGTGGCCTACCATCAGACGCGATATCACCGCCTTTGTCGAAGCATGCCCTGTATGCGCCCGGAGTAAAACCACACATGGCTCGCCAGCGGGATTATTGGTTCCTCTAGAAATTCCCAGGGAGCCATGGTCACACATATCCATGGATTTTATTGTTGACCTACCCCCGTCGCAGGGGAATACTGTAATCTGGGTTGTGGTGGACCGCTTCAGTAAAATGGCCCACTTTATCCCTCTAACGAAACTTCCGTCGGCACCAGATTTAGTACAACTATTTATCAATCATATTTTTCGCCTCCACGGTTTACCACAAAATATTGTTTCTGATCGGGGGGTTCAGTTTGTATCTCGTTTCTGGAAAGCCTTTTGTACTCGTTTAGGTATTAAAGTTTCTCTTTCTACAGCTTATCACCCCCAGTCTAACGGACAGACCGAACGGGTGAATCAGAGCTTAGAGCAATACTTACGCTGTTTTGTGTCCGACCGTCAAGAGCAATGGGCGGAATTTATCGACTTTGCAGAATTCGCATTTAACAATGCGCCTAGCGAGTCGACTAAGTTTTCGCCGTTTTTCTGTAATTATGGCAAGAATTCTAAGGCGACATCCTTCTCTGGTCCTTCCTCCAACTTGCCGGCCTTGGAGGAATGGCTACATGAAAGGAATAAGGTATGGTCTGAGATACAGACAAACCTTAAGAAGGCCTCCAGAAGTTATAAGAGTTTTGCGGATCGACATAGGTCGCAAGAACCACCATTTCAGGTGGGTGACTGGGTTTGGGTATCTACAAGAAATATTGCCCTTAGACAACCTTCGTCTAAGTTAGGCCCTAAGTACATCGGTCCTTTCCCCATTACTAACAAACTGAGCAATGTTACCTTTAAAGTCAAGTTACCTTTATCCATGAAAATTCCGTCGACCTTTCATGTTTCTTTGTTAAAATCTGCCAAAAATATTCAGGTGTCATCTCCTCCGGTCATAGTGGGAGATGAGCCTGAGTATGAAATTAATAGAATACTCGATGCCCGGGTAGTTCAAAATTCATTACAGTATTTAATCGATTGGAAGGGATTTGGTCCTGAGGAGAGGTGTTGGGTACCAGCTAGAGATGTCCATGCCAGAACCTTAGTTAATAGATTCCATCGTGAGAATCCGGGTCCTGAGGCCCCTCATGAAGGGGGGGGGGTAGTGTCACGGGGAACCCCTTACACTCACCTGTCCGGTCCCACGTCGGCGGCTCCCGCTCGGCCAGCGTGCGGGCTGGGCGGCGGCTCTGGTCCTTCCTCCAACTTGCCGGCCTTGGAGGAATGGCTACATGAAAGGAATAAGGTACGGTCTGAGATACAGACAAACCTTAAGAAGGCCTCCAGAAGTTATAAGAGTTTTGCGGATCGACATAGGTCGCAAGAACCACCATTTCAGGTGGGTGACTGGGTTTGGGTATCTACAAGAAATATTGCCCTTAGACAACCTTCGTCTAAGTTAGGCCCTAAGTACATCGGTCCTTTCCCCATTACTAACAAACTGAGCAATGTTACCTTTAAAGTCAAGTTACCTTTATCCATGAAAATTCCGTCGACCTTTCATGTTTCTTTGTTAAAATCTGCCAAAAATATTCAGGTGTCATCTCCTCCGGTCATAGTGGGAGATGAGCCTGAGTATGAAATTAATAGAATACTCGATGCCCGGGTAGTTCAAAATTCATTACAGTATTTAATCGATTGGAAGGGATTTGGTCCTGAGGAGAGGTGTTGGGTACCAGCTAGAGATGTCCATGCCAGAACCTTAGTTAATAGATTCCATCGTGAGAATCCGGGTCCTGAGGCCCCTCATGAAGGGGGGGGGTAGTGTCACGGGGAACCCCTTACACTCACCTGTCCGGTCCCACGTCGGCGGCTCCCGCTCGGCCAGCGTGCGGGCGGCGGCTCTGTCAGGCGGCGGCTCGGCGTCTCCTCTCCCCGGCCGCCGCTCGGCTATTTCCGCCGCGAGCAGCCGCTTGGCTCTTTCCGTCGCGAGCGGCTGCTCGGGCGGTCTCCTCTCCGGCGGCGTCGGGAGCGGCCGCTCCATGGTCATCTCGGCGCGCTCCCGGCGCGCAACCTCCTACACGCGCGCGCGTCAGCTGCTTCCATTTATGCCCTCCGGCGGCGCTGCACACAGGGAGCCCGCCGGAGGTAATTAGATCTGGGCCAATGAGCCCAAGCTTGTCAGTTTGAATGGGGCAATCAGCCTCAGGGTTCCTAAGTTGCACCAATCATTTCCCTCTTCCTGTTCCATCACACCTATAAAGCTGCTCACTCTGCACTTGTTCTTTGCCCGTGATAGCGTGCTGCTGGGTGTGATTGTGATATCTGTTTTCCCTATGAATCTTGCCATGTATGACCAACCCTGATTGCCGCCTGGACCGACCTTGCCTGTTTTTGACCACGATTCTTGCCTGCTCCTCTGTACCGCGTATCTCTGATCTCCTGGTGTGACCTTTGGCTAGCCCTGGCCATTCTTCTATCTAAACCCTTCTGTACCGTGTATCCTTGGACTGATCTCCCGTGTATGACCTCTGCCCGATTGTCTCTACCCAGTCTTGTTTCTGGTTCGTCCACCTTCCCCTGCATAAGTCAGCATCCTTTGTGCTAACAAGTCCTGGGGGCAACCGTGTCCGGTGAGGCGTATTCTGCGTCCCGGCAAACGGGGGCTTGGCTATAGGCGAAGAAAGCAGCGGAGATTGGGGGTTGCTGACTTATTGGAAGGAAGACGTCCCACGGGACCTGACAGGAACCAAAGAAAAACTAAGAACACCCTAGAAGGATTGGGTCCTCCCTTATATCACCTCTGAAATGTTGCCTTACCAACTATGTTGCTAGGCTCAACCAATGGCAGGGCAGGCGATGTTGCCAATGCCACTTGCCTGAATCTCTATTTACCTACTTTAAGGGGTACACTAGACTAATGAATTTTAGTTGCTCTTATTCCTTAGGCAACATTGTCATCATGTGGATTCATGACGCAATGGTCCCACATTTAACTACTATTATTTATTAAAGTTCCTATTACTATCAGGGCCTACCCCACTGACAGGGCTCTAATCTTTCCTAACTGTAGTGTTGACCACTGTATCTACCCGTCACATCTATTCAAAGTGTTTCTATTGTTGTAACTGTTACACCCTATATTCTATCCATCAATCAATGAGGGGGTGTGGCTTAATTTAACGATTGCCCATCTTTCCCATGCTGAAAAAATGGAAGGTATGATACAGCCAGTCCACCCCTGCCTCTTTCCAATGCTTACCTTTCCAATACCAGAGAATGAATCAGGGCAGGCAGTGCCATAAAGTTTATTTCTATTAAAGCTCAACACCTTTTACTTACCTCAGCCCTATCCTACTTGATTAAGACAGACAGGGGTGCCCCTGAGTCCTAGGATGACGGGCTATTCTTGCCTTGGCGCAATTAAAGCACAATGCCTAATGCGAGTGATGAGCAATTCCTCTGTATTTTTGTTTGTAAGATTTGTCTCCGATCCAAATGTATGTGTCCTGATTCTCTTTTCCTGATCTCTGACCCGGCTTCGGCAGACTACTCAACGTGACTCTTGACACAGCTATGGCAAGACTGCTTAGACTCCTGACCCGGTTTTGGTAGACTACGCTCCCAATCGCCAGCCTGGCTCACGCTCAGCTTTACCAGGGCCTGGTCCTCAGAATACTGTGTCTCAAACACTGCATCTGTCCTGTGTCCATCCTGCATAGCCTATTGCTGGTTGTGCAACCCCTTGTAGCACAAGCCTGTCTCCAACATCAGAAGTTTAAAGAGAAACACCGGGGGAGATTAAAACCTCCTCCAAGCCTCACCGATCTGCTCCCCCCCCCCCTCCTGTTTTCCTTTTGGGCATTGTAATGTCCCAGACTGGGAGTATAAACAAGGCTACGGGTAACGTAGTAACTACTAGTCTGAGTTAGTATGACATAACGCACTAAATCCATAGTCAAACCTCTTCTCATCTAGTTTCCCTACTGAGCTGTATATAGGAAGGGTTCCCTTTGGTTAGAAACAGCACCATCTAGTGGTGAAAAGGGTGTTACTACTGTTATTTTCCTACCTAGTACATATCTGCAAATTCATTGGTTACAATGTATTCTGCCTGTGATAGGCTAATGCTTGATCGTGCGTCACTTCTGCCACTCACCAGGCTAACCAATGGTGAACCAGAAGGTTGAGCTACCCCTCCCACTGACCACCTTAAGTGGTGTCTGCTGGGAATCTTCCGAGTCAGTCCTAGTCAGGAGGTCCTCCTGGTTAGACCTGCACGACCTGTGTTTCCCCAGTATAGGCCCTAAAGCCTATCCTGCCTCACTACAGCCTGCATCCTATTGCCAGAGATTTGTACAGGATCTATAGCCTCTTCAGTGAGACATATATATTGAAAATCAACGTCTGCTGCAGTGTGAGTCAAGATAGAGGGATACCCCGGACTCTCACTAACCTCCTGGCTTCCATGTCAGTGACCTCTCGTAGTCCCCTTGGTCTCCAGTTTGGGCGACTCGTACAAAATCTTCAAGTCTCAGTCTCAAGTTCCATACCTGTACTCTCCGGCTGGAGATAACCTCAGGATAAGGTCTGTAATCTTCAATCTCAAGTCTGTCTACTTCCTCTCATCTCATCTAATCTAGTTAAATCTCCATCTAAAAGCATAGACTCTTTCGACTACCTACCAAGCTACAGCATTATCAAGCATTAGTCCTAAACCAGAACTGTTTCCTGCTAACCCAAATCCTGACTGCTGTCAGTGGAAACTGTCGTGTGTACTCTACTCCCGTTCCAGCAATAAAAGCTAACGTTGCCTTTGAACCTGGCTATTGGTTCTTTACTGGTAACCTGTGTGAGGAAGGTAACGGGAACATAAAAAAACACCGCCTACGGGGCCACACTGGGGTCAGGTCCATAGAACCTTCGTGTCAAGCCTTACCACTCGTGACAACCATCTCCCTGCCCTAGGAGGTACTATCCCATCCTTTAAGCCCACTACAGGGGTGTTTTTCTTGGCGTCACGAACAGGATTATCAGTATACTACAAAACGCTGCACTACAAAGCCCAGAAGTGCCTGTTGGCCTCCAAAAGACTGACAGTGATATATACGCAAAGGGGGCCTGTCTACTGAACTGTGCTGCGGCATTGTGCTTTATTGTGTTAGATATTCGTTGTGGGGCTGCCGTCCGCTACTCAGACCGCTGGCCGCCATTTTACATGCTCCCGCCGCCAGTGCGGCACTCAAGGGGTTACACCATCCTCTCTGGTTCAGTCCGCGCGCGCCAAGCGCTCAAGCCCCGCCCCCTGCAGTACCTCCAGCCTCCATCCAGGATCCCCAGCCGGCCGGGGCCTTTCTTCACCGCTCCTGTGTCCCAGGGGGGAAGATAAAGATTGCTGCACCTGTCACAGGAAGAGGAAGCCGCCGCACACCGCTACTCCAGCGTCACCAGTGCTGCCCCAGCGTTACCACCGCTACTCTCCTGATCCATCCTGGTGCCTCCAACCATCTTCAACAATCCCTGTGCCTGCCTCCCAGCACTGCTGCACCGCTCCAGTCTGCCTCCATTCTCTTCTGCAATCATCATCAATCATCAACTGCCAGCTAAGTGTCATCTATATTGCTGCACTACTACTCTGCATAAAGAGGGGGAGGATTTATCATAGACTTTTCTGCTGCACCATTCTGCATTCTCTTAAAGAGACAGGCGCACCATTTTTTCTTAAAGGCGCAGTGCACCATTTATCTTAAATATGTCTAATCCACAAGTTATTGACCAAGCTGGTTTCAGCAGCCCTGCCTCATCCTTTATTGCTGCTCCTGCACCTCAGGCCGCTGCTGCCAATGTTACACCACCTCAAGTTACTGCTGCATGTGTACCCTTGTTTGTAGGAACTTCTGATTTGCCTAAATATAAGGGAGAACCCAATACCCTTGCTCATTTCAAGGAGAAGATCCTTCATACTCTTAAATTTATTGCACTTTCTCCCGATCAGCAGGCACATTTGCTGATAGGACAGCTTGAAGGCCCAGCTGCGGAGGAAGTACGTTCCTGGCCACCCACTGAAAAGTCTACTGTGGACCAGATCCTCAACCGTCTCTGCAAAGAGTTCGAGGTACAATCACCCACTGAGGTACGCTTACAATTTCATACCAGATGTCAAAGACCCGGAGAGACACTCCGACAATACGCTCTTGCTTTACACTCTGCCTTCAGAGCATTGACTCTGCTTGACCATATAGACCCTTCTAAAGCTGAGGAAATGCTTAAAGACAGATTTATTGATGGTGTTGACTCCAAGGCGTTACGTACTCAATTACAGACGCTGAGACAATCACACGATAAGGACATGAAATTTCTTGACTTTAAATCTCTTGCACTAAGTGTGGCACAAGATAGCTCCTCCTACACCACTTGTCCATCTGCCACTTATTCTAGAGACATGACTGCTGCACCCCCTGTTGCACCTCCTGTTGTACCTCCGTTGCCTACGGTGTCCCCCATCCAAGCCATTCAAGCTGCACAAACATCTATACCTGTCAGTACCGCTGTTACACAGGACACACTTGTTCAAGTAGTGGACTCCTTATGTCAGGTTCTGAAAGAACTAAAGAGTCAGTACTCCTCAACATCATCCCGTGAGTCGTCTGTTAGCAGGACACTGTCTCCAGAGCCCCGCTCTAGTCACTCTACCCCGGATAGGCCTCCGCCAGACAGATACCGGGAGCGTGAGCGTCCTTTCTGTAACTATTGCCACAAATATGGACACTACAAGTCACAGTGCTATCAGTTAAACGGGATACCCCTGAGTCCGAGGGCCGCCCCTCAGGTGGTATTGCCAAAGGCCCAGAGAGAAAGAGAGAGGGAGAGAGAGAAAGACAATCGCAATCACAGTGGGTATCAAAGTTTCTATCCAACTGCCCGCAAATAACCGTGTGGGTTGATGGTGTCCCCCTTGAAGCACTTGTTGACACCGGTTCACAGGTCACCACCATTTCCAGAGAGACTTTTGAGGAACATTGGGATCCCCGTATGCTTTCAGCTGCCAAAGCTAAAGTCCAGCTAATTGCTAGTAATGGCCAGCCCATCACCCAGCTAGGTTACTGGGAACCTACTTTGCAAATTGGTGAACGTAAACTGCCACGTCAGGGTGTTATTGTGACTGAATCTGAGGGAGTTAGTACAGCCATAGTATTAGGCATGAATGTAATCCGCCATGTGTTTTCTGAGTTATTGAATGCTTTGCATGCCTCTTTGCCTTCAGTTTCCTCCCATCACAGACAAGCAGTTCAAAAGACTATTCGAGCGCTCACCGCCCAGCAGACATTTGCAAACCACAAAGGGGAAATTTGTCGTGTCAGAACCAAAGATGCCCGTCCTATCATTCTGGCTGCAAACAGCGAAATACTGGTCTGGTGTAGAGGGCGCCCTGGCATTGGCAATGCTGACTACCAAGCCTTGATTGACTCTGTCCAAATTGATGGCCATCCTCTCGTAAAGGCTGCAAGAAGCATCGTTACTGTTACCAATGGACACGTTCCAGTAAGGTTAGTTAACCTCAGTGATTCCTCTGCAGAGCTTCCAAAGTTCACTACCGTGGCCCAGTTGTACCAATGGGATCCTGAAGATATTCTGGATGAAGAAACCCTCGCTTACCAGAAATCCATTCAAGCTACCTCCAAAGGTCCTAACCAGTCTACCTTCTGGTGGGATGAATTGAACATCGGTGATGCTAATACTCCTATTGAGCACGTGAGTGGAGTCCGTAGACTTGCCAAACGCCATTCCCAAGCTTTCAGCAAACATTCCTTGGATTTCGGCAAAACCAACTTAATCCAGCACCGCATCAACACTGGTGATCATCCTCCAATCAAGGAGAAGCACAGACCAATCCCTCCTGCCAGTTACCAACAAGTGAAAAAGCTCATCAAAGAAATGAAAGACACTAAGGTCATACAAGAGAGCCAGAGTCCTTGGGCTGCACCCATTGTCCTCGTCAAGAAAAAAGATGGCAACATACGCTTTTGTGTGGACTACCGAAAACTGAATCACATCACCCACAAGGATGCTTATCCACTTCCACGCATTGAAGAGACAATTGCTGCTCTAGGCACTGCCGCCTACTTTTCCACACTGGATCTTACAAGCGGGTATTGGCAGGTCCCTATGGCTCCTGAAGACCAAGAAAAGACTGCTTTCACTACCCCCATGGGCTTATACGAATTCACAAGTATGCCCTTTGGGCTTTGCAATGCTCCAGCCACGTTCCAGCGGTTGATGGAGAGATGCCTAGGACATGTAAATTTCCAGAGTGTACTCCTCTATTTGGATGACGTCATCGTCTATTCTCGTACCTATGAGGAACATCTCAACCACTTATCAGAAGTCCTTCAAGTCCTCACTGAGCATGGCTTAAAAGTCAAACCCTCCAAGTGTCATCTGCTGAAGCCACAAGTGAGTTATCTAGGCCACGTTGTAAGTGCTGCCGGGATTCAGCCCGATCCAGAAAAGATCTCCGCTGTAAAGAACTGGGAGACTCCCAGAACAGTCAAAGAGATTAGAAGCTTCCTTGGATTTGCTGGCTACTACCGCCGATTTATCCCACATTTCGCTCAGGAAGCAGAGCCTCTTACTGAACTCTTACGTGGTTGCCCAAGGGAGAATTATAACAGGAAATTGCCCATCAGATGGTCCGACCGCCAAGAGCATGCGTTCCAAACGCTCAAGAAACTGTTGACATCACCTCCAATTCTGGCCTATCCGGACTACAATCATCCATTCCGGTTGTACACCGACGCCAGCTTTCAAGGCCTAGGAGCTGTTTTGTCACAGGTGCAAGACAATCATGAACGAGTCATCGCATATGCAAGTCGAAGTCTACGCGGAGCTGAGAAAAATGACGCTAACTACAGCTCATTCAAACTAGAACTCTTAGCTCTCGTATGGTCAGTAACGGAGAAGTTCAAAGACTATCTTGCTGCAACTCCCTTCACCGTATACACAGATAACAATCCACTAGCCCATCTCAACTCTGCGAGGCTAGGTGCACTTGAGCAACGCTGGGCATCAAGACTCGCCAACTTTAACTTCGACATAAAGTACAGAAGCGGAAAGACCAACATTAATGCAGACATCCTTTCACGCCTACCCACAGGTGAAGAACCTCCAGAGGAGGATGCATGGGAAGAGGCCGAAATGCCACCATTCTACCAGAGGTTCGCCACTCAGTGTGCTATAGCTGCCACCCAAACAGATGAAGAACCTAAACCAAAGTCAGATCCTCTAAAAGAACCTTCCAGATGGCAAACCATCCAAAGTGAGTCCCGTGTCTTGGGGGAAATATCTGATTACCTCACAGCAGGAAGGGTACCCATACGGCTGAGAAAGCAATATCCAGACGTTGAGCTGAAACGCCTATGGAGACAAAGAAAAAGACTCTTTATCCACAAAGGCCTGATCCTGAGAAACACATTGGACCCAGTCTCAGGAGAAAGACTGCATCAGATTCTAATACCCAGACGTGATGCAAAAATCGTGTTAGACGCTTATCACGATCAATCCGGCCATTTTGGAATCCACAAAACAGAGGCCACCATAAGACAAAGATTCTACTGGATAGGAATGCGCTCAGACATCGAGAACTGGTGTAACGAATGTCCAGCCTGTAGCATAACCAAGGCCAGCAAGAAAGAAGCTCGTGCTCCACTCCATCCCATTTCTTCTCACAAGCCCAATGAATTGGTTGCACTAGACCACGTCAAACTAGCACCCACACGTTCAGGCTACACCTACGCTCTGACGATGGTTGACCATTATTCCAAATGGGTTGTCGTCGTACCAGTCAAGGACTTAACTGCTAAAACCACCGCCATGATATTCTATCTTGAGTATGTGAAGCACTACGGTTGCCCTGAAGCCGTGCTAACCGACAGAGGTCCTGCCTTTGAATCTCAATTGTTCCATGAACTTTGCAATTTTCATGAGTGTAAAAAGCTTCGCACCACGGCCTATCATCCGCAAGGAAACGGATTGTGTGAGAGGATCAATCAAGTTTTCATAAATATGCTGAGAACAGCATCAGTCTCCAAAACGTCAGAATGGCCACAACTCCTTGATGAACTGACAGAAATTTACAACAATACTACACATTGCTCTACGGGTTATTCACCGTATTACTTGATGTTCGGTCGCCAAGGTCAGTTACCACAAGACAGAGCTCTTGGAATCCAAGTTCCAGATTCAATCAACCCTTTACCAAACGCTAATTGGGTAACTGAACACCAAAGACGTATTGAAGAGGCGAAAGAAATCGTTGAACGTCGAATGGACGAAGCTCACCAAAAGCAGGAACAACAGTATAACCTTCGCGCTAATGCCACAACCTTAGAAGTTGGTGCCAAAGTGTGGTTGAAGAAGCACCACCGTACGGACAAACTGGATGTTCTCTGGGAACAAGAGCCCTATACCATAACAGCTGTCCCATACCCTGAGTCAGACGTGTATGAGGTACAAAAACCAGGAATGGCCCCACAGACTGTACACAGGAATAGAATGAAGCCCTGTACAAAAGAGGATCTTCTGCTCTTGACTCCACCTCCTACTCCTCCTACTCAAGTTTACGCTCCTGCTTCAGTTTCTACTATTCCAGTTCCTACTACGCCAGTTCGGTCTTCTGTTGAAGAAGCCATCAGAAACTCAGCCTTCATGATACCGGGTTGCTATCAATGGGTCCCTATGCCAGTACAAACCCCAGTACAAGTGCCAGCACCAGTTTATACTTACCCCCCGGCCTCATCTCCCATACCAGAACCAGCAACTCATCGGCAAGCTCAAGAAGAAGAGGACGGCACCCAAGTGCTGAGGCGTTCTGAGCGTTCCAACAAAGGAACACCACCTGTCCGCTTTCGTGATTATTAAACTGCTTAAACATAAACTGCTTAATATCCCTGTATATACATTTGCATAGATAGCTAGTTAGTAATATATCTACAAAAGTTCACCGTTTACCTGCTCACCTAAATCAGTGCCTTACAAATGGACAATGCATGGACGTCACTGTACAGAGACTCTATTTTTTTTTTTTTTTTTTTTTTTTTTGGCGTATTACTGAGGTTTCTATTTTTGGTTACCAAACAACGTTTAAGCATCCTACCTGACAAACTTTCGTCAAGAACTCCTTGCACCCATCTTCTAATACAAGAAGAGCCTGCATTAACTGTCATTGTGTATTTTCGTGTCATGCATTTCCATGTCTAACATTTTTCCTCCTATAGGAATTGCATATATCTACTGTGTGTCTTTTGTCTTTGAAGTAAACCCTCCGCCTGTTTAAGAGGTCGCCGAGGTCGGCTCATTTCTAGAAGGGGAGTGTGTAATGTCCCAGACTGGGAGTATAAACAAGGCTACGGGTAACGTAGTAACTACTAGTCTGAGTTAGTATGACATAACGCACTAAATCCATAGTCAAACCTCTTCTCATCTAGTTTCCCTACTGAGCTGTATATAGGAAGGGTTCCCTTTGGTTAGAAACAGCACCATCTAGTGGTGAAAAGGGTGTTACTACTGTTATTTTCCTACCTAGTACATATCTGCAAATTCATTGGTTACAATGTATTCTGCCTGTGATAGGCTAATGCTTGATCGTGCGTCACTTCTGCCACTCACCAGGCTAACCAATGGTGAACCAGAAGGTTGAGCTACCCCTCCCACTGACCACCTTAAGTGGTGTCTGCTGGGAATCTTCCGAGTCAGTCCTAGTCAGGAGGTCCTCCTGGTTAGACCTGCACGACCTGTGTTTCCCCAGTATAGGCCCTAAAGCCTATCCTGCCTCACTACAGCCTGCATCCTATTGCCAGAGATTTGTACAGGATCTATAGCCTCTTCAGCGAGACATATATATTGAAAATCAACGTCTGCTGCAGTGTGAGTCAAGATAGAGGGATACCCCGGACTCTCACTAACCTCCTGGCTTCCATGTCAGTGACCTCTCGTAGTCCCCTTGGTCTCCAGTTTGGGCGACTCGTACAAAATCTTCAAGTCTCAGTCTCAAGTTCCATACCTGTACCCTCCGGCTGGAGATAACCTCAGGATAAGGTCTGTAATCTTCAATCTCAAGTCTGTCTACTTCCTCTCATCTCATCTAATCTAGTTAAATCTCCATCTAAAAGCATAGACTCTTTTGACTACCTACCAAGCTACAGCATTATCAAGCATTAGTCCTAAACCAGAACTGTTTCCTGCTAACCCAAATCCTGACTGCTGTCAGTGGAAACTGTCGTGTGTACTCTACTCCCGTTCCAGCAATAAAAGCTAACGTTGCCTTTGAACCTGGCTATTGGTTCTTTACTGGTAACCTGTGTGAGGAAGGTAACGGGAACATAAAAAAACACCGCCTACGGGGCCACACTGGGGTCAGGTCCATAGAACCTTCGTGTCAAGCCTTACCACTCGTGACAACCATCTCCCTGCCCTAGGAGGTACTATCCCATCCTTTAAGCCCACTACAGCATCCTTTACTCACCTCGCCAAGGTATCCATCTTTTAGGTCACTCAGTTTCCGGAGAACCTTCCGACGGGTGGCGCCATTTTGCATCGCATAGGGCACTGCGCGCGGCCCCCGATCTCCCGCCTGCACAGTGGCAATGAACGGCATGCCGGACTTTAAAGAGCTAAAGCTGTGCTGTCACTAACAGACATCTAAGCCGATGCAGGGGGCAGCGATCGGATCCTGAAGCAGCAGGATGTACATCCAAAAGGTACGTAGGGGCAATGGGGGGGGGGGGGATTGGCCCTTTTTTATTTTCGGACCGATGTTCCTCTTTAAAGCGAACCAACAGTCAAAAATGACTTAAACCAGACCAACACAACAAACAGTGCTCATATGCCTCCTCCCCAGTGCAATTTAGATTGCTGCACATAACAATTATTTTATCTTTTTCCAAATCCTGCTGTGGCAAAATTTAAAAACAAAATGGCGGTTCATGGATGCGCAGGCCGTCTGCAAACAGGCAGTGCTGCTGGGCTTCGTGTCACTGTGCATTGTCAACTTAATCCAGGCAGCAGCGTGGATGGGATGTTGGGAGAGGAAGCTCCAAAATGGCCACTACCTTTCTTTTTCAACTGTGCCAGGCTGTTGGTGTGGTTTAAATGGAAAAAAAAAAACTGGACGCCATGCTTTTGATGCTTGTTTCTAACACAGATGATCTGTGTCTCTGGTCTACATCTGCATTAGCGTCGGAGCACTGAAGAGCTTGGGGTAAAGCTTTTTCACAAACGGAAAGGCTGTTAGGAATGTAACACAGTGCATTAAGCTGATGAGTTGTAACTCGAGTTATCTCAGGTAACTTTGCTGATATTGTGGATTTTCAAAAAGAGATAAAGGCTCTTGATTTGCAGCCCTTTTTTTAGTCGCTAAAAAGGCTTGACCAAGTGCTTCTGTTGCTATTTACAGGGGAGGAGGGAAGGAGCAGGGGCCTATACAGATAACTTCTGGTGGTTCAGGCATATCCTTAGATGACTGAAAATATTGTCTGGCCATTCTTCGGTTTAACTATAAGATTTAAACAGCAGCAATACCTACCTCAAGTCTATTAGACTCTTTGGTGTGGTTGGTCTACCTCTTTATGGGGCATCCCAAACTGGGATACCCCACTGTGCGAAACCGCCCAGATCACCCAATCCACTGATCCTGCACCACATCTCTGCACCACTGCTGTATACCTGGCATAACTCTAGACCTACCTGAATGGCTGGCGCAGTCCCGTCTGCAGCTAGAGGAATGGGCGGGGATGCATCTGGTGGCGCTCACTCCATTCAGATTACCTTGCTGCACTAACATCAGGAAATCTGTATGGAATGAGTGCCGTTGATTGGCTGGGAGCACCAACACCCAATTTCATGTTGCTTGTTGTTCTCCTTTAAAGTGGACCATCACCCTCCCGTGATCAGCCGATCACCTCCCTCCCCGCGGGACATCCGAGATCGGGATGTCCCGCAGGGTGAAACCCCCCCAAACACCCCAAATCCCCTTACCTTGTCTTCGGCGCCGGCCGGCCACCTCCCTCGCACCCCTCTAGACGTGCGCGCGCCCGCCCGGCCGTCTGAATGGCCAGCGCGGGCGCGCGCGCATCAAGAGTGACGCGCGGGAGGCGGCGGCGGAGGAGCCGCTTGTCCGTTGCTGTCAAATCGCTTGTCCGCGGCCACGTGGGAGCGGGGAGAGGTGAGTTTTCCGGGTGATCAGGGGGGTTTCACACAGCGGGGCACCCCGATCGGGGGTGCCCCACCGAAGTGGACCAAGACCCAGGATAGTCAAAATCCTGGATGTTGGTCCACTTTAAAGGAGCACTATCACGATAATGGCCCAATGATAAAAATCCATAATGGTTTGCTAAAATACCCCCCCATCACCCCATTACAGACAGTGTGCAGATTCTCCCCCATCACCCCTTAACAGACCCCACATTATAGGCAGTGAGCGGTATCCCACATTACAGACAGTGAGCGTTATCGCACATCAAAGGGAGTGAGGGGAAATCCATATTAAAGGCAGTGAGCAATATCCCAATTACAGGCAGTGTGTGGACATCCCAAATACAGACAGTGTGCGTGGCATTCCATTTACAGGCAGTGTGAGACATCCCAAAAACAGGCAGTGTGCAGGCATCCCAAGGACTTTTCCAAGTGTTCACGATGGGCAGTCCACTCTAAATTGTGGTGCTTGGCTGAACATTTAGGCACTAAATCACTCACGTGCTGGCATGTTATACATTTTTCACATATTTTACTATTGCTGTAAGCAGGGGCGTAGCTGGGGGGGGGGCACGTCTCTGGGTTCAGCAGGTCGGGGGGGGCAAAAGAGGTCCTTGGCACAGGTGGGGGGCACCATTCCAAATCTTTACTCTGGGTGCAAAAAAGCCTAGGTACACCTCTGGCTGAAAGGGTTAGGATAGGTTTAGGGTCGTCTTAAGACGACCATTAAAAGCTCAGGCAATAATAAAGGATTACATTTAGAGGCTTGGTTAAGGTTAAATTTAGCTTATTTCATCAATGCAGAATTTTTTTAAACTGTCAGGAAGAAAGTCAGCTTAGCAAGCCGGCAAGAGGATTTGCTGAGTGTTCAGCAGCAGAAAGGCTTCAAGACAATGGGCTCGCTCCAGATGCTGCGTTTGCTTCTTGGCGCCGTTAATATGGTTTAAATTACTAGTTTGTCTAAACAAAGCTGTACTCTTCATTGGCCATGATGTGTGTGTGTGCTCACTGCCAACAGTGTGGGTGCAGCCCAACCCCGGAACCCGATGATATCAAAGAACTGCCTTCAGCTTCATGCTCCACATCCCACATTGGCATAGAACTCAGGCCTGATTATAATGCACAGGGTCGAGGTTTTAAAATGATCGAGTTCAAACTATAGAGGAAGCCTAGAAAAACAAATCTTAAAGAAGATTTCCATACAACGCTAATTTCTTTCCAGTCAACAGTACTAGTCATTTTAAAATTATTCTCCGTTAGAAGGACCCCTACTCTCTGGGCTCCCTGCCAAGAACTCGAGACAGGAAACATTATTGTCAGAATCCCTCTTGGACAGTTTTGCCGGGTGCAGAGGAGCTCATGCATGCGAGCAGCTGTGCCGAAGCCTGGAACCTATCCTAGTAGGTGGCCTGTTTCTGGGACCTCTTTCTCATGTGCTGAGGTTTAAAAAGGAGCCACCTGACATCATCACAGTGCTGCCTGATCTTCCAGAAGGGTGCCAGCCCTTTAAGGCCAGCAGCTCCATGACTGGCCTGCACTTCCTCCGGAAGCTGACCAGCCTTGTTAATGGGGGGGAAGTGACCTCAGGAGGGAGGGGGAGTATAAAGGGGCTGGTTGCCCCCTTCGCTTCCTCTTCAACCCAGATCTCCTCCTGGAACGAGCTTTTCCACCCCCGCCCTCTATTTGGGTGATGGAATGGTTTAATTAGTCACAGAAGGACGGTTAGGTATTGCACTGCATTTTCTGTTAACTTTATAATAAAAAAAAATGTATATATTTATGTATAAATGCTGTAGACAAAGTGGCACCAACCCACTATATGTATAATAAAAATTCCAATTTATTACATGATGAGCTACAAATTAAAATCACAAACAATTACATTACATACACAACACAACATCAGAGGGCGCCGAAGGTCTTAGATATAATACCTAATACGTGAATTCATTACAAAAATATTAAAAGCTAAAAGCTAAAAACTAAGTACATGATAGTTGTTCACTCAGTCAATCAATCAAATATGTGCAAATATGTGCAAATAAGTGTAATGTGCAAACAATATACCAACTAGATATAATCTACTAATCTACTAGTGCATCTACTATCAGATAGAATGGTCCCAGCCAGGTGCAAGACAGCGCACCTGAGTGAAGCCAAAAGTAAGAGAAAAGTGAGCGTGACTTTGCCCTGAGGAAGTAGTGTGGTCACACTACGATACGCGTTGGCGACGGTTTGTGGGGGTGCCCCTGGTCGGTCTGTATTCACGCTCACTTTTCTCTTACTCTTGGCTTCACTCAGGTGCGCTGTCTTGCACCTGGCTGGGACCATTCTATCTGATAGTAGATGCACTAGTAGATTAGTAGATTATATCTAGTTGGTATATTGTTTGCACATTACACTTATTGGCATATTTGCACATATTTGCACATATTTGATTCTGTCTGTTTATGTATAAATGGATGTTTATTGTTCAGATTTTATGTCAATGCGTATGTATCGCGGAGGTTGTTATTACATGTTTTTAGTTACTGTGATTTCTAGGGATGTGTGTCTTATTGTCGCAGCCATTGGACGGTCTCCTCTTTCAAGTTCGGGTCTAAGATAGAACGAAAATGTGTAGCAGGAGGAGTCAAGTAAGCGGCTGTTTCTTCTGAAACCGGCCAGGAGGGTAGATGTCTGAGCTGTGGGGGGAGGGGAGGGGCAGAAGGGGGTGAGTTGGATCCTGGAGGTTAGCCTAATTGAGCTCCCAGGCCTAGGAGAAATGCGGCCGTGCTCAAAAAATCGGCTCCGGATCGGGAGGTATTTGAGCCTTCTGGCCTGTCTCCCCTCCCTCTCTTGTGCTAGCTCAATTGTGGTGGAAAACTTAGACCTGGATTAGGCTTAGTTTGCACTTGTTATTTACTACTAATTTATTGAGGTTGTGGCTGATTAAATTCCATCATTCCAAAGAAATGGTTGTCTGGATGGTTATTTGGGGAAGTGTGCGGGTTGTTAGTAGCTGAAGGTTTATGGAATGCGAGCCCAGTCATTGTTCCCATGTGCTCCAGAGTTTTCTATGACTTCCTGACTACCATAAGTGACCGCCCTTTCCTTTACAACTCTCTTTATGTCACCCTCAGACAGAGCGGACTGGGGACAAAAAACGGCCCGGGAATTTTCTGGTCACACAGGCCCTGCTATACTGTGTCTGGCCCTAGCCCAGGCCCTTTCATATCTGCGACTGGCGATTTTAATTGCATCCTAAAAGTCCTGCATTTAGCTATTTTGCGACAGTAATCGCAAGCATTAGAGCTTGTTGATTACTGTTCTAATTCAATCGCATGTACTAGTGATTTAAATCGCTAGCACTTTGCAATCGCAGCTCTGTACATATAGGTATATATATAAAAAAATATATATATATGCCACAGCCCTTGCATTTTCCTCCTGGTCCCACTATGGGGACCAGGAAGCGGATTATGCTGAGCCATGGCTAGGAGTCATGAGGGGGAAAGGCTCTCTTATTGACTAAAGGAACCCTGCATCAACAGATGACTCTCAGTATATTCCCTATTCACTGCAGACAGCTAAGAGGGTCCAACCGGGTGCGCTTTTACTTTAAATATCTAACCCTAATTCTCTGTTTACCCCATTTCTCCTGTCAATACATATCTTCTGCCAGCTCTTTTTCTTTCATTCCCCCTCCTTTGTTTTACGCAGGTTAAAGTGGACCAACACCCCGAACGGGGGTGCCCCGCTGCGTGAAACCCCCCAGATCGCCCTAAAAAACTCACCTCACCCCCCTCCTACGCGAGCGCTCGTCCAATCAGAGCGCTCAGAGCTGCTGTGGTATGTACAGACAAGCGACGGACAACCACAGCGGCTCTGAGCACGCTGGAGGCTGCATCTCGCGCTTCCCCCTAACAGGGAGCGTGCCATTCCCAACGGCATGTGCGCGCCCTGTTAGAGAGAAGAGTGAGATGCGGCCGCGGCTCGCGCATGCGCCGTTGGAACGGGGATAAGGTAAGGTTTCTGGGCGTCCTGCGGGGTTTCACACTGCGGGGCATCCGGATTTTGGATGCCCCGCGGGGAGGGATCTGATCGACTCGGGAATCTTATAGATTCCCGGGCTGATCCCCCATGGGTGTTGGTCCACTTTAAGAGGTGCCCTGTGTAAAACTTCAGAATGATACCCCAAACACACATATTCAAACAAAATAACTGCAGAGAAAGAGAGTAGATATGAAAAGATGGATTAGAGGGTACCAAACTTCAATGCCCTCTCAGGTTGGCATGTCTATTTGGGATGCCTCACTAGTCTGTTTTTGGGCAGCTAACTTACCTCACTCCTGGGTCCCTATTGTGTGAGGTTGTATTCATATGCCCTCCAGCTGTACACACGCTGCCACTAACCCATGACAGCAGGGTGATCACATGCTGAATGGTGCTGAGGATGCCACACAATCATTTTCGGCTGTGGAATCAGTTGCCCCCAGAACTCTGACAAAAAAAGGCTGGTTAGAAGAGCTATTTGTTATTTTATAACCTAGCCAGGCATCCCAAATATGCCTAATGCTCCCTTAAAGAGTGGTTGACTGGTACAGATGGTATTGCCAGAATGGTTTAGGATAAAAAGCCGAGGTCAGGGGTATCATGGAAAACTGAAGGAAATGGGGATAATGTGAAAGAGATGAAAGGGAGGAGAGAAAATTGGAAAAAAATAAATGGCGTGGCATGGAAAAAAGAGACAGAGAGAAAGGAATGTAAAAAAAGTAAACAAAAAAGAACATTTGATAATGGAGAGACAAAAAAGAAAGAGGTAATGTGAATTGAAAGAAAAACTGAGCAAATGTGGAAAAGAGAAAATGTTGGAGGGAATATGAAAAAGTGAAGAGTGAAGGAATGTGGTAAAAAGTAAAATGGGTGAAAAATACAAAAAGTGAGCAAGAGGGAATATGTAATAGCGAAAGACATGGAGTATGCAAAGGGGAGGGAGGAGGTAGAGAATATGGGAAAAAAAGATGGGGGAAATATGAAAAAGAGAAAGGTGTTGAGAATGTGGAGGCGAGAGGGAGGAGGGGCAGAGTGCTGAGAATAGGAGGCAAAACAGAATAAAAGCCTTGCAGTACATTTAAGTGTGCTGCAACATTACACAAACATTTAGTGGATGCTGCGGTTGTGACCACACGCCTACCTTAAAGTGGACCAAAACTGACCATGGCGTCTAAGAGACTCCAGGGCTGGCTGATTTCCTCTCTCTGACCCTTATGCCCTGTTGTGTGAAACTCTGCCATTCACCTGGTATTCTTACCGGTCTGACGAGCCCTCAAATCATGCGCGGCCGGTGGCAGCATCACTCACGTCCTCTTTTTGCTGTGTGCGGCCATGCCTGCCACATCTGAATGGCTATGCGTAGGCAGGATGGGTGTCATTCAGCTGGGCATCCCAAACCGAGAAAACTCACCTTTTTCTGGTGATCCCATTACGCCTGCACAGAGAGCAACTGGCATCCCTGGCTGCCCCCTCACCAGCATGGCCTATCTAAATGGGTAGCAGAGCTGTAAACAGGCAGAGGTGAGCAGCCAATGGGATGTCAGTCTGGATGACACATGCTCCATGGAAATGTGGAATAAGGTAAAACAGATCTGGCAGAACTGGGGGCTTCACAGAAGGGCTTATCCAAAATCAGGGGGCTTCAGTAAAGCACAAAACAATGTGGGTGCCCCCCTGAACTGAGAGCAGTGCCCCATGCTGTTGTACATTTTGGAAGACATCAGTAGCTTAACGCGGTCCTTCACCCTGAATAAGAGCCTATCTTATATGTTTCCCACACCCTGTACATACAGATTGCTCACATTAATAATCATCCTACCTGCATCTACTGTATGTTATGAGCCTTTAAACATCCAAGATGGCGGCTCATGGAACATCAGGCAGCCTGCAAACAGGAAGTGCCTTCTGACTGTGCTGCTCTGCATTCTGGGATTTCTGACCTTTTCCTGACCCCAGCTCTGCTCTGTCTGAGCAAAGCACAGCTATAACCCTGCCCCCTGTACCTTATCCCACTCTCCTCTCCTCAGTAAGTGTGATGCTTCTGAGTCAAGATGGCAGCGCCCGTATCCTAAAGTCCTGAACAGCGCATGCACGGGCCTCGTCCAATCAGCGCGCTCAGAGCCGCTGTGGTATGCACGTACAAGGGATGGACAACCACAGCGGCTCCGAGCACACTGGCAGCTGCATCTCGTGCTTCCCTCTAACAGGGAGCGCGCCCGTGCCGGCCATTCACAAACGACCGGTGCAGGTGCGCACCCTGCTAGAGAGAAGCGCAAGATGCGGCCCCCACATGCGCCGTTGGAACGGGAGTAAGGTAAGGTGAATGGGGCATCCTGGGGGGTTTCACACAGCGGGACATCCCAATTTCGGATGCCCCGCGGGGAGGGATCTGATCGGCCCGGGAATCTCATAGATTCCCGTGCCGATCAGCCTGGGTGTTGGTCCACTTTAACGCTGACTAGCCCACCAGAACTTGACTGTCAACCCACTCCTCTCCAACAAAAACACCTTCATTGAAACACATGGGCCCCTCCATTGAGTAAACCCCCCCAACCTACTGTTCAGCCACCGTGACATACGCCTTGTTGATCCTTATACATACCCTTATCCATGACCGCCGGAACTCTGACATGCCGCCCCTACCCTTGGGGGGGTAACCCACCTGATACCCCCCCCCCCCCGCGAGCTCATACAAACAGGACAGTACATCCCCCTTGTTCAGTCTTAATAACCCTCCTAGGTACCTTGATAGATTAATGCCACCAGCAAGCAGGCTCCATACCCCATCAACATCCTCCATCCCCGCTTCTCCACCTGTCCTCAGCTCCAACCCAAACCAGCTGTACTCATTTAACGGGTACCCTCAGGACTGTGCTGCTACACCAGATCACCAATCTCCAGTCTGCCCCACCAATATAAATATCAGATAAACCACCAAACACACCTAATCCACTGAACATGCCATCATATTAAGGGCACTCTGTCCCTTTACCGTAGGCTATGTAATCTGCCAATATGAATACCTTATAATCCGCCAATTATATCATATTAAGGGCACTCTGTCCCTTTACCGTAGGCTATGTAATCTGCCAATATGAATACCTTATAATCCGCCAATTATATCATATTAAGGGCACTCGGTCTCTTCACCGTAGGCCATGTAATCCATCAATATAATAATCCGCCAATTCTATCATATTAAGGGCTCTCAGTGACACTAACCAACGTTCTGAATCTTTCATATTGAAGGATGAAGTCAATACCCATACATCCATCCTTCTATCCTTCTCGCCATGCGTGCTTGGTGATGCTTGGGTGTATCAGCTGCCACCTGGACTATCATCATCCCATGCCGCTAAAGCTATGTCCTGGTACCGCTACCGACCTGGCATCGCTGCCTTCTGGAAGCTGGTCCTGTCCTGGTCATGCAAGCCGCTGCAACAAACCCTCCTGCCCTTCACAAGACAAACACCATGGATCAATGAGGCAGTCAGTGGTAGTTGGGAAAAGGGAGGTAGGCCCCCCATGGAAGGAAGGTGGTAGCAGCCCTGGGCCTTCAGGGGGCAGTCTGACCATGAAGATGAGGGGGACAAAGGACACTGGCATGGGCATGTGCCATGGGGAAGAGGGGGGGGCACGGGAGGCCACCACCCGCGACCACGAGGGGTCGAAAACAAGGAAAACTCCCCCCAGGGCCACATGGGGCAACAGCAGGTGTGAGGTTCAGCCTGTCTTGCAGTGCTCCCTGGCCTCCGGCAAGCTAGTGGTGTTATCATCACCACTAGCTGGGATCCCCTGCTTAACAGCATGCAGGGCATTGACTCCCCCCAATGGACCCCGGCAATGGGAGGACAGTGGTATTTGATGGATGGATGTCCTCACATGAACGGGTGTCAGACGGGAAGGTCGTGGTGAGAGGATGGAAGGGTTGCAAGGCAACAAGTTGGGTGGGGCAAAGGTAGGAACTGCACCGCCCCAGAAAGCAGCAGACGTGGAAGGCTAAGGCGGCGGCTGGCCACGGCCATCTAACATGGTGGCTGAGGGGCGGGAGGGCAGGTAGTGCTCCCCCCACTGCCGGTGGAGGGTAGAGTTGAGACAAAAGCAGACGGGGAGGGCTGAGACGGAGACCGGCCAGCATAGTGGCTGAGGGGTGGAAGGGTAAGCAGGCAGCAGACAAGTGGTAAGTAGGCAGCAGCACCGATGCAGCAGCTAGCCACGGCTGCACAGCATCGGGACTGAGGGTTGGGAGTCACCGTGCGGGCTGAGACAGTGAGCAGGTGAGGGTCGGGGAAAAGCAACTTACCCCCTCCCAGGCGAACGCCAGGGCCCGCATGACAAGAGGATTCTGGCGCTGAACGGGCTTCAGGCAGACTGCTCCGTCCAGCACCGGGAGGATGAGGGGTCATAGAGGGGGAGGAAGGGACCCCTGGCCTTTTTATAGCCCCCCCCTTACTTCCCCCATCTTCTATTGGCCCTGCTCCCGATAAGAGCTCAGGCCAGTCATGTGGCACCTCTCTTAATCCGAACCTTCAGCATCATTAAATGAAAAGCCCAAACCCTTAAAAAACTATTTCCCAGCATCTAAAATGTATATATTTTACGTTTTTAGTCACTTATCATTCTTGCCCCCACTGGGCTGCAACTCTGTTCAGGACTCTAGGATATGGGCACCGCCATCTTGCTTTAGAAGCATCACATACTGAGGAGAGGAAGGGGGGGTGGGCAAGTGCAGAGAGGCGGGTTATAGCTGTGCTTGGCACAGACAGAGCAGAGCTGAGGTCAGGAAAAGGTCAGCAATCCCAAAATGCAGAGCGGCACAGTCAGAAGACACTTCCTGTCTGCAGGCAGCCTGAAACCCCATGAGCCACCATCTTGGATGTTAAAAGGTAAAAAAAAAAAAAACAGGTGCATGCAGGATGATTTTTAATGTGAGCAATCTGTATGTAGGGGGTGAGGGAAACATACAAAATAGACTCTTATTCAGGGTGAGGGTCCGCTTTAAGGGGATGGCTCCCCTCTTTACTGTGGCTGCCCTGCTGATACATTTTAAAGAGGGAAGTACCAGCCCAGTTGGGACACAAAGCAGAGCAGACTACCAGGACTTATTCCTGCACTCCCTATGGCCAGTCCACCCCTGATTGTCTCACTTCCTGGCCTAATTTGGTGAAAAACATTCCTAGTACCGAATATGAAATGAAGGGTGGTTGCTATTACTTAGTGAGTGTTATTTTCTCCATATTGTATTAGTTCCAGTTCTTTGACGAATACAGGAAAATGACTTCATGACGGCCGTGACCAGAAGCTGCAGAAAGACATCTCCCAGTGAAAGTAAAAATGAAGCCGTCAGATCTCATTATAGAAAATGGGCCCTGTTACCCCATAGAGCATAATTTTACATAGGCCCTTATTTAACAAGGGATAGCGCCAGGTAGCGAATGGTGAGCGAACGGTAATGACGGGCCCCGCCACGAGAACGCCGGCTCCCCTCCGCAGTCACACATTTATCAAGCCAATCCTGCTTAGCGACTGACAGAGCGCCAGATAGCGAATCATTCATCATTATTCCAGCCTCACCCCACAGCGCCAGCGAGCGACCTTGAACAGCGACAGGTATGACCTCTCGCTACCTGCCGCTCTCCAATGCATTTCAATGGAGCAATCTTTAAATATTCTTAATTAATTGCTATTAATTTTTTTTTTTTTTTTTTTTTTTAAATGTCAAAAATTCTGTGACCACTTCTGCCATGTTAGTTATTTTTTTTACGGTAAAAAAAAAAAAAAAAAAAAAATTTGTGCAGAATTGATATTACAGGGATATTAATGTATTCATATTACAAAATGTTTTGAAAAACTTTTTTTTTTATTTTCCAAAAATATGGTTGTTTGGGGGTTAAAAAACTACTTTTAACCCATCGCCGCCAGCGCTCTGGGGTTTAAACAAGCATTTCACAGCGCGAGATTTTTTGAGCGTGATTTGTTAATGAATATGCTGGGAGCCGTTCGCTATGGCCATTCGCTGTCATGCGCTCCCATACAGCGCAGAACCTGTCAAACAGCGACTCCTAACCCCGTATTCAACATTACCGCACACCGACTGAGTCGCTGTCAACAGCCGAACAACGGACAAGCACAGCGAATACTAGCGGGCGCTGTGAAAATACCGCTACTGTCGCTCATCTGTCGCTACCTGGCGCTATTAATGAATCGGCCTCCCCGTTACATGGTTAATACGGTTGAAAAAAAAGACATAGGTCCATCAAGTTCAAACAAGGGTGTTGGGGTAGGGGAAGTTATTTTTATTTTATTTTATAGGTGGAAGGTATTTATTTTATTTTTTGTTCTTTTACTGATAACCGCTAATAGTTACTGTTAAGTTTATTTGCTTCTAAATAAGCATCTAATCCTTTTTTGAAGCTGTCAGCAGTTGATGCTGTAACAAGCTTCGGTGGGACACTAATCCATACATTTATAGTTCTCATGGTAAAAATCAATTGTCGTCTCCGGAGACTAAATTAATTTTTTTCCAGTCGAAGGGAGTGCCTCTTTGTCTTTAGAGAGGGTTTTACCTGAAATAGTGTTTCCCCATATTTTTGTATGGGCCATTTATATATTTATACAAGTTACGGATTTAATTTGCGTAATCTTTCCACATAACTAAGATCCTTCATTCCTCTGATTAGTTTGGTGGCTCTCCTTTCCATAGTCAGAGCGTCCTTTCTATGGATGGGTGCCCAGAACTGGACGGCATATTCCATGTGAGGGCGCACCAGTGCCTTGTAAAGAGGCGGGGAGGCCGATTCATTAATAGCGCCAGGTAGCGACAGATGAGCGCCAGTAGCGTGATTTTCACAGCGCCAGCTAGTATTCGCTGTGCTTGGCCTGGGTTTGCTTGTTGTCAGCGACTCAGTCGGTGTGCGGTAATGTTGAATACGGGCTTAGGGGTCGCTGTTTCACAGGTTCCGCGTTGTATGGGTGCGCCTGACAGCGAATGGCCAGAGCGAACGGCTTGCTGCAGATTCATTACAAAATCACGCTCAAAAATTTCTCGCGCTGTGAATTCCTTGTTTAAACCCCAGAGCGCTGGCGGCGATGTGTGTAAAGTAGTTTTTAACCCCCAAACAACCTTTTTTTTATATGTAAAAATTATATAAGTTTTTCTAAACATTTTGTAATATGAATACATTAATATCAGACCTGTAATATCAATTCTGCAAATTTTTTATTTTTTTACTTTAAAAAAAATCCTAACATTGCAGAAGTGGTCACAGAATTTTTGACATTAAAAAAAAAAAAAAAAAAACAGTAATAGCAATTAATTATGATTATTTAAAGATTGCTCCATTGAAATGCATTGGACCACGCCAGGGAGCGCCAGGTCATACCTGTCGCTGTGATGGGATTAGCAGCGGCGCTGTTCGTTGCAGTCGGCTACATGATGAATCCCGCGCTAGCTGACGCTCTCGCCGGCGCTAGCCTCATTTAGCGTGATAAATGCGTCATTGTGACCGCCGCCGGGCGTACTTGATTCGGTAGCCGCCGATAGCTGGCGGTACCTGGCGCTCATCAGACACTACCTGGCGCTAGCCCTTGATAAATAAGGCCGAAAGTTACGTCCCTATCTCTATAATCACTTCAGATTCGTTGTCGCCACCTACGAAAATGTACCCCTCCGCTAAGCAGTAACCCACATTTGCTCTGCAGCAACAGCAGATCCCCACATGGAAAGACACATGGCGGCCACTGCCAAATAAGCAACGCAACCCAGCCGCCAAACACGTGAATGCACATTTTCTATTTACCCAACCACCAAATGAATTTTATCTTTAATAAACAGTCCATTCACATCCCGACAATCCAGTGTGTAATTAACGCTCCCTCCTAATTCTGTTTTGGGCGCACGTTATTCACTAGCTGAGCACGTTGCGAAAACAAAGCAGTCGTTATGGAAACTGATCCAACGCGCTTAATTTTAATGTTCGAGAAATGGCAAAATAGTGTCCTAAATTATGCGGCTTTCATTTTAATTGTTTAAAAAATGTTTCTCCCAAGCTTAATTGGATGTCGCCGTACAAACAGTGACCACGCCACAAGACCTACTTATTAAGGCTGATAAAAACGACGGCATGGGGTTATTTTAATACATAGTGACCGGTCTCACTTTACAGCAGTCACATCAGTAATGGTAAGTATTGAAATGAGATCTATGTGTTCTAAGGCAGGGCTCAATAAAGCGCTGCGGAAAATGTTGGTGCCATATAAACTAAACATTATTATTATTACAGCAACCTAAAGTCAGGATTAACTGTTGATTCACTTTGTCTGCAGTTTCTAGGCAAAAAACTGCTCAGTGCATTAAACCAGACCTTCAACATCATTTAATGAAAAGCCAAAACCCTTACGAAAACTATTCCACAGCATCTAAAATTAATATATTTTAAGTTTTTAGTCAGTAACTTTTTATTGTTTCCCCCACTGGGCTCAAACTCAGGACTCCAGGATACAGGCGTAGCCATCTTGCCTCAGAAGCATCACATACTGAGGAGAGGAGGGGGGCAAAAGTACAGGGGGTGGGGTTATAGGTGTGCATTGCACAAATAGAGCAGAGCTGGGGTCAGGAAAAGGACAGCAATCCCAGAATGCAGAGTAGCACAGTCAGAATACACTTCCTGTTTGCAGGAAGACCGAGACTCCATGTGCCACCATCTTGGATGTTTAAAGGCTCAGAAAATTTAGTAGATGAAGGTCGGATGATTTTTAATGTGAGCAATCTATATGTAGAGGGTAGGGGGAAAATATAAGATAGGCTCTTATTCAGGGTGAAGGTCCGGTTTAAGGCAAATATTCTGCCCCCTTCTCCTGCATCCTATGGTGCTGCTGCTTTCCTATACAGGCATGTGCTATGCTGTGCCTCTAGCATAGGATCAGGCAGTGCCCCCTCCCTATTACTGAGCCCAATATGGGGGGTGGATGAGGGTCCTGTCTAATGGCCTGTGGTGGCTCTGACTCATCTGCAGAAAACATAGTGGCTGGGATAAAAGTGCCCCAAATGGCCTTAGTGCCCAGTTGGCTACCGATTAGTGATTCCCCACTGCATAGCCCCTCCATTCATTGCCAGTCCAATAGTCCACACTTCATTGCGGTCATTGGTAAGAGAATTGGTCACCGGCAGAGAATACGGTTTGCCGGGCAGACAGGTGCGTGTTTATATGGTGATCCGCCCAGCAAACCTGATTGGCCAGTGGAATGTGGGGTCAGTCCTAAATAAGGGATCTCCACACACAAACTAGTGAATGGCATTTTGCTATAGACTTTACAAAACATAGAATGTGGTCCAAATATGTCCCTTTAAGTGGACTAAGACCTATTTAGGTCAGCCCTGGAGTTCCAATTTGGGATATCCCATTGTAATGTAATGAAATCTCCAGGTTTGAGCTGTACAGTCACCGATCTGGTGATCCCAGACCGATGAGTGTACAGTGTGTGGCAGCATGACTGCCCCCCGCCCCACTGATGCAAGCCTTAATAGCTGGAGGGAGCAGTTGCATAGCTCCCAATGGTACTGATTTGGGGCTGCTGTCCCGGGAGATTAAGGCCCTTATTTATCAAGGGCTAGCGCCAGGTAGTGTCTGACGAGCGCCAGGTACCGCCAGCTAACGGAGGCTACCGACTGAAGTACGCCCGGCGGCGGTCACAATGACGCATTTATCAAGCTAAATGAGGCTAGCGCCGGCGAGAGCGACAGCTAGCGCGGGATTCATCATGTAGCCGACTGCAATGAACAGCGCCGCTGCTAATCCCATCACAGCGCCAGGTATGACCTGTCGCTCCCTGGCGATGTCCAATGCATTTCAATGGAGCAATCTTTAATTAATCATAATTAATTCCTATTAATGTTTATTTTTTTTTTTAATGTCAAAAATTCTGTGACCACTTCTGCAATGTTAGGATTTTTTTTTAAGGTAAAAAAAAAAAAATTGTGCAGAATTGATATTACAGGTCTGATATTAATGTATTCATATTACAAAATGTTTATAAAAACTTGTATAATTTTACAATCCAAAAATATGGTTGTTTGGGGGTTAAAAACTATTTTACACATCGCCGCCAGCGCTCTGGGGTTTAAACAAGGAATTCACAGCGCGAAAAAATTTGGAGCGTGTTTTGTTAATGAATCTGCAGCAAGCCGTTCGCTCTGGTCATTCGTTGTCAGGCGCACCCATACACCGCTGAACCTGTAAAAACAGCGACCCCTAACCCCGTATTCAACATTACCGCACACCGACTGAGTCGCTGTCAACAAGCAAACCCCAGCCAAGCACAGCGAATACTAGCTGGCGCTGTGAAAATCACGCTACTGGCGCTCATCTGTCGCTACCTGGCGCTATTAATGAATCGGCCTCCCCGTCCCTGAGGGCCGCAGTTTATTTGCATATCAAAGCACCAATACACATATGCAAGTTAAAGGAGCTCTATCGCTCTATCTATTTATATTGTGTAGTAATAAAAATCCATATAATCACATCCGCTAATGAGAGGAGGGGTCACTTATACACCCAAACAGAATAGAGCTCCCGCCAAGCTTGTGGTTTATTCTCTCATGGTAGGAATAAAATCCAGAGGTGAAAAGTTTAATGTAACCCTGATTTCCTCATCCTTCTATTAAAATAAAAGAAACAAACCTGGCTGGATATTTTGTGATGCCGGGTGTATAAGTGACTCCTCCTCCCACCATGCAGCATATTTATATGGATTTTTATCATAGTGTAATTTTTTCACGATAGTTCTCCTTTAAGCAGTGAGCGTTACACAGACTTCTCAGACTATGGCAGGAAAGCAGTTGGGGGCCTCCACCCTCAAGTTACCTCTGCAGCCTAGCCTGGCTATTGGCCAGCAGCTCCATGGAGGATAACCCATTTTCTGTATCCACATAGGCACTGTTAGTCACTGGGGCTGAAGACCAGCAGACTGGCTAAACCTTTCTTCTGCAATCCAGGCTGCAGTGGTGTCATCATCCATCCACTCATAATACTTCCTGTCCCCATTTTGCATAAATGGCAGCCAAAATGGCAGGGTGAATGCTTTCTCCCTAAGCTCTTACCTGCGGACCTGCACCCACCCTGCTTCTCACCCACAACCCTTGTAATGGTAGTTACAGGTTTAACCAGCAGCAATCATGGTCAGCTTTAACCTGTATTTCAAAGTATGTCATGGTGTCAACTTATCTTAGGCAGTGTCACAGCACACAGGTATGGTAGCTGAAGGTAAGGGTTAATGGGACTGCAGAATGGGGATTTGACAAGATCACAGCAGACAGACACTCAACAGCAAGCAGGATAAGTGAAAGCATCAGCTTGTTTTATTGTTGCAGTCCACGTCACAGTCAAATACACAGTTCACAGGCCCAAAAAATTGCACAGCTTGTATAAAAGCAAACACAGGCAGACTTGCTTTATAAGGACATTTCAGTGAAAGGGTTAAACAGGCTTGTGTCCATTAAGCATAGAACACAGGTACTCTTGCTTGTCAGAACGTTTCAGCATAGGGTCTAGGCATTCCTCCCAAGTGGCCCTGATTTGAGTCCATGTCCCCCCATGTTCTAATTTTTCCCTCTTTGAGGTGTAACATGCAGATCTCCACCTGTAAATGATTAATTTGCCTATTTAAAGTGTTTATACTGTTTTAACTGTTACAGTGTATCTCCTATCCATCCCTCAATGAGGGGGCATGGCCTATTTGAACAAATTTCCCTCTTTCCCACCCTGAAAAGTTGGTAGGTATGGGGCTAGGCAGTACTGTATTTCCCAATTAAATGTGGGCCTTTTTACAGAGGGGGATTCGGGCGGCCACCACCCCACTTTGAGCTGAGCACCCCCTCATAGTGAAGACCATCTATGGGGTATCCCAGACTTGGGATGTGGAATAGCCCGGCATCAGAAGAGGGGCTGTCAGTTTGCCAGCTAGTTCAACAAATGGGAAACCTCTAACTCCATAGCATCCATAGCTCGGAACGCAGGGGCGTAGCTAGGGGGGAGCAAAGGGGCACTTCCCTCAGTTGCAGCAGGTCAGGGGGCGGCGCCAAAGGGGGCCCTGAGAACAAAAGGGGGCCCTGAGAACAAATGGGGGCGCCATTTTGAATCTTTGCCCCGGGTGCCAGAAAGCCTAACTACCCCTCTGCTGGAATGCTCCCCATCACAAGGGCTTCTCCCTCACACAACAGCAGTGCAGGGGTCTCAGACAGGGGCAGCCACACCTTACCAGAGGCTCAGTCAAAGCTGCTTCCTCCTCACGACCTGTCAGTCCTTGGATCCTTTCCTTTGGACGTATATAGGGGGAAACTCCTCAGCACATGCACCTCGATCTCGTTTTTTTTATTTTTATGTGTTTGTTTATTAAATGTATTTTAACATACTCCACGCACTACAGCCTCATTTAAAGGCAAAGCCAACGGCTTTATGCAGCAAAAGTGATACAAGCTGCCAGCGGGACAACGCTGCTCAAGCATCATATCCTCATTGGCCTAGGTGGGTTACGATCCCCCCGAGCCGCGGCGCGGCAGTGAGTAGATTTTTTCATCTCTCTATCAACTACTATTCTCTACCAGTAAGGAACTTGCTCTATGATGACTGTAGCGATAACCCTTATCGCCGGAGGGCTTCACTGCCCGAGACGTCCTTTTCCCAATCGTAAGAGGTGCTGCTGGAATTCCAGAGTCGTCCGTGAGAAAACAGGAACAGCCCTTACAAGGGCTAGTGAATTGTAATATAGCGTTTCCCCCAATAAGAGACAGAACTCAGTATTGAGGGTGAAGGTGAAGTGAACTTTATTAGTGCCACACTGTGCCTTATATGCAAGGCTCCATGCAAGGGGACCTCCCCCGTGGACCTCATGACAAATACACAGACCAATGGGAGCAGGGCACACAATCCCTCAACTCTGCCGGTGACGCAATCAGCAAAACAATAGACGTCTGTAATACACTCAATCAGAACAATGCCATTGTCTGTGACGTAATCAATCAATACAATGGCAGTCAGAACAATGAATAACATAATCAATCAACACAATGGCAGTCTGTACATGCTTAAGAAAAGGAAAGTAATGAACCTGTGTAAAGTCCAAAAGACAGAGCGTCTGTCACAATGACAATCTATTGTTAAATCTGTCTCAGTCGAACCTTGGATTTCTGGGGCCCTGGGTTGGTTATGTACCCCCGGGCCACGGCGGTGAGTGATAATTCACTGTCTGTACATCTATTAATCATTTAACTCTTTGCATATTCACCACTACCAAACAAAACTATCTCTGCTAAAAACAGCAGAGACAAATTGTGACAGGTGATCTCAGATCCCAATTTTTAACTTAACCCTACCGGTTCTGAATTAGTATTACTCACTTGGATTATTCATGAGCGTGCCTAAACTGAACCACCTCTCTAGGCATTTCTGGCATTTTCCAGATCACCTATGAAAGGGATTCTGTATACAAACCAGTCCTGGGATCCTCTCTACTCCTAAGGGGAACCTCTGTCACATCTAATGCATGGTTTTTAATACTATCACAAGTAATTGTCAGAGGCTGGGTGCAGGTGCGATTCCCCTGCCCCTACAGCCGGCTTCCACCTATCACTAGTGGAAGTGAGCTGTCAGAAGTTTTTTTGAGATGTAGGAAGGAGCCATGATTTTGGAAAATTGTCAGATCAAAGTCAGGGTTATAGCTCATGAATTAGGCATTTCCGTTGGCACAGTTTCCTGTAACATTCATAATGTTCTGATGATGTCAGTTCCCGGCGGGTGCCATGCAATGCTGATGCCTGAGCAGAAAAACATGCCGCCGGAAAATTTGCCAAGAGAATTGCTTAGAGTGCTTAGAGAAAATGCAGGAGATTTCTATTCCTGAATTGTTATGGTAGATACAACACGGGTCCACCACAATACTCCTTCCATGCAATGAAAGCACAAGAGGCCACCAGCGATAGAGAAATAGAAATAGAATTCACACAGACAACAATTACTGGAGACATCTATGCTTCAGCAATGAAGGAATTACGTGAGGCAATCAAAAAGAAACATTGCGGAAAGTTGTTGGTAGATGTGTTGCTGCTTCAAGACAACGCGGCAGCCAGGGCCGGATTAAGTGTGGTGGAGGCCCTTGGGCACAAAATCTAGTGGAGGCCCCAGATACAGTATTTTTATTATTTAAAATAATAGTCGAGCCAAGTAACTGATTGGTGGTTATCTGGCACCTGCCTACTTACTGGAACATCTTCGAGTCACTTCTGAGGGTGCGTGCTGCTCAGGAACTCCTGCTTTGCCATTCTTGGTGGGGGTGGTAGGGTAGTTGCTCAACTGTGCTTGGTGGCTTATGTGCAGTGAGCGGCCGCTGATTGACAGCTCTGCACCCATCACTGTAGTGTTGCTGGTGGCGGCTTTGCAGCTCTAGACTCTCTGTCCTGCCCTGTGGTGGCTTTGGCTGCAAGTTTGCAAAAACCAAAAAAGACTTGCCCAGGCACGGGGGGGGGGGGGGGGGGGGGTTGAGGCACTGCCGTCAGACCAAAGACTGAAAACCTCCTTCTCCAATATGAACATTCTGCCAGGGGAGCAAATTGTTTGGCCAGAGCAACACAGAGACACAGGAACAATGGAATTGCTCTAACAAGGGTTTTGTTAATGAAGTCAAAGGAAACAATAAGATCTTCAATTCAGATACAAAAACAAAGGGACAAGAAACAAGGCTAACTAACAAAGTAACTAATAAGGAAATCAACGGAAACCCTAAGGTGCTGGCACACTCACCCAAGGGCCCAGGACAGGTGCCAACAGTTCAGTCCCGCCAGAAGCCGAAAGGAGGCCTGCTGCAAGGATAGCAGCCCCAGGGAAGCCAGGGAGAGGCTTGCTTGCCACTAGACTCCACGGAGGTACAGGTTCAGGTACAAGTTCAGGTTCACATACAGATTCAGGTTCAGAGTGCCAGCATGAACAGCCACAAATAGATTCCAAACAAAGCACACAAAACAAAACCTAAGGGTTGATTCAGAGCCCCTTTCTCATCATTTTTATTAAGGTCTTGCTACCAAACGAAAAATCATGCAAAAATGAAAACATTTCACACTAAAGTTCTCACAGAAAAAAGGCTTTGCTGAATCAGACGAGGGAAAAAAATGAACAAGAATGGAAATATTCACGCAAAAAAAAGGTGAGAAAGGGGCTCTGAATCAACCCTCAAACCCTGCTGCACCAGGTGGAGGGCGGATCCACTTAAATAGCCCTCACACCAGGTGCAGCAGAAGATGGGAGAGAGAACAGCCAGGGCTCTGCTGAGACCCGCTGGTGGCTGACGGAACTGCAGACGGCGTGATAAATTATGCCGGCCACCAGTCAGGCATCAGTCGAACCCGGGAATCTTATATCCTGGTCCAGACCCTATCCCAATGGTTGGTGGAGGCCCCCTTTGCAGTACAAGTGATGGAGGCTCACAAGTCTCGTAAATCATATGAGCTGCGTTCAGGGAATGCAGCTCCATGGAGCTTAACAATCAACCCTACAGTCCACACCTGGCTCCTAGAAATTACACTCTTTTGTAAACTGAATACATTTCTGCATGTGCAACAACTTCATAATGACAATGCAGTCTAACAGGGTTCTTGCAGCAGCAAGTAGCCTCCTTCTATTCTGAGGGCATCCAATCACTGAAGGTAAAGTGGAACAAGTCACAGGGGATTCCACTGAAAAGTAATAGGTTCACATTTCTTAGAAAATCGTGTTTATGTGTTCAGATACATAACTAACACCCCTCGTATATGTGTACATGTCCCAGCACATGGGGTCAGGTGATGATGAGGGCATGCTGCGATTGGTGGCTTCTCCATGGCTGGAATGCTGCATTTCTCCCAATTTTTAGGAAAAAAATGTCTGTATGTTTCTGAAATACAGGAGACCTAAGCAAACAAAACCATCTGCGGGCTGGAAGCAGTGGCAGGAGAGCGGGGCCAGGATCTGCTGGCAGATGTTGTTCATGCTGTAAAACACCTGCTAACCCAGCAGCTGACTCCCAGCACATTCATCAGACTGGCCCTTTGTTTCCTTAGGCCGCGGCACAGTCATGGAGGTCACCCGGAGAGATGCCGTAATGTAGCAGATCATTCTGGTAAGCGAATGATAGAAAAAAAATAAACCTTTTTGTCTGCAGTATAATTTAAAGCAGACCTAAAGATAAAAATAGTCATAAGCCCTGTTCATAGATCCTACTACCCACTAACAAGTTTTGGATACTTCAAATACCTCTGTCTACTTCATTTTTTCTTGTAAAAATATTACAGGAAGCCTCCCCCCCCCCACAGCATAGGCATGTATCCATTCCCCTCATTCCCTGCAGTGTGAATACTGAGGTAGAGTTTGTGATGTTATTTTAAAGCGGACCTTTACCCTGAATAAGAGCATGTCTTATATGTTTCCAACACTCTGTACATACAGATTGCTCACATTAAAAATCATCTAACCTACACCTACTGCATGTTATGAGCCTTTAAACATCCAAGATGGTGGCTCATGGAACATCAGGCAGCCTGCAAACAGGAAGTGTCTTCTGACTATGCCGCTCTGCATTCTGACTGGACGTCCACTGGACCAAAACCCAGGATTTTGACTATCCTGGGTTTTGGTCTTTTTCCCCGATCGTGGGTGCCCCGCTGTTTGAAACCCCCCGGATCGCCGAGTGCAACTCACCTCTTCCAGGTCCTACGGCACATTTGGGCCACTCGTCCAATCAGTGCGTTTGGAGCTGCTGATGTCACGCCGTCTAAGCCAGTGGCTAAGGCCAGCGGCTCTGAGCGTGCTGGCGGCCGCATCCCCTGCTTCCCTCTAACAGCGAGCGTGCCCGCGCTGACCATTCACAAATGACTGGCGTGGGCATGCGCCCTGCTACTAGAGGGATAGTGGGGATGCGGCCACAGTTCGCGCATGCACCGTTGGACCAGGAAGCAAGGTAAGTGGACAGGGACCGGGAGGGGGGGTTCACACAGCAGGATGCCCCGGGGGGGGGGGGGGTGAATCTATCGGCCAGACCTTCTTGAAGGTCTTAAAGTGGAATTTTAGTCCCTTATTAACCCCTCTCTCCCTGGCCTCCGAGGGGGGGGGGGGGGTAACAAAAAAAGCCTCACCTGGCTCCAACAATCCAGCAGCCTGCACCTGGTGGATCGAGCACAACCATCTTTTTGAAGGCGCACAGAGAATACCCTGATCTGTAGACGATCAGCCTGCCTGGGCAATCTGTTGTATCTACACTCTCTTTGGCAACTTTGGTTCACATGGATATTAACTTGACTTAATTTACTTAATCAGTGAACCAGTGGACCAACACCCCGGGGTGATCGGCCTGGGAATCTTTAATGTTCCCGGGCCGATCACCTACCTCACCGCGGGACATCCGAGATCGGGATGTGCCGCGGGGTGAAACCCCCCCAACACCCCCCAAAAATCTTAGCTCATCGGCGGCGGCCGCGGCAGCCGCCGCCTCCCGCGCGCCCCTCTAGACGTGCGCGTGCCCGTGCCAGCCGTTTGTGATGTGCGCGCGCCGTGTCAGAGTGATGTGCGGGAGGCGGCGGCGGACGCGCTGTCTTGGACGTCGCTGTCACCCGCTTGGACGTCGGCGAGGATTGGACGGCGCGGTCACGTGGGAGAGTGGTGAGGTGTGTTTTTGGGGCTTTCACACAGCGGGGCACCCCCGATCGGGGTGCCCCCCCGAAGTGGACCAAAACCCAGGATAGTCAAAATCCTGGGTGTTGGTCCACTTTAAGGAGTTGTAAGATTTGACACCCAATGTCTCCCCCCCCGTGTTAAGACTTTTTATAAAGTTTCCAATGTCGGTCGTTGTCTCTGGCAGAGGGCCAGCGCATAATAGTGGGGGAGAATGTGGTGAGATAAACAGATAGTGGGGACAGTGCGGAGGATAACTGATGACTATAAGAAAGGTGTCTGCTGAAGCAATCGCTACAATGGACAACTTCTCTAAAGTAGACCAAAACCCAGCTCAATTGATTCCCTCCCTCCCGATTTTGGATGCCCCGCTGTGTGAAACCCCCCAGGTCACCCCGTATACTTACTTTGCTTCCCGGTCCAACGGCGCATGCATGAGCCCTGTCCGCATCCCCTCTATCCCTCTAGCAGGGCGCATGCCCGCGCCAGATTTCTGCAGACCATGGAGCGTCTAAGAGCAGCGGCCACATCCTCCGATCCCCTCTAGCAGTGCGCGAGCCCGCACCAGGCATTTGTGATTGGCTGGCCCGGGCACGCTCCCTTTTACAGGGAGGCGGAGGATGGGGCAGTCAGAGCCGCTGCTCTTAGACGCGCTGTAGGACCGAGATAAGGTGAGTTGCTGTGGCGTTCTGGGGGGTTTCACACAGCGGGGCACCCCCGGGAAAAGGACCAAAACCCAGGACAGTCACAACTTTTGACTACCCTGGGTTTTGGTCACTTCAAGGAATATGCAGCCCTCCTAATTTTCAGAAATGTAAGCTATCCATAAATCCAGATGCTTATAAGGCGCCTTTTATCTATCCAGTATATGACATGGCGTTTTCTCTTTGGAACAAAGCCCTTGAGTCGGGTTTTAGTTTGCATTCTTCAGAGATTAATGCTGATCTTCAGTAAATGGGGGACGGGTTTCTGTCCTTTTTTTGCATGGAACATAATGAAATAAAAAGGCTGCAGGGAGATGAGCCATTTGTAGCGAGTAAATGAACATAAAAAGAAAGGCTGCTGCAGGTTATGAAAACTGTGACACAAAGCCATTATTTTCCCCCCATACTAATAATGCAGCAGAAAATGACATGATAATGGCTCCACCTACTGTTACAATGTTTCTGTGAAATTGATTTCCTTCGCCAGGCGAGGATGTAAATAAATAGCTTTTATGTGCTCGTGTGCGGAGCGGCGGCAGAGTGAGAAAGACATTCATTTGTTTTTTGTGTATGTATTGATGTAACTCATCTGAAATGAGAAGCGAGAGAGGGGCGGGAGAGAAAAGAAAGGAGGGATAGAAGAAAAAAGGGGGCAAACAGGAGAAAAAAAAAAAGGGAAGATCAAAGAGAATGTGAAGAATCAAATCTAACATAGTGGGTGCTAAGCTACTAATCATCCTTTAAACCGGAACTTCAGCATCATTTAATGAAAATCCCAAACCTTTAAAAAACTATTCCCCAGCATCTAAAATTAAGTTTTTAGTCGTTTACGTATTATTCTTTCACCCACTGGGCTGCAACTCTGTTCAGGACTCTAGGATACGGGCACCGCTATCTTGCCTTAAAAGCATCACACACATTGAGGAGAGGAGAGCAGGGTAAAGGGCAGAGGGGCAGGTTATAGCTGTGCTTTACACAGGCGGAGCAGATCTGGGGTCAGGAAGAGGACAGCAATCCCAGAATGCAGAGTGCCATAGTCAGAAGACACTTCCTGTCGGCAGGCTGTCTGATGCTCCATGTGCCACCATCTTGGATGTTTAAAGGCTCAGAAAATGTAGATGCAGGTAGGATGATTTTTAATGTGAGCAATCTGTATGTACAGAGCGGGGGAAACATGAAAGATAGGCTCTTATTCAGGGTGAAGGTCCGCTTTAAGCAAACCAAGCCTGAGATTTTAACCCGTCTGAGCTAAGGTTCGCTTCAGAGGGGACTTCTGATTTAGTTTAATTTTCTTATTATAAACCAGTGATTCCATGGCACATGGTCAGGCCCTTCAATAAGCATTTAGAATCATTGCTGTGCACCTCCTTCCAGCTGCATGTACCCGCCACCAGCCATTCAGACATGCCTGGCACAGGTGCACACAGTAGATGCAGGAAATGCTGGTGAAATTGCTGCTTCGAGGTACAGTGGAAATTCGTAAACTACAGAGCTTAAAATGAATAAATATGTAAAAAAACTGTATCAACTGTTACATAGTTACATAGTTAATACAGTTGAAATAAGACATATATCAATCAAGTTCAACTAAGGGGGAATTATTTATATATATATATATATATATATATATATATATATATATATATATATATATTTATATATATATAAATATATATTTATATATATATAAATATATTTTTATTTTATTTATTTATTTATTTATTTTTTTTACTGATAACAGCTAATAGTAACTGTTAATCTTATTTTCTTCTAAATAAGCATCTAATCCTATTTGAATCTGTCAGCGGTTGATGCTGTAACAAGCTTCTGTTAATCGGCAAATCACTCCATCACTAGATCACTTCCCACGTCACAGGCCCAAGGTCCAATGCCCCACCCGCCATCAGTCACAGGGATGAAGCCACACCCTCTCCATTCACCACAATGGAGGGGGTTGTGTCCGGCATTGGCAAACCCCCTCGGGACAGGACAGCTCTCCGGTGAATGATTGCTGGTCGCAAGCCTGACAAAATCCCTCTTCTGATTACACAATCCCAACAACCAGACATAGAAGAATTTACAGCTATATTCCCACAGCCATCCAACTCCTAATCACTAATTTGTATTGTGAAGTGTGAACCCCTAGTCGAGCACGAGCAGTGTCAGAGAGGAATAGTAGTCAGATTAAGTCCTCCATAGGGACTCATGGTCAAGTGCAATTGCAGTAAAGTAAATGGATGTAGTTAGTCTAGAGCATTGTTTCTCAACCTGTGGTATTGCATACCCCTGGGGGTACACAGCAATGTTCAAGGGTGCACCAACCGAATCGCTCTGATACATTATTTTTACAGTAAAACATTATTCTTTCTTGCGTCAAGGGCAGTGACCTACTTATTTTTGTAACATTAGTAATCGATCTCCCCTTTTCGGGGCACTTGTCGCTAGGGGGTGCTTGGCATAAAAAGTGGTTTCGAGTAGTGAGTTAGGAACATAAAGCCATGTGCACATTGCCAGGCAGCAGCCCTATAGAACCAATGAGGTAGCCCAGGCACATTAATACTTACTGACCCTGCATTCTTGTGTTCCTCTTGCTACCCACATAACCAATAGCAGCCAATGGGGTTTGCAGGGATGGTGTGTGCACATCCAGCACCAGCAGTTGCCCCCTATCCCCCAAATCCTAATAAGTCACCCACAAGATTCCAGGCCGGCCACAGGGGGTGATTGTCACACTTTAAAGACCAAAACAGGCCTAAAACACCCCACTATCCTTTGTGCTCAATAGGCAGCATGATGGGGCTTGTTAACACCATACAAGCCAAGGAATCCAATGCAGAGGGCTTCATGCAAATGCGTTCAGGGCAGAGCCGGACTTGTGGGTTTGTGAGGTGTTCCATGACAAAGAGCGCCAAGGTCAGGGGGTCGCCGTGCAGCTGCATCCGCCCCCTCGATACCATAACCCACAACCACCATCCTCTCACTAGCTGGATTGCCACACGATGGCTTGGAGAAAGGGAATCAGCTGGCCTCAGAGTTTTCTAAACTTCATGGTCACCAAATACAGGATTTAGTCAGCTTCAAAGTGGGCCAACAATCACAAATGGCTGCTGGTCCATACGTTCCTAGCATCATGCCTGATACTGGAGGAACTCCCTCCCCCCACTTCATGCATTGCCTCCCCACCTGCCCTGTAGCCAGAAAGGACTGACAAAGGGAAACTTTATGCCCCATACAACATCAATGTCAGGGCCTCATACCACAGCATCTTCAGTGCTGAAAATGGCAGCCATATCCCTCAGGGAACAAATAAATGGCAGCCAGCTTCAGTATTCAGATGTTACAGATACAGGAGCAGCCCCACAAGCACATATCATAGTTAGTGGAATATGGAAGTCTACGGTCCCCCCATAACAGGTTACAAATTGGTGTGAGCGGCTGCTCCCTCCTTTGTATCGCCCACAGCACACAGCTTATAATCTACAATGGATAGCCTTGCCAGCCAGGCCCACTTAAATCAACCTTCTCCTCGCATCAGCAAAGCCCATAGCAAGCCCCCCCCCAAAAAAAAATAATGGGTTATGTAAGGGCCTGGGTCCTCCAAAACACATCACCTATAAAAAAGAAATCACTTGCCTGGGCCCTTTGGCAGCCATTCTTGATTCCAGGCCCGGCACCAGCACAGAGCAAACCTGGGCAATTGCCTGGCATCTTCAGGGGCACACTCAGGCTCAGACTCGGCCATGGTATTATTTCACAACGGACCCGAACCAACAAATGCCGGGTGCTGTGTGGAAACCTGCTCATGGCTGACCTCAGCAACAGGGGATGACCCGCAACAATGGAGGAGGTAGCATGGAATGGAGGGCTATTGATGGAAGCTCAGAAGGTGGCGAGAACCAGGTGACAACTGACAAGGACTGGAGGGCGATCAGCAGCAGGAGATGACCCATTTGTGGCAGCGGAGCTGAAAGGTGACATCATGTGACTCACTACTTTGGGGCCCAAGGGCCCCCACAAACCTGGAGCCGGCTCTGCTTGATTCAGTATTCCCCATGGAAGCCACTGCAGGTAGACTGGGAAGAAGGAGTCTCCTGAGCCCGTCTCTGTAATATATGTAGATTCACTTTGTGAAAAGAATATCGGAAGACTCTGCCGAGCTGTCGTCCAGTGGCCAGGCCATATTCCTATCCCTATAAAGGAGCCAAGCCTGTACTGCGCTGATGGCAGACCTGTATAAAGACAACTACATTGCTTCAGCAGTTGCAGTCTCTAACTTTCTCTCAATCAAGGTTATAGGTTTACTTTTCCCTTCTTGTCAAACTAATTTTCGTTCCCAGAAGAACAAAGCCCAACATTTTCTCAAGCTCAATAACAAGATAAATCAGTGTTCTGCGTTCAAGGTTGAGAGTAAAGTAGCATCATTAAATCATCATTTCATTTGTGGAGTTTATTTTAGACGTACATTCAAAAAGGACTTCTTTAGCTCCCTCTAGAGGACACCTCTAGGTACTACATAACGCAATTACAATCTACTGAACACTTACATTTTTTTTGGATCTAAACATTTTTTTTTTACAAGTCTTTTGATGTTACAGATATTTAAAGTGGAGCAAAACCCACGACGATCGGTCAGGAATCTTTAAGATTTCCGGGCCGATCGATTCCCTCCTCCCGGGGCATCCGAAATTGCTGTGTGAAACCCCCCAGGTCGCCCATACACTTACCTTCTTTCCCGGTCCAATGGCGCATGCGCGAGCCGCGTCCCCATCCTCGCTCTCCCTCTAGCAGGGCGCACACGCGGCAGGCATTTGTGAGTGGCCGGCATGGGCACGCTCCCTGTTAGATGGAAGTGGGGGATGCTGCCGCCAGCGTGCTCAGAGCCGCTAGCTTAAACGGAGTCTTAGGCAACGCAACGTCAGAAGCAGTCACCCAAAGGCTCTGTTCACACCTCTCCATTGTGTTAAACTGGATCTTCACCCTGAATTAGAGCCTATCTTATATGTTTCCCCCACCCTGTACATACATTAAAAATCATCCTACCTGCATCTACTGCATTTTCTGAGACTTTAAACATCCAAGATGGCGGGCCATGGCTGCAAACAGGAAGTGTCTTCTGACTGTGTCGCTCTGCATTCTGGGATTCCTGTCCTTTTCCTGACCCCAGCTCTGCTCTGACTTGTCAAAACACAGCTATATCCGCCCCCCCTGCACTTTTGCTCTCTCTACTCTACTCAGTATGTGATGCTACTGAGCCAAGATGGCGGCGCCCGTATCCTAGAGTCCTGAACAGAGTTGCAGGCCAGTCGGGAAAAGAATAAAAAGTAAGTGACTAAAAACAGCAGATATATTAATATTAGATGCTGGGGAATCGTTTTTTAAGGGTTTGGGCTTTTCATTAAATGATGCCAGAGAGGCACTGTAACAAAACAAACGCTGTGCTTTTGATGCATTTGCATTGCGTTTGCATTGTGTTTTTCAAATACTTTTACTTAAACTGGACTTTCAGCATCATTTAATGAAAATCCCAAACCCTTAAAAAAACAATTCCCCAGCATCTAAAATTAATATATTTTTAGTTTTTAGTCACTTACTTATTATTCTTTCCCCCACTGGGCTGCAACTCTGTTCAGGACTCTAGGATACGGGAGCCGCCATCTTTACTCAGAAGCATCACATACTGAGGAGAGGAGAGCAGGATAAAATACAGGGGGTGGGTTATAGCTGTGCTTTGCACCGACAGAGCAGAGCTGTGGTCAGGAAAAGGACAGCAATCCCAGAATGCACCACTATATATGTAAAGGGGTGCTGGACGTAAATGCCCCCCCCCCCCCTTACAGAAGAGGGGGATGACCTAGAGCACTATACAAATGAGACCACCAGAAAGGTCCCTATGGAGCAATATATGCGACCGCACACCCAATGGTAATATCAAAAATCTATTTTATTAATCATAAAAAATATATGTGAACAAATATAGCTAGTCCATACACGTACAAACAACAGACATTTAAAATAAATTAAAAATTAAAAAGGACAGGCGGAAAAAAAGTCAGACTTAGTAACCAGGCTCTACTACAATTGCATGTATATAAGTATATATATTCAGCATATTTGCCACAGAGTAAGTGGCACAATGTATGCACCGATACAAATACAAATCGCCCCTGATGGTAAAAAACACTAGGGGCAGAATATAAAATACTGCCAACGGAGCACAATGTGAAAAAGTATCTACAGTGAAAAAATGCAAAAACGTGAAAAAAGGTACATCAACGCTAGGAAATAAAGTGCCAAAGTGCCAATAATTCAATAAGAGAATACAGTACACATTCCTACCTAACAAAGTGCTGAGTGCTAAAGACAAACCAACTCACATATCAAAAAGACACATCTAAAGATTATCATTGCGAAAGAAGTGTAAGGAATAATGTATAGTCAGGAAAAAAGGAGGTATAACCGCAACACGGGTCCAAAATCGGGTGCAAGACCTGAGGGAGTCCCAAATCCCCACCTTCACTGGTATTCACAAAAGTTATATGGTCAGCACTCCTTAAAAATCACAATGCATTAATAAAGATCCATATAAAAACATCCCATAATGAAAAAGACAGCTGTAAAAACAATAGACAAAACCCTGATGGAAATAGAAATTCTCACGTGCTAACGCGTTTCGGACAGAGGGGGGTCCTTATTCATAGATGAGTGAGTCAATCTATAGTTGCGTTTAAATAAGCCACTTAATTAAGATCACTTACCGCTCACCATCTGTGTAAACCTCGCGCCGCAGCCTCAGCCCCACACGGCGTGCGCATCGGACTCGCCATCCGGGAGTCCACCTGCAGGCAGCCGATCCGCCAATCAGCGCAGCAAAACCTACAAGGCGCGTCACCCGCAGACGCGCCAACCAAAATGACGGAAGGAATAATGTATGCATATACCAGCAAGGGCAACTAATCATAAAATGAAGTACTAGAATAATAAAAGTATCACCAGTATCTATGGGAGCTCAGGTCCGACCACCGCACAGCCTGGCAACACCGACGCGTTGCGTGGTTTCCAACGGCAACCACTTCGTCAGGGTGACACTTCCTGTTTGCAGACAGCCTGGTGCTCCATGAGCTGCCATCTTGGATGTTTAAAGGCTCATAACATGCAGTAGATGCAGGTAGGATGATTTTTAATGTGGGCAATCTGTATGTACAGGGTGTGGGAAACATATAAGATATGCTCTTATTCAGGGTGAAGGTCCGCTTTAAAGCTTAAATACTTTTGCTTAATGTGGACCAAAACAGACCCTTAATTTATTGTTAGTAAAGGTTGTTGCTTCTTTCCAAATGCGATAGGATGAGGTCTCCATTCACCGTTAGCCTTTGTGGAAGTCTTTGTGCAAATCTGGGCCGCATTGATCTTGCATATGAATATCTGTACTGCCCATGCAACTTTGTAGCTCCCCAGATATTTTATTTGGAACAAAAGCTACAGCACGTCAGTAACAAATGGAGTCTGGAGATATTGATTTCCCCTCCATTACATCTTTTAGAGCTGCCTGTATCAATCCAGTGAATGGCTGGATGGGTGCCTGGGTACACAGTCCCATTCCAAGATAAACATGGACACAACCAGCAGAGATAAAACACTCACAAGCAAACATGCTCTAAATAATTTTTGGATGAACTTTTTCCATCTTCTACAGAAAATATATCAGGACTCGTATGTGACCACATCTTATCAGGGAGACACTGTTTCCTAGAGCAAAAGCCTTGTTTTAAAGAGACACACACAATTAAGGGGGACCGCTACCCCAGAATCACATTGTTTCATGGACCTTGGGCTCACCTCTTTGACTTTTTAGGTTCTATGGATTAAATGTTTAAAAGTTTTATTTTGTGCTCACACTGGCAGCGTGAGCTGTTTTGAGCTATTAGGAACCAGCAGCAATTCTTCTAGGCTTGTTAACCAGTGTAGGGGAAGGGCTGTGCGATCTTTCTCCTTGTTTTAAAGTGGACCAAAACCCAGGATTTTGACTATTCTGGGTTTTGGTCCTTTCCCTGGGGGAACTCCGATGAGGGGTGCCCCGCTGTGTGAAACCCCCCCAGATCGCGCTCACCAACTCACATCTTCCCAGTCCCACGGCGTGTCTAAGAGCAGTGCCTCTGACAGTCACATCCCCTGCCTCCCTCTCGCAGTGCGCATGCCTGCGCCGGGCATTTGTGAATGGCAGGCGCGGGCACGCTCCCTGTTAGAGGGAAGCGGAGGATGCGGCCGTCAGAGACACTGCTCTTAGGCACACAGTGGGACCAGAAACAGGTGAGTCCGTTCGGGCATTCTGGGGGGTTTCACACAGCGGGGCACCCCCAATCGGGGAGCACCCGAGGAAAGGACCAAAACCCAGGATAGTCAAACTTTTGACTATCCTGGGTTTTGGTCCACTTTAAGGAGAGCCTATGTTTTAAAACAAACAAAATGCTCCTGCACCACCCCAACAATAATATAAGAAGTGGGTATGATGTGCCGACAAGGTATCCCCACACAAATAGGCAATTTTCAAAAACGTTGTGGCCCCAGCAACCACAAATTAAGAGGCCGATTCATTAATAGCGGCAGATAGCGACAGATGAGCGCCAGTAGCGTGATTTTCACAGCGCCCGCTAGTATTCGCTGTGCTTGGCCGTTGTTCGCTTGTTGACAGCGACTCAGTCGGTGTGCGGTAATGTTGAATACGGTGTTAGGAGTCGCTGTTTCACAGGTTCCGCGCTGTATGGGTGCGCCTGACAGCGAATGGCCAGAGCGAACGGCTCCCAGCATATTCATTAACAAATCACGCTCAAAAAATTCTCGCGCTGTGAAATGTTTGTTTAAACCCCAGAGCGCTGGCGGCGATGGCTTAAAAGTAGTTTTTAACCCCCAAACAACCATATTTTTTTATTATAAAATTAAACAAGTTTTTCTAAACATTTTGTAATATGAATGCATTAATATCAGACCTGTAATATCAATTCTGCACAATTTTTTTTTTTTTTTTACCTTAAAAAAAATATCTAACATTGCCGAAGTGGTCACAGAATTTTTGACATTTAAAAAAATTAAAAAAAACATTCATATCAATGAATTATGAATATTTAAAGATTGCTCTATTGAAATGCATTGGAGAGAGCCAGGTAGCGAGAGGTCATACCTGGCGCTGTGATGGGATTAGCAGCGGCGTTGTTCGTTGCAGTCCGCTACATGATGAATCCCGCGCTAGCTGAGGCTCTCGCCGGCGCTAGCCTCATTTAGCGTGATAAATGCGTGATTGTGTCCGCCGCCTGGCGTTCTGGAGTCGGTAGCCGCCGATAGCTGGCGCTACCTGGCGCTATCCCTTGATAAATAAGGGCCAAAGAAGAGTTACCAAGTCAGCACCAACTACCCCAATAAATCACATGATTAACCAAATATATGGTTATCATAAATGTATTAACATAAAAAAGAGAGATACAACATATACCTAAAATCACATCTACAGCAGGGACATCACAGGCAAAGTTGTGCAACATCTAATTCTATAATCCATCATAAAAAATGAATTCAATATCATGTGCTAGTTTCCCAATAGTAGGTACCAGGTCCTGGCACATTGAGAAAGTGGGTCTCCCACGAAATGCGTGGGTAAAAGTTACCAGGGACGGCGGGGACATCACTCAGCCTTCACATAAGTAAAATTTCGTGTTGATACTTGTTTGTGCATGTCATGTTTTCTCTTTCTGTATTGTTTCGTTTATTTGCACTCATTTGCACTATTGAGAGCACTTTAGGGCAGTATTGGTTTTATATATATTGACTATTGGGAAACTAGCACATTATATTGAATTCATTGAATTTATTTTTGAGATGGATTAGATGTTGCACAACTTTGGCTGTGATGTCCCTGCTGTAGATGTGATTTTATGTATATGTTGTATGTCTCTTTTATTAATTTAATACATTTATGATAACTATATAATTGGTGATTTATTGGGGTAGTTGGTGCTGACTTGGTAACTCTTCCTAATTTGTGGTTGCTGGGGCCACAACTTTTTTGAAAAAAGACCCTATGTTATAAACGCAGGTTGGGGTTAGGGGCAGTTTGTTGAGGAGCACTGTGCTAGATTAAGCATTAAGGCGCTCCTGCCCTAGGGCCCCCATCAATTATGTGCGATTCTCTTGGGAAAACCTGATAGGCTGCTGCTGGAAAAGTGAGGCAGTGACTGAACAAGCAAATGCGGAAGTGATATGCATGGGCTGCCTGGTTGCCTGATCTCGGGCTTCCTGAGTGAAGGATGTGCCGCAGGGCATTTCAGGCCCTTGGGTCTGTTCTACTGGTGGACCAAGAACAACCCAGTCTAACACTGGCTTACACCACATAATCCAGCCCGGTGTCTGTTGGTTACCAGGCTTTTGTCACAGAGGCATTTGTTTCAGCAAGTCATACTCTTTAAAGAGGACCAAATGCCAAGATTTTGACTATACAAAATTGGGATGCCCCGCTGTGTGAAACCCCCAGATGGTCCACTCCACTCATCTTTCCACCTTTGCCATGGTGCATGTGTGGGAGCACGCCCAATCAATGCTTTGGATGCCATGCATTAGTAAGCATTAAGCTGTTGTTTTGGAGTACGCTTTGGTGGCTGCATCCCCGGCTCCCAACTGGCTATGCCACGGACAGCGCAAAGAGGTGTTGAGGACTGGAGCCAGCGTGAATGCCCAAACTTACAGGGAATGTAGCTGAGATCTTCAGCTGCAGAACAAGCCCCACTGATTTTTAGACCCCAACTTCGGTGAGCAACAGTACCGGGGCTTTGCGGTACCACCGATTGGATCCCCATGCCCTTGCACAGGTGCATAACTGAAGTCCTTCTATTTCCAACAACACCAGTGGTTCACTGGCCCCCTTGGATCCAGAGAACCAAGGCTCCAAATCCATCATAGGAATCAATGCACCTCTACCAGGATAGTACCCTTCTAAGCACCAGATCTCCGGACCCAGGGGGGCTAATGACCCACGGGAGGTGTCGCTTGAAAGGGAAGAACGTCAGGTTGCCTACAAGGCAATGTGGATTGGGGCCGATTACCTTTCCTTGCGGGCGTTTAGAGAGCTGGATCTCTGGACCTCAGGGCCTAATAACCCACTGTTCATTGGAGAGGTAAACACCTCAGGTATTCACCCCTACAAGGGTTAGTGGATTGGGGCCAACTGAACCAAGCAGCAGCTTGCGGGTGCCATGGTGGTGCACTTCCGAGTGCTGGATCTCCAAACCTAGGTGGGGCTAATGACTTACTGGAGGTGTCGTTTGAAAGGGGAGAAGCTCAGGTATACATCCCTACAAGGGCATGTGGATCTGGGCCGACCGAACCAAGAGGTGGCACCACAAAGTCCCGGTACCCCAACCATAGCCTCAAAGTTGGTGGAGGTCCTCTTGCAGGGCAAATGGTGAAGGCATAGGGACGCCCGCCCATTGCACCCTGCCTATAATCTGGCTCTGCATTTACCCTTATCCAGCTAAATTATAACAATATCAGCCAATTAACAGGCTTTGTTATATTGTATATTGTAGCCAACTGCATCCTGTTTCCCCCGTGAATCACGTTACACATTTTTACATAAATTGCGTTTTCCCCAAGTGTGCATCAAGCATTGGAAACTTACAAAGTACAGCACTGGGTAACATGAGACACAAGAATTCTACCTTTGCATCTCATGGTCACACCTCTCTGACCCGCCTTTATTCAGCATGATGGTGGTTTCAACCCTGGGGACTGTGTTATGTTTAAGAGGTACAAATTACCTGTTGTGGATGATAAACTAGGGGCACAGAGCAACTGGGAGGAGGTGGGAACCGGAGGACCCCAACACCTCCACCATGGTCTTGGAGCGTGGTTGAATTGAATTCCCCCATAATGACAGGGCGGCAGGTGAAACCATGTCAAAGGTGGTCAGCCATGTTGATGAATAAATTGTTAATTAAAATAATCAAGTTTTTAACACACTGAGCATGCGTTCCAGAGTGTACAGGTAACAGTGGTGGGGGAGCTTCGTATTGTTATTATGTGTATGAGGTTAGTTAACTTTTAGGTGTTAGTGGAATTAGTGAGGTGGCGAGTGTTAGAAGGCAGCATGGAGATAGGGTTGTAGAGAGATGGAGGGGTAGGGGAAGGACCAGGGTTGGTTGATATATCACCAGCAGTGAGAAGAAGCAGAGACAGGGAGAAGAGATGGGTGTGGGATTTGAAGAATGTCTTTAGTGGCTTGTTGAAAGAGGACAGTTTGATTTAGTGAACATAATGAATTCATGACTGCTGAGATATGTAGGGTAGGAGTAAGGGGGAAATAGACATGGACCCTGGATAGCAGGGTGTTGTACTGAGAGCAGTGCTCTGGTTGCAAGATGGATCATAATGATGAAGTAGAAGGAAAGCATTGTGACTGGACTATTCTGCTGAGCAGAGTCTTGTGGTTTAATTCCTTCGTCTAACTTTAGGCAAACTTACATTATATGGTCGATAGTAACATCAGGAACCATGAAAATGTAAATGGGATGGGAATGGCAAGTAGGAATGCAGTTACAATTGACTAACTCAAATATACATGTTACAGAAGATGTAACCTAGATACAGGGAATGACAGAATGGTAAGATTTATGGCTACTTTGGGGGTTTCACACAGTGTGGCACCCCAAATCAGGGTGCACCGCAAAGATGAAGACCACTGGCCCTAGAGTCTTATAGACCTCAAATCAAATCAGCGATTATGCTGTTCCACATTGACGATCCCTTGTTCTTTCCAGCCAACCCTCACGCCCCATGCAATAGCATTCCTTGAGGGTAATCCCACTTCTATATGGCATTTTTACAAGTTTCCATTATTGCGTCTGTATCTGTTTTCTCCAACAGCAATGTGGTTACATTACCAAATTATACCAACTGGTGAGTTTGTGTTAAAGCGGACCTTCACTCTGAATTAGAGCCTATCTTATATGTTTCTCACACCCTGTAGATACAGATTGTCCACAATAAAAATCATCCTACCTGCATCCACTGCATGTTATGAGCCTTTAAATATCCAAGATGGCGGCTTATGGAAGCCGCCATCTTATCAGGCAGCCTGCAAACAGGAAGTGCCTTCTGACTATGCTGCTCTGCATTCTGGGACTGCTGACCGTTCCCTGACCCCAACTCTGCTCTGTCTGAGCAAAGCACAGCTATAACCCGCCCCCCTGTACCTTATCCCACTCTCCTCTCCTCAGTAAGTGTGATGCTTCTGAGTCAAGATGGCGGCGCCCGTATCCTAAATTCCTGAACAGAGTTGCAGCCCAATGGGGGAAAGAATAATAAGTTAGTGACTAAAAACGTAAAATATATTAATTTTAGATGCTGGGGAACCGCTTTTTAAGAGTTTGGGCTTTTCATAAAATCACGCTGAAGGTCCGGTTTAACTGGCAGAGACTTAGGCTTAGGCAGAACTGATGCTCCACATTTCTGTGCGCAAAAGGTTTAACCCCTCCTGCTCTAATTCAGTCTCATGAGATTAGGTGAATCACAACCTTGTGTTCCAGTAGCTAAAGGGTTTCTGGCAGCAATCTCACTTGGGGAGATCATTACTGCTGCTTAATTACGCCAAAGCTGCTGATGAGCTCACCTGTTACAGTAGAAGGATGATGGGGTTTTTAGTCAGAAAAGTGCTTTACTCAAGGCCAGAAAAAAAACGCAACACAGTGAACAGGAATATAAGAAACTTGGAAACTGCATGCTGATAAGTACATCACAGGTATGCGTGCACACTGGTAACACACAGTATAATTTTACATTCCAAAAGAGGAAGACAATAACGCAGAAGACTAAAAACCTGGCGGCAAAAATGTGGTTTTCCTTTAAATAAAAAGAGCCTCAATGCGGATATCACAAAAATAAATAAGAATAACTTGCGGCCTTATTTATCAAGGGCTAGCGCCAGGTAGTGTCTGACGAGCGCCAGGTACCGCCAGCTAACGGCGGCTACCGAATCAAGTACGCCCAGCGGCGGTCACAATGACGCATTTATCACGCTAAATGAGGCTAGCGCCGGCGAGAGCGTCAGCTAGCGCGGGATTCATCATGTAGCCGACTGCAACGAACAGCGCCGCTGCTAATCCCATCACAGCGACAGGTATGACCTGGCGCTCCCTGGCGTTGTCCAATGCATTTCAATGGAGCAATCTTTAAATAATCATAATTAATTGCTATTTTTTTTTTTTTTAATGTCAAAAATTCTGTGACCACTTCTGCAATGTTAGGATTTTTTTTTAAGTAAAAAAAAAAAAAATTTGTGCAGAATTGATATTACAGGTCTGATATTCATGTATTCATATTACAAAATGTTTAGAAAAACTTGTATAATTTTTACATTAAAAAAAAAATGGTTGTTTGGGGGTTAAAAACTACTTTACACACATCGCCGCCAGCGCTCTGGGGTTTAAACAAGGAATTCACAGCGCGAGAAATGTTTGAGCGTGATTTGTTAATGAATCTGCAGCAAGCCGTTCGCTCTGGCCATTCGCTGTCAGGCGCACCCATACAACGCGGAACCTGTGAAACAGCGACCCCTAACCCCGTATTCAACATTACCGTACACCGACTGAGTCGCTGTCAACAAGCAAACCCCGGCCAAGCACAGCGAATACTAGCTGGCGCTGTGAAAATCACGCTACTGGCGCTCATCTGTCGCTACCTGGCGCTATTAATGAATCGGCCTCTAAGTATCGCTTACTCAGGGCCTTATTTATGAAGGGATAGCGCCAGGTAGCGCCAGGTAGCGGCAGGTGAATGCCGGACACAGCACGCAATTACACATTTATGAAGCCGAATCTGGTGAGTGACTGGAACAACGCCATGTAGAGTCCGATTCATCATTATCCCAGGCTCAGCGCATAGCGCTGGCGTTCAGCCTTGCAGAGCGCCACGTATTACCTGTCGGGACCTGACGCTCTCCCATACATTTCTATGGACGATCCTTTAATCCCTTTCCTGATCCCAATTTTTTTTTTTTCCTTAAAAAAAAACAAAACTTCTGACATGTATCCTGGCCTAGAAAATGACATTTTTGAAAACTTTTTGGACTAATAATATTTTTATGCAGAATTGTCCTTACATGTCTGGTATTAAAGTGTTCATGTTACAATGTTATAACAATGTCATTCCATATGTTTTCGCTTTGTTACTAGTGGATACATGTTCAGCCTTTAATCACACAGCCTCTGGCGCTATGGGCTACAATTACATGATTTTGCGCGCCGGCGATGTTTGAGGCAGTTTTTTTGATGAATGTGGTGTGAGTCAGTCGCACTGAGCTGGCGTTACGGTTCGCTCCCATACAGCTCCTCACATATCATATTCATCAATGCCGGACAGCGACTGAGGCTCTCTGAAACAATGAGGCCGATCCATTAATAGCGCCAGGTAGCGACAGATGAGCGACTGTAGCGTGATTTTTTCAGCGCCAGCCAGTATTCGCTGTGCTTGGCCGGTGTTAGCTTGATGACAGCGACTCAGTCGGTGTGCGGTAATGTTGAATACGGGCTGGGGGGTCGCTGTTTCACAGGTCCAGCGTTGTATGTGAGCGCCTGACAACGAATGGCCAGAGCGAACGGCTAGCTTCATATTCATTAACAAATCACGCTCCGAATGTGCTGTCGCTGTCCATTCCTTGTTTAAACCCCAGAGCGTTGGCGGCGATGTGTATTAACTAGTTTTTAACCCCTAAACAACCATATTTTTTTAATGTAACATTATACATGTTTTTCGAATCATTTTGTAATATGAATACATTAATCTCAGACCTGTTAGATCAATTCTGCACAAATTTTTTTTTAATTTTTTTTTTACTTAAAAATAAATCCTAACATTACAGAAGTGGTCTCCGATTTTTTGACATTAAAAAAAAAAATAAATAAATTAATACCAATTAATTATGAATAATTATAGATTGCTCCATTGAAATGCATTGGACATCGCCAGGGAGCGACAGCTCATACCTGGCACTGTGAGGGAATTTGCAGCGGCGCTGTTCGGTCCAGGCGGCTTCATGATGAATGCCGCGCTAGCCGTCGCTCTCGCCGACGCTAGCCTCATTTTGCTTGATAAATGCGCCATTGTGACCGCCGCCGGGCGTACTTGAGTCAGTAGTCGCCGTTAGCTGCCGCTACCTGGCGCTCGTCAGACACTACCTGGCGCTATCGCTTGATGAATAAGGGCAAATGATCCATGGCCAAGCACAGCGACTACTAGAGCTCTAAAATCTGTCGCTACCTGGCGTTAGTAATGAATCAACCTGCCAGTCAATTAGTAACTGGATTAGTATATCACTATGCAAGCCTAACAATGAAGATCCATAATAACTGTATAACAAACACTGGAAACACCGTTTAACACAACCTTCATCTATAATAAAATCCATAGGCAGAACTGAAGCTGGGTAACCAGTAAGTGTTCGGCTTGGATCACCGATGGTATTGCTCACTGTTTAAGCCCAATGAGTAAATAGAATCAGTCATACTGTAACGTAACTAAAGAAAGACACAGCAGAAGTACGTGGAAGGCGATAAATAGGACATGGTTGTTTACCTGCCTCAGGCGAGCTGCGCATCATTGACCAAGGTGTTGTGTTGCCAGCAGTGGTAGAAGCTAGAGCATGTTGGGCCCTCCAGGCTAACGGGTATGGAGCTGAAAATGAAATAAAAAAAAAATTGTATAAAAAAGCTTTTACATGCATCAAAGACTTTATAATATTCAGAAAACATGTACCGTATGTAACAAAGAAATTAAAGTGGATCAATACCGATTTTGACTATCCTGGGTGGGGCCCCGCTGTGTGAAACCTCCCAGAACGCCCGGAAACTCACCTCACCACGCTCCTACGCGGGCGCTCGTCCAATCAGAGCGCTCAGAGCCGCTGTGGTATGCACGTACAAGCGGCGTCCAACCACAGCGTCTCTGAGCGCTGGAGGCCGCGTCTTGCACCTCCCTCTAACAGGGAGCGCGCCCGCACCGGCCATTCACAAAGGTCCGGCGCGGGTGCACGCCCTGCTAGAGGGGAGCGCGAGACGCGGACGCGGCCCGCGCATGCGCCGTTGGAACGGGGTTAAGGTAAGGTTTCTGGACTTCCTGGGGGGTTTCACCCCGCGGGACATCCCAATTTCGGATGCCCCGCGGGGAGGGATCTGATCGGCCCTGGAATCTTATAGATTCCCGGGCCGATCCCCCCTGGGTGTTGGTCCACTTTAAAGTGTAACTGTGGTAAATTAGAAGGTGCACAAAGAATACTATGCGGAGTAAAAATAGTTCCAGCGTTCCTCATAAGACTTGAAGAAGTACTATTGGTCTAATAATAAAAATCCAAATAATATAAGCAGGAGAAGGGGTCACATAAACACATACATCAGGCAAATATTATCAAGCTTGTTTCTCTCTTTCTTTTACGGCAAGGAAGAAGAATCAGCGGTGATTGGTTTAGAATGTAGCATTCGGCTTTAACAGGGGGGACTGCTCAAGTCCAATGGCGTGCCTCCCAAGCAAAGCAAGCTTGTGCTGGATTTACAGTTTATTGATGTTTTCTGATCAGATCAATAGATGCTTTTACCCATCATGCAATGCTTTGGAATAATAATTAGTGGTTTCATAAATTAAGATCAGTCTCTGATAGATTGCTCCACCAGATCACAGTTATGCTTCCAGGCAAAAATGTCAACACTTGTCTGATCCTCAGGGTCCTACTCTGTCAGTTGCTGGCCACCATACTCAGCATTGCAGTGCCAGACTTGCTGTAGATTCATGGCAAGGGGGGGCAAGAACAGATCAGGGGGGGCAAGAACAGATCAGCATGGATACTGGGTCGGCCATGTTTTCTCTAACAAACCAGGTTACCCATACCTCCCAACTTTTGAAAGCCGTAAAGAGGGACAAAAGAAGCCACACCTCCAGTCACACCCTCAGCCACGCCCTCAAAGGGAAACACCACCTAAGAATTAAATAGGGCATCCCTCGTTACACAACCAGTTAGGGGCGACACAGACACATACACACAGACACAGACACACACACACACATAGACAGACACACACACAGACACAAACACACACACATAGACACACAGACGCTGACACAAACATAGACACACACACACACACACACACACAGATAGACACAAACACACACAGACACACACACAGACAGACACAAACACACACACATAGACACATACACACAGACACAGACACAGACACACACACACACAGACACACACACACATAGACACACATACACAGACACAAACACACACACATAGACACACAGACACAAACACACACACACATAAGGGTTGATTCAGAGAGACATAAAATGTTTTGCGTTTTTGAGTCGATGTTTTTTTTTCATTTTGTTTCTGCTTGCGTATGTGTGTACGCGTGATTCTAAGCATGCATCGGGAGCCTTCTGTTAAGTGTTCGTCGCTGCGTACGCCATTTTTCAGCTTTCGTTTTTCTTTTACGTTACTTAGGAAACAGCGTAGGCTTCCCTTTTTTTGCTTTTTCCAACGTCGCCTATAACGAAATATTACGTTTTCCGATTCTGAATTCTGTTTTCTAAAAAAACAGTGGTAGTGGTACCTGCACTCCATCATTGTCTAAAAAACACAAAAATCTAAATAGTTGTTAGATCAAACTGCATACAAATCTCAGTCACAATCAGTTGACTAAATGACATTCCCCATCACATTTCTTGCCTTAACCTATTCTTCTAGATGCAAGTGAGTTGGTTCGCACATGTGCGCACTAACTTCTGTTTGGCACGGAGTTTAAATCACTTTTAAAAACAACAGTTTCTTCCTGCGCTTCCTTAAGGCATATGCATGCATTTAGATGTCAAATCAATGTCCTTACTATACACTTATGAGCATAATAAGATCCTGTTGTTGGCGGGTGAAGATCGCAGGCGCCATCTTTCTTCTCGTCCGCAGCAGATAGGTAGTGCCCCATCGGTTTCCGGGATTGCGCACGGCCGGACGCACGTGTACGCGTAAGCTTCATACCCAGTCATTAGTATTTAAAGGGTAATGGACACACAGCTCATTCTCTTTGTGAATTTCATCATGGCACCAAAGAAAAGTAGCGGAAAGTAAACAGCAGCCAAGGAGCGCAAGACAAAAAGGCCAGAGCGGCATGAGGACACAAGACACTCAAGACCGAGCACTCGGTCCCACAAATCTAGTTCAAAGGTGCCAGAAACGCGGAGCAAAAGTGGCCACCACAAGGCTACATTGGCCACAACTCCAGGCCCCTCCAAATCTTCCACCACCAGGAAAAGTCAAGAAACTTCCTCCAAGAAGAAGGCTCCCCGCCCAACCACATCCAAAGAGAAAGGGAGCACAACTTCCAAGGGGAAAAGTAAGCAGAGGGCGAGAAGCCCTAGCCCCCCAAGCACACGCTCTCCTGCTCCCCACCCTAACACATCCAAAGAGCAAGGGAGCACGACTTCCAAGGGAAAAAGGAAGCAGAGGACGAGAAGCCCTAGCCCCCCAAGCACACACTCTCCTGCTCGCCCACATTTGCCACCAGAACACGTGGAAACAAGCGAGTCCTATGCCACATACACGGCTGCAAGTTCTGTGGCCACCCAGCCAATGACCCCCAGTCCTAATGCCAGCCCAGTATATTCTTTTTCAAGTGACGTGACGGCCTATTCTTCACCACACCACCAGCCAAGAATGTCCCTTTAATTGGCAGCAACCAGAGAAGAGCCAGAAGAACAACCATTAGGCCGAACCTTGCGGCGAGGGCACTTTAGCGGCCGGTTTGGTGAGGCACAAACCCTAGCCTTGGCAAGTGGGTTAACAGTGCATTATGATGAGCTATTTGGGCGCAATTCCAAAGCTACCAGCAAAGTGCGAAAAAAACAAATCTGGGAAGAGCTCACCAGACAGGTGAATGCAGCGGGGGACGAGAGGAAAGATGCGGAGCAGATCCAGAGAAAAATATCTGACCTCAAATATGCAGTAAGGAAGAAGCAGAATAAACGGCGCACTCACGGGTACATATTTGATCTTTGCATTTTGCAGCTTGTTGTAGTGACCACAATGCCAAATAATTTTTATACTCTTATTTTCAGGTTGCAAACAGGCGGAGGCATCCTTACAAAATTGCAATACACCAGAGCTGAAGAAATGGTCCTGGCTTTGATTCACCCGCAGCATTACAGGGCCTCTCTGGCACAGGCAGGAATGTTTTGTAATTAAGGCATTACAACATTCTTAAACCAAAAAAAAGGCCTTCACATAGGCAACAAATATAACAAACAGACAAAAACATAAACAAACTAAACAAATCTTAAGAAAAATAAGAATCAATAACATGGGCACGGACAGATTGCCCAGAGGCACTCAGGGTGCCATCATATATCTCATCTGGCTCCTGCCTGGGTGGAGAGGGGGGCATATCCACGTAACGGGGGACACGCTGCCTCAGGGCAAAGTTATGGAGCACGCAGCATGCTAAGATTATTTGTATAACCTTGTTGGGGTCATACTGCAGTGCCCCCCCTGTATGGTCCAAACAACGAAATCTGAACTTCAACAGGCCAAAGGCCCTCTCCACTACGGCCCGGGTCTTCCGGTGGGCCCGATTATATGACTCCTGGGCCGCATTCTGCAGGCGAAGAACTGGCGTCAGGAGCCAGGGCATGAGTGGATATCCAGAACCCCCTGAAAGAATAACAAAATGCTAACATAAATTACACATTCTAACCAAAATTATTGTTTAACATGTCATCAAGGGATAAAAACAGCCATAGGTTAAGACATGGGTCATCAACTATATTCTTAGCCATACAGTGAAAAGGGAATGATGGAATTTGAACAAACTTACCCAGGAGCCATGCACCAGATAATTCTCCAGACTCAAAATGACGAAATAAGCCGGAGCTCCTCAATATATAGGCATCATGGAATGACCCTGGATATCCTGCAAGGACACTGAGGTATTGCATGTCCGGACCGACCACTGCTTGTATGTTCAGCGAGTGGCCCATCTTGCAGTTCCTTAAAAAAATAAATAAATAAATTACACCAAGCCAAGGTAACCAACAAAAACACTAACTCCAACAAAAAAAAAATATTCGAGTTATACAATCCCAAAATAAATAACAAAGGACATAAGTCTTTAAAAAAATATATATATGGATGTGTTAGAAAATAAAGGTGAACATGCTAAGGACTAATTAAGGTCAGCATTAAAATGCTTACATGAAAAGTATTGATGAAGGTATGCATTCTAAACTGGTTCAAAGACACACTTGAGAAGGAGGGATTAAGGTATGCATTCTAAACTGGTTCAAAGGGACATTTGAGAAGAAGGGATTAAGGTATGCATTCTAAACTGGTTCAAAGGGACACTTGAGAAGGAGGGATTAAGGTATGCATTCTAAACTGGTTCAAAGGGACATTTGAGAAGGAGGGATTAAGGTATGCATTCTAAACTGGTTCAAAGGGACACTTGAGAAGGAGGTATTAAGGTATGCATTCTAAACTGGTTCAAAGGGACACTTGAGAAGGAGGGATTAAGGTATGCATTCTAAACTGGTTCAAAGGGACACTTGAGAAGGAGGGATTAAGGTATGTATTCTAAACTGGTTCAAAGGGACACTTGAGAAGGAGGGATTAATAGATAGTTAAAATTAAGTTTAGCTAAACAATATAAAATATTACATAATTAACTTACCTATAGATAGACTATAGATCGGCTGCGGGAGGGACCAATGCAACGTGGATGCAATCGATCGCACCCATGACATTGGGCATGTCGGCGATATTATAAAATCCCAACTTAATTGCGTTCCAGGCTACCATGTCATTCAGAAAGGAAATATATTTGGGACAAAGGGTAGCCATGCCATCCAGAAACTTAGATAGCGCGCGGCTCAGCGTAGGCTGGGACATCCCCACGTAGAGGGCACCCAGCCTCTGGAAATTGCCAAGCATCCTGGTCATACCTGAAATTGCTTGCCCCTTCCTCGTGGTGTGGGCTAACCATGGCCGCAGCTCGCTATACAATTTATGGAGGGAAACGCGATTGAGTCGGGTCAGCTCGAACAGCTCAACGTCATGTATGCGATCGATGTTCATACGTCTCCGGTGCATTCTGGCCTCGGCCATGCTGATACAGGTAATGCTATTGAGCTGAAGGCGCTCATACTCCTCCACATAGCCGCAAAACATGTTCAACAGGAATGCCGAGTCCAAAATGGTCCCGTAAGTGGAGCGGAAATTAAACCGTTTTATAGGGCGGAGGTCCATCGGCAATCAGGTCTCAAAATCAGACGCAAGCCCATCTCAATAACGTAACTTATCAGAACTAACGCAAAATATACGATTTCGATCCATCCATCGAATGCGCATATACACGTTAACGTGAACGCATTTACGCATGGAAAAAGTAATGTAAAAACCAAAAAACAAGGCAAAAATTAAAAAAAAAAAACAGACACATGCGAAGGTGCATGCGAATGTGTCTCTGAATCAACCCTATAGACACACACACACACATAGACACATACACACACATACAAACACACACACACATAGACACACAAACACACATAGACACACACAGACACATAGACACACAAACAAACACACATAGACACACAAACACACACAAAGACACACATAGACACACAAACACACATAAACACACAAACACTTTTCCTCTCCTGTGTGAGGCTCCTTCATGAAGTCCTGCCCACCTGCAGTTTAGAGACAGGGACAGGCTCCTTTCTGGAGTCCCACCTCCACCCACTGAACCACCAATGAAATAACTGCCTCTCAGACTCCCAGCTTTCGCGTTTTTTTGGACGCCCCCTGCCACAAGCCCCGAGTGTGCAGCTGAGCGCTTACACTCGGGCCGGCGGCGGGGGGCTTCTAAAAGGCCGCGGCAACCCCCCGGCAACGGCGTGGGACATGACGGCGCGGGACAAGATCATGCGCCGTGGGAAGCGGGGCTAGGTAATAAAAATCGGGGGAGTCCCGGGATGGTTGGGGGGTATGGGTTACCTCATTTGACCTCAGGTGAAAGCCTGATTTCCAGTTTTCCATGTGGCCAGAATATACTGTGTCAGACTGGATTACCTGGGCCCCAGGGCCGGACTTAGGGGTGTGCGACGTGTGGCCACCGTAGTTTGTTTTAGTTTGTATTATTTTGTATTCTCATCTATGCCTCGGAATTACCAAACTTGGCGTGTTGATTAATTAGGCTGTGGGCTGTCCCCGAACTCGCCATGTTACTGAAATGGATGTAGCTGATGATCAACTACACCTATTTTAGCAACGTGCCAAATTTGGCTAACAACCCCCGACCCATCCCCCCCCCCCGCGCCAGCTATTGGATTAATCGTTGATGTTTATTATGCTTTTTACTGGATGTCCAATTCATGGCTAATTTGGCTACAGGAGGGGAGAGGGGCAAACACAGAGGGCTGGGCCTCATCAAGAGGGGCATCCTGCATACCTGCACAGAGTGCCTTTCAACCTAAGGCCCAGCTCACTAAAGCCCGCCAAAGGAAAATTAATCTATAGGGCCCACCAGACCAGAGGAATCATTCTTAGTGCACATAAGAGGAGGTCATTCTTGGGTGTCACCAGAGGAGATAAGTCTTGGGGCCCACCAGTGGAAATAATTCTTGGGGCCCACCAGCGGAAATCACTCTTGGATCTCTTGTACTACCCTGATGGTGGCCTTGGGGAATGCTCTGGGACTCTACTGGGCTCGACACTAAGAGGCTGACTCATTACTAACGCCAGGTATCGGCAGATGAGCGTCTGTATAGCGACGCTTAGAGCGACCACTAGTAGATGCTGTAAGAGGGTATTGGGCGCTGTAACAGATCGCCTCAGTCGCTGTAGTGACCTGGTCAGCATTGATGAATGTGATGTATGTTGGGCGCTGTAAAGCCAGTATAGCGAAGCAGTGAGCGAAAGGCTAGCTCAGTGCGACCGACTCTCGGTGCTCCACACACACACACACAAAAGGACACACACACAGCTTCGGCACTCTAAAGCTGGTCGCTGTAGCATAGAGCGCCAGACACAGCATGAATAAAGTCTATGTACGTGATTAAAGTCTTTGTGTTTTTGAACACATTTACACCTGTAACAAAGTGAAAACACATGGAATGACATTGTTTTAATACTTTAGTGCCAGACCTGTAATGACAATTCTGCATAAAAATATAAAAAGTTTCTAAAATTGTTTGTTTGCAGCCAGGAAAGGTCACACAATGATTGGAGCAAAAAAAAAAATACAAAATTGTCAAACACGCTGTTTAAACACAAGCAAATGAACGGCCATTGAAATGTATGGGAGAGCGACACTGAGCGACAGGTAATACCTGGTGCTCTGGAAGCTAGAGGAGCTGGTGCTATACGCTGAGTCACCTGTAATAATACATCGGACGCTACATGGCGCTGTTAGAGTCGCTCACCAGATTCGCTTTCATAAATGTGGTTTTGTGTGCATCTCCCGCCGTTCACCAGATGCTGCCTTCCGCTACGAGGCGCTAGCCATTCTTAAATAACCCCCTAAGTACATCAAGAAGGCATAGGCGTACATAACATAGAGGCAGGGAAAGCATTTGCTACCAGGCCCAAGGCGGAAAGGGGCCAAATACAAGTTGCCTACCCCACCTGTGACAACTGGGGCACAGCAGTACGCAGTGTTTGAGCGCTGTCTACTAGGAGAGCCGTAGGTTCTGCTGGGCAAAATGTTTCCCCCGGCAATAAGCACCCCAGGAAGAAACGGATCCCACTGGGCCCCACACACGCTAAGACTACCTAGAACCCCACAGTCTCTGACAATGTTGGACTCGGTTGTCTGGGGTTCACAAGAAGAATGCATACCTCCCAAGTGTCCCTGATTTGGAGGGACTGTCCCTCCTTCAAGTCCATGTCCCCCTGTCCCTCATTGTTCTCATTTGTCCCTCTTTGAGGTATAACATTCAGATCTGCATCAATAAATGATTCATTTGCCTATTTAAAGTGTTTAAGTAGTAACAGTTAAAACAATATATCTCCTATCCATCTCTCAATGAGGGGGTGTGGCCTAATTTAACAAATGTCCCTCTTTCCCACTCCAAAAAATTGACAGGTATAAGAATGGACTCTGGGGGCCCACCTTACAGTTACATGTAAATATTCCTGGCTTATTTGTAGGACTTGTGCACACATTAAAGTGGACCAACAGTCAAAAATGACTTAAACCAGACCAACACAACAAACAGTGCTCATACACATCCCTCCCGGGGCAATTAAGATTACTGCACATAAAAATCCATTTACCTTTTTCTAACTCCTGTTGTAGTAAACAAAATGGCAGCTCATACATTTACAGGGCACCTGCAAACAGGAAGCGCTGCTGGGCTTCCTGCTACTGTGCATTGTCAGTTATGTCAGTTGAATCCAGGCAGCAGCATGGCTGAGATGCTGGGAATGGAAGCTGTAAAATGCTGTACCTTTCTTTTCCAACTGTGCCAGGCTGTTGGTCTGGTTTAAATCTAACTGTATTATGTGGGAGTGGTTAATCCGTGCTCTCCTGTCATAAATCAGTGATATCCAGCATTGCCTACCTGCTTCTGTCCTGGAAAAATGAACAGAAAAGTATTTGCTATCTTCCTTTTGGCGATGGGGACCCACAAAGGACCCCACAGTTAAAGGGACGATTGGGTGTTTCCCTGGTAACCTGGTGAACCAGGCCTGGTCTCTCACTGATAGGTCTTCTGATAGATCTACTCACAAACCAAGGCCGCAGTTCCTGCACTTCACTGCAGGAATTTTACTGGTTGCCAAAAGTTTTTCATTTAAGGGGGCCTACTCTTGTGAAATATCTGTGTAGGGGCCTGGGTATAACTAGAAACATGTCAGTTAACTAATAAGAACCATACATTAAGCTCTTTTGTGGTTTCTACCCATGAAAGTGCATTGGGAGTACCATACCCTTAACTAGACTCAAGATGGCAGTAGTGTGTTTAGGTCATAGACTAACATTAGGCCATAGGCTATAATGGGGATTGTTCTAGAAGGTGAAGGTAAGAAGGGTTGTTAGTCATAAAAGGATGTTGAGTAGAAACATAGTTATAATTAGAAAGGTCGTGATTGGTTAGAGGGTTTAGAGAGCCACCAGATATCAGACAATAGGCCGAACATGTGATGGAATGTTTGGAAGGTAGTGAGAAGGGATATAGGGAAGCCCCAACCCAAAGCCAGTGTGATTCACCATCTTGAATTGTAAGAGGAGCAGGACTCCTGACTCAGACAGAAAGAGGAGGGAGAGATCCAGCAATGACATCATTTTCCTTGGGAAACAATACTTTCTAATTGTACCTGTGACTATGGACAGAACCCAGAACTGTAACTGGATGGATATATTGTACCTGCTCCGTGTTTGCTGTTTGCCTGTGGATTAAATAAAGAGGAACTCTGCTTTCATCTACTGGACTGCTGTTAATCTTTCCAAGCGGCAACAGTGAGTACTAACCTTTCCCGCAACTCTAACCCTTACCTACTCACAACACACACGCTGGGCCCAGAAGAACCTGCTTCCTGCCCGCCACTCACCGAACACCCCGCTGCGTGAGGGTTACATATGTACGCCCCTGCAAGAAGGGTATGCCTGACTTTCCAATTGTTAAATTTCTCTATGTGTTTTATTAATATTGCAGACCGTACATTACAATCAGATGTGTTTCAAAGGTGATAAATATAACATTTTCTGTGATAACCAGTGACCATTATGTGTGATTCATTGGCATAAAAAATAGGTGCCGTCCGGCGTGGCTTCTGAGACCTTATGTCTGGTGCCTTTTGGAGGGGGACCCCAAGCAAAATAAAAATCTAACTATAAAAATAAAAAAAATAAAGCCACAATGTCTGTTTTTATTGATAAAATTCGTTGTAAATACAAGGATGGAAGCGAGAATTCTCACCATGAATTCTCAGTTCAATCCGCCCTTATGAAAAAATCTCGGAAGGGGCTTGGAATCAGGCATGTTGCTGAAAAATCTCTCCGGTGACTTGCATTGAGAACCACAGCGAGATTCTTGGCAACAGCTGTGAATCCAACTGATTGGCAAAGGGGGGGTTTCACAGAGCGGGGCATGCCGATTTAGGATGCCTATGGGAAAGCCAGCAGCTAGCCCTGGAATCTTTTAGCTGATACCTTGTTTACCAAAACAAGTAAGCAGCGCCAAAAATGCTTTTGTTGAAGCGGATGAAAACCCTTTTTTTTTTGCCCTTGCCCCAGTAGTTGGGTGATGCTGCTGGCTCAGCGGTGGCCCAGTTTTAAAAAAAACAGAACTTTCCAGCACCAAGGCCATGCCCCCCTGCAATCACCAATTGACAGGGGACATTTCACACTGGGCGCACCCATTCCCACGCTCAGCCATTTGGAAAGGCTGGGCGTGGGATCGCGCACAGCTACAGGGAAGCCAGGGATGCGGTGCTGGCAATTGCAGCATTGTGGAAGCCGGCCCAGTAAAGGTGAGTTTATCGGCGACCCAGGGGTTTCACACAGCAGGGCATTATGCTAGAGCAGCAGTACTCAAATGGCGGATAAGGGGTCCGAATGCAGACCTCTGTACCAGATTTCTGCCCTGACAGCCCTCATTCAGATGCTTCTGTGTTGCCATGCTCAGTGATGCCCCCTTTACTTGATCGGCAATGCATAGTGCATAGTGTTCCTGCCAGTGTCATGACTGCCCCCTGGCACCTAGTATTGTAATATGATACACACAAATTTAGTTTCTCTGTCTCTTTGCCCTATCCATTCCTGTCCCCTCAGATTTGCCAACTTTTGCAGTTTCCCTCCCCTTTAAATAATAAGAATTCATCAGATGTATTTATTTGTTTCTACCTTGCTCCTCATCCTTCTCCTTTATCGTATGCAGCATCTGTCCTTTCCTTGTAGATGATAAATAGAAAGTGCCGAGCATGATGGCAGATCATCTGACAAGCAATGGCCTAGAAGCAAGAGCCAGCGGCGGTGCTGAATATAACACACGCATTATTCATCCTTCACAGGGCGAATCGCACATCTACCCAAACACGTAAGCAGCGCCACATCTGCTTTTGTTAAATGTCATGTTCATGATGGAGATTTATTTACGTGATCTGCCAACGTTACCTTGTTACTAGGGATAATGCAGCGTGATTATTTGCTGCCATGGGTGGTACAACTAAATGTAACTGGTATGCGGGGTTAGGGAGGGGGTGGCTTTCTATTGAGACATTCAATAGAAAACTTACCGGTTTAGACTGAAAAATAGTTTGGCTGCCATGTTGCTCTTACATGTGAAATGTGAATTAGAACCACCATGTTGTAAGTCATTAGCAATGTATTAAACAGTGTCAAACTCAAGGAAGCTACAAACAGATACCTAGTGACCTGGGCAGGATGGTTGGATTACCGAGACTCACACCTCCCTGCCCTTATACAGCCCAATGGATAAGCCCGAGGTCTGCGCCCGCTCACCATCCCGACATACTCTTTTAGACCAGGGCTGGCCCGAAACTTACAAAACGCATGGGGGGACATCAAACCAAACCTTGGGCCCGGGTCTCATCCCAAGAGCCTTCCCTCACTCTACCTTTTAGAACCCCGTAGTCAACCTTTAGCGCACCAGTTAATTGCCAAAGCTAACTCTCGCCCCCAACCTCGGCTTACCTCCTCCGCCTTACTTGCCCCCTATTGGCTCTCTAAACAAAGACGGTGAAAGAATTAGGTCACTGTTATGGCAGCTCATCTCTAATATACAATTGGTTTAAGTAAGACCTATATATATATGCAAGAATGATCTCACAGGCTCTCTATCGGGAGCAAACGTTAATACCATTGTCCACTGATATAAAGAGTATTATATGCATCTTTCTTATGTGAACTGTCAACGAGTAAGAACGCTAACTACCGTAGATGATGAGACATACAATTGATGTTGTATATGTAACTGCAACACCCCTGATGTACCCCCTCCTCCCTATCCCCCCTTCCCTTTTTGCCTTCTGTAACCCCCAATATCCCCTAGTTACTGTTATTATTACTTTTATTTTTTTGTTTTTCTTGAAAATCAATAAAATTTGATTATACTAAACAGTGTCAAATTTCAGATCTGCACTCCTGGTTCAGGTTAGTAAAAAAATTGTTAGGTAATTTAAGATTCCTTCAGGCATATTTATACCTACCAGCTTTTCAGGGTAGGAAATAGGGACATTTGTTAAATAAGGCCACGTCCCCCTCATTCATAGATGAATAGGAGATAGGGTGTGGGGGGCCCCCGTATTTATTTAGAGCTATGCTAGCTTTTTAAATTGAGGGATGGGTTTTTTTTGATAGATTTATGTGCCATATTTAAATAAATTAATTTTTGTGTTGCGGCAAGCAGCCTGAATGTGTATTTTTTCTGTAAGTGCCAGCCCTGAGTGAACCACTGGTCTCTTTGGTGTTTGTGTTATAGTACTTTCAGGTTTTAGGGCGCCCATAACACTATAGGGCAGTGCACTACATATATGAACACATGGTCTCCCTGTGGTTTTAAATTATGTAGGGTGTAACAGTTAAACAATGTAAACACTTTGAATAGGCAAATAGATAATTTATTGATGCAGATCTGTATGTTAAAGTGGACCAACACCCAGGGGGGATCGGCCCGGGAATCTATAAGATTCCCGGACCGATCAGATCCCTCCCCGCGGAGCATCCGAAATCGGGATGTCCCGCGGGGAGGAACCCCCCAGGAGGCCCACAAACCTTACCTCAGCCCCGTTCCATCGGCGCATGCGCGAGCCGCGGCCGCATCTCGCGCTTCCCTCTAGCGGGGCGCGCACCCGCACCGGACGTTTGTGAATGGTCGGCGCAGGCGCGCTCCCTGTTAGAGGGAAGCGCGAGACGCGGCCTCCAGCGCTCAGAGCCGCTGAGCTGCTATGCGCGTCAAAGCGGCCTTGGACGCGCACTGTGATTGGCTGGAGCGGTCACGTGGGAGCGGGGAGAGGTGAGTTTTTGGGGCGTTCTGGGGGGTTTCACACAGCGGGGCACCCCCGATCGGGGTGCCCCAGCAAAGTGGACCAAAATCCAGGATAGTCAAAATCCTGGGTGTTGGTCCACTTTAAACCTCAAAGAGGGACAAATGAGACCGAACAAGGGGCAGGGGGACATGGACTTCAAAGAGGGACAGTCCCTCTAAATCAGGGACACTTGGGAGGTATGGGCAATGGCAATAATAAGTCAGCAATTAGTTTACCTGAGGCCTGTCCCATTTGCCTCTTCTCCATTTCCTGTATTGCACTGCAGCAGGAATCCAACATTTGCCTCTCCTTTTAATTCCATTCCTCTATGACTACCTCCAAATGTGGTGGCAGAGCTGCCCCTGTCCCTGTTCCCAGCATACATGCGTGAGCCGGCAAGCTGTAGCAGTTACACTGGCCTGCCTTGCTCCTGCTGGGAGTGCTGAGACACAGGATGGAGAGGGGGGTTTATCCATTTAATGTTACTGGATAGATAATGTTGTCCTGTGCTGAAAGTGGATGCGGTACAGAAACATCGCTATGTCAGGTGTTGTTGGTGGAAATGGAATTTAAGGGCCCTAACTTTGTCTGAAACTGCATTTTGCTCATTTTACCAGGGGCCCATTATAGATCTTAATTTTTGTACTTTCCCATTCAAAGTTTCAGGCTTGAGGGCCCATTAGGTAAATCGCTGCCCATGTAGGATAGGGTCGGCCTTAGGTTGCAAGGTGCCCTCACGTTGCAAGGCAAAATAGAAAGAAGAAGAGGAATGGAGAAAAAGTAAAGGAGAGATCAGCCATCTCTAATTAAAGTGAACCAATCACCCCCTGTGGCTGGTCTAGAATCTAAAAGATTCCAGGACCAGCCGCTAGCCTGCCCCTGGAAAATCCTGTATTCGATGCCCTGCTGTGTGAGACCCCCGGGCATGGTAATCTTACCTGATCCCAGTGCTCCAGTGCCACTGTCTTTACCAGCGGCCGCATCCCCAGCTTCTCCACAACTGTGCAGCTATTCAGCTAGGTCGGGCATGGGGTGCGGCTGCTGGTGCACCTATGCCAACGCGAAGTCCAAATGAGTGGCTTTATGCCGCACATTAGTATGCACCATGGAAACGGGGAAAGGTGAAAAGTAGGCAATCTGGGGTGTTTCCCACGGGGGGGCATCCTATATCAGAATGCCCCAGGGCAGGGACCGATTACCAGGACAGTCGAAATCCTGGTGCTTGCTCAACTTTAAAGGTGACATGGGGCCCAAAACCTGGACCCAGCCATCACAAAAAGGTACTGGGGGGCCCAAACCATACATGCTATAGTGCCGGGCTGGGCCAACCAAGTAGGGAACTTGGAATGGAATTGAGGGCTGTGGAGTCAGTACACACTCTGTTCAATAGTCTCTTTATGCAACTTTATTCCACACAGCAATGTCTGCTCAGCAGCATCAGTATTAAACTGTTTATCTCTCTAGGGGCTGGGACTAAACAACTCTCAGTATCTATCTGACAGTGAGTCTTTGGTGTAACTGCTCCTGATCCTCCTAAGTCTACATGGATTCTCTTACAGAGTAGTACTGTCCTGTCAACTGGCTTGCCAGGATGTTTTGCTCCACTTTCTCTGTGTGTATTAACATCCCCAAAAGGTGCTCTCGATCCACGCTCTCTCTCTCTCTCTCTCTCGATCCACGCTCTCTCTCTCTCTCTCTCGATCCACGCTCTCTTTCTCTCTCTCAATCCACGCTCTCTTTCTCTCTCTCTCGATCCACGCTCTCTCTCGATCCACACTCTCTCTCTCTCTCTCTCCACGCTCTCTTTCTCTCTCTCTCGATCCACGATCTCTCTCTCTCGATCCACGCTCTCTCTCTCTCGATCCACACTCTCTCTCTCTCTCTCTCTCTCTCTCTCTCTCTCTCTCTCTCTCGATCCAAGCTCTCTTTCTCTCTCTCTCGATCCACGCTCTCTTTCTCTCTCTCTCGATCCACGCTCTCTCTCTCTCTCGGTCCACACTCTCTCTCTCTCTCGATCCACACTCTCTCTCTCTTTCGATCCACGCTCTCTTTCTCTCTCTCTCGATCCACGCTCTCTTTCTCTCTCTCTCAATCCACGCTCTCTTTCTCTCTCTCTCGATCCACGCTCTCTTTCTCTCTCTCTCTCTCTCTCTCTCGATCCACGCTCTCTTTCTCTCTCTCTCGATCCACGCTCTCTCTCTCTCTCGATCCACGCTCTCTCTCTCTCTCTCTCTCGATCCACGCTCTCTCTCGATCGACACTCTCTCTCGATCCACACTCTCTTTCTCTCTCTCTCTCTCTCTCGAACCACGCTCTCTCTCTCTCTCTCTCTCGATCCAAGCTCTCTTTCTCTCTTTCTCGATCCACGCTCTCTTTCTCTCTCTCTCGATCCACGCTCTCTCTCTCTCTCGGTCTACACTCTCTCTCTCTCGATCCACACACTCTCTCTCTCTCGATCCACGCTCTCTCTCTCTCTCTCGATCCACGCTCTCTCTCGATTGACACTCTCTCTCGATCCACACTCTCTTTCTCTCTCTCTCTCTCTCTCTCTCAAACCACGCTCTCTCTCTCTCTCTCTCGATCCAAGCTCTCTTTCTCTCTCTCTCGATCCACGCTCTCTTTCTCTCTCTCTCGATCCACGCTCTCTCTCTCTCTCGGTCTACACTCTCTCTCTCTCGATCCACACACTCTCTCTCTCTCGATCCACGCTCTCTTTCTCTCTCTCTCGATCCACGCTCTCTCTCTCTCTCGATCCACGCTCTCTCTCTCTCTATCTCTCTATCCACTCTCTATCTCTCGATCTCGATCCACGCTCTCTTTCTCTCTCTTTCGATCCACGCTCTCTCTCTCTCGATCCACGCTCTCTCTCTCTCGATCCACGCTCTCTCTCTCGGTCCACGCTCTCTCTCTCTCGATCCACACTCTCTCTCTCTCTCTCGATCCACGCTCTCTTTCTCTCTCTCTCGATCCACGCTCTCTTTCTCTCTCTCTCGATCCACGCTCTCTCTCTCTCGATCCACAATCTCTCTCTCTCTCGATCCACACTCTCTCTCTCTCTCTCGATCCACGCTCTCTTTCTCTCTCTCTCGATCCACACTCTCTTTCTCTCTCTCTCGATCCACGTTCTCTCTCTCTCGATCCACACTCTCTCTCTCTCTCTCTCGATCCATGCACTCTTTCTCTCTCTCTCGATCCACGCTCTCTTTCTCTCTCTCTCGATCCACGTTCTCTCTCTCGCTCTCTCTCTCGATCCTCACTCTATCTCTGTCTCTCTCGATTCACGCTCTCTTTCTCTCTCTCTCTCAATCCACGCTCTCTCTCTCTCTCTCGATCCACGCTCTCTCTCTCTCGACCCACACTCTCTCTCTCTCTCTCGATCCACGCTCTCTTTCTCTCTCTCTCGATCCACACTCTCTCTCTCTCTCTCTCTATCTCGATCCACGTTCTCTCTCTCTCTCTCTCGATCCACACCCTCTCTCTCTCGATCCATGCACTCTCTCTCTCTCGATCCACGCTCTCTTTCTCTCTCTCTCGATACACGCTCTCTTTCTCTCTCTCTCGATCCACGCTCTCTTTCTCTCTCTCTCTCGATCCACGCTCTCTCTTTCTCTCTCTCTCTCTCTCTCTCTCTCTCTCTCGATCCACGCTCTCTTTCTCTCTCTCTCTCGATCCACGCTCTCTCTCTCTCTCGATCCACGCTCTCTCTCTCTCGATCCACGCTCTCTCTCGATCCACGCTCTCTCTCTCTCTCGATCCACGCTCTCTCTCTCTCTCGATCCACGCTCTCTCTCTCTCGATCCACGCTCTCTCTCTCTCTCGATCCACGCTCTCTTTCTCTCTCTCTCGATCCACACTCTCTTTCTCTCTCTCTCGATCCACGTTCTCTCTCTCTCGATCCACACTCTCTCTCTCTCTCTCGATCCATGCACTCTTTCTCTCTCTCTCGATCCACGCTCTCTTTCTCTCTCTCTCGATCCACGTTCTCTCTCTCTCTATCCACGCTCTCTCTCTCTCTCTCTCTCTCTCGATCCACGCTCTCTTTCTCTCTCTCTCTCTCTCTCTCTCGATCCACGCTCTCTCTCTCTCGATCCACGCTCTCTCTCTCTCGATCCACACTCTCTCTCTCTCGATCCACACTCTCTCTCTCTCGATCCACACTCTCTCTCTCTCTCGATCCATGCTCTCTTTCTCTCTCTCTCGATCTACACTCTCTTTCTCTCTCTCTCGATCCACGTTCTCTCTCTCTCTCTCTCTCTCGATCCACACTCTCTTTCTCTCTCTCTCGATACACGCTCTCTTTCTCTCTCTCTCGATCCACGCTCTCTTTCTCTCTCTCTCGATCCACGCTCTCTCTTTCTCTCTCTCTCTCTCTCTCTCTCTCTCTATCCACGTTCTCTTTCTCTCTCTCTCTCGATCCACGCTCTCTCTCTCTCTCTCTCTCCACGCTCTCTCTCTCTCGATCCACGCTCTCTCTCTCTCTCTCGATCCACGCTCTCTCTCTCTCTCTCGATCCACGCTCTCTCTCTCTCTCTCGATCCACGCTCTCTCTCTCTCTCGATCCACGCTCTCTTTCTCTCTCTCTCGATCCACACTCTCTTTCTCTCTCTCTTGATCCACGTTCTCTCTCTCTCGATCCACACTCTCTCTCTCTCTCTCGATCCATGCACTCTTTCTCTCTCTCTCGATCCACGCTCTCTTTCTCTCTCTCTCGATCCACGTTCTCTCTCTCTCTCGATCCACGCTCTCTCTCTCTCTCTCTCTCGATCCACGCTCTCTTTCTCTCTCTCTCTCTCTCTCTCTCGATCCACGCTCTCTCTCTCTCGATCCACGCTCTCTCTCTCTCGATCCACACTCTCTCTCTCTCGATCCACACTCTCTCTCTCTCGATCCACACTCTCTCTCTCTCTCGATCCATGCTCTCTTTCTCTCTCTCTCGATCTACACTCTCTTTCTCTCTCTCTCGATCCACGTTCTCTCTCTCTCTCTCTCTCGATCCACACTCTCTTTCTCTCTCTCTCGATCCACGCTCTCTCTCTCTCTCTCTCTCTCTCTCGATCCACGCTCTCTCTCTCTCTCTCTCCACGCTCTCTCTCTCTCGATCCACGCTCTCTCTCGATCCACGCTCTCTCTCTCTCTCGATCCACGCTCTCTCTCTCTCGATCCACGCTCTCTCTCTCTCTCGATCCACGCTCTCTTTCTCTCTCTCTCGATCCACACTCTCTTTCTCTCTCTCTCGATCCACGTTCTCTCTCTCTCGATCCACACTCTCTCTCTCTCTCTCGATCCATGCACTCTTTCTCTCTCTCTCGATCCACGCTCTCTTTCTCTCTCTCTCGATCCACGTTCTCTCTCTCTCTCGATCCACGCTCTCTCTCTCTCTCTCGATCCACGCTCTCTTTCTCTCTCTCTCTCTCTCTCGATCCACGCTCTCTCTCTCTCGATCCACGCTCTCTCTCTCTCGATCCACACTCTCTCTCTCTCGATCCACACTCTCTCTCTCTCTCGATCCACACTCTCTCTCTCTCTCGATCCACGCTCTCTTTCTCTCTCTCTCGATCTACACTCTCTTTCTCTCTCTCTCGATCCACGTTCTCTCTCTCTCTCTCTCTCGATCCACACTCTCTCTCTCTCTCGATCCATGCACTCTTTCTCTCTCTCTCGATCCACGCTCTCTCTCTCTCGATCCATGCACTCTTTCTCTCTCTCTCGATCCACGCTCTCTTTCTCTCTCTCTCTCTCTCTCAATCCACGCTCTCTTTCTCTCTCTCTCGATCCACGTTCTCTCTCTCTCTCGATCCATGCACGCTTTCTCTCTCTCTCGATCCATGCACTCTTTCTCTCTCTCTCGATCCACGCTCTCTCTCTCTCGATCCACGCTCTCTCTCTCTCGATCCACGTTCTCTCTCTCTCTCGATCCATGCACTCTTTCTCTCTCTCTCGATCCACGCTCTCTCTCTCGATCCACGTTCTCTCTCTCTCTCGATCCATGCACTCTCTCTCTCTCTCTCTCGATCCACACTCTATCTCTCTCTCTCTCTCTCTCTCTCTCTCTCTCTCAATCCACGCTCTCTTTCTCTCTCTCTCTCTCAATCCACGCTCTCTCTCTCTCTCGATCCACACTCTCTCTCTCTCTCTCGATCCATGCACTCTTTCTCTCTCTCTCGATCCACGCTCTCTCTCTCTCTCGATCCACGTTCTCTCTCTCTCTCGATCCACACTCTATCTCTCTCTCTCTCTCTCGATCCACGCTCTCTTTCTCTCTCTCTCTCTCTCAATCCACGCTCTCTCTCTCTCTCTCTCGATCCACGCTCTCTCTCTCTCTCGATCCACGCTCTCTTTCTCTCTCTCTCTCTCAATCCACGCTCTCTCTCTCGATCCACGTTCTCTCTCTCTCGATCCACGCTCTCTCTCTCTCGATCCACGCTCTCTCTCTCTCGATCCACGCTCTCTTTCTCTCTCTCTCTCAATCCACGCTCTCTCTCTCTCGATCCACGCTCTCTCTCTCTCTCGATCCACGCTCTCTCTCTCTCGATCCACGCTCTCTCTCTCTCTCGATCTACGCTCTCTTTCTATCTCGATCCACGCTCTCTTTCTCTCTCTCTCGATCCACGTTCTCTCTCTCTCTCTATCGATCCACGCTCTCTCTCTCTCTCTCGATCCACACTCTCTCTCTCTCTCCAGCTTCCCTCGGCCTTGCACTCGCCCTGTCTGGTTTAAGCTGGCTCACGTGCACTCTGGTCCACTCAATCTGCAACTTGAACACTGCGACCTCTGCTACTGGCTATACCAGGAAGTATCAGGGATATATATTGTCTGTTTACCCAGACTGCATTGGGCCTCTTCCTGTGATGTCACCTCCAGCAGCTTCTACTTATTAACTTATCACATACAGTATTACTGTTTACTGTGCAGAGATGCTTTTAGTGCTTGTAGTGCTTTATGCACCCTGTATTCTACCGGGCCACCTTACTACCTGCAATCTGTTGCTATTAGCAACCGTACACCACGTCTTTACACCAAGATCTACAAGAAGAGATAAGTGAGTCCTGTACACGCAGAACACTGCTGCTAGGCATGTTTAAGTAGGGGATAAAGAGCACCAGGGTGCAGGAGGTCGGGGGGGGCTTTTTGTGCTCATCTAAATTATTTATCATATTTACGCTCATTTGGCATCATTTGGAAGAAGGAAGCACGCTGTTTCAGGCTTTAGTTGTCTAACTGCATCACCAAATTGAGTTAAAAGACAGAAAGAAGTTTACTGCACCATCACAATTATTTATGCCACTGTGTTTAAGATGAGGTGAGCTCAGCAGCGGCCGTAACCGCAATGTTCTATGTGTACAGGGCTCACTTCTCGCTTCTTGTAGATTTTGGTGTACAGACTTGTATTGTATGGTTGCTAATAGCAACAGGCTGTAGGTCATGAAAATCCATAAAACACACATTTACTTCCTGCAATCTGTTGCTATTATCAACTGTACGCTATGGGGTTTATTCATCAAGGGATAACGGCAGGTAGTGCCTCGTAGCGACAGGTAGCGAACGGTGAATGCCGGGGGCTGTACGCAAAACCATATCAAAGCGATTCCAGTGAGCAACTCTAACAGCGCCATGTAGCGTCCGATTCATCATCACAGATGGCTCAGCGTATATACCGCCGGCGCTCTGGCTTCCAGAGCTCTCCCATACATTTCAATGGACGTTACCTTTCTTCTCCTTTCTTTTCTTTTATTTATTTTTTAATTATTTATCAAATCATTGTGTGACCTCTCCTGGCCTATTTAAAGTCATTTTTGAATTGATTTTTTTTTTATTTTTATGCAGAATTGTCATTACAGGTCTGGCATTAAAGTGTTATTGTAACAATGTAATTCCATGTTTTCGCTTTGTTACTAGTGGAAACATGTTCCAAAACAGACTTTAATCACACAGCTTCTGGCGCCCTGGGCTACAGCGACACAATTTTGAGCGCCGGCGCTGTGTGAGGCTGTTATTTGATGAATACGGTTAGAGTCGCTCACACTGACCAGTCGCTACCGTTCGCTCCCATATAGCACTGTACTGCTGTTATAGCGACTCACACACCAGATTCAACAATGCCGGCCAGCGACTGAGGCACTCGGTAACAGCGACCCATAGCCTATCACAGCGACTACTAGCGGTTGCTCTGAGCGCCTCGCTACAGACGCTTATCTGCTGGTACCTGGCGCTAGTAATGAATAAGCCTGCCAGTCTCTACACCAAGATCTACAAGAAGAGAGAAGTGAGTCCTGTACACACAAAGCACTTCTGCTAGGGCAGTTACTGAGGTGAGGGAGCTGACTTCACATGGCCAGCAGCAGCGTTCTGTGTGTTCAGGACTCACTTCTTTCTTGCCAATAGATTGCAGCACTCTTTAGGTGAACTCTTTTCATAATACTGTTGTATACACACTGCCTGGAGTTCTTCTTCTCCCCTTTAGGGGGTTATTTTAGAAACACTAGGGCCAGGTAGTGCCACGTAGTATCGAGTGAACGCTGGGCACTGTATGTGAAAACCACATTTAAAGTGGATCAACACCCAGGGGGGATCGGCCCGGGAATCTATAAGATTACCGGACCGATCAGATCCCTCCCCGCGGGGCATCCGAAATCGGGATGTTCCGCGGGGAGGAACCCCCCCAGGAGGCCCACAAACCTTACCTTAACCCCGTTCCATCGGCGCATGCGCGAGCTGCGGGCGCGTCTCGCGCTTTCCTCTAGCAGGGCGCGCACCCGTGCCGGCCGTTTGTGAATGGCCGGCGCAGGCGCGCTCCCTGTTAGAGGGAAGCGCGAGACGCGGCCTCCAGCGCTCAGAGCCGCTGAGCTGCTATGCGCGTCCAAGCTGCCTTGGACGCGCGCTGTGATTGGCTGGAGCGGTCACGTGGGAGCGGGGAGAGGTGAGTTTTTGGGGCGTTCTGGGGGGTTTCACACAGCGGGGCACCCCCGATCGGGGTGCCCCACCGAAGTGGACCAAAACCCAGGATAGTCAAAATCCTGGGTGTTGGTCCACTTTAAGAAAGTGAATCTGGTGAGCGCCTAATAGCGCCATGTAGCGTCACATGTATTATTACAGGCGGCTCAGCATGTAGTGCCGGCGCTCTAGGATCAGCAGCGCCATGTAATACCTGTCGCTCAGTGTCGCTCTCCCATACATTTCAATGGGGTTTCGTTTGGTTGTGTTTAAATAGCATTTTGCTATAGTAAACTTTAATATGTTTAAAATGCCATTGCAGTGTCAGTGTCACAGTGTTAAAAGAATGTAATTCCATATGTTTTCACTCTAGTGCTGGTGGACATGTGTTTAGAAACAGACTTTTATCACACAGCATCTGGCGCTCCATGCTATAGCGACCAGATTTAGAGCGCCGACGCTGTGTGTGTAGTTTTTCTTGAATACGGGCTTCAGCGCCGAGTGCTGGACGTACATAATTGGTGTTACCTATCACTCACTGCAGCGCTGTCCTGTTGTTAGATGTAGCGTAGCCTTGGGCGCTATGACCTTGGGACACCACCTAGCGTTCACAATTGGCTCTGGAGTGAATAAGGGAGAGCGCTTCTACAGCGCCCCCTGCAGACATCACATTCATTAATGCTGGACAGGATAGTACAGCGCCACTTGTCCGCCCGCTAAGCTAGGTTATAGCGCCCGAGACCCGCTTACAGTGTCTACTAGCGGTCACTCTAAGTCTATACAGACTCTCACATGGCGTTTCGTGTCGCTTGTATTAAATTAGCCTCCAAATTTATTTACATATTTATTTATTTATTAGCACTTTGGATAGCACTTTAGGCACTGTTAGCACATACTTATGGTAATTAACTTAGAAATAGATTTATTTGTGGATTTTTTAAATATTTATGCACTTATGGTTGTTGGTGTAGTTTGTATTTAGGCTCAGGTGGGATGCCCCTGCTATGGAACTGTTTTTAATTGAAATTGTGTGATTTTAACAAATCTTTTTTTGTTAATTATTGGGGTTTATGGTGCCTATGTGTTGTGCCATTATCTTTTTGTGGTTGCTGGGGCCACACAATCGGGGAGTAACAGTTAATATGTACCTACAATAAAAATGACAGACCTCTCCATTCTTGGTAGATGGGAAATTTACAAAATTGACAATGTAAGAAATCTTTATTTTCCTCACTGTATGTGAAGATTGCACAGTGATCACAAATCACAAGTCCAGCAGTCCGGGCTTTTCGAGCAAAGCAATTGTGATCTAGAGGCAGATTTAGTACTAGCGCCACATATGGGTGTCGGGCGCTGTGACCTAACTACTATCCGTCCAGCATTGATGAATGTGATGCCTGCAGGGCGCTGTAGAAGCCTGATTCACTGCAGAGCCAATCGCGAATGCTAGGTGGTGTTCCAAGGTCATAGCGCCCAAGACTACACTACATCTAACAACTGCAACACTGCAGCGAGCAAGAGGTAGCGCCAGCTCAGTGAGTCCGGCACTTAGTGCTCCACACCATATTTAGGAAAAAACTACACACACCCAGCGTCGGTGCTCTAAAGCCTGGCGCTGTAGCATAGAGTGCCAGACACTGTTTGATAAAAGTCTGTTTCTGAACACATATCCACCAGTAACAAAGAGAGAACACATGGAAGGACATTGTTTTAACACTGGGACAATGACACTTTAGTGCCAGACCTGTAATGACAATTCTGCATAAAAATATTAGTATATATTTAACCCTTTCGCTGCCAGCCTACCTGGAGAGTTTGTCACCCTTGTTGCCAGACCATTTGGCACTATTTTGTGCTCCACATGTTCAACTGTGATTTTTTAAGGGATTTCCCAGGGAAATGTAAATATAACATGAAATGTCTTGTTTGTCATTTTTTAGGTGTATTCTCAATATTTTGGGGTGAAATATGTGCAAAAAAATAAAATAGTATTGCGTGTAAAAGCCCCATCTCTCCCGGTTACAGCGGTACCACATATGTATTGGTAGACACCCTTTCCTGCCCAGGATACTCCCCCAAACTGAAACAGCGCTTTAAGGGATTTTCATATAAAATACAACTGTGCTAGGCGCTAGGCGCACCTTGCAGTTTTTCAATAAAAACAACCCTTTACATTTGAAATACCCCCCACAAACGATATATTCTATATTCTGGAAGTAAACACCTCAAGCTTTCTAGGTGTACCAGGCTTGTTGACATGGGCGCAGTTTTCTGGAAGTAATCCCTCAATGAATTCTTTGGTTGCACAGGGTTTCCCTAAAAAAAGAATTAAAAAAAGCAGAATCAAAGCCACATTTTCCTAAAAAAACAATATGCAAACAAGAAAAAAAAAGTTAAATATAAAAAAAGCAACATCCCCCGAACAGAGGGATACCCAACATGCATAGGTACTGTCAAGGGAAGAGTTGTCAAACACCCCAAAGTAAAGCGTGTGCGTAATAATTTTACTTGATTTCAGCTCTGAAGACAAAGTGCACTTTTTTTCTACCAAAACAACCCTTTACATTTGGAATACCCCCCAAAACCATAAACCATACACATGTTAAGCTTTCTAAGCGTACCCAGCTTGCTGTTCTGGGCTCACCTTTCTGAAAGCAATCCCTCAAAGAATTATTTGGTTGCACAGGGTTTCCCTAAAACAATTATAAAAAAGCAGAATATAAAACACCTTTTCCTAAAATATTAATATGCAGACAACAAAAAACAAGCGAAATCTGAAAGAGCAAGGTCCCCCGAGCAGAACAATACCCAACATGCATAGCTACTATTAACCCTTTTAATTGCCCGCCTACTTGAAATTTTGTCACCCTCCTTTGACAGGTCATTTTTCACCATGTTTACCCGTGATTTTTGCAGGAATTTCCAGGACAATTCTATATATTTTTGTGGCAGAGTTTAGGCTTTAACATGAAATATCTTGTTTTTAATTTTTCTACTGTTTTACTGTTACTGTAAAAAAAAAAATATATATATATTTTTTTTCAAATTGTCTCATTTATTTTAAATAAAACTAAATAACAATGTATTTTATTAAAGAAAACCATATTGCATGTGAAAGCTCCATTTCTTCCGATTACAACGGTACCACATATGTATCGGTAGCCCCCCCGTTCCTGTCCAGGAGACCCCCCCAAACTGAAACATTTACAAATAGAATACAACTACTATCCACACTATAAAGGGTTAATTTTAAAAAATGGCGTAGGGTCCCCCTTCCCAGATGGGGACCCCATTTTTGGGGGGAATCTTAAGGGTTAAAAACCCCTAAAAATAAAAAAATGGCATGAGCTCCCCCCACTCATCATAACCAGCCCGTGACCATCTTTGGTGGCCCCCCGCCCTGCAGGCTACAAGCCGGCATAGCCTATGGCCATGGGCTCTTCTACCCCCCCTGGGCTTTGGGGTGGCAGGTAATAGGGGGGGCTCAGGGTTAATGGCAAGTCACCCGCTAGCCGCAGGTGACTTGCCAGACGAAGAGCCTTGTGAACTGGTATAGGGGTCTCATGGACCCCTTACCAGTTCACAGAGGGTTAACAGTAAAAAAAAAAAACACACCACACAAAAATGTCATTTATTTAAATTAAAAAAAAAAAACTTTTTTTTACTTCACTCACCTCTGATTGTCAGCTTCTGTGTCCCTCGACGATCCAATGACAGATGCCGGTGATCGGCAGCCAGAGCGGGGGGGGCAGGGGATCAGAGCATCTCCTGCCCCTTTACTCTGCCCACCGATCTCCGGACATCTGACACCCGTGCCGCAGGGAGTCAGGACGACACCTGCCGGGTGATGTCATTAGCCCCGCCCCCAAAGGGCCGGTGAAGAGGAAAGCCTGCGGGAGTCATCGCAGCCGCAGGTGAGTAAATGTCTTTTTTTTTTTTACTGGAATTGGCTGTTGAAGCGGAAGGGGGCACCCTATTCTTGGCACTTCCCTGCAGCCAGAGGAGCCCAGGGGGGGATCGGAGGCACCCAGGGTAAAGAGGAGACCTGGCCGGATCGAACAAGGGGTCAGTGAGTGTTTTTTTTACTGTAGCAGGGGGGAAAGTCAGGCACGTAAATTCTACGTGCTTGGCACTTAAGTGGAGTGGAAGCGATCACGTAGAAACTAAGTGCTTGGCACTGAAAGGAAAAAAAGTGTTTGTTTGCAGCCAGGAGAGGTCACACAATGATTTGAGCAAAATATTTTACATTTTAATTGCCCAACACGCTATTTATACACCAATTGAAACAGCATTGAAGTGTATGGGAGAGCGCTACTGAGCGAAAGGTAATACATGGCGCTCTGAACCTAGAGCGCCGGCACTATACACTGAGCCGCCTCTAGTAATACATGTGACGCTACATGGCACTGTTAGAGGTGCTCACCAGATTCGCTTTCTTAAAGTGGACCGAAACCCAGGATTTTGACTATCCTGGGTTTTGGTCCACTTCGGTGGGGCCCCGCTGTCTGAAACCCCCCCCCGAAAGCCCAGAAACACTCACCTCACCACGCTCCCACGTGACCGCTCCAGCCAATCACAGCGCTCAGAGCCGCTGTGGTATGCGCGTCCAAGGCCGAGTGCTGGAGGCCGCGTCTCGGCTTCCCTCTAACGGGGTGAGCGCCCTGCTAGAGGAAGCGCGAGACGCGGCTGTGGCTCGCGCATGCGCCGATGGAACGGGGCTGAGGTAAGGTTTGTGGGCCTCCTGTGGGGTTCCTCCCCGCGGGACATCCCGATTTCGGATGCCCCGCGGGGAGGGATCTGATCGGTCCGGTAATCTTATAGATTCCCGGGCCGATCCCCCCTGGGTTTCAAGCCACTTTAAACGAGGTTTAAACATACAGCGCCCAGCGTTCACCAGACGCTACGTGCTGCTACGTGGCACTACCTGGCGCTATCCGTTCTTAATTGCTTCAAAATCGCTGTGAATAGTGATAACAATTTCCTTGGAAAGTCACCATCGCTTTGCATCTCCTCATTGTGAACCCAGCCAAATAAATTAGGATGCTAACGATGGACCAAAAAGGCTGCTGCACTTTAGACTTCTGGGAAGCGTGCTTTATGTACAAATATCCAGAAACATTTGCAGCGAGTATAGTCGTCTCCCCAGACTGCCCCTCTGAAGTAAAATATGCTGGAGCAGTCTAATTATTATTGAATTTAACGGTGAGCAAACAAAGGCAATTTCTCCTCCAGCTCACGCTATTATTCAGCGGACACTTCATTTTTACAGTTCCGTTGAGCGGGGCGCAGCCTGAAACGATTATTTGTTCCAATTTTTCATCATTTGTTTTCTGTCGGCAGAATGTATGTATATTAAATTAGAATCTCAGCCCGGATTTGGTATTCATTTGGGAGAATAGTTTGCACAGTCAATTACAGCTCCATGATGAATATTAAAGAGGAAGCCTGCAATAAATCTTACCCTTACACAGATAAGAGGCACGGCTAGGACACCGCGAAATCGGAGGTCGGATATTACCCACCCAACAATCCCACTTAAAAGGTTATAGGTAGGGAAGTTTGGATCCGGCTTAACTTTGAAGAAATTTTCAAGTTCGGGGAGCTCAATGAGGATCCAAACTTTGGGGGGTGGAGGACGGGGAGCAGAGTGTGCAGCAGTAAGTGTGCTGACTAACTCACCTCAGCCCCAATCCTCTTCATCAGCAGCGGCCACAGCAGAGCTGGTTCTAGAAGTGTCCTCAGTCATGGGAGCCAAGAAAATCAAAAGGACCGGCACTCCATTATGAAAAATGCTTGTATTCAACCTGCATGCAAACAATTTAGCGCACGCAGGAAAAGACAATAAATGTTCAAGTCCATAAGATGGCGGAGGGACAGTCCAAGTAATCCAACGTTTCGGGGGGTCAGAAGCCCCCTTTGTCAAGGAAGACTGCCAACAGGTGCACATAATGTCCCTGCTATAAATACATATAACTGGCACAGATTCAAAAATCCCGCCTGACGTCATAATGACGTCAGCGGGGTAAATAGCATACATAAGTGAGGTTTACATAATATTCTTACATGAATAAAGTACATAATGACAAAATAGTAAAGAGTTCTGCACTGCCAACAAATAATAATCGGGTGCTGGCCTAAGGGGGACCCTGGCACATAGTGCCAAAATGACAGGTTCAAACACAGTGGGCTGCCAGTGTCAGCCCCTAGTGGACCCTCCAACACAAGTAAAGGCCGCACAAACCAAAGTAAGAATATTAAAAAATTATTTTATCTTTAATTAAATCTTCAACAAATACCAGACTACAATGACATATATAAACATACAAAGACTAGATTAAAAACATATAAGACAATTATATTATATGGTCTGTCAGCGCCGGTGGCAGTGAGAGCCAAGTAGGCTCCTGAGTAAAGATGGTAAAAACATATACATAATAATACCATCTTTACTCAGGAGCCTACTTGGCTCTCACTGCCACCGGCGCTGACAGACCATATAATATAATTGTCTTATATGTTTTTAATCTAGTCTTTGTATGTTTATATATGTCATTGTAGTCTGGTATTTGTTGAAGATTTAATTAAAGATAAAATAATTTTTTAATATTCTTACTTTGGTTTGTGCGGCCTTTACTTGTGTTGGAGGGTCCACTAGGGGCTGACACTGGCAGCCCACTGTGTTTGAACCTGTCATTTTGGCACTATGTGCCAGGGTCCCCCTTAGGCCAGCACCCGATTATTATTTGTTGGCAGTGCAGAACTCTTTACTATTTTGTCATTATGTACTTTATTCATGTAAGAATATTATGTAAACCTCACTTATGTATGCTATTTACCCCGCTGACGTCATTATGACGTCAGGCGGGATTTTTGAATCTGTGCCAGTTATATGTATTTATAGCAGGGACATTATGTGCACCTGTTGGCAGTCTTCCTTGACAAAGGGGGCTTCTGACCCCCGAAACGTTGGATTACTTGGACTGTCCCTCCGCCATCTTATGGACTTGAACATTTATTGTCTTTTCCTGCGTGCGGTTAATTGTTTGCATGCAGGTTGAATACAAGCATTTTTCATAATGGAGTGCAGGTCCTTTTGATTTTCTTGTATCCATAGCGGCGCCACCGTGGTCCTGGCACCCGCCACTTATGGGTTTTTGTAAGAGTGCACCAGCTACACTGTACTTGTTCACAGTCATGGGAGCCAACAGCAGCCCTGGATTTTATTAGCCACTGGCTGACCCATGACATCCCTGCTGAGGCCCCCCCAACCATGATGCTGGGCTATAGCATTGAGGACTAGAGTTTCTTGGCTTCTGGGTACAGTGGGGCTCAGAGAGAGACTCGGGAGGGCAGGGATTGAATGTGGGTGTTAAAAGCAGCAGCTCAACTGGCCCCAAAGCAGTGCGGCCCACCAGGCTATGTCCAGGGTCTCCCTATGGTCCTGGCCGGTGGCCATCTTTTTGTAGTTTCAGCTGGGCCCAGCTGGGCGCTGCTGCTTATGAAGAGGATCGGGGTTGAGGTGAGTTCCAGCAACTTTGGCTGCTGCATCTTTTAAGTCACAGGTGCTCAAACTTGGTCAAGGGCCATTAAACCGGACCTTCAGCATTATTTAATGAAAAGCTTAAACCCTTAAAAACCTATTCCCCAGCATCCAAAATTTATATATTTTAAGTTTTTAGTCACTTCTTTCCCCCACTGGGCTGCAACTCTGTTCAGGACTCTAGGATACGGGCGCCGCCATCTTGACTCAGAAGCATCACACATACTGAGTAGAGGAGAATGGGATAAAGTGCAGATGGTGGGGTTATAGCTGTTTTTTGCAGAGCAGAGCTGGGGTCAGGGAAAGGACATCAATCCCAGAATGCAGAGCGACACAGTCAAGAGACACTTCCTGTTTGCAGGCTGCCTGATGCTCCATGTGCCGCCATCTTGGATGTTTAAAGGCTCATAACATGCAGTAGATGCAGGTAGGATGATTTTTAATGTGGGCAATCTGTATGTACGGGGGGGGGGCATATAAGATAGACTCTTATTCAGGGTGAAGGTCCGCTTTAACAGGCCAGATTTTGCAGATTTCTACACTGATGCACAGGTGGAGTAACAGGATCTGAGTTTATACTGTAACTGTACCTAAGGACTAATTACTTCACATTTGCATCTGTCTGGAGATGTGAAAAACCTGGCCTGTTGCTGGCCCTTGTGGAGAAGAGTTGAGCACATTTGCTTCAAGCTCGGCAGCCCATGCACCAGCTTTTCCGTGTTCGGGCCGGACGCCAAACCCAAACACGGACTTCTGGCTAAGGTCCATGTTTGGGTTTGGGAACCTGAACTCGCAAAGTTCAGTTTGAACCCGAACTTTGCAATTCAGGTTCACTCATCTCTTGTTATAAGTAAGGAGGACAGGATGTCCCGTATGCCTGATCCAATGAAAAGGGGGCAGTCCAACTTACCACAAGCCAGCCAGGTTCTTTGGTGACCTGCTGCCGTTTAGTTTAGATTCGCTGAGTTTGGATAAATCAGTTTTAACACCTACATAGTTTTCTTACACTTTTATGAAAATCAATGATTTGATGAACAGTTTTCCTAACTTATATGTCAAAGTGAAATAAGTAAATATGAGTATCATGGACTAGATTAGTGATACTTAACTGGCGGACCGGGGTCCGAATGCGGACCTTGGCACCAGATTTCCGGACCCCTGCCCTGACAGCCCCACACTCAATATGTAGCTCCTATTTTTCCCAGTGCCCTGTAGGATGTTTGGGTTGGTGGCAAACAGCCTTTCTTAGTTTTGCCTGGGGAATCTATAGGCCCTCCCCAGTGTGTTGATTTCTAACTATCCACCCCCCTCAACAAAAGCCCTCCGCCTGGACCTTCACCTCTAACTGGATGCCTTTAAATGGACCTTTACAAGAAGTGGTTGAGTACCCCTGGACTAGATCATGCATTAGCTAGTCATTAGCTTTTGATTAGCTGTCAACCCCCAACCTAGACGTGCATGCCTTCACTACAATTGAACCACCACCTCCGCCTCAGGAGGCGCCATATGCCATCCCAGCACATGGTTACCCAACAGGACTTTACATAACAAAGGATGACTGTTAATGCTGAACCGTAATCATAGAAATGTTCAGGGCCAGGCCAGGTATCATGTAGCCTAACATTCCAGGTTGCTTCCAGAATTGGAACGTTCAAATCCAAGTAGCACGTGCTGTGATCATTTATTATCAATTTGACTGTTCCTTTGATCAGATGGGTACAAATATGTTCTACAAGACAAACCTATATCATCCAATTGTACAAATGATCAAATAAGAGAGACAAGGAAAATTATATGAGGGAAACACGGATCTCTATTCAGGCTATAGTCAAAAATGCCTAAAGCCTCTCTCAGGTCAGTTACATAAGCTGCCCATCTCCAATATCTGCCTAGCTCTGCTGGTTTTATTATTCTGGTGGTTCGTACCAAAGAATTAGGCACCTTGTTCTCCCAGGTGGATAACTCAAGGTGCTCTCACAGCCTATTCCATCTCTACCATCAGGAGGTCCAGTACCGGAAAAACTCCCTGACTAGGACCTTGGGTAATCAGTTGTGTTTTCTTTTATAACACAGAATTGCAAAAAAATAGAAAAGTAAAAAAATAACAGCTTAGCCAATTAATTACATCATTTTGGCACACAGTAAAAAAAATGTAAAAAATTGAAAGTGGAATTACCCTTTAAGATGCACTGGACTGGCTGGCCAAGAGGTAAAGAGAGTATAGTATATAGACTGTATTGCTTATAGATGCTATAGTTGTTTTTTATTTTATTCTCTGCAGATGACAATCATTTTTTTTACCATAAGAACTGTACTTAAAACCACATTTAAGAAAGCGAATCTGGTGAGAGCCTCTTATAGCGCCATGTAGCGTCACATGTATTATTACAGGAGGCTCAGCATATAACGCCGGCGCTCTAGGTTCAAGAGCGCCAGGTATTACCTTTCGCTCAGTGTGTGTTTAAATTGTGTTTGGCAATTACATTTTTTTGCTCCAATCATTGTGTGACCTCTCCTGGCTGAAAACAAACACTTTTATAAATGTTTTGTAATTTTTATATTTTTATGCAGAATTATAATTACAGGTCTGGCACTAAAGTGTTAATGTCACAGTGTTATAACAATGTCATTCCGTGTGTTTTCGCTTTGTTACTGGTAGATATGTGTTCAAAAACAGACTTTAATCACACAGCGCCTTGCGCTCTATGCTACAGTGCCCAGATTTAGAGCGCCGACACTGTGTGTGTGTCCTTCTTTGTTAAATATGGTGTGGCGGACGCACTGAGCTGGCACTACCCGACGATCGCAGCAGCGTTATACTGCTGTTAGAGCCCCCAACACACATCACATTCATCAATGTAGTCTAGGTTACTAGAGCGACCACAACGTTAGATTACAGGGCCGATACCCGCTTACAGCGTCTACTAGTGGTCTCTCTAAGCGCCGCTATACAGACGCTCATCTGGCAATACCTGGCGTTAGTAATGAACTAAGACAAATTTGATTGGCCCCCAGAGCCAACTAGCCTGGGCACCAGTCACAGGGGCTAGTAACCTAGGACTCAGGGGCTGCTCAGCTCTTATGCCCTTCAGCAAAAAAAAAAGTTACTGTAGGTTTTAACTAATGTGCCTTGGCTATTTATATGTTCTAATGTCAAATATGAATTGGACATTTTGACATGATGAGATGCATCTGTTTATCAGCAGTTGTAAAGAGAAAGTTACATCTGCTGTGATTAAATGTTAGAAAGAACCCTAGAAAGCTTTTCAATTACTTGCACACATTTACAGGCTGTAGGTGTTATGATGTATGTATTCTTCATTAGCAGGAAAATAAGGGCAGATTACCTTCAAATATCCGATCCAATCGCTGCCGCTTCGCTTTGTGTTTGTCCATGAGAGACATGAGAAGGGTGCTGATGGTGGCCTTGCAGTTTTCCTGCAGTGTTGCTCAGACGATCAGCAAAGTAATCCGATAATCCTTTCAGAGTATTACCTGTAAAAAGAAAACCTCTGTGAGGGTTCCGATGAGATTGCAAAACATTGTTTATCATGGAAGATCTAACTAGATCGTATTAGGATAAAGTGTCCAGATGTCTCACTTTCGGTGGGACGTTCTGTCTGTCTGAAAACTCTGGGGACACCTAAATGTCCCAACATTATGGGCAAGACTGTCCCACCAGATGCAGGATGCCTGGTCAGTCAACAACTGCTCTGACTCTTTTGCTAGATGGCAGTGGTGAAATGCCTGTAATATTTGTTCATCAAAATCCTGTAAATAAGCCACGCCCCTAAGCCACACCCCCACCACACACATCACCCAGAAACTGCCCCAAAAACTGCATAGTACACCTTTTGTACCTGGTATATATATATATATATATATATATATATATATATATATATATATATATATCCAGGGCCGGCGTCAGCACTGGCATACTGGGGCAGGTGCCAGGGCCCTTGCATCTTGGGAGGGCCCGCCTTATTTTATACACAGCAGGATGATTTCTCCATCTTAGCATCCCCACAGCTCCTCTGGTGGTGTGAATTTTTGGAAGATACAGTGCATGGAGATGGCTTTGGGCAACTCCCAGATGTAAAATATGTATCTTCCTTTGTTTTCCCTTCTTACCTTCTATTTTTGTATTATGTAGTTTCTTCTCTTTCTCCTCATTCATTATTGTTCCTTCTATTCCTCTAGTTAATCTTTTATTATTCCATCCTATCATCTTTCCTATCTTTCATTCTATCTATAACAAATTGCACAGGGCAAAGGGCTAGGATAGCCAGGGTGAAATGGGCACCACAAAAAGGGCCCACATAGACCTGGAGCCAGGCCTGTAAATACCCCACCTCAAATCCTTTAAAGCAAAACAATTATGAATAAGATATGTATGTATATATAAAAAATCACATTTTATTGAAAAACGTGACACCTATTGCATGCAGTACTGACCCGAATACAGTAGGCATACTACAACCCAAAAGAAACAGCACTATAAAGAACCCATTAAATAACCCAAATCAATCCAACCCCTTCTGCTACTATTAATGTAAGCATTTGGTTGGAAACATAACTGTCATGGCTTCCCCACATGCTGGTTAATCACCTTCTCTGCTTGCTCTGTCCGTCAGTATGGCTGCGCATCCCTGGCATATCTTTAGGCGTGCTATCTCCTTTTATGGCCATGCTTTGCAGGTCAGTTTACCGACAGGTATTGCTGGGGCTAAGGTGGTGGGCTGACTCTGGCCTCCTGTCCTGATTGGACGATGGCCACACAAAACCAGGTCTCTCAGCAGTAGCAGGTGCCTATCGGTGGTGTTAGCAGTAGCAGGTATCTATCGATGGTGGTAGCAGTAGCAGGTATCTATCGATGGTGGTAGCAGTAGCAGGTATCTATCGATGGTGGTAGCAGTAGCAGGTATCTATCGGTGGTGGTAGCTGTAGCAGGTATCTATCAGTGGTGTTAGCAGTAGCAGGTATCTATCGATGGTGGTAGCAGTAGCAGGTATCTATCGATGGTGGTAGCAGTAGCAGGTATCTATCGGTGGTGGTAGCTGTAGCAGGTATCTATCAGTGGTGTTAGCAGTAGCAGGTATCTATCGATGGTGGTAGCAGTAGCAGGTATCTATCGATGGTGGTAGCAGTAGCAGGTATCTATCGATGGTGGTAGCAGTAGCAGGTATCTATCGATGGTGGTAGCAGTAGCAGGTATCTATCGGTGGTGGTAGCTGTAGCAGGTATCTATCAGTGGTGTTAGCAGTAGCAGGTATCTATCGATGGTGGTAGCAGTAGCAGGTATCTATCGGTGGTGGTAGCTGTAGCAGGTATCTATCAGTGGTGTTAGCAGTAGCAGGTATCTATCGATGGTGGTAGCAGTAGCAGGTATCTATCGGTGGTGGTAGCTGTAGCAGGTATCTATCAGTGGTGTTAGCAGTAGCAGGTATCTATCGATGGTGGTAGCAGTAGCAGGTATCTATCGATGGTGGTAGCAGTAGCAGGTATCTATCGATGGTGGTAGCAGTAGCAGGTATCTATCAGTGGTGTTAGCAGCAGCAGGTACCTATCAGTGTTAGTAGCAGGTGCCTATCCATGGTGTTAGCAGTAGCAGGTATCTATCGGTGGTGTTAGCAGTAGCAGGTATCTATCGATGGTGGTAGCAGTAGCAGGTATCTATCAGTGGTGTTAGCAGCAGCAGGTACCTATCAGTGTTAGTAGCAGGTGCCTATCCATGGTGTTAGCAGTAGCAGGTATCTATCGGTGGTGTTAGCAGTAGCAGGTATCTATCGGTGGTGGTAGCAGTAGCAGGTATCTATCAGTGGTGTTAGCAGCAGCAGGTACCTATCAGTGTTAGTAGCAGGTGCCTATCCATGGTGTTAGCAGTAGCAGGTATCTATCGGTGGTGTTAGCAGTAGCAGGTATCTATCGATGGTGGTAGCAGTAGCAGGTATCTATCAGTGGTGTTAGCAGCAGCAGGTACCTATCAGTGTTAGTAGCAGGTGCCTATCCATGGTGGTAGCAGTAGCAGGTATCTATCGGTGGTGTTAGCAGTAGCAGGTATCTATCGGTGGTGGTAGCAGTAGCAGGTATCTATTGATGGTGTTAGCAGTAGCAGGTATCTATCGATGGTGGTAGCAGTAGCAGGTATCTATCGATGGTGGTAGCAGTAGCAGGTATCTATCGATGGTGGTAGCAGTAGCAGGTATCTATCGATGGTGGTAGCAGTAGCAGGTATCTATCAGTGGTGTTAGCAGCAGCAGGTACCTATCAGTGTTAGTAGCAGGTGCCTATCCATGGTGTTAGCAGTAGCAGGTATCTATCGGTGGTGTTAGCAGTAGCAGGTATCTATCGATGGTGGTAGCAGTAGCAGGTATCTATCAGTGGTGTTAGCAGCAGCAGGTACCTATCAGTGTTAGTAGCAGGTGCCTATCCATGGTGGTAGCAGTAGCAGGTATCTATCGGTGGTGTTAGCAGTAGCAGGTATCTATCGGTGGTGGTGGTAGCAGTAGCAGGTATCTATTGATGGTGTTAGCAGTAGCAGGTATCTATCGATGGTGGTAGCAGTAGCAGGTATCTATCGATGGTGGTAGCAGTAGCAGGTATCTATTGATGGTGGTAGCAGTAGCAGGTATCTATCGATGGTGGTAGCAGTAGCAGGTATCTATCGATGGTGGTAGCAGTAGCAGGTATCTATCAGTGGTGTTAGTGTTAGGCTGCAGCCTTGCTGCTTTTTGCATACTTTGAATACTTTTAATATTGATTTAAAGAGACGCTTCGCAATATTGCCTCCGGCGTTCCATTACCAAGTCATTTGTTCTGCCTATGTAAACAGAACATGATGGTGAGATGTATTGTGGAGAAACTGTTATATCTTGCTCTAATTGCAGTCAGGAGGCAGCATTTCTTCAGACGCGTACGTGCGGGTGCTCCACTGCTGGTAGGGAGCCGAGATAGGGACTCGTCTGTACTGATGAACAAATAACATGACTGTACTAGAGCTCCATATTATCTCCCGCTTTTCTTTCCAACCCCCTTCAATAAAAACTCTGCACAACGTATATATCTTTGGAATGATACATTTATTAATCGGCCACAGCTGAACAAATAAAATACAAGACAACACAAATCTCCAGCCCCTCAATCGAGTCTGAGTGGTAATCATCTAAACTAAGCCAGCGTGATTGACGAGGAGAAAAATCCTATATGCACCTAAATAAGCGGAAGCCAATCATCTCTGTTAGGCTCGGAGCTCACCAGGGCTAACCGCCAGGGTGCAAATGGCAACAGCCTGGCTACCCCAAAATTGTAGCCATCCACGCCCCTACGCTGGCCATCCTGGCTCATTTTTTGGTTCGAAAAAACAGCCGCGTTTCTACACCTCAGTACTCCTCTAACCTGCCCACTCAGACCCGAACAGGGGCGAGACCGCCATCGGCTGTGACAAAATCAAATCCGAACAGTAAATATCAATGCATAAACAGTAACATAAAACCCTCCCCCCAAACATTTAATATAATACATACAATCATTGCCACATGCAATTTGTGTATCCACATTATAAATAAATATATTTTGTATAAAAACAGCATAACCACAAGAACTACTTTAACAAACATAGGCCCTTATTTAACAAGGCATAGCGCCAGGTAGCGAATGGTGAGCGAACGGTAATGACGGTCACCGCCACGAGAACGCCGGCTCCCCTCCGCAATCACACATTTATCAAGCCGATCCTGCTTAGCGACTGACAGAGCGCCAGATAGCGAATCATTCATCATTATTCCAGCCTCACCCCACAGCGCCAGCGAGCGACCTTGAACAGCGACAGGTATGACCTCTCGCTACCTGGCGCTCTCCAATGCATTTCAATGGAGCAATCTTTAAATATTCTTAATTAATTGCTATTAATGTTTTTTTTTTTAAATGTCAAAAATTCTGTGACCACTTCTGCAATGTTATATCTTTTTTTTAAGGTCAAAAAAAAAAAAAAAAATTTGTGCAGAATTGATATTACAGGTCTGATATTAATGTATTCATATTACAAAATGTTTTTAAAAACTTGTTTATTATTTTTTTCCAAAAATATGGTTGTTTGGGGGTTAAAAAACTACTTTTAACACATCGCCGCCAGCGCTCTGGGGTTTAAACAAGCATTTCACAGCGCGAGAATTTTTGGAGCGTGATTTGTTAATGAATATGGTGGGAGCCATTCGCTATGGCCATTCGTTGTCATGCGCTCCCATACAGCGCGGAACCTGTCAAATAGCGACTCCTAACCCCGTATTCAACATTACCGCACACCGACTGAGTCGCTGTCAACAACCGAACAACGGTAAAGCACAGCGAATACTAGCGGGCGCTGTGAAAATCACGCTACTGCCGCTCATCTGTCGCTACCTGGCGCTATTAATGAATCGGCCTCTAAATATCAATGCATAAACAGTAACATAAAACCCTCCCCCCAAACATTTAATATAATACATACAATCATTGCCACATGCAATTTGTGTATCCACATTATAAATAAATATATTTTTGTATAAAAACAGCTTAACTACAAGAACTACTTTAACAAACATAGTTCCTCAAAACAAAATTAAGATATATACATAAATATAATTTTATTCATTTATTCTTTTTGTTTTTTTTTGTTTTTTTATTATTATTATTTGTTAAATATATATATATATATATATATATATATATATAAATATAAACACCTCCCACAGTCCCATACACACACCCTGCCATTAAAACCGAAAAACAAAATCACAAAATGAACACAAAATAGAGGTGAGCGGGTGGGACTGCTCCTGTCCAGCTCCGGGAGGCCGAGGGGTCAAAGAGGGAGAGGGGGAGGAACACCCTAGCCTTATATAGTGCCTCCCCCTCGTCCCTCTCCCCAGCCCCCCTTGGTCAAACTGGTCCAGCTCCCGATAGGAGCTCAGGCCAGTCATGTGGCACCTTCCTAAGGGGGCGGTGCCTTCTAGACAAGCAAACAAGACAGGAAGTTACTGGTGCATTTGACTTTTCCGAATTGGGATGCCCCGCTGTGTGAAACCCCCTGGATTATCCCATAAGAACTCCCCTTTCCTGGCTCTAGTGGGCTCTCATCCAATGAAAGCCACCTGCTGTGACTATGGGGTTTATTCATCAAGGGATAGCGCCAGGTAGTGCCTCATAGTGGCAAGCAGCTTGGTGGGCGCTGTACACAAAACCACATTTATGAAAGCGAATCTGGTGAGCGACTCTAACAGCGCCATGTAGCGTCATATGTATAATTACAGGTGGCGCAGCATATAGTGCCAGTGCTCTAGTTTCCAGAGCGCCAGGTACTACCTGTCGCTCTCCCATACATTTCAGTGGACGTTCCTTTTTTCTTCTGTTTAAACAGGTTTTTTTTTTTTTTTTATTTTTTTTTTTTTCTCTCAAATAATTGTGTGACTTCTCCTGGCCTAGAAAAAGTCATTTTTGAAAATGTTTTTGATTTTTTTTTAATGCAGAATTGTATACTAAAGTATTACTGTCACAGTGTTAAAACAATGTCATTCCATGTGTTTTCACTTTGTTACTGGTGGATATGTGTTTAAAAACAGACTTTAATCACACAGCATCTGGCGCTCTTTGCTACAGCAACCAGATTTAGAGCGCCGACATTGTGTGTGTGTATGGTGTGGAGCGCTGAGCTGGTGCTACCTTTCACTTCCTGTAGCGCTGTACTGGTGTTAGAGCGCCCAACATACATCACATTCATCAATGCCAGGTTACTACAACGACTGAGGCGCTATGTTACAGAGCCCATACCGGCTTACAGTGTCTACTAGCGGTCGTTCTAAGCGCCGATATACAGACGCTCATCTGCCGATACCTGCCGTTAGTAGTGAATCAGCCTCCACGTCATTCAGCAGGCAGCTCTCATTGACTTAAATGACGCGCGCTCCTGCCCCAGCTTATGTAAATGGCTGGGATGGGAGTGTGCGAAAAAAAAGCATGTAGGGAGGCACTCTCAACTCATAAATTGATCAAAGGGAGCCACGCGTTCCGTGGGTACATCACCCACTTCATCAGGCTGATGAAGGGGGTGATGTACCCACGGAACGCGTGGTTCCTGGTGTGGTAGGCGGTGGGGAGACTTCACACATGTTATTTTCATGACACCTTGGCTTTATTTCTGGTAATGTTTTTTGTGATAGATTTGTGATATTATTTTTTGATTGGTATTGTGATATATATCAGTGGTTCCCCTTTGGGATGCCTAAATAATATATACAGGTGATTATATTTTCATTGGTGAATAGAGTAGATTGATATGTTTATGAGTTGTTATGGTTGGGAATATTAATCCTAAAATTGATTGTTTGACTAGTAGCACTTGCACTTTATAAATGTATAGATTGTGTAGTGATCCGGATCATGGGCAGGATTTGCACATGTTTAGTTGCACTGTTGGAACACTTTGTTGAATGATTTAGCACATATATATTTAGGTATAGGAATTAGGCATTTGATATCAATTAGTGTGGTGAGACTCTCCCCATCACCTACACACCTTCATGTTGGTTTGTCCTGTGTGTTATTGTCCCATTTATGTGTTTTTTAAGGGATTTTAATATGTTGAGTGTATTGTATGTAGTGATTATAAATATGTAATTAATAAAAATGTATTTTTTTAACAATTTATGAGTTGAGAGCCTCCCTACATGCTCTTTTTGTTCCTGGTTTGAGCTCTTTTGCAGCTCTGGGAGTGGCACCTTCTACAGATTGAATAGGGTATAGTGCAAGTCCCCAATTTTTTCCTTCGGGATGGAAGTGTGCGCACCACACCAGGGATGCAGGGGATGCGGCAGCACGCGCTTTCCATTGTAAACAATGACAGCCATCTGCCAACTGACTGCGCCTGCGCATGTGCCGATGGAGTGCGGGAAGGTAATTTTTTTTCGGGCATCTTGGGGGGGGGGGGGGTTTACACAGCAGGGCATCTTTTAGATTTCAGGCTGAACATTGGTGGGTTTTGTTCCACTTTAAAGCATCCATTGCCCCCCATTTCATCCCTCCGAATTACAGCTGCTGTTCTTAAATGCGGACCTACAACTAAGGCACTATCTTTCTATTATGATTTATTAGGTAAACCTTTTTTTTTACCATTTAGGCACAAAATGTATTAAAAAGTGTGAACCAGATCTGCAGGTAATTACACCCAAAGAAGGGAAAGATAAAATATTCTGATCCATTATACAGATCAAAGCTCCATCCTTTAAAGTGGACCAACAGCGGCCCTGGAGTCTATAAGACTTCAATGCCATCTGATTCCCTCCCACCGGGACATCCAGGTCTGGGATGCCCCATGTGTAAAAACCTTCAGGTCGGCCAGTAAACGCACCTTGTCTCCAATCCAATGGCACATATGCCAGAAGCGGCCGCCATCTCCTTAACCTTTAGCAGGATGTGCACCCGCACTAGGCATTTTCCTTTAAAATAGTAGTCCAGCTGATTAACTGATTGGTGGTTGTCTGGCACCCGCCTACTTTCTGGAACATCAGATCGAGTCCCTAGTGCCCCCCTTGTGCGGGTGCGTGCTGCTCGGGAACTCCTGCTTTGCCATTCTGGGTGGGGGGTAGTGTAGTCACCCGGCTGGTCCAGCAGAAAACAGTTCCCTGCATTGAGCTGCCAGCGGCTGTGCTTGGTGGCTTATGTGCAGTGACAGCTCTGCACCCATCACTGTAGTGTTGCTGGCGGCGGCTTTGCTGCTCTAGACTCTCCGTCCTGACCTGTGGTGGCTTATGTGCAGTGAGCGGCCGCTGATTGACAGCTCTGCACGCACCCATCACTGTAGCGTTGCTGACGATGGCTTTGCTGCTGTGGTCCTGACCTGTGTTGGTTTTGCTGCAGGTTTGCAAAAACAAAAAGGCTTGCCCAGGTGCAGGGGCCACCACTGCCGCCAATAGCTTTGTTGACCAAACACTGAAAAGCTTCCTGGACCAGACCATAACCCAAAAGTTGGTGGAGACCCCTTTGCAGGCCAAGTGGTGGAAGCCCGGGGCGCACAACCTTTGTGCCCCCTGTCATGTCCCACGACAGTGTTTTACATTTTCCTCGGTAACTGCTTAATATAATGTTTATTTACATAGGCTGAGCAGTCTTTAATCTCCTTTGTCCCTTCCTGGCTCCCTAAGTTTTTCTGTGATGCGCGTAGCTTCCCTTCTCGCTCAGCCATTTCTAGTTTGGCATCCAAGCAGTGTACACCTGCTGCTACCTTCTGCAGCTACAGTCTTTTTACCTGCTGCTTCTGTATGGGTTACATCACAAGTTTCCTGCTGTATTGAATGTACATGTACTGTAGGAAGTTTTGCTGCAAGATTCTGTACTGGAATTAGGCTTCTGAAACGTATCCTTTATAAGCCACAAGTAAGTAATCTGTCAAGCCTTATGGAGTAAAGAAAACTCTTGCTGCTCCCAAAACCTACAAGTCTGAACTGCATTCTATGGACTTTATGTGTTATGTTAGTAAGGCAACCTGTATGTTAGTTAGACCCGAACAGTCTTAGGCTTTTGTTATTTTGTTTGCACTATGTTTTGTGCTGAAAATAAACAGTTTAACGGATGTTTGAAACTTGCTGCCTGTGTGAATACTGTCATTGCCGGCCCTACTGTGAGAGCTGTCCCCCAAACCCCTCATAATCTGCCCCTGACTATACTGGATCACAAAAAAATAATTGTGTCCAGATGAGCAAACCTACAGTCCCCAGACATAAAACAGTCAAAAGCAAAAAATGTAACTCTTGAACAATGAGGTCACACTCACTATGGAAGGGAGATGTGACGGGTGGAAACCATGGGCAACACTAAAAGTAGAAATCATTATAGCCCTGTCAGTGGAGTAGGCCCTTATAGTGTATAGGAACCATTAAATAGAGTATTTAATCCTGTTGGATGCATTTCTTAGGACCATTGCGTCATGAAACCACATGATGGTAGTGTTGCCTAAGGAATGGACCGAACAGTACATTAATGGTCTGGCGTTCCCTCTTAGGTTGGTAAATAAAGACTCGGCATTGGCAAAATTAACTGCCAAAAATTACTGAATGTACATTTTAACATGGCTCTGAATCAGCCCCAAGATGAAGTGAAATGAAGTAAATGGCACTTTTCTCTCCTAAAAAGAAGTGTGTTTCCTCACCTGGCCAAGCGCGCAGACGAGGTCCCACCAAGGCTAAACACCTAATGGGGTGTGGGTGTCTGAAAGTGACAATGTAGACTCAAACTCAGTGCGTTAAAAAAAAAGTCACTCCACTTTAAAGCGGAACAAAACCTGAGAATGGAACTTTCCCAAGTTATGTTAATTTCCCCGGGGGCATCCTGATTGGGGATGCCCCGCTGTGTAAAACCCGCCCATAAAGCCCCAAACCACTCACTACTTATGTGTTCAATGGTGCATACGCAGGTGCTTAGCCAATGAGAGCCATCTGCTGTGTTTACCTCTCTTGGCAAACAGCTCTCATTAGCTTCAATGGGAAGTACGTGCTGCCGCAACCCCCGCCCCATGCGTGCGCTTCCACCCATCTGAATGGCTGGGGTGGTAGTGCGCCCATTAAAGTCAATGAGAGCCGTTTGCAGAATGATATAGTCATAGCAGGTGGCTCTCATTGCATACCTTCCAACTGTACCTCATTTGCAGGGACTGTCCCTCCTTCGAGTCCATGTCCCCCTGTCCCCCGTTGTTCTCCTCTGTCCCTCTTTGAGGTGTAACATGCAGATCTGCAGCAATAAATTATTCATTTGCCCATTAAAAGTGTTTACATTGTTACAACCTATTTCCTATTCATCCCTCAAGGAGGGGCGTGGTTTAATTTGAAAATTTTCCCTCTTTCCCACCCTGACAAGTTGGAAAGTATGTAATTGGACAAGAGCACGCACATGCGCTACTGAACCGAGGAAAGGAAGTTTCCCACAGTGGGGCATCCCAAGGGGTAAGCCAGCAGCCGACCCTGGAATCTTATAGATTCCCAGCCAGATGCTTGTGGGTTTTTATTCCACTTTAAGTGCATTAAAAGACACCACACAGAATGTATTTATTTAAAGAAAAAAAAACAAAAGAAAAGGCTCCAACAGCCCTAAAAGTGCCCAGCCTGCCATAGTCCAAGAAGACCCTGCACTCCACCCCCATGTTGATACCCCCGGCTTATGTGTTCAAATCCAAGATGTGCATACCTACCAACTTTTTAGAGTGGGAAAGAGGGACATTTGTTAAATTAGGTCACACCCCCTCATTAAGGTATGCATAGGAGATAGGGTATAACAGTTGCAACAATATAAACACTTTAAAGTGGACCAAAACCCATTGCGATCGGGCCGGGAATCTTAGATCAATCCACCCCCCCCCCCCCCCCGGGCGCATCCAAAATCGGAATGCCCCGCTGTGTGAAAGCCCCCCAGGTCGCCCCATACACTTACCTTATTCCTTGGTCCAATGGCGCATGTGCGGGCCGCGGCCGCATCCCTGGCATTTGTGAATGGCCGTCGCGGGCACTCTCCCTGTTAGAGGGTAGCGTGGAATGCGGCACTCAGTACTCTCGGAGCCGCTGACCTTAGACGATGTGACATCAGCGGCTTGGATCGCGCTGATTGGACGAGCGGCCACACATGCGCCATAGGACTGGGAAGAGAAGAGTTTGCCTCGGAGATCTGGGGGATTTCACCCAGAGGGACATCCCGATCGGGGTGCACCAGAGGAAAGGACAAAAACTTTGGTCCACTTTAAACTGGCAAATTAATCATTTATTGATGCAGATCCGCATGTTACCCCTTATTAAGGGACAAATGAGAACAATGAGGGACAGGGGGACATGGACTCAGAAGAGGGACTGTCCCTCCAAATGAGGGACACTTGAGAGGTATGGATTATGTGTAATGTGTAATAAATATGGGGGAACCCACGTGTCCCTCCTAGACCCTGCAAACCCAAAAACACCACTATGAACAATAATCAACTATATAAAAAAGTAATAAAATTTATTTAAGGCATATATCTACATGTATATACAGACAATACTACAGGACAGATCTAAAATCATTTAAAACACATGTACTGACAACACTAACAACGAGGAGGGGGAAGACAAAAGAAGGGGGGGGGGCAACCAACGTCACCGCTGCTCTAAACTACTATACATAAAAAATTGCATACAAGGCCTGCCCAAGGTCCAAACATGAGTCCCCTTAAGACAAATATAATGAAAAAATGCTAAACAAAAGGTTTTTATATATATATATATATATATATATATATATATATATATAATATATATATCCCTGTGCAAATATAATTAAAATTAAAAAAGTGCTGTCACTATATAAATATAATTATAATACAATACTGGTTGTGCTAAACATTTATTATTTACAATTAAATAAAGTGATACAATATAAACCCACAAACCCTAAATACATCCATAAACCATATAAATTCCAGAACACCCACCAAACCTAAACCAAATCCTTGCTGCAAATAAGGTGAGGACCCACCAGGTGAGAAAAACAGACCATAAGTCATGAAACAAAGTATGAAAAGGCACTCACATCACAGGAGCAGACTCGCGTGAACGGACCCCCCCAGACTACCCACACTCCTCACCACCAACGCGTTTCATGACGTCACCACGTCACTTTCTCAAGGTGTGTCACCATTTATATTTCAATGCTCAGCAGATTACTTTGCTACCCTGTTTCCCCGAAAATAAGACACTGTCTTAGATTAATTTTTCCCCGGAAATATGGCACAGTGTGCGTCTCCTCCACCTCCCTGGAGCTTCCCCCCTTACGTGCCCCGTCATTACGCCCCCTAGTGCTTACAATACAATTTTCGGGGGATGACTTATATAACGATATCCTCCGAAAGCAGGCACTAGGCCTTATTTTCGGAGGATGTCTTATTTTCGGGGAAACAGGGTAAGTCATTAGCAGAGATTGCTGCTAGTAAAACCACTTTCTGTGAAGCCGATAAGCAGGTGCCCTGGAGAAAGGCCTCTGACACAGGCAATTTGTTTTTGTGGCATCTTTCTTTAAACCGGACCAACAGCCTGGCACAGTAGCAAAAGAAAGGTAGCGGCCATTTTGGAGCTTCCTCTCCTAACTGACATAACTGAAATGCACAGTAACAGGAAGTCCAGCAGCACTTCCTGTTTGCAGGTGGCCTGCAAGCCCATGAGAGGCCATCTTTTTTTTAAATTTATCCCAGTAAGCGTAAGGTATATGAATTTTATGTGCAACGATCTAAATTGCCCTGGGGAGGGATGTATATGTGCATTGTTTGTTGTGTTCTGCTTTAACTCATTTTTGAAAGCTGGGTTTCCTTGAAAGGTATTGTCATATTTAGTTTTTTATCTCTAATTGACTCCATTACCTGGTGGTGAAACAATTGGGCGCTCCTGTGAGGTCCCGGCGTTGTTGTGTGCTTCTGGTGCGGGCCTTATCCTCCTGACAACAATGAAGCCTGACAGGAAGCACAGAGGTAGCGCACAGCTAAACCTGTTCACATTTCTTGGTCCATCTGTTCCGCTGTGTTCCAGAGCAAATGTCACACAGCTGGAGGAGGCCGTTATGGAGGCCATGTCATTACAGCCGCTTCAATCTTTCCATATTATCAAGCTAAGTAAATATGTAGCTTGCCAATGCCGATCTTATTTCTATTACTTCACTGGCTGTCATGTTGTCTGGTTTATAGGTTTTATTGTCCTTGTAGTGATCTTTTTTTGTAATACATTCGCCTAACTAAAGGTTTTATTTAATTCTTTAAATTCTTTCCCTCCGGGTGCCTCACTGTGGGAAAACCCCCAGATCGCACCAGATTTCACCTCTTCCCAGTCCTACGGCGCATGCGCAGCCGCTCGTCCAATCAGCGCACATCTAAGATGGCGTCTAAGGCCTGCGGCTCTGAGCATGCTGGCCGCCGCATCCCCTGCTTCCCTCTAACAGGGAGCATGCCCACGCCGGCCATTCACAAATGGCTAAACAGGGGACGCACCCTGCTAGAGGCATAGCGGGGCTGTGGCTCGCGCATGAGCCTTTGGAAGTGGGGCGACCTGAGGGGTTTCACATAGCGGGGCATCCCGATTTTGGATGCCCCAGGGGGAGGGAATCAATCGGCCCGGGAATCTATAAGATCGCTGTGGGTTTTGGTCCACTTTAAGGAATGGCCACAGGGAGACCTGACAATTCCCAGGGGGGATGCACTGATATGAGGCCAGTTGGGCAGCTGCTTTTTAACACCCACATTCAGACCCTGCCCCCTTAGTCTCCCTGTCAGCCCCACTGTACCCACAAGCCAAGGAACACCAGCCCTCAAAGCTATAGCCCTGTCATCATAGTGGAGGGCCTCAGCAGGGATGTCTGGGGCTAGTAAAATCCAGGGCTGAATTTAGGCCCCCGTCCACCATTGATAGCAGGGATGGCCTTAGGATGAAAGGTGCCGGTGTTGGACTATAGAATAGCATCCCCCCCAACACATATCTGCATGTCGGTCCACAGGGGCAGGCTTATCATTTCTGGGGTCCTATGCAAAATTGTCTGGGGGCCCTAATCAAAGATACATTTTATATAGCTAAATACAGTATTAACACACCTTGTCGGGATGTAGCCATGGTCTGCTCATGCACTGTGGTATAGCGCCAGCTATAGGAGGGTTTTACACAGAGGGGCATCCTGGTATTGCCTATCCATGGCATAGGAGGGAATTGTCTGTGAATTGCCCATATGCATACCTTCCAACTTTTCAGGATGGGAAAGAGGGACAATTGTTAAATTAAGCCACACCCCCTCATTGATTGGTGCATAGGAGATAAATGAATCATTTATTGCTGCAGATCTGCATGTTACACCTCAGAGAGGTACAAATAAGAACGACGAGGGACATGGGGGAATGAACTCGAGGGACAGTCCAAATTAAGGACGGTTGGGAGTAGAGATGAGCGAACCGGTTTGGACGAACCGGAATTCGCTCCGAATTTCAGGAAATATTCGATTCGGCACGAACCCGAATATTTTGTGGTTCGTGCCGATCGAATTTTTCCTGAAATAAAAAAAAAAAATGCCCGCTCCCACCATGCCGGCATTTTTGATGGGGAACTTCGTAAAAGTTCGATTCGGCCGAACCCGAATTTCTTTGTGAAAATCGGCGAATCGGCCGAATCGAACTTTTCAAAAGTTCGCTCATCTCTAGTTGGGAGGTATGCATATGGCCGTCCGAATTCCACCCCCTGTGGCATCCCAAACTAGAAATTCCCCACTGTGTGAAACCCCATTTAATAGCTGCACCCACTCACCTAACCTCGTTCCAATGACGCATGCGCAGGACGCGGCCTTGCTATACCTTTAGCTAGACGCATACCTGGGGATGCAACCAATGGCTGCTCTGCACCATTCAGCTTGCTAGCTGCTGTGATGTCATGTAAGTGTACAGCGGCTTCCTATCTGCTGGCACCCCTCACTTGTCACAGGCCACCGCCAAGGCAAGCTAGATTGTTGTCCTATTGTCTCTGGCTACAAAACTTCAATCTGTAGTTCTTAAATTCTCTTAAAAGTATTAGAGCATTGGAGATTCATAGAAAAAATGAATGAAAAAGTGGGTGTGGCAACAGCGATGTGATGTAAGCACACTGTGAGAGGAGGGCGGGGTTTCAGAGCTGCAGAGAGAGGCAGCCAATCAGGACGTCTGGTGGGGGAGTGGGGGGTGTTTCCGTTCTTGGTCCACTGAAGGTCTGATTGAAGGACCAGCAGGGTGGGGATTGAAAGCTGAACAAGGAAGTGATTTCCCCACTAAGGAGACAAAGGAGAAAAAAGCACAGCACTAAAGCCACTGAATGGTAAGCTTTTTTTTTTTTCACCCGACTAGTCATGTACCACCTGAAAGTCTCTACTATCAAGCAGTTGGACCTGCTCCAATTCACATAAAAGGCAAAACAATTGGCTAAGGACATGGATAATATTATTATATATGTAAATAAGATCCAACCGAGCTCAAGGTTAATCTCCTTCTTGTCTTAATTAAAATACTACAATGAAAGTGTCAGAGATTGTATATAAACATAGTCGCAAGCCAGTATGTAGAGAGACCCGTGTTAGGCTTAATATAGGGGGGCTAAAGAGACCAAAAAACCCTCTACATAGGTAAAGGAAAACGGAAAGTATTTGCACAGTACCCAGTCCAAGGACAGATAGCATTACCCATCTACCCTTGCAGTAGGCAGAACTATGCAAATCATCTCTTTACGTCTCTGTGCCATCCAAGGCCCTTAGAACCGCTAAGGGTGCAATGCCAAGGATTAGCTTTACATTTTATACAGCCAGACACAGCCAACTAGTGGACACGTGTTTCGAGCTTTAGGCTCTCATCAGCACAAGGGCAGATGCCTCTTGCTGTATGGGGGGGGTGAGACTTGGTGAGTACCAAAACATAGTCACAAGCCAGTATGTGGAGAGACCCATGTTAGGCTTAATATAGGAGGGCTAAAGAGACCAAAAAACCCTCTACTTAGGTAAAGGAAAAGAGGAGCTTTCCTAGAACGGAAAGTATTTGCACAGTACCCAGTCCAATGACAGATAGCATTACCCATCTACCCTTGCAGTAGGTAGATATAGGTAGAGATTATAGGTAGAGATTGTATATAAAATGCCATGAATTCTGAGCATGTAATAGAATTGGCAACAAACAAAAAAAAAGATGCTGATATGCATGAGCACTAAAAATACAACAGATAATATCTACATGTCAAGTCTTTGGAAACATGCCCAGCCTAGACAATAAGCATTATAGCGTTGTGTACATAACCTAATGGTAGAAATATGCCTGTGGGTCACATTTAACGTATTTAAACATTTTAGAAAGCTTGCTTAGTGACATAACTGAGATATCTTCATTAACACTTTTCTTTAATATTCATCCTTATGAGCTTTTACCCAAATTTTTTTATCTGCAAATAAGTTGCGGGCAGTTATGGCATAGAGGTAGAGAAGCAGGCTTGTGGCCGGAAGGTGGCGGGTTTAATTCCTGGCATGACTGAAGTGCGCTTAACCTCCTTAGCGGTGATCCCGAGCGTGACTCGGGGTTAATTTGTGCTGTAAGTAGCGTTAACCCCGAGTCACGCTCGGGATCGAGGAGCAGGGCGGCGCAGTCTCCTTACCTTCTCCCTGCGATCCAGCGATGTCCCCGCTGCGATCGCAGGTGAGAGCTGCGGCTGCGGCGTCCGTCGCACTTCCGGGTTCCGTCTCTGTGAGCCGCAGAGGCTCATGGGGGCGGAGCCGTACGTCAGAGACAAATGTAATGGTAACGCTTTCGTTACCATTACATTTGCCTCTATCATAACGCCAGGGGGGTTAAGCAAGGTACCTAACCCCCCAATTACTCCCTGGGCGCTGAGTTTAGGGCAGCCCACCGCTCCGGGCACATGTGCACTTTACTGCCCCCTAATGTGTTATTCACCTGTGTGTAGTCACTGATATGGTGTTTATTCACTGGTGTGTCAACTGTGTGTAGTCGCTAATGGGGAGGCCGATTCATTAATAGTGTCAGGTAGCGAGAGGTCATACCTGTCGCTGTTCAAGGTCGCTCGCTGGCGCTGTGGGGTGAGGCTGGAATAATGATGAATGATTCGCTATCTGGCGCTCTGTCAGTCGCTAAGCAGGATCGGCTTGATAAATGTGTGATTGCGGAGGGGAGCCAGCGGTCTCGTGGCGGTGACCGTCATTACCGTTCGCTCACCATTCGCTACCTGGCGCTATCCCTTGTTAAATAAGGGCCATAGTTTTTATCCACTGGCGTGTTCATGGAAATTTGTTGTTCACAAGTGCACGGATGGGAAAATGCGGAGGAAAAATGTAATGTGTGCATTAGCACACAATGGCCGCTATTGCACTATTACTATTATTACGTCTCATCCCCAAAATGAACATGTTTTCGGCAGAAGATTTCTAAAGATGTTCAGCTTTAAGTGGACCTCAGAACACAATATTTTAATCCGAATCAGAATGGAGTTTGTGATGATTGTGTAAGAGGCTGATTCATCATTAGCGGCAGGTAGCGACAGATGAGCGTCTGTAGCAGGCATTTTCAGAGCGCCCGCTAGAAGGCGCAGTGCTCGGCCGTGAGTCGCTACTTTATAGCGACTCAGTCGCTGTTCAGTAATGTTGAATACATTGTGAGGAGTCGCTATTTGACCAGTACAGCGCTGTATGGGAGCGCATGGTAGCGACTGCTCATAGCGACCGACTCACACCATATTCAGCAAAAAAACAGCCTCCCAAATCTCTGGCGCTGAAAAATATTTGTTTGAAGCCCAGAGCGCAGGAGGCGGTGTGTTTAAAGTGTGTTTTCAAGCATCTATCAACTAGTAACAAAGCGAAAACATATGGAATTACATTGTAACAACATTGTAACATGAACACTTTAATGACAGACCTGTAATGTCATTTCTGAGGAAATATTTAAAAAAATTAAAAAATTATGAAAAAACTGCTATTTCAATGCCAGAAGAGGTCACAGAATTATTTGTGATTTAAAAAAAAAAAAAAAAACGTTTAAAGAGAAGAAAAGGATCGTCCATTGAAATGTATGGGAGAGCGTCAGGTAGCGAGAGGTCATACCTGGCGCTGTGCAAGGCTGAACGCTGGCGCTGTTCGCTAAGGCTGTGAAAATGATGAATCAGACGCTACATGGCGCTATCCCAGTCGCTAAACAGATTCTGCTTGGTAAAAGTGGAATTGCGTGCCGTGTCCGGCGTTCACCAGTCGCTATCTGTCATTAACCAGCCACTACCTGACGCTATCCCTTCTTAAATAAGGGCCTAAGTCAGGATCGTTTGTGTGAGGTTGGGGGGGTTGTATATGCATGTGTGTGCATGTGTTTGTCTTCAAGGGTTGTGGGGAGAGCTAGTAGGTATGAGCGTTTTTATGTTTTTGGGATTGTGTGTGTAGGGTATGAGAGGATGATATTAGGGGTTGTTTTTGTAGTTAAGCATATTCAAAGTGTTTCTATTGTTGTAACTGTTACATCCTATCTCCTAGCCATCCCTTTGTTCATATTTTTTTTATTCCTTACTCTCTTACTAATTCTCCATGATTCCCAGCTCTAGCTATCTCCAGTATATGTTCAGAAAAAGAGTTTCCCCACTTTAGATATGCATTCTGCGTACGATTATTTCAAAGCTTCAGAGCTGTCACTGCTGTCATTTCCCATCATTATTACTGCAGTATATTCCATGCGACTGACAAAGAAATGTGGAGCTTTGCAGAGATAAAATAGTTAAAGGAAAAAAAAAAAAAGCTGGCTGGTCTCCATTGATCCTATAGCGCCCTCTCCTGCCCACGTGCAGAGCCGCAAAGCAAGGAATAAACTCCTGTTTTAGATTTGTACGAAACGATGTAATATCAGCGGTGCAGAAATCTATTGGTTGAAGTGGACCTATCACCAAGGCTTTCACTATCGTGCTGATAGGTCCTTGTCCCTGGGGCATCCGGATTTGGATTGTGTCAAAGCCCCCACATCACCGACACCACTCAACTTTCTACGGTTCCGACGTCCAATCAGCGATTTATGCTTATTAATGCAGGGCCTGAAGCGTTGGTTAGAACTGAGCAGGGTAAATTCCATCCCCGATTTTCCTGCGGAGTGTGCCTTCAGTCTGGGCAAAGAAGTGCTCCTTAGCTACAGGGATGTAGCCACAAACCGGGACACTGAGGCTGGCGGGGAGTGGAAGTCTGATTGGTGCAGGATACAGTTTCTCAACCTGCGGTATATTATTTTGAAATCTAATCACTTCTTGCTTCAAAGAAGAACATCGAGGGTGGTTAAAACCTCCCCCAAACCTCACCAGACTGCCCCACAATTCACAATTGGGCACTAAGTACTCACCTCGCTGGGGGATCCATCTTTTGGGTCCCTCGGATTCCGGGCGTCCCTCCACCGGGCGGCGCCATCTTGCATCCCGCCAGGCACTGCGCGCGACCCCCGATCTCGTGCCTTTGCAGTGGGATGCAATGGAGCTACCCGAAATCCCGCCAGACTTTGCTAAGCAGTGCGAGACTTTGAAGAGCATGACATTAGTGTTGTCACTTACAGATGGCTGAGCTGGGGGGGGTCAGAGGATTGGGCTACCGGGTACTTGGCGTAAAAAGGTGGAGAACCACTACTGTAGGGCATGTAAAGGTTATCTGTGGCAGGTGGTGTAGGGCTGGTGGGGGGGCATTAAAGTGGAACAAAACCCTGGAATTTGACTTTCCCATGTTTTGTTCCATACCCCCGGGACATCCCAAATTGGTATGCTCCGCTGTGTGAACCCACCAGTTCACCTAGTAAAACTCACCTCTCCTCGTTCCAATGACACATGCGCAGCCTTTTATCCAATCAGAGCCCTTGGCCGTGTACATACTTCAATAAATGGCTCTGATTGAATTCAATGGGGAGCACACACTGCTGCATCCCCCGGGATCCCCAGCGAGCGCTTCCCATGGAAAACAATCAGAGCCGTTTGCAGAAAAGGAAAATGGCTGTGATTGGACGAGAGTCCACGCATGCACCATTGAACTGGGGAAAGGTGAGTTAATACTGGTGCCCTTGGGGGGTTTACACAGTGGAGCATCCCAACTCAGGATGGCCCAGGGGAAAGCCAGCGGCTAGCTACTGGTGGGTATTGTTCCGCTTTTAGGGTGATTGGTGGTTGGAGGGTGCAAGGCTTATTGGTGATGGGGGGGTTGTTTGGGACAGCAATAGGCAGTGCATAATATTTTTATACTTTATATAATACTATTTAAAGTGGACCAAAACCCATGGGATCTATAAGATTCCTGACCGACTGACTCCCTCCCCCAGGGGCATCCAAAATCGTTATGCCCCGCTGTGTGACACCCCCCAGGTAGCCCATAAACTCACCTTCATTCGCGGTCCAACGGCACATGTGTGAGCAGCGGCCGCATCTCTGCTATCCCTCTAGCAGTTTAAGATATACCTAAAAAATAACTGGGGTTTACAAATGGGCACTCTCACTACAAATATAGAAATTTAATTACAAATTTTATTGAGTGTGCTATATACAAGGATTAAAAAACACATATATGACACAAAAATACAAGACTAATTAAAAATAATAATGAAAATAATGCGTCCTCTAGCAGGACGCATGCCCGCGCCAGGCATTTGTGAATGGCTGGCACGGGTACACTCCCTGTTAAAGGGTAGCTGGGGATGCGGCCACCAGCATGCCCTAGAAGAAGGCTCAAACGAGCTGAATCCGATCGCGCTGATAGGGTGAGAGGCTGCGGATGCGCCGTAGGACCAAGGAAGGATGAGTGCGATTGGGCAACCTGGTGGGTTTCACACGGGAAATCCTGGATTTTGGTCCACTTTAAAGGGGCTGATTTACTAAGCGTTCACTGGGCATTTGCTGTGCTTTCGCTAGTTTGCCACATTCATAACATAAAAGTGGTCTATTCAGAAGGAGAAGGTATTCCATGCTTACGCCCCAATGTTTTCACCAGGTGAATGCTTGCGAACGCCTTTTCAGTGTGCGAGCTCTTAGCAGTGAACCGCATAGGAATCAATGTTATTTTGGCTGAGAATCATCTCTATTTCACTAATATACCGAGCGTGAAGGTCATACAGATAACTAGTAGTGGAGAAACAACTAATAAAACAGTTTTTCCATGACTTTTCAATTTTTTTGAGGCTTCCCAAACACCCCAGACACTCCAGAGACACCACACAGAGACGCCTCCCATATTGTCCTAACCTGTAAAGTGGGCTTTCAGCAAGACTCCTTGCCTTTTTAAAGCAAAATCCACCACCGCACTTCGCCCGCTGTTGGGTGAACCATTTTTGCTGGCGAACTTTGGGGAAGAAACAGAAAAATGCCGGCAAAGATTCGGTTGCTCCCTCCATTTGCTGCAACAAATATAGCTCAGAACGCCATGGTATTACACACTTGCAGCACACACGGTGCATGGGGCAGAACTAACAAACAGCCGTGAGTGTAATGAATCAGACCCGAAATGTAATATGTGGGTTATTTAAGAAGGGATAGCGGCAGGTAGTGCCTCGTAGCGGCAGGCAGAGCCTGGTGAACGCCGGGCACTGTATGGGAAACCACATTTAAGAAAGCGAATCTGGTGAGCGCTTCTAACAGCGTCATGTAGAGTCACATGTATTATTACAGACAGCTCAGCGTATAGCGCCGGCACTCTAGCTTCCAGAGTGCCAGGTATTACCTTTCGCTCAGTATCACTCTCCCATACATTTCAATGGGGTTTCATTTGTTTGTGTTTAAATAGCGTGTTGGGCAATAAAAAATTTTGGGGCTCAAATCATTGTGTGGCATCTCCACTTTTATCAATTTTTTGTACTTTTTATATTTTTATGCAGAATTGTCATTACAGGTCTGGCACTAAAGTGTTATTGTCACAGTGTTACATCAATGTCATTCCATGTGTTTTCGCTTTGTTACTGGTGGATAGGTGTTCAAAATAATCAATCACACAGCGTCTGGCGCTCTACAGCGGCCAGCTTTAGAGCGTCGACGCAGTGTGTAGCTTTTTCTTGAATATGGTCTGGTGCTACCTTTTGCTCCCTGCAGCGCTGTGCTGTTGTTAGAGCACCCAACATACATCATATTCATCAATTCCGGCCAGGTTACTACAATGACGCTCTGTTACAATGCCCGATACCCGCTTACAGCGTCTACTAGTGGTCACTCTAAGCGCCGCTATACAGACGGTCATCTACAATACGTTGTGCTAGTAGTTAATCGGCCCCCACCTATAATACTGTTACTGATATTATATACTGGAGGGGCGTACCACTTTCCTTGATATCTTCAGATTTCAGTCATGTCTCCCCCATCTTCACTCTGTAGCTCAGCATCAAAACCAATCTAGTGACAGTTTATAGGAACAAGCGTACACTGTCTACAATATACAGCAGCGCTGTTATCTCTACTTGAACATCTGAAACAGGTTTTTCGAGCATTTGTGCTGAGTGACAGTTGATAAGCTCCTTCATCTATATTGAAGATCACATCTCCCATGATTCATGAGCAGGAGGAAAAATGTTCTGGACTTTCTCTGTATCAAAAACAAATGGCTGTGCCACGAGCCCTCTTCAGCTACTGGAGAGGTAAAGGGGTCCAGTTTGCTAACAACAAATGGCTTACCCATACCTAACCTAACTTTTCAGGGTGGGAAAGAGGGACGTTTGTTAAATTAGGACACGCCCCCTCATTGAGGGATGGATAGGAGATAGGGTGTAACAGGTAAAACAATATAAAGACTTTGAGGCTGATTCATCATTAGCGCCAGGTAGCGGCAGATGAGCGTCTGTAGCAGGCATTTTCAGAGCGCCCGCTAGTAGTCGCTGTGCTCGGCCGTGGGTCGCTAGTTTATAGCGACTCAGTCGCTGTTCAGTAATGTTGAATACATTGTGAGGAGTCGCTATTTGACCAGTACAGCGCTGTATGGGAGCGCATGTTAGCGACTGCTCATAGCGACCGACTCACACCATATTCAGGAAAAAAACAGCCTCACAAATTTCTGGCGCTGAAAAATGCTTGTTTGAAGCCCAGAGCGCAGGAGGCGGTGTGTTTAAAGTCTGTTTTCCAGCATCTATCCAAAAGCGAAAACAAAGCGAAAACATATGGAATTACATTGTAACAACATTGTAACATGAACACTTTAATGGCAGACCTGTAATGTCATTTCTGAAGAAATATTTAAAAAATGTAAAAAATGTGAAAAAACTGCTTTTTCAATGCCAGAAGAGGTCACAGAATTATTTGTGATTTTTGGAAAAAAATAAATAAACAAAAACCCTGTTTAAAGAGAAGACAAGGTTCGTCCATTGAAATGTATGGGAGAGCGCCAGGTAGCGAGAGGTCATACCTGGCGCTGTGCAAGGCTGAACGCTGGCGCTGTTCGCAGAGGCTTTGAAAATGATGAATCAGACGCTACATGCCGCTATCCCAGTCGCTAAACAGATTCTGCTTGATAAATGTGTAATTGCGTGCCGTGTCCGGCTTTCACCAGTCGCTACCTCTCATTAACCAGACGCTACCTGACGCTATCCTTTCTTAAATAACCCCCTTTATATAGGTAAATGAATCATTTATTGATGCAGATCTGCATGTTATCTCTCAAAGAAGGACAAATAAGAACAACAAGGGACAGGGGGACATGGACTCAGAAGAGGGACAGTCCCTACAAATCAGGGACATTTGGGAGGTATGCTTACCTGTTCCTTAAACCGGGCCAAAAGTCTGGCACAGTTTGAAAAGAAAGGTAGCAGCCATGACAATGCACAGTAACAGGAAGCCCAGAAGCACTTCCTGTTTGCAAATGCATGAACCATCATCCTGTTTTTAAAATTGACCCCATTAGGAGTTAGAAAAAGCTAAATTAATTTGTATGTGCAGCAATCTGAATTGCCCTGGGGAGGGATGCATATGAGCACTGTTTGTTGTGTTGGCCTGGATTAATGCCCTTATTCATCAAGCGATAGCGCCAGGTAGTGTCTGATGAGCGCCAGGTAGCGGCAGCTAACGGCGACTACCGACTCAAGTACGCCCGCGGCGGTCACAATGACGCATTTATCAAGCAAAATGAGGCTAGCGCCGGCAAGAGCGACGGCTAGCGCGGCATTCATCATGAAGCCGGCTGGACCGAACAGCGCCGCTGCAAATTCCCTCACAGCGCCAGGTATGAGCTGTCGCTCCCTGGCGATGTCCAATGCATTTCAATGGAGCAATCTTTAATAATTCATGATTAATTGGTAATAAATTTTTTTTAAATTTTTTTAATGTCAAAAAATCGGAGAACACTTCTGCAATGTTAGGATTTATTTTTAAGTCAAAAAAAAAAAAAAAAAAAATATGTGCAGAATTGATCTAACAGGTCTGAGATTAATGTATTCATATAACAAAAATGATTCTAAAAACATGTATAATGTTACATTCAAAAAATATGGTTGTTTAGGGGTTAAAAACAAGTTAATACAGATCGGCGCCAGCGCTCTGGGGTTTAAACAAGGAATGGACAGCGACAGCACATTCGGAGCGTGATTTTTTGATGAATATGAAGCTAGCCGTTCGCTCTGGCCATTCGTTGTCAGGCGCTCACATACAACGCTGGACCTGTGAAACAGCGACCCCCCAGCCCGTATTCAACATTACCGCACACCGACTGAGTCGCTGTCATCAAGCTAACGCCGGCCAAGCACAGCGAATACTGGCTGGCGCTGAAAAAATCACGCTACAGTCGCTCATCTGTCGCTACCTGGCGCTATTGATGAATCGGCCTCCCCGTCATTTTTGTCTGTTGGTCTGCTTTAAAGTGTTTTCTTTAAAAGAAACCTGAGTAAAAAATCATAGCGTGTCAACCCTTTTGTGGTGTTATGGTGGTAAATGGTTAAGATCGGACTTGGAGTGGCCCACGGGGGACCCTGAACTCATTCCCCAAGGGGCCACCTACCCTGGGTGCCCTGATTTGCACAGTGTTAACCACTCCGGCGATCTGTCTGTTGAACACCTGGAAACAATATGATAAGCCATTACATAGGCCCTTATTTAACAAGGGATAGCGCCAGGTAGCGAATGGTGAGCGAACGGTAATGACGCTCACCGCCACGAGAACGCCGGCTCCCCTCCACAATCACACATTTATCAAGCCGATCCTGCTTAGCGACTGACAGAGCGCCAGATAGCGAATCATTCATCATTATTCCAGCCTCACCCCACAGCGCCAGCGAGCGACCTTGAACAGCGACAGGTATGACCTCTCGCTACCTGGCGCTCTCCAATGCATTTCAATGGAGCAATCTTTAAATATTCATAATTAATTGCTATTAATTTTTTTTTTTTTTTTTTTTTAAATGTCAAAAATTCTGTGACCACTTCTGCAATGTTAGATTTTTTTTTAAGGTAAAAAAAAAATAAAAAAATTTGTGCAGAATTGATATTACAGGTCTGATATTAATGAATTCATATTACAAAATGTTTTGAAAAACATGTTTTTTTTTTATCTAAAAATATGGTGGTTTGGGGGTTAAAAAACTACTTTTAACCCATCGCCGCCAGCGCTCTGGGGTTTACACAAGCATTTCACAGCGCGAGAATCTTTGGAACGTGATTTGTTAATGAATATGCTGGGAGCCGTTCGCTATGGCCGTTCGCTGTCATGCGCTCCCATACAGCGCGGAACCTGTCAAACAGCGACTCCTAACCCCGTATTCAACATTACCGCACACCGACTGTCAACAGCCGAACAACGCCCAAGCACAGCGAATACTAGCGGGCGCTGTGAAAATACCGCTACTGTCGCTCATCTGTCGCTACCTGGCGCTATTAATGAATCGGCCTCCTTGTTTAGATCCTGTCTACAACCCAAGCTCTCAACTGATACTGCAATAAGTGATATTATTGATAATAGGAGCAGTAGGTAATACTGGATTAAACTGACTATTTGGAGGTACTCAAAGAGGGACAGAGCTAAACCCAGTGCTGCTGGATAAAACCGCTTTGTTGAACCCTCCAGGTCACTGGCATTCACTCACCTTTTCCTGGTCCAACAGTGCATGCGCGGGCTCTCATCCAATCAGAGCTGTTTGCCATGCCTATGGAATTTGGCAAATGGCTCTGGTTGTTTACAATAAAGAGCGAGTGCGCCCGCATCCCCTGCATACTTGGGCTGTGTGTGCTCCTGCCCCATTCATTCACATAGGCTGGGCAGGAGTGTACATGCGGCTGGGGATGCGCCCATTCTTGCTCCTCATTGAAGCCTATAGTCATAGGGCCTTATTTATCAAGGAATAGCGACAGATAGCGACTGGGGAGCGGGCCAGTAAAGCCAGGTACCGAAACAAGAACGCCGGCTCCCCTCCACGATCACACATTTATCAAGCCGATACTGCTTAGCGACTGAGATAGCGCCACCTAGCAACTCATTCATCATTATCCCAGCCTCATCCCACAGCGCCAGCGAACATCCTTGAACAGCGACAGGTATGACCTCTCGCTACCTGGCGCTCTCCAATGCATTTCAATGGCAGAATGTATTTTAATTAATAATTATTTTTTAATTTTTTTTTTTTTTTTTTTACATTTCAAAAAAAAAAAAATCTGTGAACACTTCTTCCTTTGAAAATGTATTTTTTGGGGATTTAAAAAAAATTTTTTTTTTTTTTTGCAGAATTGATATTACAGGTCTGATTTTAAACTATTCAGGTTTGAATATTATTTCAAAATCATTCCATTTTTTTGGGTGGTTTGGGGGTTAAAAAACTACTTTTAACACATCGCCTACTGCGCTCTGGAATTTAAACATGCATTTCACAGCGCTAGGAATTTTTAAGGCTGATTTTTTAATGAATATGATGGGTGCCGGTCGCTATGTCCAGTCGCTATCATGCGCTCCCATACAACAGCGAACCTGTCAAATAGCGACTCAGCATCTTGTATTCAACATTACGGCACACCGACTGAGTCGCTATCATCCACCGAACAATGGCCAAGCACAGCGACTACTAGCGGGCGCTGTCAAAATACCGCTACAGTCGCTCAACAGTCGCTATCTGTCGCTATTAATGAATCAGCCTCATAGGCAGGACAAGCAGTTCTGACTGAATAAGAGCCCATGCATGCGCCACTGGACGGGAAAGAGGTTATGATCTGAAGTTGTAGTTGCAATGGGATGCCCCCAGGGCACAGAATAACACCGGGGGATACTCAAAATCCTGGATTTTGTTCCCCCCTAACCATCTGGTGGGTAATGGGACGTGATGGGGATATGGCTTAGGGATACGTTTTTTTTACAGGCAAATATCTACAGCATTTTGAGTGTCAGTAAGTGTTGCCACACCCCCAGTCACATGATCTAGCGATCTTTGCTCAATGAAAAATGGTGATTTAACCAACGCTCAGCCATAGATTCCACTACCACCATTCAGCCAGAGTCAGAGCAGTTGTAAATTGGCCAGACATCCTACATTTGGTTTCTGCTGGATGCCTCTGTTCTACAGATAGAGACCACAACTTATCCACTGCAGTGGCGTATCTAAATGTAATGGGGCCCTGGTGCAAACATCAAAAGGTTAATATGGTAAGCTATTTCTGTCTATGAACTTTTAAGAAGAAACTTAAACTGGACCTTCAGCGTGATTTAATGAAAATCCCAAACTCTTAAAAAACGATTCCCCAGCATCTAAAATTTATATATTTTACGTTTTAAGTCACTAACTTATTATTCTTTCCCCCACTGGGCTGCAAATCTGTTCAGGACTTTAGGATACGGGCGCCGCCATCTTGATTCAGAAGCATCACACTTACTGAGGGAAGGAGAGTGGGATAAGGTAAGAGGGGGCGGGTTATAGCTGTGCTTTGCTCAGACACAGCAGAGCTGGGGTCAGATAAAGGTCAGCAATCCCAGAATGCAGAGCAGCACAGTCAGGAGGCACTTCCTGTTTGCAGGCTGCCTGATAAGATGGCGGCTTCCATAAGCCGCCATCTTGGATGTTTAAAGGCTCACAACGTGCAGTAGATGCAGGTAGGATGATTTTTAATGTGGACAATCTGTTTGTACAGGGTGTGGGAAACATATAAGATAGGCTCTTATTCATAGTGAAGGTCCGCTTTAATGATAGAACAAGGGGGCACAACCTGAAGCTAGTCGGGGGGAAGATCAGGAGCAATGTTAGAAAATATTATTTTACAGAAAGAGTAGTAGATGCTTGGAACAAACTTCCAGCAGAGGTAGTTGAACATTCGACAGTCACTGAATGTAAACATGCCTGGGATAAGCACACATCTATCCTAAGATAAAGAGAACATACAGTATACACATAAGATAAAGAGCACATACAGTATACACATAAGATAAAGAGAACATGCAGTATACACATAAGATACAGAGAACATACAGTATACACATAAGATACAGAGAACATACAGTATAGACATAAGATAAAGAGAACATACAGTATACACATAAGATAAAGAGAACATACAGTATACACATAAGATACAGAGAACATACAGTATACACATAAGATACAGAGAACATACAGTATACACATAAGATACAGAGAACATACAGTATACACATAAGATACAGAGAACATACAGTATACACATAAGATACAGAGAACATACAGTATACACATAAGATACAGAGAACATACAGTATACACATAAGATAAAGAGAACATACAGTATACACATAAGATACAGAGAACATACAGTATACACATAAGATACAGAGAACATACAGTATATACATAAGATAAAGAGAACATACAGTATACACATACGATAAAGAGCACATACAGTATACACATAAGATACAGAGAACATACAGTATACACATAAGATACAGAGAACATACAGTATATACATAAGATAAAGAGAACATACAGTATACACATACGATAAAGAGCACATACAGTATACACATAAGATACAGAGAACATACAGTATACACATAAGATACAGAGAACATACAGTATACACATAAGATAAAGAGAACATACAGTATACACATACGATAAAGAGAACATACAGTATACACATAAGATACAGAGAACATACAGTATACACATAAGATACAGAGAACATACAGTATACACATAAGATACAGATAACATACAGTATACACATAAGATACAGATAACATACAGTATACACATAAGATACAGAAAACATACAGTATACACATAAGATAAAGAGAACATACAGTATACACATAAGATACAGAGAACATACAGTATACACATAAGATAAAGAGAACATACAGTATACACATAAGATACAGATAACATACAGTATACACATAAGATACAGAGAACATACAGTATACACATAAGATAAAGAGAACATACAGTATACACATAAGATAAAGAGAACATACAGTATACACATAAGATAAAGAGCACATACAGTATACACATAAGATAAAGAGAACATACAGTATACACATAAGATACAGATAACATACAGTATACACATAAGATACAGATAACATACAGTATACACATAAGATACAGAGAACATACAGTATACACATAAGATAAAGAGAACATACAGTATACACATAAGATAAAGAGAACATACAGTATACACATAAGATAAAGAGAACATACAGTATACACATAAGATAAAGAGAACATACAGTATACACATAAGATAAAGAGCACATACAGTATACACATAAGATAAAGAGAACATACAGTATACACATAAGATAAAGAGAACATACAGTATACACATAAGATACAGATAACATACAGTATACACATAAGATACAGAGAACATACAGTATACACATAAGATAAAGAGAACATACAGTATACACATAAGATAAAGAGAACATACAGTATACACATAAGATAAAGAGAACATACAGTATACACATAAGATAAAGAGAACATACAGTATACACATAAGATAAAGAGCACATACAGTATACACATAAGATAAAGAGAACATACAGTATACACATAAGATAAAGAGAACATACAGTATACACATAAGATACAGATAACATACAGTATACACATAAGATACAGAGAACATACAGTATACACATAAGATAAAGAGAACATACAGTATACACATAAGATAAAGAGAACATACAGTATACACATAAGATAAAGAGCACATACAGTATACACATAAGATAAAGAGAACATACAGTATACACATAAGATAAAGAGAACATACAGTATACACATAAGATACAGATAACATACAGTATACACATAAGATACAGAGAACATACAGTATACACATAAGATAAAGAGAACATACAGTATACACATAAGATAAAGAGAACATACAGTATACACATAAGGGCAGACTAGATGGACCGTATGGTCTCCTTCTGCCGTCAACCTTCTATGTTTCTATGTTTGGTAAGCTTTTTCTGTCTATGAAATTTGGATGCAGCCGTTGGGATCACTGGATCGATAAGTATAATGGGCGAACCGGAGGGATTTACAAAGCGTGGCATCTTGCTTTGAGATGATAGGGAATCTTCCAGCTTCCAGACATAATTATTCACCATATTCCTCATGGTGCCAAGAGGATGTCCTCAAATAGCGGAAATGATCTAGTATCTTTTTTCTTATTTTAGCAAATGTGTGTTTTATGGGAGCAGTTTTCACTATCTTCAATCTGTTGCTTTTGGCAACTGTACACCAAGATGTACGAGAAGAGAGAAGTGAATCCTGTACACACAAAACGCTGCTGCTGGGCATGTATATATATATATATATATATATATATATATATATATATATATACAGCGGCCATAGCAGCAGTGTTCCCCAGGGTGTATACAGGTAGGGCTGTAAACAAAATGAAAGAGACATTCCCGGCAAAGGTTTAAATTAGTCTGCTGTGGCATCCCCAAGCTGCCAATCCGGGGCTGAATCTTTCATTCACCAGCGTTTTCCATCTCTTGATAAAACCTATAGAACTTTTGCTGATTATCTTTCAAAGTTTGCTCTCTAAATTCCCTTAAACCGGACCTTCGCCCTGAATAGGAGTCTATCTTATATGTTCCTGCCACCCTGTACATTAAAAATCATCCTAGCTGTACCTATTGAGTTTTTTTGAGCCTTTTAACATCCAAGATGGCGGCACATGGAGTCCCAGGCTGCCTGCAGACAGGAAGTGTCTTCTGACTATGCCGCTATGAATATGGGCTGCGCCCATATTACCCATATATAAGCCCAGTGGGGGGAAAGAATAATAAGTAAGTGACTAAAAACTTAAAGTGGACCAACACCCAGGATTTTAACTATTCTGGGTTTTGGTCCACTTCCCCGGCGCACCCTGATCAGATGTGAAACCCCCAGATCGCCCGAGGATTCAGGCAAGGTTTGCGGGCGTCCTGGGGGGTTTCAGACAGCGAGGCATCCCGATTTTGGATGCCCCACGGGGAGGGATTGGGCCGATCCGGCTGGGTGTTGGTCCGCTTTAAAATATATACATGTTGGGGAATAGGTTTTTAAGGGTTTGGGTTCATTTTGGGTTCATTAAATGATGCTAAAGGTCTGGTTTAAAGTCGTGGTCCAAGTACACACTAACTTCCCTCCACCCTATTTTCCCCCCCAAACTTTCTATCACTCTATCCCCCCCCCCCCCCAACAGTGTAAAATCAACCATTCTAAAGCATCTAAAAATCTCAGATTTCATGTAAAAAACTAACATAACATTTCCTTTAGGAGTCTTGTGCATGCTCTGTTGTGGTCTGAGACAGTTGTGGGACCACTGTGACTTGCCATGCTCGCTCATGCTGAGAACACCAAGGGACAGAGTGGCTGTTAGACCAATTTTTGTGGGGGCCTGGAGAAACCATGCAAAGAAGAAGCCATACATCTACACAATGTATAAATGCCTCTGTCTTCTCTGGGCCAAGGCAAAATGGAAAACTGTGGGCAGATGCATCGCAATGTTTCCTTCTTTATGATAACCCCAGATGCCATGTTTTGCAAACTCAAGATGAGGGGAGCCATCCAGCATGTTACCAGCACACAGTTTAACATGCCTGCATCTCTGATGGTATGTGGTTGCATAAGCGACTAAGGTGTGGGCAGCTTACACATCTTGAAATGCGCTATGAAGTATATACAGGTTTTAGGACAGCATATGCTCCCATCCATTAGATTGTAAGCTCGAAGGGCAGGACTCTCTCTCCTAATGTACTCATGGATCAATGTGTTTTGTTGCATTGGACTCAGAATATGGGGTCATTTAGTAAGCGTTTCACCATCATTCGTCTCCACCCATTCGTGGGGGTGCGCATGTCCGTGCATTTACTGAGCGAATTGGGCAATAGGGTTGTTACATTTTAGAACTCGGGGCCCCACGATTAATTTTGCCTAGGGCCACACTTTGGCCCTTATTTATCAAGGGCTAGCGCCAGGTAGTGTCTGACGAGCGCCAGGTACCGCCAGCTAACGGCGGCTACCGAATCAAGTACGCCCGGCGGCGGTCACAATGACGCATTTATCACGCTAAATGAGGCTAGCGCCGGCGAGAGCGTCAGCTAGCGCGGGATTCATCATGTAGCCAACTGCAACGAACAGCGCCGCTGCTAATCCCATCACAGCGACAGGTATGACCTGGCGCTCCCTGGCGTGGTCCAATGCATTTCAATGGAGCAATCTTTAAATAATCATAATTAATTGCTATTACTGTTTTTTTTTTTTTTTAATGTCAAAAATTCTGTGACCACTTCTGCAATGTTAGGATTTTTTTTAAAGTAAAAAAAAAAAAAAAAAAAATGTGCAGAATTGATATTACAGGTCTGATATTAATGTATTCATATTACAAAATGTTTAGAAAAACTTGTATAATTTTTACATATAAAAAAAAAGGTTGTTTGGGGGTTAAAAACTACTTTACACACATCGCCGCCAGCGCTCTGGGGTTTAAACAAGGAATTCACAGCGCGAGAAATTTTTGAGCGTGATTTTTTAATGAATCTGCAGCAAGCCGTTCGCTCTGGCCATTCGCTGTCAGGCGCACCCATACAACGCGGAACCTGTGAAACATCGACCCCTAACCCCACATTCAACATTACCGCACACCGAGTCGCTGACAACAAGCAAACCCCGGCCAAGCACAGTGAATACTAGCTGGCGCTGTGAAAATCACGCTACTGGCGCTCATCTGTCGCTACCTGGCGCTATTAATGAATCGGCCTCTATGTCTAAAACCCACTCTGGTCCCCAGTGTTCACTGCTACAATTGTAGCGCATTTTGCCCCAGAACTTCCCACACATGGTGGACTCAGCACACTGAGGGAAGGCTAAACTCATGGAAAGCCACGAATGTAGTAAATGACCCCTTATATGCATTCATTGTCATATCCCTATTATATATGACCCATAATTTCCTGTATATTATAAGTTACTTTTCCCACCCTCCTGTAATTTATATTTGTGTAACGCCACGGAATATGATGAAGCTTTCAAACTAAACAATAGTAATAATAATCCAGGTGTCTGTCTCAGGGAGGGCTTTGCATATTTCAGCAAGACAATGATAAAGCACATACTGCAAACATCACAAAAGCAAGCTAAAATGCATCCTCAGGGTGCCCTAATAATGGTGAATGTGGAGACTGACGTGAATGGCCCAAGAATGACGTGTTGCTCTTTTTTGGTTAGAAAGTTCCTCAGCCAAGCACAAGTATTTCCAGAGATGGACATATCTCTCAGTTTGTTGTAAAGAATATAAAGATCTATAGCATTAAAAGCAGAAAATCAGAGCTGAAAGCGGACCTTCACCCTGAATAAGAGTCTATCTTATATGTTTCCCACACCCTGTACATACAGATTGCCCGCATTAAAAATCATCCTAACTGCATCAACTGCATGTTATGAGCCTTTAAACATCCAAGATGGTGGCTCATGGAGCATCAGGCAGCCTGCAAACAGAAAGTGCCTTCTGACTGTGTCGCTCTGCATTCTGGGATTGCTGTCATTTCCCTAACCCCAGCTCTGTCTGTGCAAAGCACAGCTATAACTTGCTCCCACCCTGTATTTTATCCCGCTCTCCTCTCCTCAGTATGTGATGTTTCTGAGTCAAGATGGTGGCGCCGGAGTCCTGAACAGAGTTGCAGCCCGGTGGAGGAAAGAATATTAAGTAAGTGACTAAAAACGTTAAATATATTAATTTTAGATCCTGGGGGATAGTTTTGAAGGGTTTGGGCTTTTCATTAAATCATGCTGAAGGTCCAGTTTAAGTCCACTAATAAGATCACCTGGTCAGAGGGATTTCATCTTGAATGTTTCCTCAGTGGACGTGCAGTCACTGGTGTAGAGACGAATACGATAGGAGATAGCACACATTCTTAGGGTGCCCTTATATTGGTGGGGTCTGCTGTGAATGGCCCAGGCTTGATGTGTTGCTCCCTGTTGGTTAGGAAGGTTGTCAGCCAGTCTCTAGCATTTCAAGGGATTGACATGTCTCTCAGGATCTATAGTTGTTGGCAGCGGATTGTACACGACACTCCTCAGCGTGCAGGAACAATTCAGCAACAATCATAAACAAAAATGGGAACAGGGTACATCAGCAACACATCTCAACATGGAGCCAAGGAAACAAATCAGGTTAAACACACTATGCATACAGTCACATGGCCTAAGACTTCCTGTTTCTTTTCTTTGAACTTTATCGATAGAATAACAAGCAGACAGCCACATAAAGGATGTAGTTGTATTAAAATGATTTCAACAATAGTATTAAAAGCAGAGCTGACTCGTGGGAATGAGTCACACATGGGAATGGGTCACACATCTATTCTCTGCAATCACATTTAAAGCGGACCAAAACCCACTGAACATGTGAAATACATTTGACCAAAGCCCCTGCCGATACTCCACTCTAAGGGTGTAGAACTAGAAATGAATATTTTCACTTTTCATATTGTCCTGGAACACTGCTTGTTGTTGTTGTTTGTTTGTTGTCCCTTAGTGTAAGGTGGCTGGCGATTAATCATTACATCGGTGTGTCAATGAGATAATTGCCACACACAACAGTGGCAATGAATGGAGGAGGCGGAGCTAAAACAGACGCCATTATCTGGGATTAAAGTGAAGCAGGAGCAGTGAAAATTGGCAAAAGCTACTCCTCAGGGGGAAGCAATTCAGGGGTTGCTAGTTAAAAATTTTGGTTTTGGTCCGCTTTAATGGCATTTGTTTGTTTTCCCACCTTCAAAAATTATTTCCTCTAAATGAAAATTCTAAAAGCAGAGCGAAAGCTTTCAGACGCGACAAGCAGGCAAAAGTAGCATCTCCAGATCCCGCCAGTCTCGAGAGTGTCGTCAGATATTTGGCTGAAACGCGCGCTGTCTCTGGGTAATGAATACTACACATGCTCTCTCCTTCTCCCCCCTCAGGCAGGAATGCGAGGATTTGATTAAACAGAAGCCTATGAAGGCAGGCAGGCCTGACCTTTAGTTGAGAAATGAAAGTTAAAAGGTTATGCTAATTATTTATTTTCTTTGCATGGCAATCGGCAGTGAATAAAATAAAGCGGGTGGTGACAAACTCCATCAGCATCGGCTGTGGACAGCAGGAGGTTTAACGTTTACAGAGGAGGTATGAGAATATATTTTATTGGTGTAAAACTAAATGATAGCTGTAGGCAAAAATATTAATAAAAATAATAAAAAATAAAAATTGAATTAACACCCCCCCTATACAACCCCATCTAAGAACTGCAAGGGATTGTCTGAGCTAAACAAAAAAAAGGTTTTACTCACCTTTTTCCCCCCAAAGCTTCTCTGTCCAGCGCTGGCATCTTCATACCTACTGAGAGCAGGGATCCAGTGGTGGTCTGTCATGGCGGTGGCTGTGGTGCCTTGTTTCCTTACCCACACTCAGTTCATTGCAATGAATGGAGTAAGCGTGTTAGGGAGTGAAGCCATCCTGATAGATGCCACCATGCAGGGCCGGCGTCAGCACATGGCAAGGCAGGGCAGCTGCCGGGGGTCCACGGCCTCCAGGGGTGCCCACTGACAGGGTGTGCGACGGCGCTTGACCGGCGGTGGACTGGAAGGGCACCGCCACAGCTGGTGCCCGCATCTCGCGGCGCGCCAGCGATGACCGAGGTGGCGGTGCAACTTCTTTTCCCTGCCGGACAGGGACAACACTATGCAACAATAAGGTTCTGCTGCTGCCTGTGCTGTCCCCTGACCACAGGGCATTCGCCAGTTCAAGGAAAGTAATGAACGAATCAGGGGGCGGGTTCACTCACAGGGACCAAAATCAAGAGAATCTAGATTTATTTAGAGGTCAGGTTTGAAGGGTTTTGGTGCACTTCAAAGTAGACCACAACTAGAGTTTCGGCTCAAATAGTCTGATTCTTAGGGGGCATTGAGTTTTGGGATGTGACACGACTCTTCACCACAAAGGGGCCCACTGAGACCATGCCGCCCAAGGGCCCACGTAAACATGGAGCCGGCTCCGCCACCACGTCTGCCCGGATGTAACTGCAGGCCGGAGGTAATCGTTCAAACCCTCGAAACAATGCAGGACTCAACCTATTGGTAGCATTAATACCATATCATTTAATTTCTCTTTACTGGTAATCACTACATTTTAAAATTTCTATTTTATAATGAACAAGTCTCAGGTTCAGTTAGAAACATCTTGTTCTCAATAACCAGACATTTATCCCAATTATTAAAAGCGCTGTATCACAAAATTGTCTATTATTAGAAATATTGCAAGCATGCTATATAGTGAGAGGAGGGGGGTCTAACTTACAACCCAACTGGAAAAAAACACCAAGCTTGTAGCTTTCTTCCCCCGAGAGGAATAAAATTCCAAAGTGACAGGTTTTGGATCAGAAAGGAATAATAGATTTACCCATCACTCCTTGCAGTAGGTGGAGCCATGCAAATCATCTCTGTACATCTCAAGAAGCTGCATATAGCATATCTGTTGGCATGGCCAGATTAAATATTAGGCAAAAATGGGCACCCCCACCAATTTGGGACCCACCATCTACTTTAGTCAGGGCCATATTTTCTGTGTACCGATTGTAATTGTTTGTCTGGAACTTTAATTCCCAGGATGCTTTGTTAAAGGCACAGCCAAGTGAGGTGTCCAGTGTGCTGCTGGCTGCTGCACACTGATTAAAGCAGACCTTCAGCGTCATTTATTGAAAAGCCCAAACCCTTAAAAAATGATTCTACAGCATCTAAAATTAATATATTTTAGGTTTTTAATCACTTACATTTTGTTTCTCACTGGAAAAAAAAACATGCTTGTTTTTCCCGGAGTGACAGGTTTTGGATCCTAATAAAAAGGAATAATAGATTTACCCATCACTCCTTGCAGTAGGTGGAGCCATTCAAATCATCTCTGTCCATCTCAGGGCCATCCAAGGCACTCAGAAGGAGTGTGAAATGCTAAAGATTAGCTAAATATTTACACAGCCAAACACCTCCCACTTGTGGAAATGTGTTTCAAGCCTTTGGCTCTTGTCAGTACAAGGCTGGAAATATCTGGCTGCATGGGGTGAGGCTTGGTGAGTACCAAAACAGAGTTGCTAGCCACCATGTGGAGAGACCCATGTTATGCTTCATATAGGGAGCTAAAGAGACCAAAAGACCCTCTACTCAGAAGGTAAAGGAAAATAGGTGCTTTCCTAGAACAGAAGGTATTTACATAGGACCCAACACAAGGATTAATAGAATTACTACATTTTTCACCCTATAAAACGCACTTCTTTTTCCCCAAAAGCCTGTGCGTCTTATAGGGCGAATGTAGAACCTGTGCGTCTTATAGGGCGAATGTAGAACCTGTGCGTCTTATAGTGCGAATGTAGAACCTGTGCGTCTTATATGGCGAATGTAGAACCTGTGCGTCTTATAGGGCGAATGTAGAACCTGTGCGTCTTATAGGGCGAATGTAGAATGTCTTCTCCAATCTCTGCTGAGCCAGTTAGAAAGCCATAAAAGAAAAGTCTCCATACCTGTGCTGTGGTTCCAGAAGCCGCTGGTTGTAGAGAGTGGCTTCCAGATTACGGCGCAGGTATGATGTTTTTTTTCTTCATCTAATTGGCTTATCGGGGGTTTGGGGATCTGGCACACTACCTGTTATAGGGGTCTAGGGTAGTTCTTGCACACAAATGTTATGGGGTGATTAGGGGGATGCTGCCATGTGGGGGGGGGGGGGATTTTAGCACATTGGTTCAGAATAGTTTTTTTCCTCCTCTAAATCCTAGGGTGAAAAAACTGATCGATTTCAATGTGTCCAATATAAGAAAAATGAAAGTTACAGAACCTGTCATTCTGAATCTCTTTTCCTTTTATTAAAAGAAAGACACAAGCTTGGCTGGATTTTTTTTTGTATAAGTGACCCCGTCTCTTACTATCTAGCATGTTTATGGGGATTTTTATTATTGAATCATATATTTGTGATAGAGTTCCTTTAAAGTGGAACCAAGAAGCAGCAAAAGCATATCTGTTGGCATGGCCGGATTAAATATTGGGCTGACCCACCACTTTGTGGTGTCACACAGTCAGGACCATATTTTCTGTGTACAGATTGTAACTGTCCGTCTGTCTGGGACTTCAATTCCCAGGATGCTTTGTTACAGACACAGCCAAGTGAGATGTCCATACTAATTGAACCGGACCAACAGCCTGGCACAGTTGGAAAAGAAAGGTAGCGGCCATTTTGGAGCTTTCTCTCCCAGCATCTCAGCCATGCTGCTGCCTGGACATAACGACAAAGCACAGTAACAGGAAGCCCAGCAGCACTTCCTGTTTGCAGGTGGCCTACAAATGCATGAGCCACCACTTTGTTTCTAAAATTTACTACAGCAGGAGTTAAAGAAAGGTAATTTATTTTTTTATGTGCGGGAATCTTAATTGCCCTGGGCAGGGGTGCATATGACCACTGTTTGTTGTGTTGATCTGGTTTAAGTCATTTTTGACTGTTGGTCCGCTTTAACTTGGCCCCACAACAGCGATCTGGTCCCACAGCAGCATCACTGCAAAAGCCTGGCCACACAGCAGCTTGGGCCCACAGCAGTCAGATGACTGCTGGGGACTAAACGTGAGTATCCATGTTGTTGTTATTTATCTAAATACTTTTTTTAAAGGGAACTAAAAATTACTGCATGGAGGGCCTACCCCAGATTTTTTGCCCATAGGCCTTCACAACACTTAGAGGCCGATTCATTAATAGTGGAAGGTAGCGACTGTAGCAGTATTTTCACAGCGCCCGCTAGTAGCCGCTGTGCTTGGCCATTGTTCGGTTGTTGATAGCGAACGGAATGTTGAATACGGGGTGACGAGTCACTATTTGACAGGTTCCGCGATGTATGGGTGCGCATGATAGCGACTGGTCAGAGCGACCGGCTCCCACCATATTCATAAAAAACTCACGCTCAAAAAATTCTCGCGCTGTGAAATGCATGTTTAAACCCCAGAGCGCTGGCGGCGATGTGTTAAAAGTAGTTTTTTAACCCCCAAACCACCATATTTTTGGAAACCAAAAAAAAAAAAATTTTGAAAGAATTTAGTAATATGAATACAATAATATCAATTCTGCACAATTTTTTTTTTTTACCTTAAAAAAATTATCTAACATTGCAGAAGTGGTCACAGAATTTTTCACATTTAAAAAAAAAAAAAAAAAAAACATTAATAACAATGAATTATGAATATTTAAAGATTGTTCCATTGAAATGCATTGGAGAGCGCCAGGTAGCGAGAGGTCATACCTGTCGCTGTTCAAGGTCGGACACTGGCGCTGTGGGCTGAGGCTGGAATAATGATGAATGAGTCGCTATCTGGCGCTATCTCAGTCGCTAAGCAGGATCGGCTTGATAAATGTGTGATTGTGGTGGGGAGCCGGCGTTCTCGTGGCGGTGCCCGTCATTACCGGTCGCTCACCAGTCGCTACCTGTCGCTATTCCTTCATAAATAAGGGCCTAAATCTGGCCCTCTCTGGAGACAAGAAAAGTCCTGTAATCTTCACCTTACTGCTACTCCAGCTAATCCAGATCTGATTTTACAGCGCAGGAGGTCTCCCTCTTTTCTAATCCACTGTCTCTACCAGTGTGTGATGCCAAGGTGGCTCCAGACATGCCACACCGTGCTCATATCATAACACAGACATGGGATTTTTTTGGGCCTACTGATAGCCGTTATTTGGATTACATACAGTATAATAGATTATTATGTAGGTGGTACGCTGAAAACATTGCCCCCCCCCCAAAAAAAAACAGCTGCTACTGCTATAGCTACAGAAGCTATAGCAGTACCAGTACTTACCCTATTTCCTATAGTTGTATCTAGGTTGCAATACACAGGCATTCCTAGTATAACCGATAACAAAAAGTTGAATACAAAATATTCATATGCTGTAACCTGAAGCCTATGAGATCTGCTCCGAGAATATGAATTATTTTACAGGGAAGCACAAGCGGTGAAAATAATCCAGAGTCTGTCCCTGAGGCCGTATACTGTATAAGCCCATTCGTGTAAAATTGCATCTACATATGTATGACGCTTGCTGCACTGCATGCATGTAGGAGCACGCGGCCCCCTGATTTATAGCCGGACACGGTGCCGCACTCAATAACAATACGCTCATATGTCACGCCGCACGTATGTGTGTGGGCAGATTATGTTTCACTTTTTATTGTTATTCATAAAATGCAGGAAGAAAAAAAAAATCACCAGGATCCTCCTAACAGGCTCAAACACTCCATAATTGTATCGCAGCTCCTCGCCATCTCTAATAAGATGTGCAAATGTGTTTTATTGCCGATCCCTGGAATATAATTGCGCCGATCCTTGGACGCAATCTATTTTTAATACGTCGCTCTAGGAGGCAGAAACAGCTCGGAGGTACAATTTCATATTTATTATGGAATACCCATGTTAGAAACGCGGGCCAAAGTAGACAGTGGTGTGTTTCATGCTGAACAATTGTAATCAGTGTACACGAAAATTGTAACCGTATCTTCCAACTTTTCAGGGTGGCAAAGAGGGACAATATTTAAATTAGGCCACGCCCCTCATTGCGGGATGGATAGGAGTTGTAAAAATTACAACCAAAGAAACAATTTGAATAGGCAAATTAATCATTTATTGAGGAAGATCTTCATGTTACACCTCAAAGAAGAACAACGAGAGACGGGGGGAACTTGGACTCAAAAGAGGGACAGTCCCTCCAAATCAGGGACACTTGGGAGGTATGTTGTAACTGCAGACAGGGATGGCATCATAACATTCTAGGTCCCATGCAATCTAAATGGAAGGGGTCCCCTTTCTTATCTGTGTGATATAACATCCTTCTGTTAGGGCGAGCGCTGCACGCCTATCTAGCAGCACTTCACTTACCTCCATGGCTGCATCCAGCCGTCATCCATTTTGCAGCACTTCCCTCATGGCTGTTCCCAGCTGTCTCCCTTCCCCCCATGCTTCCTTCTCGCATGCTCAGGTGCGCGCACGTCTCCGTCCACTAGAGGGCGAGCGCACTGGATTCCGGAGATTTAAAGGGCCTGTACAGCACTGATTGGTGCTTGGTCATCCAAGCCTGCATCCTCCTATTTAAAGAGGCACTTCCTTCCTTCAGTGCCGGATCTTGGTCTCTCCATGCTTGTTGAAAGTCAGACATTCTTGGATTGCTCACCCGTGTACCGACCTCTGCCTGTCCCCGACTCTGAACCTTTGCTGCCTGCCCCGACTTCGGCTACTCACCTTTACCGCGAACCTGTGCTGCCAGCCCCGATCTCTGTCTGTACTTACTACGCCTTTTGCCTGCCACTTGTGTACCTCGCTGAACCTCAGCTGACTGTGGGACTGGGCCGCTGTTGGGGAGTAGCGACCTGGGGGTCACTCGCCGCACAAGACCAACCTGCCTTGCGGTGGGCTCTGGTGAATACCGGTGGCCCCTTAGACTCCGCTCCCCTGACACGGTACCCGCCATCGGTCCCCCACAGTTAAAGCGGATCCACACCCGAGTCCGCTCCACCTGGTCCGTGACACCTTCCTTGTTGAGTGGTGAAACCTTTGTCAGCAACTCAGAAACATTCCTTTCCCTCCCAAGCAAATTTTGGCATTACCAAAACTGCCCAATCATCAACTTATTGCTTCCCCCCCAAATGATTTGCCTCCGTGTTTGGTAGAACAACTGCCCCTATGTCCTTCAGCTCAAATAAGTTGGTTTTCCAGGGGTGCCAGAGGGCTGGGTACTTCTGCATCCCAATTATCCCTTATTATAATTCATGAAAAAAAAATGATAAAGTAAATTAAAGGCATTGTACAGGCTTAAAGTAAATCTCTAGTCAAAGCTTAGTAAATTGCTCTCTTAAAACACCTGCCCCTATGTCCCTTGGCACTAATAGGTTGCTTTTCCAGGGGTGCCAGAGGGCTGGGTTCCTCCACATCCCTATTATGCCTAATTATAATCCATGAGAAAATGATTAAAGTAAATTAAAGGCATTGAGCAGGCTTAAAGTGGACCTCCAGTCAAAACTCAGTAAATTGCCTCCTTAACCCCCACTGTGCTCCTGAACTACATGGGAGCTGCCATCTTGCTTTACACTTGACAGCCCTGCTTCCGGAAATCTCGAGTCCAAAGTCAAAATTGCCTTTGTGAAATCATCCCTTATTTCTAGCCAGAAGTAGAAAGCCATCATCTATAATGACTCATATTTTTTCTGCTCAAAGCAGGGATGTCATGGATAAATTGAAGAAACATTATTTCCGCTGTTTAAATTCTCTGTCACCCTATTAAGATAACATGAAAATACATATACACAAATACAGCTTTCCCCTCACACAGAATACCTTTGCTGCAGCAGCTGTTTATTCGGTGTGTGAGTTCAGCATGACAGACACGATGCTCCATGTTTCTGAGGCATTTATCTCTCTGTTTGGTGTGAATTTCTGCTGGCACAGCTCCCCCCTTATGCTCATGTGTAAGCAGGACTGTCAGATGTGTAGCAAGATGGCTGCATCCATGTAGTTCAGGAGCACAACATCTTCATGCTATTCCACAGCATCTGCATGGAGTTAAGCCCTCTCAAACATCTTACGCCACCCATCATCAGAGGGGAGGTTAAAGGGAATGTACAAGCAACTAACAATGGACCACCCTGCGCCATTTGTCATTGCAGTGAATGACGGGAAAGTGCCATGGATCCATTGGTATGGAAAAAGGGCACACAGGCCTGAAATGCATAACAACTGAGGCGGGTCAGTTCTTTAACAGTGGCTTGGCATTGTTGGATGCCTATAGATTGTAAAATTGCCTAATAATTGGAAGTTTTAAGAACTTGAAACCTCTTGGTTGGATAAAGGTATCAGTAACTTTGGCTTTACCCAAAGGAAGTGTCACCAAAAGGTGGTGGCTACAAAGGTGTGCACTGTTTCTGTGATGTGAAAGGGCAAACATTTACATCATCTGCAACCTACTCACCTTACTGCCTAGCCAAATGATCCAGCATGAACCCCCTTTTTTGTTATCGAGGGCCACATTGAATGACCATATACCCGGCTATTGCTAAGCTATTCTAATAAGCTACATTACATAGTTTTACTGTGTCAAATTATCCTCTCATATTCTTACACCCCAGTGAAATATTACTTTATCCTGGCTATACCAATAACCCAGCCTGTGGGAAACAACAGCATTAAAAATACTCTATAGTCTCTTTGGGATGCCCCCCTCCTCGTAGCTGTTGCCAGACAGGGTGGTTAAAAATAAGAATCTCTTACTTTTCGGGCATCCCAGGGCTTTTACACATCGGGTATCCCAAATCGGGATGTCCTACAAAGAGCTGTAGGGTCTTATAGACATGCCACAGGTTGGTCATAGCCTGGCGACTAGTGAAGTTACTGGCTGTTTTTTCCGGCCCCCAGTCCACCAATACCTAAGCACATGAGATGTGTAAGCAGGCATTGATGGGTGACATAGGCATTGATCATGGACAGTTAACACTCTGATGCTTCTTCTTAGGAAAACCTTCTCCCTGATGCTTTACACAAATGCCCAGCAGACCAAGCATAGAAGATGGTATGACCATGGTTCATAGGGCATGATGCTAGACACCAGCCATGCTGAAAAGAGTCCTTCAGCACTGGTCCAGTGCTTAGCCAGGGATGCCCCCAGAATTTGCCCCCTGGTAGAGCATGAATGCACACAAGATCAGCTGAGATGATTTTCTCCCCTCATAAAACTCTGAGGCATAAACAAAGTAATGGAGTAAGGGTTATCAGAAATCACCCAGCCATAGAATATGGCTAAGCTAATATCCTGCCCCTGCCCCCCCTTCCATGGAATGTTCTCCTCATCCCCCCTCCCTGTGGAATCCCAGGACAGATGGGGGATATCATATGGAGCAACTTTTAGGTGCCCAAAAATGGAGAATCCCAGATGCACCAATCAAACAGTGGGTGACTCCAATCACTCTGCCCAATAGGAGGGGTTAGAGGGAATAAGGTGAGCTTCAGACTGGCATAAGTGACACAAATCTTACCATCAAGAGTGACACACGCTCTCTTTTAATATCTAAGGAGGAGACCAGGAACAGTTGGTATTTGAGAGATGTGTGAGGACTGAAAGACAATTGATTTGATCGAACCACATCCCAGACAGACTCTTTAAGTATTTGTCCCCCTCTTTATTTGATAGTTAATCCTGTTTTATCACCTTGCAACATTTTCTCATTGTTTTGTGTTTTTCTGTTTTTTTTAATGAATTCTGAAAATACAGCAGGGGGTCACTGATGCTCTGAATTAAGGATCAAAAATGCTCATGCTAGTTCTGAAGAGCCTGGCTATTTGCCTAGGACGCCTGATCACCCCCTGCCTAGAAGTGGTTGTGGGTCGATCGATTTGATCCCTCTGATTGTGTTGTGCGTGGCTTAGATAGTGGAGAATAAGCCACTTTTTTCATATTCTGGTGACAGCATTTTATAGCCACGCGTGTTGGCAAATGAACAGTGATGGTGGCGGTGACACGTGTGGAGTGCGATTGGCCAGTTTGATCAGATGAACGATCAAGAGGTCTGATCAACCCATGCAATCGTCACACCATGGATTTAGGAGTCATCATATCATCAAATTGCATCATTGTCTCCGCAATAGTATAGTCTATGCTGTGAATCCCACACTCTAAGGGAAACGCATAACACATGGGTCTGCTGACGCAACAGTCTCTGGGATCACGCAGCACACTTTCCTAAATCACTGTTTGTTTAATCATCCCAGTGACCTACAAGGTAGTCAAGAGCACGAACAGGCTTATTTAAATCTGCTTAAGGTAAATATATAACATAATTTGATCTGAAAATCACACACTAGATGATAATTATGAGTATATGGAATATTATGGAAATATTGCATATACAGGTCTGAGAGCAGAGTGCAGGTTACAGACAAGTAGATTACAAACCAAAGTACAACAGAAAGTCAGGTTACCCTATCAAGATGGATGGTGTGTAATGGATTAGGGCACCCAGGAAAACATGGAGATAACCCCGTTGCTGGTTTACTTGTCCGATTTGCCACTCTGGTTTTCCTCCAAAAGTCACAATGTGCTGACCTGGGAGACACCTCTTTATGCTGGGGCCCCTAACTCCCCCTCCCCTCCAGAAGCAGTAGTTGCCACCTACCATTTAGCTTGGAGCATGGGAACTGCCAGGAACCATTTTGGTGCCATAGTTTTTGATTGCAGGTAGCACAACCCTGCTTCTGGTGGTAAACTATTGGGCTTGGTGTGGGGCACCTGAATAGTCTAAAGATGGAATTCTCAGATGGGTCAAAACCCAAGAACTCCATGTTACCAGGTTCTGGGCTCTGTCCTGCAATAAAAAGAAATATGCATGGATTTGGCTTTGTGGGCCAGTTCCGATTCTGTATTGTGATGATTCTGCAAAGTGACGTACTAATAAGGAGAGCCTGCTCACCCTGTTGGGCAAGTAGTTTGCCAATGCCTAGTTTATATGCACCCTTGTCTGTGCACTTTGGAGTTCAGAAAAGTCAACTGGCCATCCTGTATTTTTAGGGGGACCTCTGGCAGGTAGTCCTAGGAGAGTAGAGCCCACTCTATTAAAACCAGAATTTTTCAGTCCGCCGCAAAACTGCCCCAATCTGATTCATGGCCCATCAACTAGTGTGCTCCAGGACTGATGGTATAGCAAAAAAGAGAAAGCCTTCTACTGAATTCTCCTGGGTCTTCCTTGTTGCAAAGTGTGAGTGCTGGGTGCTGGGTGCAGCAGAGTTGTAATCCAGATAGACAATAGTGGTATAACAGGAACTGGCTTTACTGGAGCATGAATGCAGTAAGAGAAGGTCATCTTACATGGTGGCTTAGAAAAACAAGCAAAGACAGGAAGAGAAGAACTTGCAGTGATAGATCACAGCTCGATCTGCAGGAAATAACAATACAGCAAAAAAATACAGTTGCACATTGGTAACGGCGCCATCTAGTGTCACAACCTGCAATAGCTGCAAACTACAATAAAACATAGCAAAAGTCACTCTAGCATAGACTGTAAGCTGTAAGTCTGTTGTACAGTTTTTCCAACATTCCTCTGGTGAGTTCACCAAAGCCTTTCAGGTAAATCACAGGGGATTGCTGCCATTACCCCAAATCAACTCCCATAAACCAAAACTGATTAACTGAATAATTTGACCCCCATCTTGGCGGTATCCGGGAGGGGGCGAACTGAAACGAATCGTCAAGATCCGGGTCAAATATAGCTTCACCACAGATACAAAGGTACGATGACTATTTGCAATGTGATGGTAGAAAATTGGGATTGCGGAAGTAGGTGAGCGTGAGAGCTGGAACATGACTTCCCCTGCTGGTATGTGGTGCGGGGGCATCCAGCCATTGGATTCCCCCCATACTACCAGTCTCAGCGGGCTAACAGTCATATTTGTTGTTGGCCTGCTTTAAAATAGTATGTGGATGTGTAGGGGGGATAAAAGTGCTTGCTTCGAGTTTTTCTAAAACCCCAAGGTGCTGACCGTGATTTACCCAATCATAAGAAGCCACATAACCAGTTTCCTTTTATCCCAAAGGTATACTCGCTCTTTGAAAGTGATCTTGTTATTATCCCCCGAATGTAGAAATATGTGTTTTTTTACTTTTTTTTTATCTTTTACACTGTGAAGGTTATTAAATGCTGTGCTCGGTGTTGTGTTTATTAGCGTTGTTATTTTATTGTGTATTGCAGCACACTAATATGACACAAGAGAGAAATCTGGAGGCTACTCTATCACCACTCCACAATTATTGTTATTGATAGAAGCCACCGATACTGTCATTAAGGAAGAAGTCAGGATGTAAATCTTATTAGAGAGTCTAACAATGGCCTCCAAATATACTGCTGCTGACAAAAATAGGCCATGGTAAATAAATATCTATAGTGTTCTTAAAGGACACCTACTGCATCCTTAAAGTGGACCAACACCCAGGATTTTGACTATCCTGGGTTTTGGTCCACTTCGGCAGGGCACCACGATCGGGGGTGCCCCGCTGTGTGAAACCCCCCAGAAAGCCCCAAAATCTTACCTGTCCCCGCTCCCACGTGACTGGACGGTCCAATCCCCGCCAACGTCCAGGCGGGGATCAGGAACGTCCAAGCGGCTGCCGCCGCCTCCCTCGCGTCACTTTCGGCGCGCGCGCGCCCCCGCCGGCCATTCGCAGACGGCCGGCGCGGGCGCGAGCACGCCTACAGGGGCGCGAGGGAGGCGGCGGCGGCGCCTCAGGTAAGGTGTTTGGGGGTTTTTTGGGGGGTTTCACCCCGCGGGACATCCCGATCTCGGATGTCCCGCGGGGTGGGAGGTGATCGGCCCGGGAATTTTATAGATTTCCGGGCCGATCACCTCTCGGTGTTGGTCCACTTTAAGCAGCTGTAAAAATAAAATGAGATTACAAGAAAGGCAATAAAAAATAAATATTTGACTAATATAATTTATTCAAAAGAAAATCCCCTTTTTTCACACTGGAAATGCAGACAAGTCCAGAGCACATGCTATGTACCTAAGGAGAACCTTGGCAAAGTCCCAGACTAATGCTTAAAGTGGACCAAAACCCACCCTGGGCAGATTGATTCCATCCCCCCGGGGCTTCCAAAATCAGGATGCCCCGCTGTGTGAAACCCCCCTAGGTCGCCCCATACACTTACCTTGCTTCCCAGTCCAACGTTGCATGTGTGAGCCGCGGCAGCATCCCCACTATCCCACTAGCAGGGTGCGTGCCCGCGCCAGGCATTTGTGAATGGCCGGCGCGGGCACGCTCCCTGTTACAGGGAAGCGGGGGATGCGGCTGCCAGCGTGCTCGGAGCTGCTGGCCTTAGACGACGTGACTCCAGCAGCTCCGAGCGCACTGATTGGAGGAGCGGCCGCGAATGCTCCGTAGGACCACGAAGAGGTGAGTTGGCATCGGCGATCTCGGGGGTTTCACACCGGGGGAAAGGAGCAAAACCCATCACTTTAAAGTGATGAGAGTTTAAAGTGAAATATAAATTAAATGGCCAGGCAGCTTAGCTGATGTTGTGTCAGTCCCATGCTGTTTTTTTTTGCTCTGTTGGCTAAAAGAAAGGGGGGGGGGTGTTCTTCCTCTTTGTTGCCTCCAGTGCCTCTGCCTGACCTGGGCCACAAATACAATCCTGAGGCTCATGTTAAGTTCACACTGTTAGAGATACAATACTTTGCAACAACGTCTGCTTATCTCTGAATGTGATTTTGGGACTTTTGCCAGACTGACTGCAGTTTACAGGTATGACAAGTTATGACAGTAGATGGCGCTAATGCTTATCTGTAGTCTCTCAATGCATTTTTTGCTGCGTCAATTTCCTGTATATTCAGTTGCTCTATGATTTCTCTTTTCCTGTCTGTTTTTAGCCACCATGTAAATGTGACATTCTCTTACTGCACATATGTTCTAGTAAAGCCAGTTCCTGTTACCCCACATATGTCTATTTGGATTTGACCCAACACTCACACTCTGCAACAGACACCCCCTCTTCCATTAATTGGCTAGAGAGGAGCTCTATCTTGGTGTCAGGGAACCACGGGTCACGTGATCCAACTATCAACCAGGGACCTCCGGACACACAGACCGCGTTCCCAAAAACCCTTGTCCGAGCCCTCCTATCAGGAATACCAGGCCCAAAGCCTGCGGACACACAGATTCTTGGCTAAGGCAAAAAGATTGCTCAAGTTAAATATAGGTTTTAATGCAATAAGCACACTAGGCAGTGATAACAAACATTTGGCTATAATGGAATATGAAATAATACAAATGCTGTTCTGAGTGGGTTACAGGTTACAGTGAGTTACACAGAGAGACGGGGAGGCCGATTCATTAATAGCGGCAGGTAGCGACAGTTGAGCGACTGTAGCGGTATTTTCACAGCGCCCGCTAGTAGTCGCTGTGCTTGTCCATTGTTCGGTTGTTGATAGCGACTGAGTCGGTGTGCAGTAATGTTGAATACGGGGTGACGAGTCGCTATTTGACAGGTTCCGCGATGTATGGGTGCGCATGATAGCGACTTGTCAGAGCGACCGGCTCCCACCATATTCATCAAAAAATCACGCTCAAAAAATTCTCGCGCTGCAAAATGCATGTTTAAACCCCAGAGCGCTGGCGGCGATGTGTTAAAAGTAGTTTTTTAACCCCCAAACCACCATATTTTTGGAAACCAAAAAAAAAAAAAAATTTTAAAGAATTTAGTAATATGAATACAATAATATCAGACCTGTAATATCAATTCTGCACAATTTTTTTATTTTTTTTTTTACCTTAAAAAAATTATCTAACATTGCAGAAGTGGTCACAGAATTTTTCACATTTAAAAAAAAAAAAAAGACAATAACAATTAATTATGAATATTTAAAGATTGTTCCATTGAAATGCATTGGAGAGCGCCAGGTAGCGAGAGGTCATACCTGTCGCTGTTCAAGGTCGGACGCTGGCGCTGTGGGCTGAGGCTGGAATAATGATGAATGAGTGGCTATCTGGCGCTATCTCAGTCGCTAAGCGGGATCGGCTTGATAAATGTGTGATTGTGGTGGGGAGCCGGCGTTCTCGTGGCGGTGACCATCATTACCGGTCGCTCACCAGTCGCTACCTGTTGCTATTCCTTCATAAATAAGGGCCTTAGTATGCAGTTGCAGAGTAGTGGTGATGAGAGCTTCCACAAGAGGTAAGTGGTAAGCTTGTGGATGGACACCTCCTGCACGTGTGAAATGTGACCTCCCCAGATAAGTGACAAAAGCCTGGCCCAGGGTTACCCCTTTTGTGCCACGGGATCCTTTCACTCCCTCCCTTCTGTGGCACAGATTGTCACCTCCCACTGTTCTGGAGCTTGTTTAAGCCCCTAAAACACTTTGGGGGTTATAACTTTGAGTAGGGGGGTCATATGGCTTTGGATACGGCACCAAAAGATTGGGCTGGGATCACAGTTGACATTAGTATACCAGGATATTCCTGGGGATACACATCTAGAGTCTTATAGACACGCCTGGTCCACAAAAGTAGACTTACCCTTTAAAATGGACCAAAACCATTGAAAAGCCTCTGCCTACCTACAACCCCCCCCCCCCGGATCAGTTACCATGCCATTTCTCTGCCTGCCCCCCTCTCCTCCATTGTGCGGCGTCCTGGTGGGGAGGTTAAGGGAGATTACGCTGCCGGTAATTGGGTGACGGGGGGGGGGATTATGCAACACTGTCCACAGTGGTGGAATTGAGTAGGGGGGAGATTCTGCCACACTGCCTGTAATGGGGGGATTCTGCATGTTGCCTATATTGGGGTAAGGGGGAGATTCTGCCACACTGCCTGTAATGGAGGGATTCTGCATGCTGCCTATATTGGGGGGGGGGGTATTCTGCACACTGCCTGTTTTTGGGTGATAGTGTAATGGTAGTTATTGGGGTTTAATAACGGTCAGCTTTATTTGCAATCCAGTAAGTATGTCATGGTGTCAATTTAACCCAGGCAGTATAATAGTATACAGGTTTGGTAGCCGAGGGTAAGAGTTAATAGGACCGCAGCATGGGGAGATGACAAGATGGTATCACAGCAAACAGACACTCAACAGCAAGCAGGATAAATGAATGAATCAGCTTTTGTTTTTATTGTTGCAGGATCATGAAAATTGAGTTTTAATGCTTTACTTCACGTCACTTTCAAATACACAGATGACAGTTCACAGGCTAAAATACTTGCGTAGCTTGCAGAAAGCAAACACAGGCACAGGCACTTGTTTCAAAAGGACAATTCAGTATAAGTGTTAAATAGGCCTGTGTCCATCAAGAACCATTCACAGATACTCTTGCTTGTCAGAAGGTTTCAGCATAGGGTCTAGGCAGGATTGTATTTCCCAATTAAATGTAGGCCTTTTTCCAGAGGGTGATTTGGGCTGCCACCACCCCACTTTGAACTGAGCCCACCCTCGTAGTGGAAACCACCTATGGGGTATCGTAGACTGGGACGTGGGAATGCCTGACCAGAGGGGCCGTCAGACTACCAGTAAAACACACAGGGAACCTCTTTTGCATAGCATTCAAACCCGGACTGTTCCACAATACAAGGGCTTCTCCCTCACACAACAGTCACTGCAGGGCAGGGGTCTCAGACAGGGGCAGCCACACATTACCAGAGTCTCAGGTACAGTGGCTACCTCCTCATGACCTGTCGGTCCCTTCTGCTCCTAAGGTGCTCCTCCTCTGTAACATTTTCTTAGATTGTAAACTTGCGCTGAGGGTCCTCATTCCATTTTTAAAAGGAAACCCCTTTTTTTTTCTATGTAATTTGTTACCATGTTTGTACATAAACCCACTTATTGTAAAGTACTGTGGAATATGTAGGTGCTATATACATAAATATTATTATTATTATTATCATTGCTATTATTAGTGGCCAAAGAGGGAATAGCAACCCCATTTTTACATCAATCCCTTTTCGAGCACCCAAATATGTGAGTGTGGTTTTTCATACTACCAAAATAGGGAGAGATTCTGCACACAGCCTGTTATGGGGTGATTGGGGGGGGGGTTCTGCACACTGCCTGTTACGGGGTGATGGTGGAGATTCTGCACATTGCCTGTTTTGGGGTGAATGGGGGCGATTCTGCACACTGCCTGTAATAGGGTGATTGGGAAGGATTCTGCACATTGCCTGTTATGGGGTTATTGGGGATTCTGCACACTCTCTGTTATGGGACGATTGAGGGGGATTCTGCACTTTGCCTGTTACGGATTGATGGGGGAAGATTCTGCACACTGCCTATTATGGGGTAATTGTCGGGACCGCAGCATGGACAGATGACAAGATGGTATCTCAGCAAACAGACACTCAACGGCAAGTTGACAATTCACAGGGCAAAAAACTTGCATAGCTTGCAGAAAGCAAACACAGGCACAATTGTTTTGAAAGGACGGATTCGGTAAAAGTGTTACATAGACTTGTGTCCATCAGAAACCGAACACAGGTACTCTTGCTTGTCAGAACGTTTCAGCATAGGGTCTAGGCAGGATTGTATTTCCAAATTAAATGTAGGCCTTTTTCCAGAGGGGAATTCGGCTGCCACCACCCTAGTAGTGGAGAAACCCACTGATTGTAAAGTACTGTGGAATATGTCGGTGTTATATACATAAACATTATTATTATTATCATTGCTATTATTAGTGACCCAAGTGTGAATAGCAACCCCATTTTCACACTACTTGATAACTCAACAGATATACCCACTGCTTTCAATCAATCAATTTCAACCACCCAAATGTGTGAGTGTGGTTTTTCATAATACCAAAAAAAAGGGAGAGATTCTGCACACAGCCTGTTATGGGGTGATTGAGGGGGATTCTGCACACTGCCTGTTATGGAACGATTAGGGCCGATTCTGCACACTGCCTGTCATGGAGTGATTGGGAGGGATTCTGCACCCTGCCTGTTATGGGGGAATTGTGGGGGGATTCTGCACCCTGCCTGTTATGGAGTGATTGGGAGGGGGTATTTTAGCATACCATTTGGTTCAGAATATTATGGTCAGATGTGTCTTATAGTGCGAAAAGTAGTCAGATATTTTTCTGTAGCTTATCATATAATAGCATTTCATTTTCGAGGATGTTTAATGATAGTTGTCATTTAAATTCAAAGACTTTTTTCCTTAGTAAATGAGTAATTAAGTAATTAAATAATGCCTCCTATCCTCATAGCACGTTAGCATGATACCTGAATACAAAAGCACATCTCTCTTCCTCTCTGTCTGTTGGGATAATTATGCTTTAATCACCAACATAATAACACTGTAGAGTTATCAGGATTTGTATATGCAAAAACGTGAATAACCTGCTAATTGGATGTGTTGTCTGTAATTTTTTGTTACTTTTATTTTGTTTTTTTGTCTTTAGTGGGGAATTCAATTGTAAAGAAGCCACAATCTTAATGAATTATCACAGCATTATGGAATACATCAATTATTTTCCCAGCAAATGCTTGCCTCTCACAATGGCCTGTTTAGTCATTACATTCAGTGACAACGGGGGTAATGAAAGTTCGATTTTACAGTTAGCGGGTGACAGGCGCTATCAGGGCGAGGTGAGTCCTTGACAATCACTGCATGCCATTCTGGGAAGTTTTAAATGTTTTGTTACTCAGCTTCATACCCAAATTTGAAATACAATTACTAGTGTTGGGATTCGGATTTAGGTCAAAGTTTAATTCAACCCAAATTTTGCACGTTTGGCCTAATTCAACCAAAACAGAATATTGGCAAATATCTGGTCAAAATTGGCTAGATGTATTTTTTCTTTTGTTGAAATGTTTTGAACACTAGTTATTGAACTATAAATAGTAGAGATCACTGTGGGGAAATATAGTGTAATGCCCTGTGAGTCTTTCACCTTCTGTGAGCTGGCAACCCCCAATCTCCACCACCGCTTCCACCTATAGCCAAGCCCCCGTTCGCCGGGGCGCACAATATGCCTCATCAGACACGGTTGCCCCAGGTCTTAAAATGTGCAAAGGATTCCAGGTTACGGTGAAGATAGAAGGAACAGAAGGGTATACTGGCCAAGGTTGTACATGGGAAATCAGTGTCAGGACACCGGGTGTGAACCCTGATTGCGGAGACTGAAACTCTGCTCTCCTCTCAACCGGGAAGCCTGGAGTCTAAGGACCAACCTGGTGTTCACTAGAGCCTCTGATGGGGAGGATAGACTGGGCTGCAGGAAGGCCCCAGGTCAGGCAACCTAGGGGCGGGTTTAGCTGAATTCCGAATAGGAGACAGACCAGATCTGATCTGGGAGTGTGAAGCAGGCTGAAGTCGTGGGCTGGCAGATCTGGATCAAAGTCGATAAACAAGCAGAGGTCATGGGCAGGCAGAACAGGATCGTAGTCATAAAACAAGCCGAAGTCGTCAGGAAGCAGGATCGTAGTCAAAAGCAAGCCGGGTCGGTACACAGGATGGAATCACGGAATCACAGGAGCATGCAGCAAAAAGACCAACTGGTACTTCAGCACAGGCCTTGTCTGTTTTTATAGGCCCCTGCACATGCTCAGTAGAGAGAGAGCTCACGGGCGGCCTCTGCTGGTCACAGGAGGAAAAGTCCTGGTCTTTTGACCTAAGCGAACAGGCGCCCTCTGCTGGACTACAGGGGGAACAGTCCGGGTTCTCTGACACCTGGTTCTCTGACAATCAGTCCAAAAGTGCGTCTACTTATGGGGATGAGGCAGAAGAGTAGTCAGACACTAGCTGACGGGCAAGTTAGGTGGTCAGAGGTGACACGGTATCCAAAGGGGTCAGACAAAGATCAAAGTCAGGCAGGCAAAAGGGTCAGTTTGGTCAGCAAGCTGGGATGATCAGACAAAGCCGGGTCAATCTCAAGTACAGCACAGACCCTGAGCAACACTAGCTATAGCGGGCAGCGGAGTAAGGCTGTCCAGGACCTGAGACATTAATGTGTAGGTGATTGTGTTTCAATATTGAACAAAGCCACTCTGTCAAAGAGCAGGGCGTGCACCCGTACTACTGCAGGGGAGTGAGGGAGGCAGACAGGGTGGCTCGCTGCACTCTACGGCTTCCGGGAACGGCAAGCGCACCCTTCTCCAAACAGGGAAATGCCGCACCTGCCAGGAGACTCTCACTGCAGATCACCCAAACAGGTAAGTTCCTCACATATAGACATAATGCCTAGTTATGACCTGCTCTTGTCTTCAAAAAATACCTAAGTTAAAATGCATATTATGCATTGAGAGGCCTTGGTTTGAAGGGCTCCTCCACTGACAAGAGTCAAACCTAAGCAGGAATGGAGATAGCAGGTCTATGATGGAACAAACCCCCTGCCGTGAGGCTTTCAGTAGTCACGATGGAGCCACCAAGCATATTAGCCATAAACTGGTTACATTTTCATATTCTGGGGATCATATGCTAATTCCATGACCTTCAATGGTTTAAATATTTGGAACTAAAATTAGGAGCCATATCTAACAGTAGTGTTTGGTCTCAAAGCATGTTGGATCCATTTACACAAACACCGGCTACCTATGACTTCCCAACAGAAATTATAATGTATATTACTTTTTAGAAGTTTTAGCTAGCATTACTAAACAGCAGAGGAGGGTCAACCCCAAGAGGATGTGTGGGAGTGTCTCACCTGAAGCCTATTGTTGGTCTTCCCTTTTTGCCATTCACTGTGACTGCCTGCGACTGCTCCATACACTACAATGGAGGGGACGTGTGAGCCCTCAGCACACTCCCTGTTGAAAGGAATAGAGTGGGTGTGGCCATTCAGAGTGAGTGATGAGAGGAGGCAGCCAGTCGACCACAGGCCGTGGTCATAAACAGAGATGGCACTGTCTGGATCTCTGGTGGTGGTGGTGGTAAGTTTAATCTCCCAGTATAGGGCTTCCACAGCGAGGTAGACAATCCTGTCTGCATCCCCAGCATCTATGGGCTGAGTTTCACTCCCGCGCCCAGCCATTCAGATAGGCTGGGAATGGAAAAGCAACCCGATCGAAAGGAACTTGGGCATACACCAGCTCTTGCTTCCCATTGCTGAACGGGGAGGCCGATTCATTAATAGCGCCAGGTAGCGCCAGATGAGCGACTGTAGCGTGATTTTTTCAGCGCCAGCCAGTATTCGCTGTGCTTGGCCGGCATTAGCTTGATGACAGCGACTCAGTCGGTGTGCGGTAATGTTGAATACGGGCTGGGGGGTCGCTGTTTCACAGGTTCAGCGTTGTATGTGAGCGCCTGACAACGAATGGCCAGAGCGAACGGCTAGCTTCATATTCATTAACAAATCACGCTCCGAATGTGCTGTCGCTGTCCATTCCTTGTTTAAACCCCAGAGCGCTGGCGGCGATGGGTGTTAACTAGTTTTTAACCCCTAAACAACCATATTTTTTGAATGTAACATTATACATGTTTATAGAATCATTTTGTAATATGAATACATTAATATCAGACCTGTTAGATCAATTCTGCACAAATTATTTTTAAAATTTTTTTTGACTTAAAAATAAATCCTAACATTGCAGAAGTGGTCTCCGAATTTTTGACATTAAAAAAAAAAAAAAAAAAATTAATACCAATTAATTATGATTAATTATAGATTGCTCCATTGAAATGCATTGGACATCGCCAGGGAGCGACAGCTCATACCTGGCGCTGTGAAGGAATTTGCAGCGGCGCTGTTCGGTCCAGGCGGCTTCATGATGAATGCCGCGCTAGCCGTCGCTCTCGCCGGCGCTAGCCTCATTTTGCTTGATAAATGCGTCACTGTGACCGCCGCCGGGCGTACTTGAGTCGGTAGTCGCCGTTAGCTGCCGCTACCTGGCGCTCGTCAGACATTACCTGGCGCTAGCCCGTGATAAATAAGGGCCTTAGTGTCTAAACAGAGCCGTATGACAATATGCTCAGCATACGGCTCTGATTGGACAAGAGCCTGCACATACACTGTGTAACTGAGGAAAAGTATGTTTTTATGGGCGATTATTGAGTTACACATAGCGGGGAACCCCACCGGTGCTACACATCGAAAGCTATTGTACATTTGTGTCAGGATTATCACCAAACTTGTGGCTTTCTTCTCCTGGTAAGAATATAATCCAGGTGTGTCAGGGGTGATAGAGCCTGTCACCCATGATTAACTCTTTATTCCAACAAAAGATAGTCTGCAAATGCACTGTGTGGCTGGGGAAAGGTACATTTTTATGGGCGCTTTGGGAGTTACACATAGCGCGGAATCCCAAAGCGGGATGCCCCAAGGAGGAGGATCAAAACCCGGGATAGTGAAAATTCCAGGAGCCGAACAAGCCAAGGAGCATTGTTGTGTATCTTTATCACAGTAGTGTTTTCATAGCACATACTGTACAATATGTCCTGTGATAGTTGTTGAGAGTTTGTATATCTATGGTGTAGCCCGGCGTTCCTCTGTAATTATGGATTCTGACATCTGTCAGCAGTGGTTAGTCACCAATGCGACAGTTGCTGCCCTGATCAGAGATGTCTCCCCGCCAAAACAGCGATCCTCTTCTGTCTTTAATGATCATTAGCTGTCATCAGTGAAGCACGCCTGGCTGATTGCTGGCTGCAGTACGAGAGCCGCGCCGCACATCACATCTGCCTGCAGAATATTTCACCATCGTCATCCTTTTACTGTCACCATGAAACTGCTTGCAGTGCAGCGTAATCTACAGCTAAAATCACAGACACAGATGGCTGCAGTGTTCTATGACATTTAAAGCAGACCTACACCTTAAAACAATTACAGCTAAAATCACAGACACAGATGGCTACAGTGTTCTATGACATTTAAAGCAGACCTACACCTTAAAACAATTACAGCTAAAATCACAGACACAGATGGCTACAGTGTTCTATGACATTTAAAGCGGACCTACACCTTAAAACAATTACAGCTAAAATCACAGACAAAGATGGCTACAGTGTTCTATGCCATTTAAAGCGGACCTACACCTTCAAACAATTACAGCTAAAATCACAGACAAAGATGGCTACAGTGTTCTATGACACATTGAAACAATTACAGCTAAAATCACAGACGTGGAGGCTGATTCACTACTAAGGCCACGTATTGCCAGATGAGCGTCTGTATAGCGGCGATTAGAGCGACCTCTAGTAGAGGCTGTAAGCGGGTATCGGGCGCTGTAACCTAGCGTTGCGGTCGCTGTAGTAACCTGGCTGCCATTGATGAATGTGATGTATGTTGGGCGCGTTAACAACAGTAAAGCACTGCAGCGGGCGAGAGGTAGCGCCGGCTCAGTGCATCCAACACTCAGCGCTCCCCACCATATTTAACAAAAACTACACACACACAGCGTCAGCGCTCTAAAGCTGGGTGCTATAGTATAGAGCGCCAGGCACTGTGTGATCAAAGTCTGATTGTGAACACATATCCACCAGTAACAAAGCGAAAACACATGGAATGACATTGTTTTAACACTGTGACATTAACACTTTAGTGCCAGACCTGTAATGACAATTCTGCCTAAAAATATAAAAAGTCAAAAAAATGTATAAAATGTTTGTTTGCAGCCAGGAGAGGTCACACAATGATTGGAGAAATTTAAATTGCCAAACAAGCTATTTATACTCAACTAATGAAAGCCCATTGAAATGTATGGGAGAGCGACACTGAGCGATAAGTACTACATGGTGCCCCTGAGCCTAGAGCGCTGGTGCTATACGCTGAGCCACCTGTAATAATACATCGGACGCTACATGGCGCTGTTATAGTCGCTCACCAGATTCGCTTTAAAGTGGACCAACACCCACCGGTGATCGGCCCGGGAATCTATAAGATTCCCGGGCCGATCACCTCCCCGCGGGACATCCGAGATCGGGATGTCCCGCGGGGTGAAACCCCCCCAAACACCCCAAACTCCTTACCTCAATTTCGGCGCCGGCCGCCTCCCTCGCGCCCCTGTAGACGTGCGCGCGCCCGCGCCGGCCGTCGGCGCGGGGAGAGGTGAGTTCGGGGGGTTCGGGGGGGTTTCACACAGCGGGGCACCCCGATCGGCGGTGCCCCACCGAAGTGGACCAAGACCCAGGATAGTCAAAATCCTGGGTGTTGGTCCACTTTAATAAATGTGGTCTTGCGTACAGCGCCCAGCGCTTACCAGACGCTGCCTTCCGCTATGAGGCACTACATGGCGCTAAACGTTCTTAAATAGCCCCCACAGATGGCTGCAGTGTTCTATGCCATTTAAAGCAGAACTACACCTTGAAACAATTACTATGGCCCCTTAGGATGACCGTACATTCCCACTTTAACTTTTTCCCACCGTATCAGTGTAACATGAGACATGGGAACAGTGTAAAATGAGACATTTCGAAACATCTCAAAATCACTGTATATATGTAACCAGCTTATGTAGTCTAAGCGAAGCTGCTTTCTTTGCTTCAGTTTCTGGGCTGTGACATAGGCCCTTATTTATGAAGGAATAGCGACAGGTAGCGACTGGTGAGCGGCCGGTAATGACGGGCCCCGCCACGAGAACGCCGGCTCTCCACCACAATCACACATTTATCAAGCCAATCCTGCTTAGCGACTGAGACAGCGCCAGATAGCCACTCATTCATCATTATTCCAGCCTCAGCCCACAGCGCCAGCGTCCGACCTTGAACAGCGACAGGTATGACCTCTCGCTACCTGGCGCTCTCCAATGCATTTCAATGGAACAATCTTTAATTATTCCTAATTAATTGTTTTTAATTTTTATTTATTTTTTTTTAAATGTGAAAAATTCTGTGACCACTTCTGCCATTTTAGATAATTTTTTTAAGGTAAAAAAAAAAAAGAATTGTACAGAATTGATATTACAGGTCTGATATTAATGTATTCATATTACTAAATTCTTTAAAAAACTTGTTTTTTTTGGTTTCCAAACATATGGTGGTTTGGGGGTTAAAAAACTACTTTTAACCCATCGCCGCCAGCGCTCTGAGGTTTAAACAAGCATTTCACAGCGCGAGAATTTTTTGAATATGGTGGGAGCCGGTCGCTAGGGCCAGTCGCTATCATGCGCTCCCATACAGCGCGGAACCTGTCAAATAGCGACTCCTCACCCAATATTCAACATTACGGCAAACCGACTGAGTCGCTATCAACTACCGAACAACGGCCAAGCACAGCGACTACTAGCGGGCGCTCTGAAAATGCCGCTACAGTCGCTCAACTGTCTCTACCTGTTAATGAATCGGCCTCTAAGCTGGGAAAGGCATGTCATGGTGCGTCGTTAGTCATGGGCCTGGCTCTGATGTGGTCAGAGACGGTTGTGGGGTCAACGTGGCTTGCTGGGCTCACTTGTGCTATGGGCACCAGGGGACAGAGAGACTGTTGTACCACTTGTTTGCGTGGTTCTAGGGAAATGAAATTGAAACGAGGGAAAACGTTGGCACTCTGTTACATCTCCTACCCGGAGCAGCAGGAAATTGAGGAGACATGTACCAAGTGAGAAGCTTGCTGTCTTATTATTGCTTGCTACACTCCCTTTAAATTTGCTATACAAGATAATTAGCATGACCATCATTATGTTTGTCTGGCTGTCACTTCGGAATCTGGATTGTGATACTTGTATGGAGTGCACCCCTCACCCATTGCATGAAGCACAAACCATTTCTCCCGTTGTTGGATCTCTTTGTAAGAGCTTAGTGGTGATTACACTGTCAGTAGCTTTTAGTGATGGCAGTTGGGGGTCTAATCTATAAGGCTGACAATTTAATAGCAGTGATAGTAAACTATCATTCTTCCTCCCTGCGATGCACTTCAGCATTTCTAATAAAGGGGCCGAACTGTGGGCAGAAAATGTGCAAAGGACAACTGTCCTTGTCATACAATATATATATATATATATATATATATATATATATATATATATATATATATATAGTGTGTGGGTGTGCGTTGGGGGGGACTATTCTGTGAGACTGCTCTGAATATGTGAGTGTTTACTCATTATTGTTTATATTTACTGTCTGTTTATCCTTACTCGGCGGGTCCTCATCCACTGTTATGAACATATCACTTTAGATCCTTTTGCATTTGTTTGCACATTATATTAGATATATGGGCACTTAGGCCCTTATTTATCAAGGGCTAGCGCCAGGTAGTGTCTGACGAGCGCCAGGTACCGCCAGCTATCGGCGGCTACCGAATCAAGTACGCCCGGCGGCGGTCACAATGACGCATTTATCACGCTAAATGAGGCTAGCGCCGGCGAGAGCGTCAGCTAGCGCGGGATTCATCATGTAGCCGACTGCAACGAACAGCGCCGCTGCTAATCCCATCACAGCGACAGGTATGACCTGGCGCTCCCTGGCGCTCTCCAATGCATTTCAATGGAGCAATCTTTAAATATTCATAATTAATTGCTATTACTGTTTTTTTTTTTTTTTTCTTAATGTCAAAAATTCTGTGACCACTTCTGCAATGTTAGGTTTTTTTTTAAAGTTAAAAAAAAAAAAAAAAATGTGCAGAATTTATATTACTGGTCTGATATTAATGTATTCATATTACAAAATGTTTAGAAAAACTTGTATAATTTTTACATATAAAAAAAAAAGGTTGTTTGGGGGTTAAAAACTACTTTACACACATCGCCGCCAGCGCTCTGGGGTTTAAACAAGGAATTCAAAGCACGAGAATTTTTTCAGCGTGATTTTTTAATGAATCTGCAGCAAGCCGTTCGCTCTGGCCATTCGCTGTCAGGCGCACCCATACAAGCGGAACCTGTGAAACAGCGACTCCTAACCCTGTATTCAACATTACCGCACACCAACACTGTCGCTGTCAACAAGCAAACCCCGGCCAAGCACAGCGAATACTAGCTTGCGCTGTGAAAATCACGCTACTGGCGCTCATCTGTCGTCGCTACCTGGCGCTATTAATGAATCGGCCTCCCCGACAGTTATCATATTGCACAGGTAGAGTATTTACAGTTGTTTGTTGTTTATTTATTTATAGCACTTTATTGATTGGTAGCAATTTATATGTTTAAGCAGGCATTTGGATAGGTGTGTAGATTATAGAGGAGACCACAGGTCATCATGGAATAGGGCTCCTTTTTTATAGCTGAGAGCAGCGGGTCTTGTCCCTTCCCTCCCCCTCTGTAGTGTGTTATATATTTTTTTTAAATGATTTTAATTTGTCATACAGCACCTTTCTGTAAATATGTGTAACAATAAAACTTGATGTTATTTGTACCCTTATAGTGGTGCCACTGTTTCTGTAGGGGTTTGTGGGGGTGGTGTGGGACTCCCCGTTTTGCTTAAAGTATATATCACCCATACATACACAGCGTAACACTGCCACCATCTAACAGAATTACAGAGAGAGCCTTACAAGACAAAGGTGTCGATTATGAGCTACATTGTCTACCTTGGGGCTGATTCAGAGCCAGGTGAAAATGTACACCCGGTAGACAATGCAAGTAAATGGCAGTTTTCTCTCCCAAAAGTAGAAGTGAATTTTCTCACCTGGCTCTGAATCAACCACAAAGAGCTCACACATCTCTCTAAGGCCCTTATTTAACAAGGGATAGCGGCAGGTAGCGACTGGTGAGCGACCGGTAATGACGGGCACCGCCACGAGAACGCCGGCTCCCCACCGCAATCACACATTTATCAAGCCGTTCCTGCTTAGCGACTGAGATAGCGCCATATAGCCACTCATTCATCATTATTCCAGCCTCAGCCCACAGCGCCAGCGTCCGACCTTGAACAGCGACAGGTATGACCTCTCGCTACCTGGCGCTCTCCAATGCATTTCAATGGAACAATCTTTAAATATTCATAATTAATTGTTATTAATTTTTTTTTTTTTTTAAATGTGAAAAATTCTGTGACCACTTCTGCCATTTTAGATAATTTTTTAAGGTAAAAAAAAATGTGTGCAGAATTGATATTACAGGTCTGATATTAATGTATTCATATTACAAAATGTTTTTATAAACTTGTTTTTTTTGGTTTCCAAAAATATGGTTGTTTGGGGGTTAAAAAACGACTTTTAACCCATCGCCGCCAGCGCTCTGGGGTTTAAACAAGCATTTCACAGCGCAAGAATTTTTTGAGCGTGATTTGTTAATGAATATGGTGGGAGCCGGTCGCTATGGCCATTCGCTATCATGCGCTCCCATACAGCGCGGAACCTGTCAAATAGCGACTCCTCACCCAATATTCAACATTACTGCACACCGACTGAGTCGCTGTCAACAACCGAACAACGGCCAAGCACAGCGACTACTAGCGGGTGCTGTGAAAATACTGCTACAGTCGCTCATCTGTCGCTACCTGGCGCTATTACTGAATCGGCCTCCCCGATCTCTCTTGCGATACCCTTTGTTTACATGCACATTTGCACTTTGTGTTCATAACCACATGGGCAGTTTTTTATGGTCTCTTTCACTATTATCTGAAGATTTTTGAGCTTGACTTTATTATTCTTATTATTGTACTTTGGATCATGTGTCGGATTGCTTGAATATTGGATTTATTCATAAATTAATTTTTGGTTGCACTAGTCACTTTAATAGGGTATATTTCCCCCCTCCTTTAGATTGGCAGTCACTGTAGACTGTTTTTGTGCCATCAAAAAAATTATATAAGGGCCATATTACTACAATTTTGGGAGGTCCTCCGTCCAGTTATCATTACTCTCAAGTTATTTATTAATGAATTGGGTACATTTTAAGGGGAAGGCCCAGCTTTGTTTTTAATGTGTATTGTGTAGTATGTTTGTGTTTTTCGGTGCTATTGCTTTCTAATAAAGTGTTTCGACAAATTTTACAATTTTGTGGTGCTCATTTATTGAGGTAGGTGTGTGGCATTTGGTCCATATCCCGTCTTGGGATGCTGTTTAATTTAGGGCTTTATTCATCAAGGGATAGCGACAGGTAGTGCTTTGTAAGCGGCAGGTAGCAGCATGTGAACGCCGTCCGCGGCACGCAATAGCACATTTATGAAGCTGATTCTGGTGAGCGACACTTACAGCGACACGTAGCGACTGATTCATCATCACAGGCGGCTCAGCGGATCCCGGCGGCGCTCTGGCTTTCAGAGCGCCTGGTATTACCTGTCACTACCTGTGGCTCTCCCATACATTTCAATGGACGTTACTTCTCTTTTCTTTAAACAGGGTTTTTTTTTTTTTTTTATCATTTTTTTTTGTTTTGTATCAAATCAATTTGTGACCTCTCCTGGCCTATTTAAATACATTTTTGAAAACTTTTTATTTTTTTATGCAGAATTGTCATTACGGTTCTGGTATTAAAGTGTTAGAGGCCGATTCATTAATAGCGGCAGGTAGCGACAGTTGAGCGACTGTAGCGGCTTTTTCAGAGCGCCCGCTAGTAGTCGCTGTGCTTGGCCATTGTTCGGTAGTTGATAGCGACTCAGTCGGTTTGCCATAATGTTGAATATTGGGTGAAGAGTCGCTATTTGACAGGTTCCGCGCTCTATGGGAGCGCATGATAGCGACTGGCCCTAGCGACCGGCTCCCACCATATTCATTAAAAAATCACGCTCAAAAAATTCTCGTGCTGTAAAATGCATGTTTAAACCCCAGAGCGCTGGCGGCGATGGGTTAAAAGTAGTTTTTTAACCCCCAAACCACCATATTTTTGGAAACCAAAAAAAAAACAAGTTTCTAAATAATTTAGTAATATGAATACATTAATATCAGACCTGTAATATCAATTCTGTACATTTTTTTTTCCCTTAAAAAAATTATCTAAAATGGCAGAAGTGGTCACAGAATTTTTCACATTAAAAAAAAAAAAAAAAACAATTAATAACAATTATTTATGAATATTTTAAGATTGTTCCATTGAAATGCATTGGAGAGCGCCAGGTAGTGAGAGGTCATACCTGTCGCTGTTCAAGGTCGGACGCTGGCGCTGTGGGCTGAGGCTGGAATAATGATGAATGAGTCGCTATATGGCGCTATCTCAGTCGCTAAGCAGGATTGGCTTGATAAATGTGTGATTGTGGTGGGGAGCCGGCGTTCTCGTGGCGGGGCCCGTCATTACCGGCCGCTCACCAGTCGCTACCTGTCGCTATTCCTTCATAAATAAGGGCCATAATGTCACAATGTAATAACAATGTAATTCAATATGTTTTCGCTTTGTTACTAGTGGATATGTGTTCAAAAACTGACTTTAATCACACAGTTTCTGGCGCTCTGGGCTACAGCGACACAATTTTGAGCGCCGGTGCTGTGCGAGGCTGTTTTTTTGATGAATATGATTTGAGTCACTCACACTGACCAGTCGCTCTCGTTCACTCCCATATAGCTCTGTACTGGTGTAATAGCGACTCACACATGAAATTCATTAATGCCGGCAATGTTACTACAGCAACTAAGGCGCTCTGTAATAGCAACTCACGGCCGATCAGAGCGAACACTAGTGGACGCTCTTAGTGCCGCAGTACAGATGCTAATCTGCTATTACCTGCCGCTAGTAATGAATCAGCCTGCCCATTGTCTAGTATGAGTTATAGGGCTCTGATAGGCTGCTGTTGGCAACAATGTTGACTAGGGGAGGAGCTGAAGGGGGATAAAAGGGGTCAGACTGTTAGACCTTGTTGACTGCACTGACAAGAGAAGGGAACACAGACAAGTGAAGGTCTACACAGGAGTGAAAAGTATCCTGGGTTGCACCTCCGAAAGGTCCAGAAGATAGCTACCTAGAGGCCTTTTTAGAGAATAGCAGGCTGATTCATTAATAGCGTCAGGTAGCGACAGATGAGCGACAGTAGCGTTATTTTCACAGCGCCCCCTAGTATTCACTGTGCTTGGCCGTTGTTCGCCTGTTGACAGCGACTCAGTCGGTGTGCGGTAATGTTGAATACGGGGTTAGGAGTTGCTGTTTGACAGGTTCCGCGCTGTATGGGAGCGCATGACAGCGAACGGCCATAGCGAACGGCTCCCAGCATATTCATTAACAAATCACGCTCCAAAAATTCTCGCGCTGTGAAATGCTTGTTTAAACCCCAGAGCGCTGGCGGCGATGGGTTAAAAGTAGTTTTTTAACCCCCAAACAACAATATTTTTAGAAAAAAAAAAAACATGTTTTTCAAAACATTTTGTAATATGAATACATTAATATCAGACCTGTAATATCAATTCTGCACAAATTTTTTTTTTTTTAGCTTAAAAAAAATATCTAACATTGCAGAAGTGGTCACAGAATTTTTGACATAAAAAAAATAGCAATTAATTATGAATATTTAAAGATTGCTCCATTGAAATGCATTGGAGAGCGCCAGGTAGCGAGAGGTCATACCTGTCGCTGTTCAAGGTCGCTCGCTGGCGCTGTGGGGTGAGGCTGGAATAATGATGAATGATTCGCTATCTGGCGCTCTGTCAGTCGCTAAGCAGGATCGGCTTGATAAATGTGTGATTGCGGAGGGGAGCCGGCGTTCTCGTGGCGGTGAGCGTCATTACCGTTCGCTCACCATTCGCTACCTGGCGCTATCCCTTGTTAAGTAAGGGCCTAGGTTAGGTTCAGGTCCAGAGTCTTCTCACCCAGGACTACCCCCCCCCCCCCCGCCACCTGGGGTTGCTCTATGCAGCTCTGATATCCCCATGGTCACCTGAGAAGCCTAATTGGGTGGCATCCTTACAGTGGGGCGGCTCCCTACTGCTCCTCTATGTACAGTCCTATGGGGAACTGACATTGCCCTTGTGCTGCGAAGTACTTTGTTTATTTTCAAATAAAGAAGCTGGGACTGACTGGCCACCTGTGCTACACATCGAAAGCTATTGTATGTTTGTGTCGGGATTATCACCAAGCTTGCTGGTAAGAAAATAATACCAGGTGTATCAGGGGTGATAAAGCCTGTCACCCATGATCAACTCTTTGGCCCTTATTCATCAAGCGATAGCGCCAGGTAGTGTCTGACGAGCGGCAGGTAGCGGCAGCTAACGGCGACTACCGACTCAAGTACGCCCGGCGGCGGTCACAATGACGCATTTATCAAGCAAAATGAGGCTAGCGCCGGCGAGAGCGACGGCTAGCGCGGCATTCATCATGAAGCCGCCTGGACCGAACAGCGCCGCTGCAAATTCCCTCACAGCGCCAGGTATGAGCTGTCGCTCCCTGGCGATGTCCAATGCATTTCAATGGAGCAATCTATAATTATTCATAATTAATTGGTAATTATTTTATTTTTATTTTTTTTATGTCAAAAAATCGGAGAACACTTCTGCAATGTTAGGATTTATTTTTAAGTAAAAAAAAAAAAAAAAAAATATGTGCAGAATTGATCTAACAGGTCTGAGATTAATGTATTCATATTACAAAATGATTCTAAAAACATGTATAATGTTACATTCAAAAAATATGGTTGTTTAGGGGTTAAAAACTAGTTAACACCCATCGCCGCCAGCGCTCTGGGGTTTAAACAAGGAATGGACAGCGACAGCACATTCGGAGCGTGATTTGTTGATGAATATGAAGCTAGCCGTTCGCTCTGGCCATTCGCTGTCAGGCGCTCACATACAACGCTGGACCTGTGAAACAGCGACCCCCCAGCCCGTATTCAACATTACCGCACACCGACTGAGTCGCTGTCATCAAGCAAACGCCGGCCAAGCACAGCGAATACTGGCTGGCGCTGAAAAAATCACGCTACAGTCGCTCATCTGTCGCTACCTGGCGCTATTGATGAATCGGCCTCTTTATTCCAATAAAAGATGGAAACAAGCCTGGTAGGGTATTTCCAGATGTGGGGTGTATACGTGACCCCTCCTTCTGCCATTCAGCATATTTATATGGATTTTTTTTTTTTTTGCCATCAGTCACAGGGGTGCGGCCACACCCTTCTCCATTCTCTATAATGGAAGGGCGTTTCAGGCCTCAGCACCCCCCCCCCCATTGCAATGAATGGAGAGGGTATGGCAGAGCTCCTTTGATGGGGGTTGCTCGCTCGACATGCCATCAACCCCCTACCCCATGTTTGGGCCCCAGAAGGCATGGGAAGCTTGGGGACAAATCCTTTTTTTTCTTTTTGGCTGCTAAATTATGCTGAAAATAAATGTAGCTTTGTCTATCGCCCTCAAAAAAGGGGTAGCTCACATGTAAAGGGACAGTTTTGCTTCCACAAAAAAGAGAATATATACAAGACCAGGGCCGGATTATGAGGGGGTGCAAGGGGTGTATGTCCCAGGGCTCCCCCAAGCTTTAGGTTATGATCCTGTCCAGGAGGCTTTTCAGGCTTTTGTCTGATGGGCCACGGGGACAGCAACAAAGCTATCAGCGGCAGTTGGGGCCCACTGGGCCTGGGCAAGCCTTTTTTTTTTTTTTGCAAACCTGCAGCCAGAGCCACCACAGGGCAGGACGGAGAGTCTAGAGCAACGATGCCACCATCAGCAACGCTACAGTGATGGGTGCAGAGCTGTCACTGCACATAAGCCACCAAGCACAGCCGCTGGCAGATCAATGCAGGGAACTGTTTTCTGCTGGACCAGCCGGGTGACTACACTACTCTCCACCCAGAATGGCAAAGCAGGAGTTCCCGAGCAGCACGCACCCGCACAAGGGGGGCAGAAGGGACTCGATCTGATGTTCCAGTAAGTAGGCGGGGTCCAGACAACCACCAATCAGTTACTTGGCTGGACTATTATTTTAAAGCGGACCAACACCCTCCAAAACAACTTAACTCTATTCACTTTAATATAAAAAGACACTTACCTTTTGATGACTGTTGGAGCCATCTGTCCCTCACTGCGCCTGTAATCTTCATAATTCTCCACCGGAAGTCCCGCCCTCCAGCTCTTGTCCGTTGATTTGCATCTTGTCCTTCAAGCTTGTCCGTCCATTTGCATATCTTGTCTGTCGATGAGGTCTTCTTAGCTCTCGCGCGACTTCTGTTTCTTGCCTTCTGTTGTCGACGTCATCCGGGGGGCGTGGCCTCTCACTGCTCTCGGGAGCGTGCACGACTCCCTGGTTACTACTTGGTTCGTTGATTGACAGCTTGGTCCGCCCTTCAGCTCCTCCCTTTCCCCAGCCCTGACAGAGCTTGCTTGTGCACCCGCCCGTACCCTTGTGAGTGAAGCACCGCTCGCTCCCGATGCAAGCGACGCTTCACCTAACTACTGCGCATGCACGCGATTTTAAGTAGGAAGAGGTCAAAGGATCTCTTCCTTTTGGACAAAAACTAAGATGGTGGCCAAAAAGAAAAATTGTAGCGACGCACCGAGGGAGCATCGGAGGTAATTTTTTTTTTCATAACTTTGTGAATCAGGTCCTGCTGCTTGTTTTACATATCTCCAAAAGAAAAAAAAAGAAAAAAAAGGACAGGGTGTTGGTCCACTTTAAAGGAGAAGAATACTGCTGGGGCCTCCAGCAGATTTTGTGCCCAGGGGCCTCCTCCACACTTAATCCGGCCCTGCACAAGACTACTGTAAAAGTGAAGGCCAGGAGCTAGCTGGTCGCTGTCACATTACAATGATACAGGCCCTTATTCATCAAGCGATAGCGCCAGGTAGTGTCTGACGAGCGCCAGGTAGCGGCAGCTAACGGCGACTACTGACTCAAGTACGCCCGGCGGCGGTCACAATGACGCATTTATCAAGCAAAATGAGGCTAGCGCCGGCGAGAGCGACGGCTAGCGCGGCATTCATCATGAAGCCGCCTGGACCGAACAGCGCCGCTGCAAATTCCCTCACAGCGCCAGGTATGAGCTGTCGCTCCCTGGCGATGTCCAATGCATTTCAATGGAGCAATCTATAATTAATCATAATTAATTGGTATTAATTTTTTTTTTTTTTTTTTAATGTCAAAAAATCGGAGAACACTTCTGCAATGTTAGGATTTATTTTTAAGTCAAAAAAAAAAAAAAAATATGTGCAGAATTGATCTAACAGGTCTGAGATTATTGTATTCATATTACAAAATGATTCTAAAAACATGTATAATGTTACATTCAAAAAATATGGTTGTTTAGGGGTTAAAAACTAGTTAATACCCATCGCCGCCAGCGCTCTGGGGTTTAAACAAGGAATGGACAGCGACAGCACATTCGGAGCGTGCTTTGTTGATGAATATGAAGCTAGCCGTTCGCTCTGGCCATTCGTTGTCAGGCGCTCACATACAACGCTGGACCTGTGAAACAGCGACACCCCAGCCCGTATTCAACATTACTGCACACCGACTGAGTCGCTGTCATCAAGCAAACGCCGGCCAAGCACAGCGAATACTGGCTGGCGCTGAAAAAATCACGCTACAGTCGCTCATCTGTCGCTACCTGGCGCTATTGATGAATCGGCCTCCCCGTCCACAGTATGCAAATTAAATATGCATCATGGTATGCTACCTGAATAATATGTTGTACTTTATACTGATGGTAAGACTACGCTCGCTCCTCATAGTTTTCCAGGGCTGTTGATTTACAATGAAATAATATATTTGTGTTCGATGTTAATGCTGCAGTTTGAACTCCTGTGAATTCTGCAGAATGTTCTCCATTGTGTAATTTTCAAGTGGATGCTAAAAACAAAATGACAGCCTAAGCAAAACTGCAGATTGGACATAATTGTTGGAATGTGCTTGGCTCACTTCCTAGAAAACAGAAAAAAGTATTCCTGGGCACTGGGGAGTAGGTGACAACAGCGACAAGAGTATTAGTGACTGTACAGCTTGGGGGAATCTTAGGATCAAACCTTTTTTTCTTTGTTTAATTTCTTTGTTTGATTTTGCTGCTTTTTATGTCAAAGAAGCACATGTGTCCACTATTTAGGAATTATTATCAAGCAATATTAAAAAGATACCGATGCAGCTTTCTTTAGAACTCCACTTGGAGGCCGATTCATTAACAGCGGCAGGTAGCGACTGTAGCGGCATTTTCAGAGCGCCCGCTAGTAGTCGCTGTGCTTGGCCGTTGTTCGGTAGTTGATAGTGACTCAGTCGGTTTGCCGTAATGTTGAATATTGGGTGAGGAGTCGCTATTTGTCAGGTTCCGCGCTGTATGGGAGCGCATGATAGCGACTGGCCCTAGCGACCGGCTCCCACCATATTCATTAACAAATCACGCTCAAAAAATTATTGCGCTGTGAAATGCATGTTTAAACCCCAGAGCGCTGGCGGCGATGGGTTAAAAGTAGTTTTTTAACCCCCAAACAACCATATTTTTGGAAACCAAAAAAAACAAGTTTTTAAAATAATTTAGTAATATGCATACATTAATATCAGACCTGTAATATCAATTCTGTACATTTTTTTTTTTTACCTTAAAAACATTATTTAAAATGGCAGAAGTGGTCACAGAATTTTTCACATTTAAAAAAAAAAATATATTGATAACAATTAATTATGAATATTTAAAGATTGTTCCATTGAAATGCATTGGAGAGCGCCAGGTAGCGAGAGGTCATACCTGTCGCTGTTCAAGGTCGGACGCTGGCGCTGTGGGGTGAGGCTGGAATAATGATGAATGATTCGCTATCTGGCGCTCTGTCAGTCGCTAAGCAGGATTGGCTTGATAAATGTGTGATTGTGGTGGGGAGCCGGCGTTCTCGTGGCGGGGCCCGTCATTACCGGCCGCTCACCAGTCACTACTTGTCGCTATCCCTTGTTAAATAAGGGACTTGGTGCACTTCATTGTGTTATCTTGAAATCTTAAATGCTTTCCAAAGGTTTCTTCGTGAGATATTACAATGGGCTGAGTTCTGATGTGCCGGATAATAATTGCTACATCTTTATTAGTACAGAAGATTTGACTCACGGGGGAAGGTCAATACATGGCAGGGGGCTGCATCCAGTATAGAGGAACAAATATTTTTCATTATGCCATTTTTGTAAACTTTTTAAAGATGTTGATTGTATTTCAGTGCAAGATGAGGCCTTTTGAACACATATCCACCAGTAACAAAGCGAAAACACATGGAATGACATTGCTTTAACACAGTGACATTAACACTTTAGTGCCAGACCTATAATGACAATTCTGCATAAAAACATAAAAAGTCTAAAACGTTTCTAAAAATGTTTGTTTGCAGCCAGGAGAGGTAAAAAATAAAATAAAAATGTCAAACACGCTGTTTAAACCTGGCGCTCTGGAAGCGAAAGTGCCGGTGCTATACACTGAGCCGCCTGTAATAATACATTGGTCGCTACATGGCGCTGTTAGAGGCACTCACCAGATTCGCTTTTATAAATGTGGTTTTGCATATAGCGCCCGGCGTTCACCAGGCGCTGCCTGACACTACGAGGCACTACCTGTCGCTATCCCTTTTTAAATAACCCTCAAAGTAATCTGGCTGGCCCTTCCGATTATAAAGCTTGGAGGCCGATTCATTAATAGCGGCAGGTAGCGACAGTTGAGCGACTGTAGCAGTATTTTCACAGCGCCCGCTAGTAGTCGCTGTGCTTGGCCGTTGTTCGGTTGTTGATAGCGACTGAGTCGGTGTGCAGTAATGTTGAATACTGGGTGACGAGTCGCTATTTGACAGGTTCCGCGATGTATGGGTGCGCATGATAGCGGCTGGTCAGAGCGACCGGCTCCCACCATATTCATCAAAAAAATCACGCTCAAAAAATTCAAGCGCTGTGAAATGCATGTTTAAACCCCAGAGCGCTGGCGGCGATGTGTTAAAAGTAGTTTTTTAACCCCCAAACCACCATATTTTTGGAAAGAATTTAGTAATATGAATACAATAATATCAGACCTGTAATATCAATTCTGCACAAATTTGTTTTTTGTTTTTTTTTACCTTAAAAAAATTATCTAACATGGCAGAAGTGGTCGCAGAATTTTTCACATTTAAAAAAAAAAAAAAAACATTAATAATTAATTATGAATATTTAAAGATTGTTCCATTGAAATGCATTGGAGAGCGCCAGGTAGCGAGAGGTCATACCTGTCGCTGTTCAAGGTCGGACGCTGGCGCCGTGGGCTGAGGCTGGAATAATGATGAATGAGTCGCTATCTGGCGCTATCTCAGTCGCTAAGCAGGATCGGCTTGATAAATGTGTGATTGTGGTGGGGAGCCGGCGTTCTCGTGGCGGGGCCCGTCATTACCGGCCGCTCACCAGTCGCTACCTGTCGCTATTCCTTCATAAATAAGGGCCTTGGAAATAAGGGCCTTGCCATTTGCTTCCATCCCATTGCTTTTCAGAGGGTGGAAATATTGCAGGCCAGTTCTGCTTCCTAATGGGATTGTAGTTCTGATGAGTGATAAGTGAAAAGTCAGGTTCTCAGGACTAACACATTATTCTCTTTTGTATATTTGCATATTTGGTGTTTTTAGGCCTTTTTGTTCTCTTTCAATGCACATACTGATGTACATGCACATCTTCTCGCACTGCCTAATTAAGGATGGCTTCCCAGTTGATCTTAAACCCTGCCCTGGCCACTGCCGGCACCGCCGCTACTTCTCGGGCCGGGGTACGCACACGCGGTCCATGCAGGCGGGGCGCAGAGGGCTGCATGGGCCGTTAACCCCCTCCAAGGTACAGAAGAGGATTGGCCTCTCTTAGACCTTACCACCAGCTGTACCATTGAAATGAGAGAAAATGACAGTGCCCAATTTAACTGTATTGACAGTTTGAGGGCCGACTGGCGTTAATGGAGTTCTGACAGTGAGAGGTTCAGCCAAGGGTTAAATCTTGGGCAACAGTTAACTGTCACAGGTAAGTGAACTAATCAAGAGACACTCACCTAACACAAACATTTTACATTACAATTGGTGGTTAGAGTAGGAGTGTCAATAGTTAGTAAAGTTGTAGTAGTAGTCCACACAGACCAGCGCCCATAGGCAGTAGAAGTTATAAGTGTCCAGATGGCAGGTGACGCAGATGAACAAAAGGGTATGTGAAGGATATCTCATATGCTAAGGGAAGGATAATCCCCTTTTGCTCATGTAAATTATAAGGGTTCCTGACTTGTTTGCTACTCCTGACACTCATGTAGTTATTCTGTCTGTTACGAAGAGACAAGTCACAGTAAAAATGTCCTAAAGTCCAGTACATATAGTGAGTGAACATAGGTGGTGTGTCAAATGGTTTCTCAGTGCCCTCATAAAGTCACAAGTGCAGTGTGACCAAACCCGTACCGTACCCGTCAAAGTCACTGGGTTCACATGGTACATTTTCGATAATTCTGGCCTTCACAACCCTGACAGACCCTGACAGCCTGACAGGCTTCTGTGAACTGAGCCAGCCCCTTAGAACTGCCACAAGCTCTAGTTTAATACACCCTGGTCAGCAGGATTATATCAGGCTGGAAGCCAGCCTGGTAGTGTGTAATATCACCAGCAAACACGGGTAAGGGAGGTCCAGGATCAAGATACACAGCCCAAGATTAATGTATTTATTCTAAGTATACAGCACGTCCTGTTCCAGAATATTTCTTACCCATGGGTAATACATCCACAAGATGGCGTTGGACTGCAGAAAACAGCTTGTGGCCTCTACCGGCACTATATAAGTCAGGGACCTCCCACAAATTCCCCAGTTTATTTCTGCAGTCTGCGCTGAGAAAATAGAAGATAGCGCTCTTGTGGCGCAGGTGAGCGAGGCTTATTGCCTGCGGCCCTGCAGGACTATTCCCACCCGTTCCGTCCCATTGACTGCCTCCCAGCCTCGGCTGATAAGGTTCGGGTGAAGGTAGGCGATAGAAGTACCTTGGTGCTGAGGAGCTAGGCACCTACCGCAGTCCCTGCTCTAACAGGGTAGGCGGTTTAGGCTAATGGTGAGCCTTTTGGGATGCCCCACTGCCTCATGGGTTTGGCCAGGTTATCCTGTGCGGTAAACCCTATTCCCATTCCCCCTCCACCTTCACTCCTCATATTGGCCCCCGGGCGCAATTTCCCCCAGGGAATTCCGTTGTTATCCTCCCTCACTCTCCCTTCAGGAGATTGTTCATTGTTGAATTCTGTTCATTGTTCCCCCGGCCTCTTGTTAACTGCTTGTCAATACCGGGGAATTTGTGGGAGGTCCCTGACTTATATAGGGCCGGGAGAGGATGTTTTGTGGATGTATTACCCATGGGTAAGGAATATTCTGGAACAGGATGTGCTGTATTTGTATAATACCAATTCTACAGGTGAGTAATCACAGAATTGTATTATTTAATTGCCTTAAGTCACACTAGACAAACTATATACATACAATGCATAGATACATATACAGGTCAGAAGGGCAATTACAGATGACTTACAATCAGGATGAGCAAATAAAATGCATTTCAGTTATCTTTAGCTGTGCTAGGAAGCTACAGAGAGGTGTGAGTGTGGGGAGGCATCCTGGTCCTTGTTCTTGCAGTTTATTCCAGCATAATTCCAGTGTGATCTCTCTCCCCAAAAGGACATTTAAACTCCTGGATAGGCACTCCCCCTCTCCCCAGGGAGGAGCTGTAATGCAATGTTGTAAGCTAGTCGCCAAAAATCTAATATGGGGCATAACTTTACATTGGAAAGTCTTGGGGTTCTGATTCTGGTTCCAAATGACCCAGTCACACACTATGCATGCTACAGGACCAGATACCGCTGTTTTATATGACTCCTAAACTGAGTACTCCAGAATTCATGTCCTGGACACCCTAGAATGAAGCAAGAGACACCCCAGCATACCTTATTATCTCCAGAGTAAGAAAAGTTTTTAATGTGCACTGAGGCTTCATCATTCCCAGTATCGTACTGGAGCCAGTGTGTCTATGGGATTTCTTTGAAGCTTGCTTCCAGAAAATAGCTCACGACAGGGGGGGGGGGGGATCCTCCTGGGCATGCTTTTGTCTCGGCTTCCAGCTTTAAGTGTGAACTGATTGAGTATGGGGTATTTTATCAGCTGACTACAACATGAAAAAATCAGTGGAGAATGTAGGCATGTAGGTCTGGTGTCAGTCAGTCAGCTGTGAAAAATAGGTAGACGTAAAGCGGAATTTCAGTCAAAAAGTGCCCCCTTCTCTGTCACCCTACCCTGGCACTGAGGCAGGATCGGAGGATTAGAAAGAAAAAGACCCCCTTACCTTCTCCTCTGGCCGCGCCGCTCCCCCAGTCTCTGTGCGGCCGCCATGGAGAAAGCACAAAGCCGCATCCCCCTGATCCACGTGTGTTTCCATTGCCCATTCACTGAAATGGGAGGGTGGGAGCGCGCACGGAGCTGGGGGATGCGGCTCTGTTCTTGGCGGCGACCAGGATCCAGAGTGCCAGAACCCCCAACACTGCCTCAGTGCCGGAGTAGGGTGGCAGTGGGGGGAGGGCTTTTTGACTGAAGTACCGCTGTAAGAACTGTTTGAACCCCTCTAGTTTAATAAGCTTGTGTGTGTTTCTAGCAGGATACATTCTCCAAGTAAAAAATGGCTAGGCCAGGTTCTATATCAGACAGTGAAGGTCAGAACCAGCAAAGACCAGAGCCAAGGGCCCCCCAGTAAATTTACCACTTGCTAGCATATTTATATACATTTTTATGATTGGAACAGTTTTGGCCATGAAACTAGCAACTCAGCGCTCAAAAGAGTGCTTTACTTCTTAAAGAGGAACATCAGATCTTTTTTGACGTTCCTCTCAGATTATCCCTCCCCCCTCCTGCACTCCTTTTTGGATATCATCGTTAACCTTAACCTTAAAGCTGACATCCTGATGAATTCCTGGCCCATTTACACCCACTTCACGCCTTAGCCGTCCCTGAGTGATGGAGAATACTCACCTGTTCGCTGTCCATTGTTCAAATCCTGTGTGCATTTGCACCCAGTGTCATTCCGGCCATGTAATGACATGGCGCATGCGCAAGATTTGAGGGGTGGTGCAGTGTCTGTCAAAAAGGCTTTCAAGATGGCGCTGCCCTACGGAAGTTGGCGAGGCAGCGGAGAGTTGCTGAGCACAATGTGAGCGGAGAGGTATATTTTTACTAATCAAATGCTCAAACGGAGAGGCAGGGGTCAGGGAAAGCCAGGTTTCGGGAGTTTGTATTAACTCCCTAGACCTACAATGTTCCTCTTTAAGGAAACCCATTGAAAATATAGCTCCATATTTATTAAGTTATCATAAAAATATAATACTGCAAACATAAAATGTGAATTCGCCACCCCAGGCAAATTTACAAAGAATAATTCTGGAGTGTAAATTTACAGCGGTGCCCCTCTAAGGAGGACGTTGAAGTCGCCTTGTGTCACTCAGCCAGGAATGAGTGCAGGCACTTTTTACAGTGTTTTACAGCAGAGGAAATGGCAGCAATAAGTTATTGAGCTGTCTCCCAGGAAGACACGATTAAATCTCTAAATCATTACTGGTAAAAGCAGGATTAGTGCGTTCTATAAAGTACGCATTGACCAGTGCCGCCATATTTTATTATTTCATTTACAAAGTGGAAAGAACACAAATGTGAAAGTTTTGGATGCTGAAACGACCAAAAATTCTTGTGTTTGATTAAAATCAAAGGGTCGGATTGGCCTAACAGAGACCCAGAGTACCCTCTGGTGGTCCCCAATCAGCATCAGGCCCCGATCAGCAACAGCTAGATGGGACTGGTGACAGCGGGCAGCAGGGCCATGACCAGGGACCATGCTGTATACTTTTAACTCAGCTCCTGAATGGGCCTTTTGGTCATTCAGAGAAATTATACAGGTGTCATGTGACAGCCTGAGTAATTTTCTAAATGTTGCAAAGGCGGCAAGCCACAGCCACATACGAGTGTGCCACTGTAATGTACAGCACACAGCGGCATCATAAAGCAGGGCCAGCTGCTGCCCCCAGGGACCAGGAACAATTCATTTCTGCCCAAATCTCTACCCTGGATGTCTGCATGAAGCAGGCGGGGTTTAGGGCCCGGGTGTAGTCCTACTCGCGAGACTCGGCTCTCTGGAGAATTGTGGAGGGAGGCCCAGCCAAGAGGAAATGAAGATGTCTGGTAGGTAGGTCTTGGGGGAGTGGGTATGAGCTGCAGAGGGAAATAAAAATGCTCTAGGTTTCTCATCTTCTAGCTAATTTATAGTAATTATGACCTTTGGTCTGCCTAACCTGTTTCTTAGGGAGCATCCCAATTTGGAAATAACGTGGAAATAAAGTCAAAAATTACTTTTACTCTGATCTCTGCAGCATGAGAGAATCCTTATTAAGCATTTATTTTATAATTATTCTGGCAATATAGCTTTGTTTTCAGAAAGGAAAAAAATAGAACATTGTTCTTTGGAGCCCCACACAATAGGAATACTTTTGAGTGTGCCTTATGTTAGGGCGAGCGCTGCACGCCCATCTAGCAGCACTTCACTTACCTCCAAGCCTGCATCCAGCCGTCATCCATTTTGCAGCTTTTCATTCATGGCTGTTCCCAGCTGTCTCCCTTCCCCCCATGCTTCCTTCCCGCATGCTTAGGTGCGCGCACGTCTCCGTCCACTAGAGAGCGAGCGCACTGGATTCCTGAGATTTAAAGGGCCTGATTGGTGCTTGGTCATCCAAGCCTGCATCCACTTCTCCTATTTAAAGAGGCACTTCCTTCCTTCAGTGCCGGATCTTGGTCTCTCCATTCTTGTTGAAAGTCAGACATTCTTGGATTGCTCACCCGTGTACCGACCTCTGCCAGTCCCCGACTCTGAACCTTTGCTGCCTGCCCCGACCTCGGCTACTCACCTTTACCGCGAACCTGTGCTGACAGCCCCGATCTCTGCCTGTACTTACTACTCCTTTTGCCTGCCACTTGTGTACCTCGCTGAACCTCGGCTGACTGTGGGACTGGGCCACTGTTGGGGGGTAGCGACCTGGGGGTCACTCGCCGCACAAGACCAACCTGCCTTGCGGTGGGCTCTGGTGAATACCGGTGGCCCCTTATACTCCGCTCCCCTGACACGGTACCCGCCATTGGTCCCACAGTTAAAGCGGATCCACACCCGAGTCCGCTCCACCCGGTCCGTGACACCTTACAATAACTTTACAGTATCTCACTCAGTCATGGCTGTCAGTTCGCTCCTATTTAACAAGCAGCACTATCAGGAGTGGATGCCGCTGCTGGAGAGCCATGCTGTTATTAGGAAATGATGAGAACATCACTCATGGTCTGTGGTGGGCCAGAGCCGAGACTGCAGTGACAGGCTAAGGGCATAGAAGCGGGAGAAATCCCAAACCAGATAAGTGTTTTTTTTTACTAGTTGTCTGGCTAACATAGATAGGAAAAAGAGGTCATAGAGCAGCTTAATATACAGGAAATACAACACAGCAGAGATATGCCTAGAGAGATAAGCATTGATAACAGTGCCATCTACTGTCATAACTGTGATAACTGTAAACTGCAGTCAATCTACCAAAAGTCCCCAAATCACATTCAGAGACAAGCAGAAGCTGTTGCAAAGTATTGTATCTCCAACACTTACATCATCCTCTTTAATGTGGCCATAAATGTGGCCTTAGTTGAGGGAAGCTCAACTACAGCCAATGGTAGAGATGAGCGAACTTCTTGAAAGTTCGATTCGGGCGATTCGCCGAATTTCCCCAAGAACAGACAGCGTAGCCGGCCTGCCCACTCCCTCCATGCCGGCATTTTTTTAAAAAGCAAACACTTACCTGCATGGTCGGAGCGTGGAGGCCGGCGCCGCTCTCAGGCGCCTTCTGATGACGCGCCCTCTGATGACAGTTGAGAGCGGCGCCGGCCTCCACGCTCCGACCATGCAGGTAAGTGTTTGCTTTTTTAAAAAATTCCGGCATGGTGGGAGCGGGCAGGCCGGCTGCGCAGTCAGCGGCCCGGCTTCCGCCGCCCGCTGACAGTGTAGCCGGCCTGCCCGCTCCCACCATGCCGGCATTTTTTTTTTTTATTTCAGGGAAAATTCGATCGGCACGAACCCAAAAAAAATTCGGGTTTGTGCCGAATCGAATTTTCCCTGAAATTCGGAGCGAATTCCGGTTCGTCCGAACCGGTTCGCTCATCCCTAGCCAATGGTACTGGTACCACTGGTTGGCAAACACTAGTTTAGGTGGTGATAAAAAAAAACATTGATAACTACTGCATATAAAATGTTATCAAGAATTCACGGCATGACAAGTCCAGGTGAATATAACAAGAAGTGCGCCGGGGAACTTCACAGTAGTAATTGCTCAGAATCAGGGGATCGCATACAAAGCTGGTAACCACAGGCTTTATGCAATAAAGAGCTTCTTGTAAGCTATCATTACCCGGCACAGCAGTACCGCTTGTGGTTAAGTGACAGCACGCCTGGAGAAGTGGCATATACTGTCATTTTGTATCTCTGGCATAGGGAAGAACTAGCAGAGGATTATTTCCAGCGTGAATGCAGATGGCTCCCACGCTGAGAACACCTTTCACAACACTCACCTGTCAGCTGTCTCTACCAAGAAAACACACGAGACGGACTCTTTCATAAATACAAACATCCATCACTGCCAACAACAGCTGCCCAGGGGGATGCCTATCCAAAAGAACTGCCTCTTACACTACAAAGTCTTTATTACACATTACTCACACAGTAACATGACATTATTTAAGTGAAGGCAGGGATTTTGGAAAAATGTGCTGTCTTCGTGCTTTATATAGAATACATCAATTGCAAGAAATGTCAAGTGGTTTGTGCTCCCTGCTTTGATAAGAATTAATATTAATATTATATGAATTAATATTGTTAGAGTGCACAGGCAATCCTAGCCTCAGAGTCTCAAATTTCTAGAGATTTACTATAACCAGAATTAGGGGAGAACCAAAGTTGAAAACCTGCTTAAGATTTTACTAGCCATGACCAGTCCATGAGCAGTCCATAACCTAAACAGCAAAATGTTTGTGGAACCGCGCTTAATTATATTCTCTATATTTTATATAAACAAATAAACTATCAAAGTCCTCAGCGCAAGGAGAAAAAAGACAGTCTGCCACTAAAGACTCTCAATACAATATACATAGACACACAGCGGTGTGCAAATCTCCGCGGGACAGTTCGAATAACTTCAATCAAGTTCACCACGTGAATCTCCAGGCTTTCAATTTAAAGGAGCAGTATCGCAAATTTTTCTTGGTGACTTATATTTAAATGGTACTTTGAATGTAGGTAAGTGTTGGAGTAAGAATTACAAAATTAGAAAAAATGATGTCTGTGTTAAGCAGCTGGAGACTAATAGCTCATGTTTATGTCTTGTGAGTGTCGGGATCCGACACTCTGGCCTGTTCCATGCTGAGGAGAGGGGGAGAACAATGTATCAAAGTATCAGCTGTTCAGTGCTGGCAGCCGTCCAGCATCAGATAACAACATTGCAACATTGCCTGGCCAGAACTCATATATCTAAAACAGAAAGAAAAGCACTAGAAGTCATTTAGCTGATTTTGACAGTTTTCCCTTCATGTTGGCTCTGCTGCAGAATCTTTCAGTTTACCATTTTCTCTTTCATATTCTTATTTTTCATTTTTCCATATGATCTTTCTTTCAGCTTTGTGTGTTTTGAGCAAAGCCCAACCCAGGATTTTCACTATCTGGAGTTTTGTTTCGTGCCCCTATCCCGACTTGGGATGCCCTGATATGTGAAATCCCCAAGTTCGCCTGTGAAAACGTACCTTTCCCTGTCCCACAGCGCATGCGCGGGCTCTCATCCAATCAGCTCTGTTTGCACGCAGATGGGGAGCCTGAGCAGTAACCTTCCTGGCCGCCCGGCCTGTCTAAATGACTATCTGCGTGAGCGCGCCAGAAAAATGGGGGGATCTGTGGTTATCCAGGGGTCGTTTCACACAGTGGGCATCCTGATTTAGAATGCCCAAGGGGCAAGGTCAATGGCCGGGTCTTATAGACTTCAGGGTCGCCACTCAGGGTTTTGTTCCACTTTAATACCTTTAGATTTTCCTGCACAGTTATTCAAAGAAGAATTTCAGTAGTTTTCAGTCAGTTTAGTTTATTTTGTATAGATTTTACACATTTGAGTCACCTGGTCTCATAACAAAAGCAGCACCTCACACACACACAGCCGTTACCACTGATTACAGTGTCAGCCTCTGAGGTAAAGTGTTGCTAGGAGACCAGTGGGCTAAATGAAGCAGCTCACTAAATACAACCCAGCAGATCCCCCTATTCAGCAAATGGACTGAGCCAATGTCATTATACAATTTAAAAGAGAGGCATATATTTTTTTATTTTTCTATCGCCAGATTATTTATACACATGGTATAAGCTATTGTGTGGCTATTAAATTATTTATCTTTTTTAATGCAAATTTCGCGATACTGCTCCTTTAATGTGTATCCACCACCTGACACACCACACACGTACCAGATAGGGGTTGAAAATACGCTTCTCAATGTATCATCAATTGTTTTCTTATCGGTTTATATCCATGCAGCCAAAGGGATAATCTTTCTTAGTATCGTTAAAATATTCCTTGCTTGCATACAATCACCAATAAATTTGTTTAAAAGAGAGACGTTCCTCATTTATTTGGGTTTAGCATGAAAAATAAAATATATGACCGCACATAGAGTAATACAATAATCACCAATTTCTGTGCGCAAAATATAAGAACTTCTTACCAGATTGTAACCAAATACAGGGGTTGCATTAAAATATTCTTAAAAAGGATCTTGATGATGAAAACATCATTCCTCCATTGTAACTCTTCAGTGCGTATTAATCATATCCAACAGCGCGGCGCATGTATCTCCGAGTCCTAGGCCTCCGGGCTCGGCAAGCGTTGGCTTTTTTCGGGGGTTACGTGATCTGACTTAGGCTCCGCCCAACGCGTTTCGTCACTCAGACTTATTCATAGGCACACGGAGCGCAGCCAAGGGATTATATTTATAGGCTCGTATCTAGATAATTGACTATTTAAGCGCCAGATACCAGCGCAAATAATCAATAAAGCAATAGCTCATAATAGTCCATAGTCCATAACCTGTTGATCTCTGCCCGCAAAGTGCTCCGCAGTCAGTCGATGAGTGCACTCCACAGCTAAAGCTATAGCATTGCAGGGGAGGATCATGGGCATCATATGAAGTGATTAGTATTGCAACTTTAGTATTGTATGGGCAGATACTGTGACAGGGTGGGTATGGACCCCCACAGCCAGGATGCTGAGGCTATAGAATTGCAGAGGAGGATCAGGGGCAGAACATGGACAGATCATGGGAAGCGATGGTATTGCTGCATTATATGGACAGATACTGTATCAGGGTTGGGTATGGTCCCCCACAGCCAAGATGTTGAGGCTATAGCATTGGTGGAAGAACTTGGGATAGGTGTTTTTTTCTATGGCACTGGTTCTCAACATGTGGTACGTGTAACCTAGGGCAGTGGTCCCCAACCTTTTTTTCAACGTGGACCGGTTCAGGATTTGGTAATTTTACTGCGGCCCGGTGGGGCACTGGGGGGGGGGGGGGGTTTGACTGGGGGCGGTGCGGCGGCATTGATTGTTAATATTGTTAATATAATAGGTTGGTAAACTCTGGTGTTGGCGCAGGAGCGGTGGTGAGGTTTATGGGTTGCTTTGTGCCCACTCTCGCTAGCTTTCCTGAGGTCTGTGGAACAAAAGTGGACTTTCCAGGTTATTGCCCCCCCCCCTTGGCAAAACCGAGCGTTGCGATTAGCTGACGCAGTCACTGGCTTCTTCTGGGTATCTGGCCACCGGCAACCAGATGACTATGATGGCCAATCGCATTGCTCGATTTTACCAGGGACTGAGGAGAAAGGAAATATTATGAGGGTTTACCGGGGTTAATGCGCAAGGGGCACTGGCAATGCTCTAAGAACAACATCCATTTTGTGAAAAATGGGTGTTGTTTCAGTTTAAGTACCTCTCAGGCATCGCTATTTGGAATACCCCACAATACCCCACCTCCCCGGGATACGCTTACCTTTCTGTCGCACCCACAGCATGTTTTGCACCAGAGGTGTGCTCCCCTGCCCAGACATTCAGATAAGCTGGGACCGCAGCGTGCCACAGGCCGCAGGACCTCCAGTTTCACTATGCCAACACTTTGTCCAAACAGAGCTGTATATCAAGCCTTAATATACACGGCATACAGTGCTGGTTGGAAGTGACTGCACATGCACCATGGGACTAGGTGAAAGGTACATTTTAGGGCACCCGGGGGTTCACACAGTGAAGCATGCCATAATGCAGCTTACAGTCCTGCTGTTATATTTATCTAGTAAAGATATGGTCTCTAAGATGGGGGACTGGATATCAGAGCACACACCCCTACTAACTGCTAAAATGTGTGCTGCAGTTTCCTGTCCACCTTCTCAGGAACCAAGCATTGACTAGAGAGGGGCATATACAAGTGTAGTTTGACTGATGTAATCAACCATATGCTGAAACCTTCTTCAGGCAAGGCTCATCACCCCTCTCCTCCATGTTGCTGCATGTGGCTGAGCAGCCAGTGACCCTGCTGAATGCTACAGCCCCATACATGGAGGGGGGGGATGCCACAAGGAATGGCCCTTATCTGTCTTGGCAGTGCCAGAGTGGCCACAGCAATTGTTCTCCTCCCTTCTTTAAAAACCCAGCACTGGATTAGATCAGACCAACAAGAAGACCCAGCCAACTGCTCACCTGTCAGAGCAGATCCAGAGAAGCTCCTGGCATCACGTGGTGCTGTGAGAGAGCAGCACTGATTCAGAGACTCCCTGCACTTCCTATGCTGGCCACAGAGGAAAGCAGTGTGCAAGATAACAGCGACCTCTGCTGGCCGGAGGAGCGAACTGTAGTGCTTTTACAGTGGCTTCCAACCTGTAGAAACGATCAGCTCCTCTCAGCAGCACTTGCTGCTCGGGTGGGGATTAGAGATGCGCAGCCTCGGAACAGCGGGTGCGCGGCCGCCCAGGCGCGCACCTTAGAGGGAACACTGAGCGATAGCCTCAGGGCCCGGTACCATTTGAGCCACAGACCGGTAGCAGTCCGCGACCCAGGGGTTGGGGACCACTGCCCTAGGGGATATGTGGGGATGTCTGGGCTGCATCAACAACAGGGGTCCTTTTTGCTTTAACAGTGCTGTGAGGCCGGTGGCCTACTTATTTAGGTAACATTAATTGATGCCCTCTGTTGGAACTTCTTGTCTCTCGGGGGTACTTGGTGTAAAAGGTTTGAGAACTACTAGTCTAGGGCATATTGTGTGTCTGACTATAGGGAGAGGGGTCCGCTGGGAGGCTTGGAGGACAGGAATTATAGGGATTTAAGAGAAAGTATAAGTGGGTGTTGGCACATGCTCTGGGAGAGTTGGGAAGCGTGAAGAACCCACCACACCCAATATTCGTACCTGCCTGTAGACCTTTAGTGCTGGCACTCTCAAGGGTCCATTATGGACAATCTTGTCCTGGGAAATAAGCAGATGCAAGGAGCACCCTGCTGAATTTACTAACTTTATAATGGATTTAGGACAATTGGGTCTACATTACTAAAGTCCTATTTAGAGGATAGTTTTATTAAAGGGTATTGGTAGGCATAAAAACACATAAGAATGCTCACCTTATCTGATTGGTTCAAATCAGCTTATTCATTATATATATAAGTGTAGCAGGCAGAGTTTTGTTGGGACCCCTCACCCCTGTATAAATTATGACGTCAAGGATACTTATAACCATAGAGGTGCCTGCACCTATATAGTTAAGAGAAGTAGTTAAAGGGAAAGTTTATTTTCATTGGAATCTTTGAAAGTATATATATATTTTGTGTGTGCCAAAATTATGGCCATATGGTAGCAAATGCGTGCTTTATGAAAGTATTTTTTCTGTACCCCAAAATCTGCAATGACAAGTCCCTGTCCAGATACCCACTAATCTTCTCTGTTCATTTCTTCCATGCAAATAATATAAAATTATCCATTTCAAAGCATCTCAAAATCAAAATTATTAGTAAATACCTAATGTATTCTAAATACAGCCACTGGCTTTGCTTTAATTTCTGGGAGTGGATGAGCTGGGAAGGTCATATCCTGCAGCTTTGTGACTATGCACCCTATGCTGTGGACAGGACCAGCTGCAGGACCATTGTGCTAAAAGCTCCAAGAAACAGAGGCTTAACTGTGTGGTCCTGGAGGAAATTAACTGAAAGGAGAGCAACTTTAGGGGTCCTGCTACAGCTTCTAACTGGAGCTGCAGGGAATGGAGGAGAGGTACATGGGACATTCATCAAGTGAGCTCCTTGCTGCCTTATTATTGGCCCTGCCAGATGCAGAGAGAAAATTGGTATTGTGCAGGATGGCGAAGAAGGAGAGCCTCCCAGCATCAGTTCAGTTAAGTTTCTAAACCAAGTCAAAGCAACATAGTAGCTCCAATGAGCCTGGGAACTAGAAAGAGAGGCAGTATAATTACCAAGGTCCAAGTGTCTTCCTAAAAGGTATTCGATTATTAGTCATAGGAGTACAGCTAGACTGTGACAGCAAGAGACCACTAAATGGGACACATAACTAAAATGGGACTGCTGAAGAAGTTATATAATTTTATTTTTAAAGTTTAATGTTGCAGTTGGTTCTTATTAAATTCTTGGCAACAGAGAGACATTGACTTGTTTAACTCATTTTATACCTCAGGGTTGCCTGACTTTTACCTATACCTAATCTACTGTACTCGAAACGTACACCCCAGGATCTAGACGAACTCACAATGCCATTCATTACGTGAAGTTGTGGTTGTTATATTAGATCATGAGATCCAGCTCTGATCTTTAGGTATGTTCCAGTTGACTCACTTTGGCTATGGGCTAAGACTTTTCTCCAGTGCTGCACTTAGCACTGAACTAAGCCCAGTTGTGTTCAGGAAAATTTCCAGTGCTAGGGGCACGACTAAGAAAAATCATCCTGCAGAAATGGGTCAGGTTGGCATCTCTGTGGAAGCAGCTTCACATATTGTGTGCAAAAGGGGCCCTGCTGTGACTGCAGGGGCAGCCTGAAAACTGCAGACATGATTTAAAAAAAAACCCCAGAGGCCACACTTAAATACCCACCAGAGTTCAGTCGGAAGTACACTATCAGAGCTGAAAGCACTGCACCAGGTCCACCATCAGGACTGAGTGGGATCCAACCTGCAGGCTTGCAGGTCAATGAGGTTAGTTTATTTTGTTTTGAATTTGTCTTACGAGTTTTTTTTTCTTTCCTGTGGACCAAAATGTACATAGGAGTGGTAGACGTGTTTTTTTCAACCCCAGTCACCACTATTGTTATGTAATATAGGCTGGTTCTCTCTTATCTTGCCTTTAGGTAAGTCAAAGTTGATGGAGTCACTAAGCCAGAAAGTCATGTCTGGACCATTTACCATCGTGCCTTTCTGTTTCATGTACAGACCTGCCACTTTTATACAAGAGATGAATTGATAGTGTTATAAATCTGGAATTTTCTTTTATTTCTAGCTACCAAGAGGTATACATGAGCATAGGGTATGTTTACAAGTAACGCTTTCCAGACTACTGCTGATCATTTTGAGATTGATCCTAGTGACATTATGTTTAGGAGTGCCGTATCATTTGATTAGTCAGCCTTAACTTGAAAAGGTCAGCATTATTTTTTCCCAGACCCAGAATGAAGGAGATGAATACAGAAACAAAGCATCTGCAATGACATCTGTTGTGCAAGTGAGAATCATCTTCAAGCTACCAAACCGGAGATTAAGCAGCTCTTACAATTACACTGCGGACTCTGTGAGGGAGCGTGAAATTGACAAAGCTGTAGATAAAGCTGTGTTCTGTCTCATTAACCCCATAACATACAGTGTACATGCAGGGTACACAGGGCATCAATCCTCTCTGGTATCTGGGAAGGATTTTTACATAGGCAGCTAAATGTATGTTATGTATGTAGGGATAGTACTGAAAGCTGCAGAGGAGAGGAGAAGTTTGTCGAACACTGAATAAGACCAGTTCTGACAATTAGATTCATTTTAAGGAACTATTCCAGGGTTCATCCAAGTAGGGAGTGATAATTCATTTGTAATTCCCTTGGTATCTCCACACCCATATATTGAATTGAATTAGTTTCTCAGATACATCTATATATTTCCTTTAGCTGTGTAGAAGTGGCTGTATCTGTATTAAATGCAATTTTAGATGATTTATTTTGAAGTGTTAATAATGACGAAAATGCTCTATGCAGTCCATGCAAGATGGTAAAGATGTGAATGGGTCTGTCGGAATTTGAAGGAGACTGTCTACGCATGCAAGGATTTTTTTTTCTTATTATTATTTATATTAATGGCTTAGATTGTTGCTGAGTTATAGATGATATAGAAGTCTTTCTAACTAGAGGACGAGGAGCAGAGATGATAGCGGGCACCCCTGTCACATTCCGTTCCTGGTAGAGACAAGATACCATTTAGAGCTATTCTCAATGACTGATCATGACATAAATTATTTTATTTATAATCAAAATCAGAAGCCTTTGCCACTAGGCCATAGTGGTGGCTCTCTTAGCTGCCACTGGGGCTTGGAGTCTGTAGTCTCCTGTAGTCTGTAGTCTACCTAGGATTTGGCCCTGCAGTATGCAGTATGTCCTGGTGAGAGGTTCCTGACAGAGACGGTCACAGGAACATTTGCTCAGGCTTTGCTCAGGCTGTTATTTCAGTTTTTAACATACTAATGATTTTATGTAAAATAATTTGTGAGGTGAAGCCTCAATTCTACTAGTGGGCCCAAGATCCAGCACAGGTCAGAGCGCTAAAGTAGAGTTGGAGCCAAATACAGAGAAATTGTTTTGTATGTCACCAATCTCACATTGTGATTAGCTAGTGCCTGTTAGGGCGAGCGCTGCACGCCCATCTAGCAGCACTTCACTTACCTCCATGGCTGCATCCAGCCGTCATCCATTTTGCAGTACTTCCCTCGTGGCTGTTCCCAGCTGTCTCCCTTCCCCCAATGCTTCCTTCTCGCATGCTTAGGTGCGCGCACATCTCCATCCACTAGAGGGCGAGCGCACTAGATTCCTGAGATTTAAAGGGCCTGTACAGCACTGATTGGTGCCTGGTCATCCAATCCTGCATCCACTTCTCCTATTTAAAGAGGCACTTCCTTCCTTCAGTGCCGGATCTTGGTCTCTCCATGCTTGTTGAAAGTCAGACATTCTTGGATTGCTCACCCGTGTACCGACCTCTGCCTGTCCCCGACTCTGAACCTTTGCTGCCTGCCCCGACCTCGGCTACTCACCTTTACCGCGAACCTGTGCTGCCAGCCCCAATCTCTGCCTGTACTTATTACGCCTTTTGCCTGCCACTTGTGTACCTTGCTGAACCTCGGCTGACTGTGGGACTGGGCCGCTGTTGGGGGGTAGCGACTTGGGGGTCCAACCTGCCTTGCGGTGGGCTCTGGTGAATACCAGTGGCCCCTTAGACTCCCCTGACACGGTACCCGCCATCGGTCCCACAGTTAAAGCGGATCCACAGCCGAGTCCGCTCCACCCGGTCCGTGGCAGTAAGATCCGGCCATGGATCCCGCTGAGGTGCCGCTGCCGGATGCCACTGAATTGCCTGCTATAGTGGCTATGCAGTCCTGCCAGATTAATCAACTCTCTGCCATGATGCAGCAATTATTAACGATTCAGCAACAGCAAGTTCCATCACCGGCTCCAGCATTACCGTCACAACCCCCGGTAGCATCTTCTGCCAGAATCCGTCTCTCCTTGCTGGCTAAATATGATGGGGATGCCAAGTTAAAACAACTTGTTTACTCCGCACCACCCCAACAAATTGTGTGTGTGCAGGCCTCCAACCTGGATTCAACCACCAATTGTCTGGTGGTATCCCAAGAACAGCAAGGATGGGGCCGTCAGACTAAGCACCCAATGATCCAGGAAAAAATGGTGGTGCACCACTTCAATTATAATATGTATATTTGATCTTTATTAAATTATTTGAAACCATGCATGACATGACATACTACATAAATTTTAAAAACCACTTAAAAAACTTTGGATCTCGTCCAAGCTGGCTAATTAATGATATTGTATAACATAATAGCAATAAATATAATGGGTTCCCTAATGTTGCCCCAAGAAAAGGTGCAAATGAAAATACAAGATCAATAGGTGAAATAAATTTAAACAACGTGACAACAACAATATTTAAACAATGTGACAACAACAATATGATATCAAGTCTAATTGAACAATATAAAACTGTGTACAGATCTATGTGCAAAACTGCTGCAGGTTAAAGTGCTAAGTGCTGTGCTTGAGAGTCAATGTGTGCAGACAATCAAGACCAACTCCCTTGAATACAGTGCTAGGTGTTGAACATTATAATGGGAACTAACTATGAGTATAAAAGTAAAAAGTTTACATCACCGTATACTTTGTAACCAGCATCCAACGATGTCAATAGCAAACGACTGGATCATTGGGTGCTTAGTCTGACGGCCCCATCCTTGCTGTTCTGGGGATGCCAAGTTATGCCGAGGTTTCCTTGCCCAATGTTCCCTGCACTTGGAGTTGTTGGCAGATCAATTTCCCACTGAACGAGCTAAGGTGGCCTTTGTCATCAGTTTGCTTTCTGGAAAGGCTTTGGCCTGGGCCACTGCCTTGTGGGATCGCAATGACCCTGTCACTTCCAGTATTCACACCTTTGTCTTAGAATTTTGACAGGTCTTTGAGGAACCTGCCCGGGCTTCATCTGCTGAATCGACCCTTTTGAACTTGGTCCAGGGCGAGTTGTCCGTTGGTGAATACGCCATTCAGTTCCGCACTCTTGCCTCCGAATTGTCTTGGAATAATGAGGCCTTGTTTGCCTGCTTCAAGAAAGGACTTTCTAGTAAAATTAAGGATGCTTTTGCGGCTCGTGACTTGCCTTCATCTCTCACTGATCTCATCCATCTGGCCACACGCATTGATGTGCGCTTTGCTGAAAGGCGTGAAGAATTCCGCCAAGAAAGAGACTCTCGGCGCCCTAGGAGGGCATCCCGTTTGGCTCCAGTATTTCAAAACCCTTTGTCTGCACATGTACCTCTCAGTAAGGAGGCCATGCAGGTCGATCGATTCTGCTTGACCGAATTGGAGAGAACTCGCAGAAGGAACGAGAACCTTTGTCTGTACTGCGGTGGTTCTGAGCATTTTTTGAAGGACTGTCCTATTCGCCCTCCACGTCAAGGAAACGGGCGCACCTAGTGGCAGTGGGAGAGGCGTCCCTGGGTGTATGTGCTTCCTCTCCACGGCTCACTGTTCCTGTTCAACTTTCCATCTCACCTTCCACCTCCCTGAATTTAACCGCCTTTTTGGACTCGGAACTTTATAGAGGCTGCCTTGATCAATAAACATAATATCCCTGTGAATCGCCTTGCAACACCCTTATTTATCGCCTCAGTCAATGGTGATAGGCTGGACTGTATTGTGCATTATTGCACTGTTCCCCTCCAATTAAAAATTGGACTCTTCCATCAAGAGAATGTTGAGTTCTACGTCCTCCCTAATTGCACCTCTCAGATTCTTCTAGGCCTTCCTTGGCTCCAACGTCATGATCTCACGCTTGACTGGACCACCGGTGATATCGAGACTTGGGGTGCAGCGTGCTTTAAGAGGTGCTTGAAGTTTGTTCCTGTTCGTCCCATTCCTGCTTCAGCACCATTACCTGGCTTGCCTGAGATCTACCTGTCCTATGCTGATGTATTCTGCAAGAAACAAGCGGAGGTACTTCCGCCTCATCACCCCTATGATTGCCCTATAGACCTCCTACCGGGTACCACTCCTCGTGGCCGAATTTAACCTCTCTCGGCTCCTGAGACTCAAGCCATGTCGGAGTATATTCGAGAAAATCTTCATAAAGGGTTCATACGGAAGTCTTCCTCTCCAGCAGGCGCAGGGTTCTTCTTTGTGGCGAAAAAAGATGTCTCTCTTCCCCTTGTATTGATTACCGCGGCCTCAGTAAGATTACCGTTAAAAATCACTACCCTTTGCCCTTGATTGCCGAATTATTTGACCGACTGCGTGGGGCCAGGGTCTTCACCAAGCTTGACCTGAGGGGAGCCTATAATTTGATACATATACACAAGGGCGATGAATGGAAGACCGCCTTCAAATATTTAGTGATGCCCTTTGGTCTCTGCAATGCACCCGCAGTATTCCAGGAATTCGTAAACAAAATTTTTCAGGATTTGCTTTACTCCTGTGTAGTTGTATATTTGGATGATATACTCATCTTTTCATCTAATCTAGAAGAACATCACGGTCACGGCAAGTCCTGTCTCGTCTCCGTCAACACCATCTTTACGCCAAGTTGGAGAAGTGTCTTTTTGATCAAACCGCCTTACCCTTTCTTGGATATATTGTCTCTGTCACGCTCTGGGTCCTCTAAAGGTCTGCTCAGGTAACTCCAGTCCTCCGGGTAAGCCCTCAACCCCCAATCTCCGCAGCCAGCTTCACCTGTAGGGGCCCCCGCTTGCCGGGACGCAGATTACGCCTGCCCGGGATCAGTTGCCCCCAGGACTTCAATGGCTCAAAGGATGGAGGCTTACTGTTCGGAGGTCTGAAGAACCAGTGGCTGAGAGCGGTATAGAGAGAGCCCAATAGCTAGAGCATATAGCGGAAGTCCAGACAGGCTAGGGGTCGGCACCGGGTGCTTAGAAATGGCTGCAGTACAAACGGAGGAGGCAAATCGTGGTCAAGGATCTAAGCAGAGGTCGGCAACGGAAGTTCAGATCAAGGTTGGTCGGTTCAGGCAAAGGTCGGCAACGGGGTTTCGGATCAAGAATGGTCGGTTCAGGCAAGGTTGGCAACGGGGTTTCGGATCAAGAATGGTCGGTTCAGGCAAAGGTCGGCAACTAGATCAATAACAATACACAGAAATGACAGGCTAGGTTCAAGGCGCTACAACAGGCACTGATCAACTGACTGGGGTGAACTTAAATAGGAACCAGGTATTGGGTCTGTGTAATGATTGGTGCATACATGAACCCTGACAGGGATTGGACGCTCTGAAAAGGGCGTATAGCCCGGAACACTCTTGGGCCGAGTGGCCCAATCTAAACACCTTGGGCTCATTGGCCCAACCCACAACCCTGGGCTCATTGGCCCAACCAGAAGCCCCAGCTACCTCAGCCTCCGGCAGGCGCGCTGTGTGCAGCACCGCGGAGGACATAAGAATGCCGTGCTCGCGGGCACGAGCATCTGTGACGCAGGGAGGAGGATGGAGAGCGGCCGTGCTCGGCGCCGCCCGAGCCACCGCCGCTCAGCGCGGCCGCCAAGAAGGGAGTGCTGCAGCCGGCCGCCTGGGAATGCAGCTGGAACGGGGTCCAGGTAAGCAGTTACTGACAGTCTCTGCTCGTGGTCTTCAGATAGACCCCAGCAAGTTAAAAGCAGTTCTGGATTCGCCCCGTCCTATTGGCCTGCAAGCTATTCAACGTTTTCTGGGCTTCGCCAATTACTATCGGCAGTTTATTCCTCACTTCTCCACTGTAGTGGCGCCTATTGTGGCCCTCGCGAAGAAAAGCGCCAATTCAAAGTCTTGGCCTCCTCAGGCGGAAGAGGCCTTCATTGCTCTAAAAAAGACCTTCTCCTCTGCACCGGTGTTGTCTAGGCCAGATCCATCTCGGCCTTTTGCCCTAGAAGTAGATGCCTCCTCCATTGGAGCCGGAGCGGTGCTCACTCAAAAATCGTCTACTGGCAGAATTCTCACCTGCGGGTTCTTTTCAAAGACCTTTTCTCCAGCTGAGAGGAATCACTCCATCGGAGATCGGGAGCTACTTGCCAGCAAGTTGGCGTTGGAGGAGTGGAGACAGCTCTTAGAAGGTTCTGCCCATCAATAATCCATCCATACTGATCACAAAAATCTATCTTATTTAGAAACTGCCCAGCGATTGAATCCACGACAAGCTCGTTGGTCGTTGTTTTTCGCTCGATTCGATTTTCAAATCTACTTCCGGCCAGCCACTAAGAACATCAGGGCGGACGCCCTTTCTCGCTCCTCTGACATCTCTGGTGTAGAATCCACCCCACAACATATCATCTCGCCTGAACGCCTTGTCCACTCTGCCCCCGCTACTCTTGTACAAGCGCCGCCAGGAAAGACCTTTGTGCCAGCTCGCCAACGTCGCAAAATATTAGAATGGGGGCATTCTTCCCATGTAGCCAGCCATGCCGTTATCAGGCAATCTTGTTCTATCATTTCTAGATATTATTGGTGGCCTTCTTTTGCAAAGGATGTGACCGAATTCGTTGAGGCCTGTACCACCTGCGCTCGCGACAAAACCCCTCGCCAAAGGCCTGTTGGCCTACTCCATCCTATTCCAGATACCCCATGGACACACTGTCACGCTCCGGGTACTACAGCAACCCACTTGGATAACTCCAGCCCTCTCAGTAAGACCTCAACCCCCAATCTCCGCAGCCAGCTTCACCTTTAGGAGCCCCCGCTTGCCGGGACGCAGAGCACGCCTGCCCGGGATCAGTTGCCCCCAGGACTTCAATGGCTCAAAGATTGGAGTTTTACTGTTCAGAGGCCTGGAGAACCCGCGGCTGGAAGTGGCGCCGAGCAGCCCAATCGCTGAGCGTATAACGGAAGTCCAACAGGCTAGGGGTCAGCAACAGAAGTTCCGAGATGGCAGCAGTACAAAGGATTGGACAAGACGTGGTCGAGGATCAAGCAGAGGTCGGCAACAGGAGATCAGATCGGGGGTGGTCAAAACACAGGCGAAGGTCGGCAACAGGAGATCAGATCGGGGGTAGTCAAGACGGGCGGTGGTCGGCAGCAGGAGATCAGATCGGGGGTAGTCAAGACGGGCGGTGGTCGGCAACGGGAGATCAAAAATATACTTTAGAGACAAGCTACAAACAGGGTACAAGGCACTATCACAGGCAATGGGCAAATGAAGGGGAATCAGCTTTATAGGGACAGGCAAGACTGGGACAGGATGATGATTGGTGCAACTGTGAGAACAAAAACTGGTTGGTGTTAAACTTCAGAGGGCGTGAGTACAATATCTCCAAGTGGGCTATTGGCCCACTCTGGGAACCCTGGGCTGATTGGCCCCTTTAATTTTTCCTCCGGCGGGCGTGCAGGAAGCAGCGCCGCCGGAGGGTATGAGAGAACTGTGCTCGCGCCCGCGCGCGAGCACGTACAGCAGAGCCGGGGTCGTGAGCAGGGGGCGTGGCCGAGCGGCGCGCCGCCCGAACAGACGCCGCCGGAGCCGCCGCCGGAGCCGCTGCTCGGCCGAGACGCAGGCCGGAAGCAGCGCGGCCAGCTGCCCGGGGACGGCGCGGGAGCAAGGACGAGGTGAGTGGATTCCTGACATTACCCCCCTCTTCACGAGGGGCCTCCGGACCCTCACCCGGCTTCTCCGGATTATCACGATGGAATTTCCGTACAAGAGCTTTGGCATGAACATCCCTCGCAGCCACCCAGCATCTTTCTTCTGGACCATAGCCAACCCAGTCCACCAAATATTGTAAAGAATTGCGAATCTTACGAGAATCCAAGATCTTATTTACTTCATACTCGGGCTCGTTATCCACGAGAATAGGTGCAGGACCAGTAAGAGGAATATTCTTCGCCGGTTTTAGCAGTGAAACGTGAAAAGAGTTAGGTATTCTCATAGTAGGCGGGAGTTGAACCTTAAAAGACACATTATTTAACTTTTTGATTATAGGAAAAGGGCCAATGAATTTTGGACCCAACTTACAAGAGGGTTGACGGAGTGCAATATTTTTAGTGGAGACCCAAACTAAATCACCTACTTGAAGAGTAGGCTCCCGTGATCTGCGACGATCGGCAAATTTTTTATATCTTAAACTAGTAGTCTTAAGAATTTCCTGAACATGTGTCCAGATATTCTTCCGTTCTTGAAGCCACTCCTCCAACGCCGGCAAGTTGGAAGGTGACCCTGAAAGGGAAGAAGCTCTAGGATTTTTCCCTAAGTTACAATAAAAAGGCGATATCTTGGTACTCTCACTAGGCGCATTATTGTAAGCAAATTCGGCGAAATCAATAAATTCTGCCCATTGTTCTTGGGCATCCAAGACATAACACCTTAAATACTGTTCCAAAGTTTGATTAGTTCTTTCCGTCTGCCCATTGGACTGGGGATGGTAGGCAGACGAAAGAGAGATCTGTATACCCAGCCGTGAACAGAAATGTTTCCAAAAACGGGAAGCAAATTGGACACCCCGATCAGAGACTATATTGGACGGAATACCATGAATACGAAAAATGTGTGAAGTAAATAATAGAGAAAGCTCTGGCGCAGAAGGAAGTTTAGCCAAAGGAATGAAGTGTGCCATTTTACTGAAACGATCTACGACCACCCAAATAACAGTATTCCCGAGTGATAAAGGCAAATCTACAATGAAATCCATAGAAATATGAGTCCAAGGTTCAGCAGGAATTTCAAGAGGAACCAAACCGCCACTGGGAGCCTTATGAACCCCCTTACTTCGGGCGCAAACAGCACAAGCATCGACAAAAGGCGGTAATATCGCGTCTCATGGTTGGCCACCATACATGGCGACGGGCAAGCATAAGGGTTTTTCGGTTACCCACATGGCCAGCAGTTTTAGCATCGTGAAACTCGCGAATTACATCTGAACGCAAATGCGGCGGTACAAACTGGCATCCCAAGGGAATATCACTAGGAGACTGGTCTTGAAACGGCGCCAAGGTGTTAGAGAGATCAGGAAGTAATGCCCCGACCACACAACCCATAGGTAGAATCGGGTCACCAGTATCACCCCGATCCTTACATTCACCGAACATGCGAGATAGCGCATCCGCTTTAGTATTTTTTACACCTGGCTTGAACGTAATAATAAAATTAAAACGTGAGAAGAATAATGCCCAACGTGCTTGACGAGAGTTCAATCTCTTGGCAGACCCAATGTATTCAAGATTTTTGTGATCGGTATACACGGTTATAGGATGTAACGAACCCTCCAGCCAGTGTCGCCATTCATCAAAAGCCAGTTTAATTGCTAATAGTTCCCTATTACCAACATCATAATTTTGCTCCGCGGTACTGAATTTACGTGAAAAATAAGCACATGGATGTAGACGCTCAGGGTCACCGGAATACTGTGACAAAACTGCACCCACTCCCAGCTCTGAAGCGTCTACTTCAACAATGAAGGCCTTACGAATATCTGGGTGAATTAACACAGGTGCCGAAGTGAAGGCCCGCTTCAAGGTCAGGAAGGCCTCACAAACAGAGGGAGACCAGTTAGCCGTAAAGGCCCCCTTGCGGGTAAGATTGGTAAGAGGTGCAACAACATGAGAGAAACCTTTGATGAACCGCCGATAAAAATTGGCAAAACCTAGAAAACGCTGCAATTCTTTTAAGGTCTTGGGTTGAACCCAATCCTGAACCGCCGAAACCTTCCCCGCGTCCATCTCTAAACCCTGGTTGGTAATAATATACCCTAAGAAAGGAACTGTGGTGACTTCAAACACGCATTTAGAAAGTTTAGCAAATAAGTTGTTCTCTCTTAATTTTTGTAGTACCAACTTAACATGACGTCTGTGCTCCAACAAAGAATTAGAAAAAATGAGAATATCGTCTAAGTATATGACCACAAATCTACCGAGATACTCTGAATATATCGTTAACAAAATCTTGAAAAACGGCTGGCGCGTTACAAAGACCAAAAGGCATGACCAGGTACTCGTAATGGCCGTCTTTCACATTAAATGCGGTTTTCCACTCATCCCCCTGTCAGATGCGAATAAGATTGTAAGCCCCTCTTAAATCCAACTTGGAAAAAATTTGGGACCCAGTGACTTGATTGAACAGATCCCCAATCAAGGGCAAGGGGTATCGGTTCTTTACAGTGATTTTATTCAAGGCTCGATAATCTATGCATGGTCTCAAGCCGCCATCTTTTTTCTCTACAAAAAAGAATCCAGCCCCGGCAGGTGAGGTAGAGGGGCGAATAAATCCCTTCCTTAAATTTTCGGTGATGTACTCCCTCATTGCTTGCTCTTCAGGCAGGGTAAGATTATAAATTTTTCCCCTCGGGGGAATCGTGCCAGGCAGCAAGTCAATAGGGCAGTCATAAGACCGATGTGGAGGGAGGGTATCCGCAGAACGTTCAGAGAAGACATCAACCCAGTCAGCGTATGGTTGAGGTAATCCCTGAGGTAAAACTTGCATACTTCTAAGGCCAGTAGTAAAGCAGTGATTTTTACAATGGTCACTCCACTTGATCAATTCTCCAACCCGCCAATCTATCACCGGGTTGTGGAGTTGTAACCAGGGGTATCCCAAAACCACCGGAGTCTCTGGACAGTCGAAGATGAAAAATTCTAAGAACTCAGAGTGGGAAGAGCCAACAATTAACCGAAGAGGTGGGGTCTTGGTGTTAATAGGTCCCCCCTGGATGGCCTTCCCATTGATGGCCAAAACTTGTAGGGATCTTTCAGGAGGAACGGAATACCTAAAAGAGAGATCATGCTCCTATCGAGAAAGTTTCCCGCCGCACCGCTGTCGATAAAGGCGGAAACTGTTTGCTTGGAAGAACCCCAAGATAGGTCAATGGGGACTAGCATTTTATTTTGGCGAGAGTTGCAAACTGACTCACCCAGATCAGTACTCTCTACCTGGTCTGGGTGTGGAAGTTTTCCGCCGGTCTCCCCTAGTTGGGACAGGACCCTGCGAAATGTCCCGAGTTCCCACAATATAGGCATAACCCATTGGACCGCCTACGCTGCTTTTCCTCTTGGGATAACCGGGTTCTCCCTAATTGCATGGGTTCTTCCTGGGAAGGAGATGAGGTATTTTCCCCACGGGTAGCTGGGGAACTAAGACTCTGGGAGGACCTGAAGGACGTGGGAGCCCTGGCTCTCTCCCTAGCCCTCTCTCTAAGACGCCTGTCTATTTTAATGGAGACCTGCATTAATTGGTCTAGGTCTGCGGGTGGAGGAAAATTTACCAAAGCATCCTTGATGCTTTCCGACAGCCCCACCCTGAACTGACTACACAAAGCGGGATCATTCCACCTTGATTCGACGGCCCAGCGGCGGAATTCAGCACTATAATCTTCAGCCGAATTCCGTCCTTGTCTTAAGGCCCGAAGCCTATTTTCTGCCGTAGATTGTTGATCAGGGTCAGCATATAAGACGCCCATAGCATTAAAGAATGCTGTAACGGATTGTAGGGCAGAATCATGAGGTGGCAAACTGAAGGCCCAGGACTGCGGGTCTCCTTGAAGCAAAGAAATGACTAGGCCTACTCGTTGGGACTCAGTGCCTGAGGAGATGGGTCTCAGCTTGAAATACAATTCGCAGGCATTCTTAAAATTGGAGAATTTAGCTTGTTCCCCAAAAAACTTTTCCGGCAGTGGAATCTTTGGTTCTGAGATATGAGGTGGTACAGAGGATGCCGGTAACTGTCGAGATTCCTGAGTGGCCACTCTTTGAGCGAGCTGGTTTATCGCCGTAGCCATAGCTTGTACCTGCTGTACCAGGTCATCCATCTTGGCCTGTGATGATGTCACGCTCCGGGTACTACAGCAACCCACTTGGATAACTCCAGCCCTCTCAGTAAGACCTCAACCCCCAATCTCCGCAGCCAGCTTCACCTTTAGGGGCCCCCGCTTGCCGGGACGCAGAGCACGCCTGCCCGGGATCGGTTGCCCCCAGGACTTCAATGGCTCAAAGATTGGAGTCTTACTGTTCAGAGGCCTGGAGAACCCGCGGCTGGAAGTGGCGCCGAGCAGCCCAATCGCTGAGCGTATAACGGAAGTCCAACAGGCTAGGGGTCAGCAACAGAAGTTCCGAGATGGCAGCAGTACAAAGGATTGGACAAGACGTGGTCGAGGATCAAGCAGAGGTCGGCAACAGGAGATCAGATCGGGGGTGGTCAAAACACAGGCGAAGGTCGGCAACAGGAGATCAGATCGGGGGTAGTCAAGACGGGCGGTGGTCGGCAGCAGGAGATCAGATCGGGGGTAGTCAAGACGGGCGGTGGTCGGCAACGGGAGATCAAAAATATACTTTAGAGACAAGCTACAAACAGGGTACAAGGCACTATCACAGGCAATGGGCAAATGAAGGGGAATCAGCTTTATAGGGACAGGCAAGACTGGGACAGGATGATGATTGGTGCAACTGTGAGAACAAAAACTGGTTGGTGTTAAACTTCAGAGGGCGTGAGTACAATATCTCCAAGTGGGCTATTGGCCCACTCTGGGAACCCTGGGCTGATTGGCCCCTTTAATTTTTGAGAGAACTGTGCTCGCGCCCGCGCGCGAGCACGTACAGCAGAGCCGGGGTCGCGAGCAGGGGGCGTGGCCGAGCGGCGCGCCGCCCGAACAGACGCCGCCGGAGCCGCCGCCGGAGCCGCTGCTCGGCCGAGACGCAGGCCGGAAGCAGCGCGGCCAGCTGCCCGGGGACGGCGCGGGAGCAAGGACGAGGTGAGTGGATTCCTGACACACACATTGCTATGGACTTTATTACCGACCTCCCTTCTTCGCATGGCAATACTGTTATTTGGGTGGTAGTGGATAGGTTTTCTAAAATGGCGCATTTTGCTCCTTTGCCCGGTCTCCCGTCGGCTCCTCTGTTGGCAAAATACTTCCTGAAGCATGTCTTTCGACTTCATGGATTACCTTCACACATTGTCTCAGACAGAGGGGTGCAGTTTGTGTCCAAGTTCTGGAGAGCTCTTTGTAAACAAATGAAAATTAAACTGGACTTTTCCTCCGCTTATCCATCCCCAGTCTAATGGCCAGGTGGAAAGAGTCAACCAGATTCTCGGGCATTATCTTCGCCATTTTGTTTCTGCGCGTCAAGACGATTGGGTCGATCTGTTGCCTTGGGCGGAATTCTCGTATAATTTTAAGGATTCTGAGTCCACAAGGAAGTCCCCGTTTTTGGTGGTGTACGGCCGTCAACTCCTTCCGCCTCTGCCTTTATCCACGTCCTCTGGAGTGCCCGCCGTGGATGACATCACACAGGATTTCTCTACCATCTGGCAAGAAACACAGCGTTCCCTTTGTCAAGCTTCCGCCCGTATGAAGGTTAGCACTGATAAAAGGAGAAGAGCTCCGCCTGTTTATACTCCAGGAGATAAGGTGTGGCTGTTGGCAAAATACATCCGCTTCAAAATTCCTAGCTACAAATTGGGCCCCCGTTACCTGGGTCCTTATAAGATCAAACAACAGATCAATCCAGTTTGTTATAAGCTACACCTACCAACATCACTGCGAATACCCAATTCTTTCCACGTTTCCCTGTTGAAGCCAGTTATTGTCAATCGATTCTCTCCTAAAACCTTGGTGCCTGCCCCAATCTCTGGTACTGAGGATGCCTTTATGGTGAAAGAGATCCTGGCCTCTAAGCTCTCCAGGAGTAAAAGATATTTTTTAGTCGACTGGGAAGGCTGTGGACCTGAAGAAAGATCTTGGGAGCCCGAAGAGAATATTCTAGACCATAGTCTCATCTCGGATTTTCTTGGCCCCAAGAAGAAGGGGAGACCCAAGGGGGGGGGTACTGTTAGGGCGAGCGCTGCACGCCCATCTAGCAGCACTTCACTTACCTCCATGGCTGCATCCAGCCGTCATCCATTTTGCAGCACTTCCCTCATGGCTGTTCCCAGCTGTCTCCCTTCCCCCAATGCTTCCTTCTCGCATGCTCAGGTGCGCGCACGTCTCCGTCCACTAGAGGGTGAGCGCACTAGATTCCTGAGATTTAAAGGGCCTGTACAGCACTGATTGGTGCCTGGTCATCCAATCCTGCATCCACTTCTCCTATTTAAAGAGGCACTTCCTTCCTTCGGTGCCGGATCTTGGTCTCTCCATGCTTGTTGAAAGTCAGACATTCTTGGATTGCTCACCCGTGTACCGACCTCTGCCTGTCCCCGGCTCTGAACCTTTGCTGCCTGCCCCGACCTCGGCTACTCACCTTTACCGCGAACCTGTGCTGCCAGCCCCGATCTCTGCTTGTACTTACTACGCCTTTTGCCTGCCACTTGTGTACCTTGCTGAACCTCGGCTGACTGTGGGACTGGGCCGCTGTTGGGGGGTAGCGACCTGGGGGTCACTCACCGCACAAGACCAACCTGCCTTGCGGTGGGATCTGGTGAATACCGGTGGCCCCTTAGACTCCGCTCCCCTGACACGGTACCCGCCATCGGTCCCACAGTTAAAGCGGATCCACACCCGAGTCCGCTCCACCCGGTCCGTGACAGTGCCAGGTTTCTACAGCAAATTAATTTAGGATTGATAACACTCAGACTAATTTATTTTACCTGTGTTGTATGTTCACCTCAGGATACCCCTGTCCCTATATATGCATCATAGCAAATGTAAGTGTGTTTTTTTGGGCTTCTCGGTTTAGTGAACATGTGAAAGTACTGTAAACTGTCGAGTCGTATTCGAATCTAAGCTGCAAAATAATTTAAAACAGTACTGTGAAATTCCTCTCTTTTTACTTAATGTTGACCTAAAAGTAATTATTTGTTAGATGAATGGATACCGATATCCATCTTATGGTCAATGAGCACGGCTTGACATGAAAACAAATACAGGTAGTTCTGCATGAGTCATCTCAGTATTTTGTCGCTTAATGACACTTAATTTACTGAATGCTTTATGAAAACTCAACAATAAGTGATCCTTCACAAACAACTGACCTCCTCCCACCGATCATCTTGAATATGATATCATAATGTCATAGTAGGGTCACCATTTGTGCATCATCTGTTACATTTTCGAGCAGCTTGTGTGTGACTTGAAAGCATCATTTAGCCAACACATTTAGGAGAACTAAAAATTGAGCATACAAAATAAATGGATCTTCATAAACTTTGTCACTTTGCTTGTGGTAGATTAGAGCAGGGTCTGTCAAAGCTACGAATGTGGTCAGCTATGTACAGCACTGCATTTAAAGAGCATGTTTCTTGCTCCTTACTATTTATGTTGTAGCCAGTGCTAGTAGTGTAGTATTGTTGTTGATTCAGTACCATATGTATAAACTGAACTTTTGGTGCTTAATCAACCTCCTAGGCAGACAATAAAAGTGAATGGCACTTTTTCTCCCAAAAAAAAAAGTACACTACTACATACCAGTGAGCGTCTTAGAAAACATAGAAACATAGAAGGTTGACGGCAGAAGGAGACCATACTGTCCATCTAGTCTGCCCTTATGTGTATACTGTATGTACTCTTTAGACTCGATTCAGAGAGACACAAAAAATCACCCGTTTTAGTGCCGTCGTCGTATCATTTTCAAAAGTTCCAGCTCTCATATGAATGTGCGAGCGATTCCAAGCATGCATCGTAAACCTTCTGTAAAGTTTCCGTCCGCTCGTATGCCAGAGTACGCGTACGAGAATGTCAGTTTCCATCGAGACTTTTCAGATTCATTTTCTCAGCTAACAACGTAGCCTTTCGTTTTTGCCCTTTTCCCATCGTATCCTCACACGAATCCTTTACGTTTCCCGATACATTCTGTTTCACTTTTTCCAAAAATATTTGTCCAGACGGAATCCTTACGATCTTGCGCCTGCGCACTACAAAATTAACTCATTAAAGTGCTTGCATACATAATTTCACTCCCATCACTTCTAATGCAAAAAAGCTCCCCCTAACCACTTAGCGCTATCCTGCCTTTTCCCTTTGGAGCCCTTAAAGCTCCCCCTAACCACTTAGCGCTATCCTGCCTTTTCCCTTTGGAGCCCTTAAAGCTCACCCTAAACACTTAGCGCTTAGGTTCTTCTTCCATTTTAGCAACCTAAAACTTACCCAAATCACTTAGCGCTTAGGTTCTTCTTCCATACTGCAGTGCCCCCCCCCCCCCCCCCGTATGGTCCAAACACCTAAATCTGGACTTCAAAAGCCAGAGGGCCCTCGCCACCACGGCTCGGGTTTTGCATAGTGCCCGATTAAAGAACCCCTGGCCCGCATTCTGCAGGCAAAGAACGGGCATCAGGAGCAAGGGCGAGTCTCACATCTTGCAGTTCCTGCAACCAAATATAAAATAATTACACAAAGCAAAGGTAAACAACTAAAACAATAACTCCTACAACAAATTAAGTTTCAAGTTCAACAATCCAAATATAATTCACAAAGGACATAAGTCTAAAAAAATATAGCAATTATATGGATGTGTGGAAAAATAAATGTTTACATGCTAAGTACTAATTAAGGTCAGCATTAAAATGCATCTATAAGGCATACATGAAATGAATTGATTCAGGTATGCATTGCTATACAATTTATGGCCTCGGCCATGCTGATACATGCAATGCCTTGGTGCTAAAGGCGCGCAGACTCCTCCACATAGCCGCAAAACATGTTCAACAATAGGAATCCGAGCCCTCAAAGGTCTCGTAAGTGGATCGGAAATGAAACGGATTTATAGGGCGGTGATCCGTCGGAAATCAGCTCTCTGAATCAGACAGAAACCATCCCAGCAACGGAAGTTATCTGAACGAACGGAAAATTTCCGATTTTATTTGGAAAATGATCCGAACTAACGGAAATGTTCCGATTTGCTTCCGTTCATCGGAAGCGCATTCCCGAACGTTCGTGCGAGTAGAAAATGGGCGACAAAAAGCAAAAAAATGACAAACACCCACCAAAACTTTCACAGACAGCTACGGAAGTCCGGACGAATGTGTCTCTGAATCGAGGCTTTTATCTTATGTGTATACTGTATGTCCTCTTTATCTTAGGATAGATGTGTGCTTATCCCAGGCATGTTTAAATTCAGTGACTGTTGATTCTTCAACTACCTCTGCTGGAAGTTTGTTCCAAGCATCTACTAAAAGTATCTTCTTTCTTCTTTCCTCTGCTGGTCACAGCGGGGTGTTCTTTGTAGCTCTGCTTCATCTTCTGGGCTCTTCATGGTCCCTTCGCTGTCTTCATTAGGAGGCTACGTCAAAAGATGATGCCCCTGCCAACAACAGCATCATAGGAGGACACAGGTCCCCCACATCCTTTCTTGGCTTCCAGCCAAGAGCAGTGTGCTTTAGGCCTGGGAGAATGTTTTTTACATGAGAAGTGGAACCTCTCTAGAATCTCCCCCACATGCCAAACACGTCATGATTTCCCCAGAGAATCCCCTGCCATACCCCTCCCCTCCAGTGATGTAGTTAATCACGTGTGAGGGGGATCCTCAGAGGTTCCACATTTGAGGTATAAAAGCCTCAAAAGTCCGGCCTCAAATTTTGGACTTTATTACAGAAGGGGTGGGGATGCAGATGGTGTCAGAGCATAATCTTTTGACACCACCAGCACTTCCTAATGAAGACAGCTGAGTGGCCCGAAGAGCCCAGAAGACAGATTGGAGATTGAACACTCCGCCAGACTGGGGAAAGATACTGCCTGGTGGGGTAAAGCAGAAAGAAGGCGCAGACAAGGGACCCCAACACCAGTTCAATGGTTCGGGGGCCACCACACCATGTTACAAATGCTTAACTGTAGTCTCTCTATGCATTTTTCTCCTGTGCTGTATTTCCTGTATATTGAGCCCCGCTCTATGACTTTTTTCCTGTCTATGTTAAAGTGACATTCTAATACTACACGCATTTTCCAGTAAAGCCATTTCCTGTTACACCAGAAATGTCTATCTAGATTTCACTCCGCTACACCCAGCATGCACATTCTGCAACATGGGGCACTTGGAAGAATATTGGCCCCATAATGAAGCGCATAGAGGCTGGTATACCCCTGTGCTTGGTGCAAGGGCTAGTTGGCTGTGGCGGGGAGGTGATTTTCCTTTTCCACATTTTTTTTTCACCTTAAATTTTTATTGAAAAAATACATGCGTGCGTAACCTAGGTCATACAGAATGTTTAATGTTGCAAAGATGATTCACCATCATTCTTCAGTAAGCAGCATATATTGAGAACTGTTTTGGTCTGGTTCACGTACTAAAAGGCCTATAGGTCTGAGTATATATTGTTTGATGCACCTATAGAATCCTTTCAAAGTGGACCAAAACCCACCAGTGATGAAAAACCAACCACTATTCTTCTCCCCTGGGAGCAGAAATAAATACATTTCTACTTTTGATTACCCAGACATATTGCCATTCTATTTTTAGCCTCCTATGTCATCAGGCACATTGCAAGTCCTATGTTAAATCCCGGGTGGCTATGCATCTTCTCCTCCTCTATTTTCTTTCGCTCTCCGCAAATCCCAGGTGCTAGGTCATGATGCAATCTGGCAATTGCTGGTCCTGCCATTCAAACCCTTAGCAATCTGGGACTTAGAGGAAATTGCTGGATGGTATAACCATCCAAAAGGTAAGCTGGTCAACAAGTATGTTTATTGGTGGAGGCAGTCAACAGCCCTGCTGATTATTGGCATGGGTTGAAATTGGCACACTGTCAGGAATAGCCTTGTTACATCTGTCTAGTTTGGACTGTTTCCCTTAAGTTTTCCCTTAGTTAAGATGGTGGATTGTGTCTCAGCTGGGTGCCATCTTACTTCCTGTCATATATATAAACCTTTCAGGCCTGTTGCTCAGTGCTTGAGTATTGTGTTTGACTTCCTGCTTATGCAGTTCTCTAGCCTGTAACTTGCTCTCCGGTTTGTTCCTCCACTTGCGGTTTACCCTGCAAATCCTTGCTACCTGCTGACCCGGACTGGACTTTGACTCCGCATTGATCTGCTTCCCTGTTGCTGACCCGGATTGGACTTAGACTCCGCATTCATCTGCTTCCCTGTTGCTGACCCAGATTGGACTTCCTGCGTTTTGGCCTAGTCTCTGCCATTGGACTCCAGCAGTATTCACCAGTATCGTGACACACACTTAAAGAGATGATACCCCTGGCAATTAGAATTGTAGGGGCAATACTGTGTCAGGAGTGGGTACGGTACCCACAAAGATGATGATGAGGCTATTAGCATTGCAGGGGTAAAGCATGGATACAATGGGGCCAGGAATGGGAGAGATTCTGGCTCAGGGTCTTGGTGAGGTTGTAGCCTGTTTGGCCCAAAAGCAGTGTTGTCCACTGGGAATTCTAGCTGTGCTTCCAAAGGCCAATCTGCCCCTGCTGTAGGGTGAGGGACATGGAGGATAATAGTCAAAATGCTGGGTTCCCGTCTCTGACTTACAGCTTTAGTAGTAGTTTTTAAAGTGAATCTGCATAAACTCATTCAGCAGCTCATCTCATCATGGTTGCCCCCTCCCTTCCTGTCAGAACACAGCTGCTTCTGAAAGTAGAAACAAGGCAAAGAGTAGTGGCACACCTCCTGAATTCCTTTGCCACAGACCACCAATAATAGGGCTAAGCTGGTGGTCTAAAGCTCCATATCCTCATGACTGTGGACTGTGGGAGAGAGGGAGAACAGCCAGGGTGATGAAAATGCCTGTTTTACAGACCCCGCCCATTATGGTGATTATTATGCGGCATCACAGAGCCAAGGACCACACCCACATATTTAAAAAGAGGTGAAACTGTAAACCTTGATATCTCTGCCATTTATTCTTCAATTAAAAAATGGAAAACAATCCAGACCATAGTCTAATAATTGCCTTTACCTTCTCTTCCCTTAAGAACCCTTTTCAAACTTACACAACCTCACCCATGTACACCAGACACCCTGGGCCCAATAAGTACCCATTCCTCGACAAACCACCACTGATCAGGTGCGTGTGGGATACAAATACAGCTTTTATCATATTTACTACTAAATATTATCGTATTTTTAAAGCCACACATCTACTTACAAACAACAAACAAAGAAAATATGGAAAAATAAACCTCTACAGCAGACTGAAGAGGAGCCCATGAGAAAAATGAACTTTCTTGGCAGTTGTGCTTGAATTAGTTTTATAGGAAAATCCTCCTCTGAAGAGAGAGAAAGTAACGTGATTTATCAGAAGCCATTCGTTGTCGGTTAATATGTCGCAGTGTTTACTTTATGCCATTAAATTTTATTAGACATTACATACACAGTCCGCTCACACTTCAGAGGTGGCAGAGCGTAATGGAGTTTAAAAATGTACTTGTGAGTGGAGGAGCCTCTATAATCTGCCTTTATGCCGGATAAATCAGCCTTGCCGCACACTAGCACAGATAAGAAGAAAAACACTCGAGAGACCGGCATTCTGAGGTTTGAATACCGCGACTTTGCTGTAGCAAGCGGAAAGATTTATAAAATCCACTCGAAGAAACTAGCCATCTTCTGCTGCATTATAGGATTGTTGCTGTTCCTCTAAAGCAGGGATGAACAATACGTGGCCCAGGGGCCACATGTGGCCCACACTGTTGACAGTTGCAGCCCCTGGTGCTTTCCTCTACCCACCTATGCTCACCTCACTTCTGCTTACCACTACCACTGGTTTAAGCCCTCCTGCTATCATTTATCCTATTCAGATTATGGCATTACAATCTTGAGTTACAGTAAGCTAATGGGTTACTGACCACATTCTAAACCTATACTCACTTAACTTCTGCTTACCACTACCTACTACTTCACCTCTAATAATTAGGGATGAGCGAATCGGTTCTAACGAACCTGAATTCGCTCCGAATTTCAGGGAAAATTCGATTCAGCACGAACCCGAATTTTTAGTGGTTCGTGCTGACCGAATTTTCCCTGAAATAAAAAAAAAAAATGCCGGCATGGTGGGAGCGGGAGACCAGCTGCGCTGTCAGCGGGCGGCGGGACCCGGCCTCCCCGCTCCCACCATGCCGGTGTTTGCTGTATAGTGGGAGCGGGGAGGCAGGCTGCGCTGTCAGCGGGCGGCAGCGCAGCCGGCCTCCCCGCTCCCACCATGCCGGCATTTTTTTTTTCCATTTCAGGGCTTGGTGGGAGCGGGGAGGCCGGCTGGCGCCGCCCGCTGACAGCGCAGCCGGCCTCCCCGCTCCCACCAGAGATGAGCGATTCGCCAAAGTTCGATTCGGACAAACCCGAATTTCTCGGAGAAATTCGGCGAATCGCCCGAATCGAATTTTTGAGAAGTTCGCTCATCTCTACTAATAATCATCTAAGCTTTTCCTGCCTCACCACTTACAAGCTTACCTCAAACTTTTGCGATTCGCAAAAGTTCGATTCGGACGAACCCGAATTTCTCTCACCACTTACAAGCTTACCTCAAACCAGATCTTTTTCCCTCCTGTCCCTGCCCACCTCCTGTATTTCTTACCTCACCTCTGCCCTCTTTTTTCCACTTAACTTCTGCTTATTTCATCCTTGTTCAACGCTCTTTTCAATTTGCAGTGTCTCCTGAATAGGAATGGGTGTGTACCAATGTGGTACCATTGTAATCGGGTGGAATGGAGCTTTTTCCATGTAACATCATTTTCTTGAAAAACTTACATTTCTTATTTAAAAAAAAAAACACAACAAATATATATATATACATATATATATATATATATATATATATATATATATACCGGTATATATATATATATATATATATATATATATATATATATATATACACATTTGTTACCCAAAAATATGAAGAAAACACTAAAACATGTGCAAACCAGACATTTTACATTAAAGCTGAAAAAAAACTATATATAATCCTACAAAAATCACAGTTAAAGATATATAGTGCAAAATGATGAACGTGGTCTGGCAACAGAGCGTGACAACAACGCTAGTTAGGTAGGCACTGAAAAAGTTAAGGTTATAGCTTTCTTGCAGTAAACATATTGAATTGGCAACTCTTTGTTTTATTTAGCAAAATGTGTTTATATTAGCATCCATACACCAACTGGTGTGTTTAGTGTAGCAAGCAGAGACTTCCTGACTCTTCCTTAACTGACCAGTTTAAGCCCTCCTGCTATAATTTATCTAATTCAGATGATGGCATCACAATCTTGAGTTCCAGTAAGCTTATGGGTTACTGACCCTGTTCTCAGCTGGGAAGGTCATTACTGCTGCTTGATTTTTCAAAGACTGCTGATGAGCTTTCCTGTTACATTGGAAGGATTCTGGGATTTGTTGCCAGAAGCTATACTCAAGGCCAGGCTCCATCTTGAGCAGCACTATATAAGAAACTTAAATAACAGCATGCCGATAAGTAAAACACAAATGCTTACTTTACATTCCAAATAAGGAAAACAATAAGACAGAACACCAAAATCCTCACAAAAAGGAAGTTTTGTCTTAATATAGTGAGTAGGGATGAGCGAATCGATCCGGACGAACCCGGATTCGATCCGAATTTCAGGAAAAATTCGATTCGGATCGAATCCGAATTTCCCCGCGATTCGATCACTCGAAGTTTTCCTTTAACATCCATTCATTTACATTTACAGGCATTCTAAGATGGCGGACGGGACATGTCTGGACATGTATCCCGCGCCAGTGCAAGCTGGGGCAGTCACATGCAGCCTATCAGCAGCCAGCAAGCCCGGTGACGTCACACAGCGGTATTTAACGGCGGCCATCTTGCTTTTCCTCATTTCTCTATTGCATTCGTGACAGACAGACAGAACGCTGTGTAGCTGAGGCAGTTAGACAGGCTGGAGACAGGGACAGACAGGGACAGGCAGGAGACAGGCAGGAGACAGGCAGGAGACAGGCAGGAGACAGACAGGAGACAGACAGAAAGCCAGGGAAAGGTAGGAAAAACGGAGCTGGCTGACAGGGAGATTTTTTTTTTTTCATCCAGCCTTTGTTAGCGTTTTCAGGCTGCTTATAGTAACTAACTGTGCATATATACTGAACTGATCTTAAGTCTGCTGTGAGGCATCCCATTCTGTGACTAAAGCAGCCTCTGTTTAAGACCATATAAGCATTTGCTCTTATCATATTTGAAATTAGGCCTGATAAAGACACTTTTGCTGGCCAAAGCACTACTGGACCCTGCCAGGTCCATTCCTGCCCAGGGCATCCCATTCTGTGACTACAGCAGCCTCTGTTTAAGACCATATAAGCATTTGCTCTTATCATATTTGAAATTAGGCCTGATAAAGACACTTTTGCTGGCCAAAGCACTACTGGACCCTGCCAGGTCCATTCCTGCCCAGGGCATCCCATTCTGTGACTACAGCAGCCTCTGTTTAAGACCATATAAGCATTTGCTCTTATCATATTTGAAATTAGGCCTGATAAAGACACTTTTGCTGGCCAAAGCACTACTGGACCCTGCCAGGTCCATTCCTGCCCAGGGCATCCCATTCTGTGACTAAAGCAGCCTCTGTTTAAGACCATATAAGCATTTGCTCTTATCATATTTGAAATTAGGCCTGATAAAGACACTTTTGCTGGCCAAAGCACTACTGGACCCTGCCAGGTCCATTCCTGCCCGGGGCATCCCATTCTGTGACTACAGCAGCCTCTGTTTAAGACCATATAAGCATTTGCTCTTATCATATTTGAAATTAGCCTGATAAAGACACTTTTGCTGGCCAAAGCACTACTGGACCCTGCCAGGTCCATTCCTGCCCAGGGCATCCCATTCTGTGACTAAAGCAGCCTCTGTTTAAGACCATATAAGCATTTGCTCTTATCATATTTGAAATTAGGCCTGATAAAGACACTTTTGCTGGCCAAAGCACTACTGGACCCTGCCAGGTCCATTCCTGCCCAGGGCATCCCATTCTGTGACTACAGCAGCCTCTGTTTAAGACCATATAAGCATTTGCTCTTATCATATTTGAAATTAGGCCTGATAAAGACACTTTTGCTGGCCAAAGCACTACTGGACCCTGCCAGGTCCATTCCTGCCCAGGGCATCCCATTCTGTGACTAAAGCAGCCTCTGTTTAAGACCATATAAGCATTTGCTCTTATCATATTTGAAATTAGGCCTGATAAAGACACTTTTGCTGGCCAAAGCACTACTGGACCCTGCCAGGTCGATTCCTGTTGGGGCATCCCATTCTGTGACTACAGCAGCCTCTGTTTAAGACCATATAAGCATTTGCTCTTATCATATTTGAAATTAGCCTGATAAAGACACTTTTGCTGGCCAAAGCACTACTGGACCCTGCCAGGTCCATTCCTGCCCAGGGCATCCCATTCTGTGACTAAAGCAGCCTCTGTTTAAGACCATATAAGCATTTGCTCTTATCATATTTGAAATTAGGCCTGATAAAGACACTTTTGCTGGCCAAAGCACTACTGGACCCTGCCAGGTCCATTCCTGCCCGGGGCATCCCATTCTGTGACTACAGCAGCCTCTGTTTAAGACCATATAAGCATTTGCTCTTATCATATTTGAAATTAGCCTGATAAAGACACTTTTGCTGGCCAAAGCACTACTGGACCCTGCCAGGTCCATTCCTGCCCAGGGCATCCCATTCTGTGACTAAAGCAGCCTCTGTTTAAGACCATATAAGCATTTGCTCTTATCATATTTGAAATTAGGCCTGATAAAGACACTTTTGCTGGCCAAAGCACTACTGGACCCTGCCAGGTCCATTCCTGCCCGGGGCATCCCATTCTGTGACTACAGCAGCCTCTGTTTAAGACCATATAAGCATTTGCTCTTATCATATTTGAAATTAGCCTGATAAAGACACTTTTGCTGGCCAAAGCACTACTGGACCCTGCCAGGTCCATTCCTGCCCAGGGCATCCCATTCTGTGACTAAAGCAGCCTCTGTTTAAGACCATATAAGCATGTGCTCTTATCATATTTGAAATTAGGCCTGATAAAGACACTTTTGCTGGCCAAAGCACTACTGGACCCTGCCAGGTCCATTCCTGCCCAGGGCATCCCATTCTGTGACTACAGCAGCCTCTGTTTAAGACCATATAAGCATTTGCTCTTATCATATTTGAAATTAGGCCTGATAAAGACACTTTTGCTGGCCAAAGCACTACTGGACCCTGCCAGGTCCATTCCTGCCCAGGGCATCCCATTCTGTGACTACAGCAGCCTCTGTTTAAGACCATATAAGCATTTGCTCTTATCATATTTGAAATTAGGCCTGATAAAGACACTTTTGCTGGCCAAAGCACTACTGGACCCTGCCAGGTCCATTCCTGCCCAGGGCATCCCATTCTGTGACTAAAGCAGCCTCTGTTTAAGACCATATAAGCATTTGCTCTTATCATATTTGAAATTAGGCCTGATAAAGACACTTTTGCTGGCCAAAGCACTACTGGACCCTGCCAGGTCGATTCCTGTTGGGGCATCCCATTCTGTGACTACAGCAGCCTCTGTTTAAGACCATATAAGCATTTGCTCTTATCATATTTGAAATTAGCCTGATAAAGACACTTTTGCTGGCCAAAGCACTACTGGACCCTGCCAGGTCCATTCCTGCCCAGGGCATCCCATTCTGTGACTAAAGCAGCCTCTGTTTAAGACCATATAAGCATTTGCTCTTATCATATTTGAAATTAGGCCTGATAAAGACACTTTTGCTGGCCAAAGCACTACTGGACCCTGCCAGGTCGATTCCTGCACGGGGCATCCCATTCTGTGACTACAGCAGCCTCTGTTTAAGACCATATAAGCATTTGCTCTTATCATATTTGAAATTAGCCTGATAAAGACACTTTTGCTGGCCAAAGCACTACTGGACCCTGCCAGGTCCATTCCTGCCCAGGGCATCCCATTCTGTGACTAAAGCAGCCTCTGTTTAAGACCATATAAGCATTTGCTCTTATCATATTTGAAATTAGGCCTGATAAAGACACTTTTGCTGGCCAAAGCACTACTGGACCCTGCCAGGTCCATTCCTGCCCAGGGCATCCCATTCTGTGACTACAGCAGCCTCTGTTTAAGACCATATAAGCATTTGCTCTTATCATATTTGAAATTAGCCTGATAAAGACACTTTTGCTGGCCAAAGCACTACTGGACCCTGCCAGGTCCATTCCTGCCCAGGGCATCCCATTCTGTGACTAAAGCAGCCTCTGTTTAAGACCATATAAGCATTTGCTCTTATCATATTTGAAATTAGGCCTGATAAAGACACTTTTGCTGGCCAAAGCACTACTGGACCCTGCCAGGTCCATTCCTGCCCAGGGCATCCCATTCTGTGACTACAGCAGCCTCTGTTTAAGACCATATAAGCATTTGCTCTTATCATATTTGAAATTAGCCTGATAAAGACACTTTTGCTGGCCAAAGCACTACTGGACCCTGCCAGGTCCATTCCTGCCCAGGGCATCCCATTCTGTGACTACAGCAGCCTCTGTTTAAGACCATATAAGCATTTGCTCTTATCATATTTGAAATTAGCCTGATAAAGACACTTTTGCTGGCCAAAGCACTACTGGACCCTGCCAGGTCCATTCCTGCCCAGGGCATCCCATTCTGTGACTAAAGCAGCCTCTGTTTAAGACCATATAAGCATTTGCTCTTATCATATTTGAAATTAGGCCTGATAAAGACACTTTTGCTGGCCAAAGCACTACTGGACCCTGCCAGGTCCATTCCTGCCCGGGGCATCCCATTCTGTGACTACAGCAGCCTCTATTTAAGACCATATAAGCATTTGCTCTTATCATATTTGAAATTAGCCTGATAAAGACACTTTTGCTGGCCAAAGCACTACTGGACCCTGCCAGGTCCATTCCTGCCCAGGGCATCCCATTCTGTGACTACAGCAGCCTCTGTTTAAGACCATATAAGCATTTGCTCTTATCATATTTGAAATTAGGCCTGATAAAGACACTTTTGCTGGCCAAAGCACTACTGGACCCTGCCAGGTCCATTCCTGCCCAGGGCATCCCATTCTGTGACTACAGCAGCCTCTGTTTAAGACCATATAAGCATTTGCTCTTATCATATTTGAAATTAGGCCTGATAAAGACACTTTTGCTGGCCAAAGCACTACTGGACCCTGCCAGGTCGATTCCTGTTGGGGCATCCCATTCTGTGACTACAGCAGCCTCTGTTTAAGACCATATAAGCATTTGCTCTTATCATATTTGAAATTAGCCTGATAAAGACACTTTTGCTGGCCAAAGCACTACTGGACCCTGCCAGGTCCATTCCTGCCCAGGGCATCCCATTCTGTGACTAAACCAGCCTCTGTTTAAGACCATATAAGCATTTGCTCTTATCATATTTGAAATTAGGCCTGATAAAGACACTTTTGCTGGCCAAAGCACTACTGGACCCTGCCAGGTCGATTCCTGCCCGGGGCATCCCATTCTGTGACTACAGCAGCCTCTGTTTAAGACCATATAAGCATTTGCTCTTATCATATTTGAAATTAGCCTGATAAAGACACTTTTGCTGGCCAAAGCACTACTGGACCCTGCCAGGTCCATTCCTGCCCAGGGCATCCCATTCTGTGACTAAAGCAGCCTCTGTTTAAGACCATATAAGCATTTGCTCTTATCATATTTGAAATTAGGCCTGATAAAGACACTTTTGCTGGCCAAAGCACTACTGGACCCTGCCAGGTCCATTCCTGCCCAGGGCATCCCATTCTGTGACTACAGCAGCCTCTGTTTAAGACCATATAAGCATTTGCTCTTATCATATTTGAAATTAGCCTGATAAAGACACTTTTGCTGGCCAAAGCACTACTGGACCCTGCCAGGTCCATTCCTGCCCAGGGCATCCCATTCTGTGACTACAGCAGCCTCTGTTTAAGACCATATAAGCATTTGCTCTTATCATATTTGAAATTAGCCTGATAAAGACACTTTTGCTGGCCAAAGCACTACTGGACCCTGCCAGGTCCATTCCTGCCCAGGGCATCCCATTCTGTGACTAAAGCAGCCTCTGTTTAAGACCATATAAGCATTTGCTCTTATCATATTTGAAATTAGGCCTGATAAAGACACTTTTGCTGGCCAAAGCACTACTGGACCCTGCCAGGTCCATTCCTGCCCAGGGCATCCCATTCTGTGACTACAGCAGCCTCTGTTTAAGACCATATAAGCATTTGCTCTTATCATATTTGAAATTAGGCCTGATAAAGACACTTTTGCTGGCCAAAGCACTACTGGACCCTGCCAGGTCCATTCCTGCCCGGGGCATCCCATTCTGTGACTACAGCAGCCTCTGTTTAAGACCATATAAGCATTTGCTCTTATCATATTTGAAATTAGCCTGATAAAGACACTTTTGCTGGCCAAAGCACTACTGGACCCTGCCAGGTCCATTCCTGCCCAGGGCATCCCATTCTGTGACTAAAGCAGCCTCTGTTTAAGACCATATAAGCATTTGCTCTTATCATATTTGAAATTAGGCCTGATAAAGACACTTTTGCTGGCCAAAGCACTACTGGACCCTGCCAGGTCCATTCCTGCCCAGGGCATCCCATTCTGTGACTAAAGCAGCCTCTGTTTAAGACCATATAAGCATTTGCTCTTATCATATTTGAAATTAGGCCTGATAAAGACACTTTTGCTGGCCAAAGCACTACTGGACCCTGCCAGGTCGATTCCTGTTGGGGCATCCCATTCTGTGACTACAGCAGCCTCTGTTTAAGACCATATAAGCATTTGCTCTTATCATATTTGAAATTAGCCTGATAAAGACACTTTTGCTGGCCAAAGCACTACTGGACCCTGCCAGGTCCATTCCTGCCCAGGGCATCCCATTCTGTGACTAAAGCAGCCTCTGTTTAAGACCATATAAGCATTTGCTCTTATCATATTTGAAATTAGGCCTGATAAAGACACTTTTGCTGGCCAAAGCACTACTGGACCCTGCCAGGTCGATTCCTGCCCGGGGCATCCCATTCTGTGACTACAGCAGCCTCTGTTTAAGACCATATAAGCATTTGCTCTTATCATATTTGAAATTAGCCTGATAAAGACACTTTTGCTGGCCAAAGCACTACTGGACCCTGCCAGGTCCATTCCTGCCCAGGGCATCCCATTCTGTGACTAAAGCAGCCTCTGTTTAAGACCATATAAGCATTTGCTCTTATCATATTTGAAATTAGGCCTGATAAAGACACTTTTGCTGGCCAAAGCACTACTGGACCCTGCCAGGTCCATTCCTGCCCAGGGCATCCCATTCTGTGACTACAGCAGCCTCTGTTTAAGACCATATAAGCATTTGCTCTTATCATATTTGAAATTAGCCTGATAAAGACACTTTTGCTGGCCAAAGCACTACTGGACCCTGCCAGGTCCATTCCTGCCCAGGGCATCCCATTCTGTGACTACAGCAGCCTCTGTTTAAGACCATATAAGCATTTGCTCTTATCATATTTGAAATTAGCCTGATAAAGACACTTTTGCTGGCCAAAGCACTACTGGACCCTGCCAGGTCCATTCCTGCCCAGGGCATCCCATTCTGTGACTAAAGCAGCCTCTGTTTAAGACCATATAAGCATTTGCTCTTATCATATTTGAAATTAGGCCTGATAAAGACACTTTTGCTGGCCAAAGCACTACTGGACCCTGCCAGGTCGATTCCTGTTGGGGCATCCCATTCTGTGACTACAGCAGCCTCTGTTTAAGACCATATAAGCATTTGCTCTTATCATATTTGAAATTAGCCTGATAAAGACACTTTTGCTGGCCAAAGCACTACTGGACCCTGCCAGGTCGATTCCTGTTGGGGCATCCCATTCTGTGACTAAAGCAGCCTCTGTTTAAGACCATATAAGCATTTGCTCTTATCATATTTGAAATTAGGCCTGATAAAGACACTTTTGCTGGCCAAAGCACTACTGGACCCTGCCAGGTCCATTCCTGCCCGGGGCATCCCATTCTGTGACTACAGCAGCCTCTGTTTAAGACCATATAAGCATTTGCTCTTATCATATTTGAAATTAGGCCTGATAAAGACACTTTTGCTGGCCAAAGCACTACTGGACCCTGCCAGGTCCATTCCTGCCCGGGGCATCCCATTCTGTGACTACAGCAGCCTCTGTTTAAGACCATATAAGCATTTGCTCTTATCATATTTGAAATTAGCCTGATAAAGACACTTTTGCTGGCCAAAGCACTACTGGACCCTGCCAGGTCCATTCCTGCCCAGGGCATCCCATTCTGTGACTAAAGCAGCCTCTGTTTAAGACCATATAAGCATTTGCTCTTATCATATTTGAAATTAGGCCTGATAAAGACACTTTTGCTGGCCAAAGCACTACTGGACCCTGCCAGGTCCATTCCTGCCCGGGGCATCCCATTCTGTGACTAAAGCAGCCTCTGTTTAAGACCATATAAGCATTTGCTCTTATCATATTTGAAATTAGGCCTGATAAAGACACTTTTGCTGGCCAAAGCACTACTGGACCCTGCCAGGTCGATTCCTGTTGGGGCATCCCATTCTGTGACTACAGCAGCCTCTGTTTAAGACCATATAAGCATTTGCTCTTATCATATTTGAAATTAGCCTGATAAAGACACTTTTGCTGGCCAAAGCACTACTGGACCCTGCCAGGTCCATTCCTGCCCAGGGCATCCCATTCTGTGACTAAAGCAGCCTCTGTTTAAGACCATATAAGCATTTGCTCTTATCATATTTGAAATTAGGCCTGATAAAGACACTTTTGCTGGCCAAAGCACTACTGGACCCTGCCAGGTCGATTCCTGCCCGGGGCATCCCATTCTGTGACTACAGCAGCCTCTGTTTAAGACCATATAAGCATTTGCTCTTATCATATTTGAAATTAGGCCTGATAAAGACACTTTTGCTGGCCAAAGCACTACTGGACCCTGCCAGGTCGATTCCTGCCCGGGGCATCCCATTCTGTGACTACAGCAGCCTCTGTTTAAGACCATATAAGCATTTGCTCTTATCATATTTGAAATTAGCCTGATAAAGACACTTTTGCTGGCCAAAGCACTACTGGACCCTGCCAGGTCCATTCCTGCCCAGGGCATCCCATTCTGTGACTAAAGCAGCCTCTGTTTAAGACCATATAAGCATTTGCTCTTATTATATTTATATTATAAGACACTTTTGCTGGGCATAGGCTTACTGCTGCCTGCCAGGTGCACTTCTGTTGAGGCATCCCATTCTGTAACATAGCATACCCCTCTTTATTTACACTAAGCAGCTCTCTTATTTACACTAAGCAGGCCTGTTGGAGGCTGAGTGTTACTGCTCACTTTTGGTGTGCATTATATTCTGTTTCATATAGACCCACCGCTGCCCGGGGTTTTTTTAAATATCACCTACTACCACGCCAGTTAGACTATGTCGGGCAGACAAGTGCCTGGAAGTGAAAAGAGGAGTGGCAGAGGCCAAGATTCCGCAGGCAGAGCTCGCATCAGACTGGGGGCCAGTAGCAGCAGGAGTCACGCTGAGAGACCTAATCTGCCAGTATCTGCTAGCGGTCGGGTCTCCACCAGTAACGCATCTGCCGTGGTAGATTGGTTGACGCGCTCATCAACAACATCATCACAACTTACGTCTGAGACCCCCAGTCTAGGGTCGGTAGGTTCCTCTGACACAACCCTGAGTTGGCATGCCCCGAGAGCAGTCCCTGTCCTCCCATTGCCTCTGGCCTACGTCGTTCCCTCCCCCAGCGACGTATCCTATGCTTTGGGTTCAGCTCCACTCTTTAGTGAGGAGGACCATCAGATAGAGGACAGTCAGCAGCTACTGCCCAGCCAAGAAATGGAGGTGGCTTCTTTAGCTAGGCAGACAAATAGTGATGTGGACAGTGTCGTGGGTGCTGCGAGCGTTCCAGCTCCTGCGCCAGACACTGTTGACGAATCCACGAACATCAGTGACGTACAGCCACAACTCGGTGATGATGATGATGATGACGATGAAGCCGATCGCACTTGGGAGCCGGGTGATGAAGGGGCTTCATCGTCATCATCAGGAGAAGAGGGGTGCAGGTTGCCCCGGAGTCAGCAGCTGAGGCAGCAAGGTGGTAGCAGTCAGCATGGGGGCACAATTCCAAAGGCTGGAGCCGGCCGGGGCCGGGGCCGGGGTAGAGCACCTGCTGTGCGGCAGTCTACCTTATCGGGAGGTAGTGGAGCAGGGGTTCCTGGAGTTGGCAACAGCAGCAGTGAATCAGTGAGGCCAGGGGGTGGGAAAAGTAGCTACTCGGCAGTGTGGCAGTTTTTCCTGAGGCATCCGCAGGAGGGTAACATGGCCACATGCAAGATATGTAGGCAAAAGGTGAAGCGTGGCCAGGGTCCAAATGTTGGCACCACGGCCCTGCGTCAACATATGATGCGTCACCATAAAACGACCTGGGAGAACCGAGGCTCCCAAGGGGTGGTCCAGTCTGCTTCCTCACCAAGTGAGCTCCCAATTTCTGCCAGCCAAGGCTCCAGCACCTCAGCCGAAGGCAGCTGTGCGTCATACCCATCCTCTGTCGCTCCTGCTCCTCCTCCTCCAAGTCATGCATCCCGCCAGCAATCCATCAGCGAAGCCATGTCCAAGAGACAGCAGTATGCGCCCACTCATCCTACGGCGCAGAAGCTGAATGTGCTCCTGTCCAAGTTGCTGGTGCTGCAGTCGCTCCCTTTTCAGGTGGTGGAATCTGCACCTTTCAGAGAACTGATGGCTTGTGCCGAGCCGAGGTGGAGAGTCCCAAGCCGTCATTTCTTTGCCAAGAAGGCAGTACCAGCGCTGCACACTTTTGTTGAACAGAAGGTGGGCCAGTCCTTGAGCCTGTCGGTGTGTAGCAAAATACATGGCAGCGCCGACATCTGGAGCTGTAACTACGGTCAGGGGCAGTACATGTCGTTTACGGCCCACTGGGTGAATGTGGTCCCTTTGCAGCAGCAACTTGGACAGGTCACGCCGCTTCGGCCTCCGCGCTCTCTGCCCATTGGGCCTGTGACACCGTGCGACTCGGCCTCCTCATCCTCCGCCATCTCCTCACCCTCCACTGTAGGCTCAAGTCTCAGTGCCCCTCCAGTCTACCATGTGTGCAGGGCACGGAGGTGTCACGCAGTGCTTCACATGGTTTGTCTTGGCGAACGGAGTCACACAGAGGAGGAACTGCTTAAATGTATTCATCAGGAAATCCAAACATGGCTTACTCCGAGAAAACTTAAAATGGGAATCATGGTTACCGACAATGGGAAGAACATTTTGTCTGCGCTGCGCCAAGGAAGCCTGACCCATGCCCCCTGCATGGCTCACGTCTTCAATCTGGTTGTCAAGCGGTTTCTGAAGTGTTCCCCCCATCTGCAGGACATCCTAACAACTTCACGGAAACTTTGCATGCACTTCAGCCACTCCTACACCGCCAAACACACCCTTCTTGAGCTACAGCGTCAGAATGGTATCCCCCAACATAGTCTGATTTGCGATGTTTCCACCCGTTGGAATTCCACCCTTCACATGTTGGACCGATTATATGAACAGAGAAAAGCCATCACGGATTTCCTGATGATCCAAGCAGATAGGGGGACTCCCCTGTGTAACTTCAATGTCAACCAGTGGCAGCTCATACGTGACACCTGCCGTTTGCTCAGGCCCTTTGAGGAAGCCACTTTATTTGTCAGTCGGCAGGATTACGGGATGAACGACGTGATTCCACTGCTTCATGTACTACAGCACATGTTGGAAACCATGGCTGGTCAGGGCACTGGAGACATGGCGTTTACATCTTACGGCCACATGAACCCCGTTGGAGCTGAACTGGAGGAGGAGGAGGAGGAAGAGGAGGAGGAGGAGTTGCCCAGCGAAACACAGTTTAGGCTTGGCGAAATGGCTGGTTTATCTAGTCAGCGGACAGGAGAGGAGGAGCAGGAGCAGCCAGAGGAGCTAGAGGTTTTTGAGGAAGGAGAGACAGAGGACCCGGGCACACCGTGGCAGTATGCAGTGGAGATGGAGACAGGTAGTCCATCCGAGTCACTTGCGCAAATGGCACGAAGCATGCTCACATGCTTGCGTAGTGACCCCAGAATTGTTTCCATCTGTCGGCGGGATGACTTCTGGCTGTCCACCTTATTGGACCCTCGCTTCCGGCACAAAATGGGGGCATTTTTTAAACCCACCGAGAGGGAGGACAAACTCAACTACTACAAAGACATTCTACGTAGGCAGTTGGCCGATGCCTATCTGCGCCATGGTCCATACTCTCGCAGGTCTGACTCGAGGGGACCTCTGCGCTCACCTTCCACTGCCATGGCCGCTGGGGGGGTTGGCAGCAGCAGCAGCAGAAGCTCCATCAGCAGCAGCAGCCTCAGTCTTCAGTCGCTAATGAGTAGCTTTCTACACCCGCATAGTGAGGCTACTCATGAGCAGCAGGAAGACCTGGAGCAGGACCTGAACCAGCAGGTCATGTCATACTTTGACATGACCATGCCAACACACCTTGAGGATCCGCTGGACTTCTGGGCAGCCAAACTTGATTTGTGGCCGCAACTAGCAGAGTTTGCCCTGGAAAAGCTGTCCTGCCCGGCAAGTAGCGTGCCATCTGAGCGGGTGTTTAGTGCGGCTGGGGCCATAGTTACGGCGAGGAGAACTCGTCTGTCAACTAAAAATGTGGAGAGACTCACCTTTGTCAAAATGAATCAGGGATGGATCAGCCAGGATTTCCACCCACCAATGCCTGATGCATGCGACTAGATTCAGCATGGTGCCACGTTTTACACTTTCCAAATGGTGCAAAACATATTTATGTCTTTAGGCCATTTTTTGGGCTCCTGCTGCTGCTGCTGCCAACTCCTGCCAACTCCAGGGTGTGATTCATCCAATTTTTGGGCTCCTGAGGCCAACTCCAGTGTATATTTGGGCTCCTGCTGCTGCTGCTGCCAACTTCTGCCAACTCCAGGGTGTGATTCATCCAATTTTTGGGCTCCTGAGGCCAACTCCAGTGTATATTTGGGCTCCTGCTGCTGCTGCTGTCAACTCCTGCCAACTCCAGGGTGTGATTCATCCAATTTTTGGGCTCCTGAGGCCAACTCCAGTGTATATTTGGGCTCCTGCTGCTGCTGCTGCCAACTTCTGCCAACTCCAGGGTGTGATTCATCCAATTTTTGGGCTCCTGAGGCCAACTCCAGTGTATATTTGGGCTCCTGCTGCTGCTGCTGCCAACTTCTGCCAACTCCAGGGTGTGATTCATCCAATTTTTGGGCTCCTGAAGCCAACTCCAGTGTATATTTGGGCTCCTGCTGCTGCTGGTGTCAACTCCTGCCAACTCCAGGGTGTGATTCATCCAATTTTTGGGCTCCTGAAGCCAACTCCAGTGTATATTTGGGCTCCTGCTGCTGCTACTGTCAACTCCTGCCAACTCCAGGGTGTGATTCATCCAATTTTTGGGCTCCTGAGGCCAACTCCAGTGTATATTTGGGCTCCTGCTGCTGCTGCTGCCAACTTCTGCCAACTCCAGGGTGTGATTCATCCAATTTTTAGGCTCCTGAGGCCAACTCCAGTGTATATTTGGGCTCCTGCTGCTGCTACTGTCAACTCCTGCCAACTCCAGGGTGTGATTCATCCAATTTTTGGGCTCCTGAGGCCAACTCCAGTGTATATTTGGGCTCCTGCTGCTGCTGCTGCCAACTTCTGCCAACTCCAGGGTGTGATTCATCCAATTTTTGGGCTCCTGAGGCCAACTCCAGTGTATATTTGGGCTCCTGCTGCTGCTACTGTCAACTCCTGCCAACTCCAGGGTGTGATTCATCCAATTTTTGGGCTCCTGAGGCCAACTCCAGTGTATATTTGGGCTCCTGCTGCTGCTGCTGCCAACTTCTGCCAACTCCAGGGTGTGATTCATCCAATTTTTGGGCTCCTGAGGCCAACTCCAGTGTATATTTGGGCTCCTGCTGCTGCTGCTGCCAACTTCTGCCAACTCCAGGGTGTGATTCATCCAATTTTTGGGCTCCTGAGGCCAACTCCAGTGTATATTTGGGCTCCTGCTGCTGCTACTGTCAACTCCTGCCAACTCCAGGGTGTGATTCATCCAATTTTTGGGCTCCTGAGGCCAACTCCAGTGTATATTTGGGCTCCTGCTGCTGCTGCTGCCAACTTCTGCCAACTCCAGGGTGTGATTCATCCAATTTTTGGGCTCCTGAAGCCAACTCCAGTGTATATTTGGGCTCCTGCTGCTGCTGCTGCCAACTTCTGCCAACTCCAGGGTGTGATTCATCCAATTTTTGGGCTCCTGAGGCCAACTCCAGTGTATATTTGGGCTCCTGCTGCTGCTGCTGCCAACTTCTGCCAACTCCAGGGTGTGATTCATCCAATTTTTGGGCTCCTGAAGCCAACTCCAGTGTATATTTGGGCTCCTGCTGCTGCTGGTGTCAACTCCTGCCAACTCCAGGGTGTGATTCATCCAATTTTTGGGCTCCTGAAGCCAACTCCAGTGTATATTTGGGCTCCTGCTGCTGCTACTGTCAACTCCTGCCAACTCCAGGGTGTGATTCATCCAATTTTTGGGCTCCTGAGGCCAACTCCAGTGTATATTTGGGCTCCTGCTGCTGCTGCTGCCAACTTCTGCCAACTCCAGGGTGTGATTCATCCAATTTTTGGGCTCCTGAGGCCAACTCCAGTGTATATTTGGGCTCCTGCTGCTGCTACTGTCAACTCCTGCCAACTCCAGGGTGTGATTCATCCAATTTTTGGGCTCCTGAGGCCAACTCCAGTGTATATTTGGGCTCCTGCTGCTGCTGCTGCCAACTTCTGCCAACTCCAGGGTGTGATTCATCCAATTTTTGGGCTCCTGAGGCCAACTCCAGTGTATATTTGGGCTCCTGCTGCTGCTGCTGCCAACTTCTGCCAACTCCAGGGTGTGATTCATCCAATTTTTGGGCTCCTGAAGCCAACTCCAGTGTATATTTGGGCTCCTGCTGCTGCTACTGTCAACTCCTGCCAACTCCAGGGTGTGATTCATCCAATTTTTGGGCTCCTGAGGCCAACTCCAGTGTATATTTGGGCTCCTGCTGCTGCTGCTGCCAACTTCTGCCAACTCCAGGGTGTGATTCATCCAATTTTTGGGCTCCTGAGGCCAACTCCAGTGTATATTTGGGCTCCTGCTGCTGCTACTGTCAACTGCCAACTCCAGGGTGTGATTCATCCAATTTTTGGGCTCCTGAGGCCAACTCCAGTGTATATTTGGGCTCCTGCTGCTGCTGCTGCCAACTTCTGCCAACTCCAGGGTGTGATTCATCCAATTTTTGGGCTCCTGAAGCCAACTCCAGTGTATATTTGGGCTCCTGCTGCTGCTGGTGTCAACTCCTGCCAACTCCAGGGTGTGATTCATCCAATTTTTGGGCTCCTGAAGCCAACTCCAGTGTATATTTGGGCTCCTGCTGCTGCTACTGTCAACTCCTGCCAACTCCAGGGTGTGATTCATCCAATTTTTGGGCTCCTGAGGCCAACTCCAGTGTATATTTGGGCTCCTGCTGCTGCTGCTGCCAACTTCTGCCAACTCCAGGGTGTGATTCATCCAATTTTTGGGCTCCTGAGGCCAACTCCAGTGTATATTTGGGCTCCTGCTGCTGCTACTGTCAACTCCTGCCAACTCCAGGGTGTGATTCATCCAATTTTTGGGCTCCTGAGGCCAACTCCAGTGTATATTTGGGCTCCTGCTGCTGCTGCTGCCAACTTCTGCCAACTCCAGGGTGTGATTCATCCAATTTTTGGGCTCCTGAGGCCAACTCCAGTGTATATTTGGGCTCCTGCTGCTGCTACTGTCAACTCCTGCCAACTCCAGGGTGTGATTCATCCAATTTTTGGGCTCCTGAGGCCAACTCCAGTGTATATTTGGGCTCCTGCTGCTGCTGCTGCCAACTTCTGCCAACTCCAGGGTGTGATTCATCCAATTTTTGGGCTCCTGAGGCCAACTCCAGTGTATATTTGGGCTCCTGCTGCTGCTACTGTCAACTCCTGCCAATTCCAGGGTGTGATTCATCCAATTTTTGGGCTCCTGAGGCCAACTCCAGTGTATATTTGGGCTCCTGCTGCTGCTGCTGCCAACTTCTGCCAACTCCAGGGTGTGATTCATCCAATTTTTGGGCTCCTGAGGCCAACTCCAGTGTATATTTGGGCTCCTGCTGCTGCTACGGTCAACTCCTGCCAACTCCAGGGTGTGATTCATCCAATTTTTGGGCTCCTGAGGCCAACTCCAGTGTATATTTGGGCTCCTGCTGCTGCTGCTGCCAACTTCTGCCAACTCCAGGGTGTGATTCATCCAATTTTTGGGCTCCTGAAGCCAACTCCAGTGTATATTTGGGCTCCTGCTGCTGCTGCTGCCAACTTCTGCCAACTCCAGGGTGTGATTCATCCAATTTTTGGGCTCCTGAGGCCAACTCCAGTGTATATTTGGGCTCCTGCTGCTGCTGCTGCCAACTTCTGCCAACTCCAGGGTGTGATTCATCCAATTTTTGGGCTCCTGAAGCCAACTCCAGTGTATATTTGGGCTCCTGCTGCTGCTGGTGTCAACTCCTGCCAACTCCAGGGTGTGATTCATCCAATTTTTGGGCTCCTGAAGCCAACTCCAGTGTATATTTGGGCTCCTGCTGCTGCTACTGTCAACTCCTGCCAACTCCAGGGTGTGATTCATCCAATTTTTGGGCTCCTGAGGCCAACTCCAGTGTATATTTGGGCTCCTGCTGCTGCTGCTGCCAACTTCTGCCAACTCCAGGGTGTGATTCATCCAATTTTTGGGCTCCTGAGGCCAACTCCAGTGTATATTTGGGCTCCTGCTGCTGCTACTGTCAACTCCTGCCAACTCCAGGGTGTGATTCATCCAATTTTTGGGCTCCTGAGGCCAACTCCAGTGTATATTTGGGCTCCTGCTGCTGCTGCTGCCAACTTCTGCCAACTCCAGGGTGTGATTCATCCAATTTTTGGGCTCCTGAGGCCAACTCCAGTGTATATTTGGGCTCCTGCTGCTGCTGCTGCCAACTTCTGCCAACTCCAGGGTGTGATTCATCCAATTTTTGGGCTCCTGAGGCCAACTCCAGTGTATATTTGGGCTCCTGCTGCTGCTACTGTCAACTCCTGCCAACTCCAGGGTGTGATTCATCCAATTTTTGGGCTCCTGAGGCCAACTCCAGTGTATATTTGGGCTCCTGCTGCTGCTGCTGCCAACTTCTGCCAACTCCAGGGTGTGATTCATCCAATTTTTGGGCTCCTGAAGCCAACTCCAGTGTATATTTGGGCTCCTGCTGCTGCTGCTGCCAACTTCTGCCAACTCCAGGGTGTGATTCATCCAATTTTTGGGCTCCTGAGGCCAACTCCAGTGTATATTTGGGCTCCTGCTGCTGCTGCTGCCAACTTCTGCCAACTCCAGGGTGTGATTCATCCAATTTTTGGGCTCCTGAAGCCAACTCCAGTGTATATTTGGGCTCCTGCTGCTGCTGGTGTCAACTCCTGCCAACTCCAGGGTGTGATTCATCCAATTTTTGGGCTCCTGAAGCCAACTCCAGTGTATATTTGGGCTCCTGCTGCTGCTACTGTCAACTCCTGCCAACTCCAGGGTGTGATTCATCCAATTTTTGGGCTCCTGAGGCCAACTCCAGTGTATATTTGGGCTCCTGCTGCTGCTGCTGCCAACTTCTGCCAACTCCAGGGTGTGATTCATCCAATTTTTGGGCTCCTGAGGCCAACTCCAGTGTATATTTGGGCTCCTGCTGCTGCTACTGTCAACTCCTGCCAACTCCAGGGTGTGATTCATCCAATTTTTGGGCTCCTGAGGCCAACTCCAGTGTATATTTGGGCTCCTGCTGCTGCTGCTGCCAACTTCTGCCAACTCCAGGGTGTGATTCATCCAATTTTTGGGCTCCTGAGGCCAACTCCAGTGTATATTTGGGCTCCTGCTGCTGCTGCTGCTGCCAACTTCTGCCAACTCCAGGGTGTGATTCATCCAATTTTTGGGCTCCTGAGGCCAACTCCAGTGTATATTTGGGCTCCTGCTGCTGCTACTGTCAACTCCTGCCAACTCCAGGGTGTGATTCATCCAATTTTTGGGCTCCTGAGGCCAACTCCAGTGTATATTTGGGCTCCTGCTGCTGCTGCTGCCAACTTCTGCCAACTCCAGGGTGTGATTCATCCAATTTTTGGGCTCCTGAGGCCAACTCCAGTGTATATTTGGGCTCCTGCTGCTGCTACTGTCAACTGCCAACTCCAGGGTGTGATTCATCCAATTTTTGGGCTCCTGAGGCCAACTCCAGTGTATATTTGGGCTCCTGCTGCTGCTGCTGCCAACTTCTGCCAACTCCAGGGTGTGATTCATCCAATTTTTGGGCTCCTGAAGCCAACTCCAGTGTATATTTGGGCTCCTGCTGCTGCTGGTGTCAACTCCTGCCAACTCCAGGGTGTGATTCATCCAATTTTTGGGCTCCTGAAGCCAACTCCAGTGTATATTTGGGCTCCTGCTGCTGCTACTGTCAACTCCTGCCAACTCCAGGGTGTGATTCATCCAATTTTTGGGCTCATGAGGCCAACTCCAGTGTATATTTGGGCTCCTGCTGCTGCTGCTGCCAACTTCTGCCAACTCCAGGGTGTGATTCATCCAATTTTTGGGCTCCTGAGGCCAACTCCAGTGTATATTTGGGCTCCTGCTGCTGCTACTGTCAACTCCTGCCAACTCCAGGGTGTGATTCATCCAATTTTTGGGCTCCTGAGGCCAACTCCAGTGTATATTTGGGCTCCTGCTGCTGCTGCTGCCAACTTCTGCCAACTCCAGGGTGTGATTCATCCAATTTTTGGGCTCCTGAGGCCAACTCCAGTGTATATTTGGGCTCCTGCTGCTGCTACTGTCAACTCCTGCCAACTCCAGGGTGTGATTCATCCAATTTTTGGGCTCCTGAGGCCAACTCCAGTGTATATTTGGGCTCCTGCTGCTGCTACTGTCAACTCCTGCCAACTCCAGGGTGTGATTCATCCAATTTTTGGGCTCCTGAAGCCAACTCCAGTGTATATTTGGGCTCCTGCTGCTGCTGCTGCTGCCAACTTCTGCCAACTCCAGGGTGTGATTCATCCAATTTTTGGGCTCCTGAGGCCAACTCCAGTGTATATTTGGGCTCCTTCTGCCCCTCATAGTGATGCCACTTCAACTCTCTGCAATTGTGCCGCTCTGCGATTCTATTAGCGATGCCTCTGATCTGCATGTGATATTTCTTCAAAGTATTATTTAACTAACCCAGCACGCATCCTGTGCGTGTTACAGCAAGGCTGAATGGTTTACAACCCTATTGAGGCTGTAGGAGGCTCAGAAATAGCCGTTTTTAATAGCGATTCGTCGCGAATTTATTCGGGTCGAAACGATTTTTGTCGGAAAATTCGGCGAATCAGTCGAATCAAATTTTTCAAAAGTTCGCTCATCTCTAATAGTGAGATGAAGGAGTCTAATAGCCCAATATTCAAGGGACACGATAAAAAGTCTTTTCCTAAAGCAAAGTATTTACATGGGACATATTCAGAGCCAGGTGAGAATTCTCGCCTTTTTTAGGAGAGAAAACTGCCATTGACTTTCATTGTCTACCTTGGAGCTGATTCAGAGCCAGTCAATGTCAGTTTTCTCTCCTAAAAAGGAGTGAGAATACTCACCTGGCTCTGAATCGACCCCATAGACCAAGAACGATAGCTACGAATCATTATTATTAGTAAGTAGGTGGAATCATGCAAATTTTTTGTCTCTAATACCATCCCAGGAGCTCAGAAAAAAAGCAGTAGAGCACGCAGGGCTTGGCTATGGTTAATATTTACACAGCCATCACTCAATGGTAGAATGCTATTCACTGATGAATGTGAGCAGACTCTATACAGACTCCAACATACAGATCCAACAAATATACAGCATACGGAATTTTGTAACTAATGCTTATTACTAGACGAGACCATATGGATCTCAGCTTCAACATAAGGCTAATGATGCCTGAAGGCTAAATACGATGGAATGTGTGCATTTACCCTAATCTGAGGTGTGCTTCAAAGAGATAATTCTGAAAAAGAAACCATGCTTGAGTCTAGGATTGTGTTTGACTCCAGATTGTCACCAGTAGGTTCTTTGAGGTCACCAGAAGGCTCTATAGGCCTTTTAGTGGAGATTTTTCGTAAGCTCCTCTGGCAGTAATGGTAAAATTCCAGCTTTCCTGCAATATATAGTACATGCCCTAATAAGAAATAACTATACCCATCATGTTATACTCGGGGGCACTCATGGTACTGATCATGTGACCAGAAGGTTGCAGGTTTGGTTCCCAGCTGGGGCATGTCTGAAGGCAGCTAACCCTCAACTGCCCAATGGGCATGTGTGCACTTGCTGCACCTTTAGTGGGTTCAACGGTGTTGTTGACTTTGTGTGTATTGTTCACAGCACGGATGGGTCAAAAACGGAACACAAATTCCAGTGCAGTGAATGAGTATGCTTCCAGACATTTGACTTATTTGATTGCAAATGTAGAGCCCTTGCTAAGCCTCCATAATAAGTCTCTGCTATATCACACTTACCTTTGTTCCCTGCTAGCATTCAAACTTGTGACACCCTGCCCCAAGGAAAAGTTGCCAGTAAAGGGCCACGGTGGAAGGTTCCTGTGAAATGAATACAATTATTGTCTATTAGTTATTGTATGTTGATATGATGGGGGGATGTAAATCCCTTGCTAAGCCTCCATAATAAGTCTCTGCCATATCAGACTTTGTTTATTACTGTCAGCAGAGGAGAGAAACAGGTGCAGGCTGAGTTGCAACATTGTTTCAATTTGACATCTTAACCACAACAAACTGTGGGCAGGGCTGCTGTATGAAAAGAAACTTCTACTCCCAGGATCATTAGAGAGTTGAGGGAAGGTGGAAAGACTACAAGACCCATGATTCCTGAGCTGGGCAAGCTGAGACTAGTTCCTGAGGAGACCCTGGGGAGATAGAGGATGGCCGGCTGGTGAATCTCACACTGCGGTTGGACAACTGGCAAGCTGAAGTGAAACTGGAACTCTCAGGGCCTTATTCATGAAGGTATAGCGCCAGGTAGTGCCTGTACAGTGGCAGGCAGCACCAGGTAGCGGCAGGTGAACGCCGAAGACGGCACGCAAGTACACATTTATGAAGCCGAATCTGTAGAGCGACTGGAACAATGCCATGTAGCGTATGGTTCATCATTATCCCAGCCTCAGCATACAGCCATGCAGAGCGCCATGTCTTACCTGTCGCTACCTGGCGCTCTCCAATACATTTTTATGGACGATCCTAAAATCCCTTTCCTGATCAATTCTTTTTTTCCTTAAAAAAAATCTCAAAACTTCTGACATACACCCTGGGCAAGAAAATGACATTTTTGAAAACTTTTTGGATTTATGCAGAATTGTCCTTACATGTCTGGTATTAAAGTGTTAATGCCACAATGTTATAACAATGTCATTCCATATGTTTTCGCTTTGTTACTAGTGGATACATGTTCAAAAACAGATTTTAATCACACAGCGTCTGGCGCTATGAGCTACAACTACACGATTTTGAGCTCCAGCGATGTTTGAGGCTGTTTTTATGATGAATGTGGTGTGGGTCAGTCGTAATTAGCTGTCGCTACCATTCGCCTTCCATACAGCGTAGTCCCGCGACTCACACATCATATTCATCAATGGCGTACAGCGACTAAGGCGCTCTGAAACAATGATCCATGGCCGAGCACAGCGACTACTAGCGGTCGCTCTGAAATCCGCTCTACAGACGCTCATCTGTCGCTACCTGGTGTTAGTAATGAATCAGCCTGCCCCTGTATTTCATCACAGAAAATTTCCATTGCACCTGGAATTGTGACCAACCTCTTATACTGGACTGTTTCTAAACCGACCAGGCCCAGATCAGTGTACAGTTAGATTGCTGGCTTTGTGATTTGTGTGCTCAAAGACTTGATGTCGGTGAATGTGTCTTCTGCTTTTACCCTGTTTAGTGGAAATCTCAACGTGCACACACACTGAAGTACATAGCTCAAGCCAGTTATAGAAGTAGAACTGTTATACATTTTCTAGGGAAATATCACTTTGCTGCAGCTATAGAAAATTAAGTTGATTAACACAGCCTGGAACTTTCTAAAACGTGTTCTTAAAGAGACAGTGTATATTATTGCAAGAAGAGCTTGTTTGATAATCACCAAAGATACTTTTGTTCCTATCTTGAAACCAACCACCCAACCACTCAAACTGAAGGTCCCACACCTTCCACCGCCCCAACTACAATATAAGGCACCACTGCTGAATGCATCATAAAGTTTGAATATTTATTTACAAAAATGAAGATAAAGAAGTATACACATTTAAGACTCAATTAAAAAACACAAAAGACATTACATAGTCAAAAGGAAGGAAAAAACCCAGTTTTAAAAGGGAGGCGGGGGGGGAGATGATGGGTGATACACTAATAAATACAATATTAGACCATATTATAAGTAACAATAAATATATTAACTAGCTGGTGTGAAAAACGTGCTTATTCAATGGGGGCCACAGTGTCACAATATCACCTACCTAATTAAAGTGCGAATGCTAATATGAATTACCCTCTAACCTAAATGAAAATATATGCATACTAAACAACCAGTGAGAACCAGCCGGGAAGAACACAAGAAATACAGTTATCAAGCAAAATAAACTTACATAAAAGACTGCCAAAAGCCCACCAAGCCCCCGACCCCTGCGTCTACGCGTTGCGTGACGTCACAAGCGTCACTTCCTCAGGACATACACTAACACCTACACCTACCCCTTATATACTGGTCCGTCGAGCTCCCGCCATAGAAACCGTCTACCTCACATCAATCCTCACACGTGCGCTATGTTGCCAGGGCGTGGGGCGCGGAAGCACGCCCGGTAATGGCGAGGCTCCAACGCGTCCCGGCCGGTGACGCGCCAGAGTCCCGGCGCATGACATGGACGTCACAATGCGCCCCAGACTTGAAACCAAGATTAGTCCAGCCGGCTCAGAAGAAATTAAAGTAACTGTACTTCATATCTGTCAAAGCGATTTCTTTTATCAAGGCCTATTTTACCGCTGCTGGAATTTCATCCTCTGGCTTCACTTATGGTCACTGTAAATTTTTCTCTGCTATATATTTTTCTGCTGCGCAGTTTAAAGGTGGTTAAGACTTGGGATTTGTGCACAAATCTAGTAGAGTAATAACTATAAGCTTGATATTACATTATTGTTCCATTACCGGATTAAGTGTTGATTTAACTATTGGTTTGCCACTGCATATAGGATGTATAATGTGTGTTCCATTGCTCTAGCATTAAACTGGACCAACAGCATGACACAGTTGGAAAAGAAAGGTAGCGGCCATTTTGGAGCTTCCTCTCCCAGCATCTCAGCCATGCTGCTGCGTGGATTCAACTGACAAGGCACAGTAACAGGAAGCCCAGCAGCACTTCCTGTTTGCAGGTGGCCTGCAAATGCATGAGCCGCCATCTTGTTTTTAAAATTTACCACAGCAAGAGTTAGAAAAGGGTAAATGAATTTTTTTGTGCAACAATCTAAATTGCCCTGGGGATGGATGCTTATGAGCACCGTTTGTTGTGTTGATCTGGTTTAAGTCATTTTTTTTTTGTTTCAATATTTTTATTGAAGTTTTTGAGTTTTCAACAGTACAGATATTTGAAGCTTATGCATTATAATGCCATCCCACGCAGGGGAGGTAAAGGGAGAAGTTAAAATTCTATGTTGCATAAAATTATACACAGATCATACTGATGTTTTAACAATCCACAATGTATACAGAGCGAAGAAGAAAATGGCAAAGTGAGGGACATTCAACATCTTAGCACGACCAGCTTGACCGGTGACATTTCTATGTCTAGTTTGAGACCATGCAGGTTTCGGGATCCCGGGCCCCACGACCCGCACCGCCACCCCACGGCCTCCACGACGGGCCCACAGGACTATCAGGCATGGTCAAGTGCGCAGATGGGAAAAAGGCGCTGAAAACCTATTGGGATCACATTTTAAAGGGAGGAAAAACAAAGAACTGGGTGAGGGGGGGGAGAAGGTTGGGAGGGAGGGAGAGGAGGGATCTGGGCGAGGGGGAGAAGGGGAACCATGGAACTCCCGCGCTCCACCAGCCATCACTACAGCCTCTGTGGGGGTTCGTCATGCCAAGCAAACCTTATCCAGGTGAGAGGAATTTATCGTGGGAGTCGGTCAGGATGCTGGATAATCGTTCGTTGATGAGCCGACACCTCTGAGATTGGGGTAAATTGTTTTTTCCAGGCTTTAGCTATGGCCTGCTTAGCCACTAGGAGGAGGTAGACAAAAAGTCTGTGCTGTTTGCTGGTTAGCTCCTGGGGCTTGCAGTGCAAAAGGGCAACCCAGGGGTCTTTTCTCATGCTGGTTTGGAAAATTCCATTAGCCAGCCTATATACCTGGTTCCAGAAGTGGGCTAACATGGGACAAGTCCACCACGTATGCAGGAATTCCCCCTCTGCACTGCAACCCCTAAAGCACGTCCTGGTTTGCCCCGGGAACATCCTGCTCAGGCGGCCCAGCACCAGGTACCAGCAGAGCATTACCTTGTAGGCCGTTTCGACCGTCAGGACGTTGATTGAGCATTTAGAAATGCTGGACCATATCTCCGACCATCCCCTCTCTCTCTGGCATGGACCCAGATCCTTGTCCCAGCTACCAACATACTCATGCGTCTCTGGTCTGGCTACATGTAATGCCAAGTAAAGTAAGGAGATTGTCCCTCTCTGGAAAGGGTTACTAGTGCATAATTCCTCAAAGGGGGTCCTCACCCGGAAGGGGGGATGCAGTTTTGTCAGAGGCAGGATCCAGTGTCTTAACTGAATATAGCGAAAGTATTCCCTGCCGGGGACACCATATTTCTCTTGCAGGTCCTGAAAAGACCCGAAACCCCTCACCGTGAGCAGGTCCGCTATCTTGTATATGCCCCGATCCTGCCACCACTTAAATGCCAGTCTATTCTGTTCTCCAAGAGGGAAGTTTGGGTTATCCCATAGATGAACCAGGGGGGTATGAGGGGACATCAAAGAGGCTGAATACCTCACTGAGTCCCACACAGCGAGGGAATGCTTCATTAACGGTCTGAGCATTTTGGGCCTATGTCCCTGATCCATCCAAAGCAGGCTATCAATAGGTATTGGCGCACAGTTGGGAAGTTCCAGGAAAATCCACATTGGGGGCCTGAGAGGGGAGTGCATAGGCACCAATTGAGCAATCTGAGCGGCTTTATAGTACTTATGTATGTCAGGCACCCCCAGTCCCCCTTGCGTTTTGTGAGATAGCATAGTGCGCCTGGACACCCTCGGGCATCCCGTAGACCATATGAAAGCCAAGATCCTCCTTTGCATCACCCAAAGCATGTATATCAGGATCTTTACAGGTAGTACTCTGAAGAAATAAAGCAGCTTCGGGAGTATGGTCATCTTGACCGCGTTAATGTGGCCTATCCAAGAGATCGGGAACGTTTTCCAGACCTCCATTAGGCGGGTTAAGGATTTGAATAAAGGAGGATAGTTGGCCTCATATAGGTCGGAGTACTTAGCAGAGATGTGCACCCCTAAATACAGAAGCGGCTCAGTCGTCCAGCGAAAAGGGAAACTAGTCTTGATCTGGTCCACCACGTCCACCGGCAGGGAGATGTTCATCGCCCTCGATTTTTCATGATTAATCGTTAGGCCCGAGATTCGAGTGAACTGGTCCAGAATTTTATATAAGTTTGGGAGTGAGGTGGTCAGCTGGGTAATAGTGATCAGGGCATCATCCGCGAAAAACATGGCCTTGTGATGGGCACCCACCACCTCCAATCCATTTATGCTAATGGAGTTCCTAACTGCTAGACCCAGCGGCTCCATGGCCAGAATAAAGAGAAGCGGGGATAAGGGACATCCCTGCCGGGTCCCCCTGTGGATACCGAATGGTCCAGAGGTGAAGCCCAAGTACCTCAGTCGAGCCGCAGGGGGCCATATAGAGGGCTCCTATCCACTCAAGAAACCGTTGCCCAAATCCCCACTTACGGAGCACCCACATTAGGTAGTCCCAAGATAGGGAATCGAATGCTTTCTGTATATCAAGTGAAAGAAGAAAGGCCGGAATGCCCCTAGAGTGGGCGTGGTGGACCAGATGTGCAACCCTCCTAACACTGTCCCCTGCCTGTCTAGCTGGAACAAAGCCCACCTGGTCCCCGTGTATGAGGTCAGCCACGAAAGTGTTCAGTCTGACCGCTAGGACCTTGGCTAATAGCTTCACGTCGATGTTTATCAAGCATATTGGTCTATAGTTGGGGATGCGTAGGCTGTCTTTATCTGGTTTGGGGATCATACATATGTCTGCTAGTAGCGAACTAGGGCTAAGCGAGGTCTCCGCGCATAGAGCATTGAACAGGTTTGAAAAGTGCGGGGCTAGGATGGGGGCAAACTTTTTGTAATACAGGGCGCTAAACCCGTATGGACCAGGAGTCTTGGAAGTCCCCAGGGACTTGGTAGCCAGCAGCACCTCACAAGGTGTTATGGGCGCCTCCATCCTGTCCACACACCTCTGCTCAATATTGGGTAGCTCAACGCAGTCAAAGAATTCTTCCAACTTAGCTGGATTTACGCTTGCTGGGGCCGCATAAAGGGCCGACAGAAAGTTCCCAAAGGCCGAAACAACCATATTAGGGTTGGCCGTGACAACGCCTGAATCGAGCTTCAGTTTTATAGGCTGTCGCCTATCAAGGTCAGCAGCCCTTAGCTTTCGGGCTAGCATTGTGTCCGGCTTGTTACCCCTGGAATAAAATTTCTGTTTCGACCATCTGAGTCGTTTCTTGGCTCGGTCGTCAAGGAGCATGTTGAGCTCCGTGCGCAGGTTATCTACAGCCCTCTTATTCCTGACGCTCGGGTTCCCCCTCCACTGAAGCTCCGCCTGCTCAAACGTCAGAGTCAGGTCTCTTATTCTCCGTTGCCTTTCCGTTTTTCGGCAGAGGCTATCGTGGTGGCCTTTTGGGCCTTTTGGGCTTCCCATAGAGATATTGGGGAGGAGACCGAATTCATGTTGTGCGTGAAGAATTCCTGTAAAGCAACCTGAATTTTAGAGCAGGCGGAACCATTTGATAAAAGAGAGTCGTTGAGCCGCCAGTTGTAGGAGTGCTTGGTGGTGACCAGGAGGTCCAATACAGCCATTACTGGGTTGTGGTCAGAACATGCTGTAATGTAAATCTTGGAATCAATAGTGGCGGGTAGCACTGATTGAGGGACCAGTATGTGATCTATCCTACACAATGTGCCATGTGGGTTGAAATAGAAAGTGAAGTCATGGGTTTTGGGATTCTTTTCCCTCCATACATCACATAGGCTGTAGTGGTTAAGGAGATCGCGAAAAGTCGTGGATTGAGCATCTGAGGTCGGTAGGGTCGCCCCCAGCTCCTGTGTAGTGGCTGTGAGAACCGGTGTTGGCTATACTTTCTGGTTGCCCAGTGCGCCGTCTGTCCAGCCCAGGATGGATTGTCAGATTTGAATCCCCTCCCAAGATCAAGGTCCCCTTGGCATTGTTCTGGACAACCGAAAATAAGTGTTTGAAGAATCGAGTCTGGAAGGTGTTAGGGGCATAATATGTGACCAGGGTGACCTCCGCATCATAGAGGGTACCCTGTAATATAAGATATCTGCCCGTAGGGTCTGAGATCTCTTTGGAACAAATGAAAGGGAGGCCCTTACGAAAGGCAATCAGAACTCCCATTTTTTTTCCCTAGCACAGGCAAGGTAGGACAAGGGGAAATGACCACTCAGGTAGTTAGGTTTGGAACTGGTGGAAAACCTAGTTTCCTGTAAAAAAATGATGTCAGCTTTGCAGGATTTGTAATAATGGAAGGCCTTATTGCGCTTGGCGGGGACGTTAAAGCCCTGGACATTGTGTGATATAACCTTAATATTTAAACTGACCATGGTGACCCTGACGGTGAGGCTTCGTAACACCAGGCACGGGAGGTCCATGTGGGGCCATGTGGGGGGGGGGGAGGAGGGAGCAGGAGCAAATAAGGAGGGTATGGAGAGCTAAGGCCCCGGGGCAGGGAAACATGAATAACATGAAAAGCATGAATAACCTAAACATGAATGAGACCAAACTAGAACACTGTGGACCAATATGCAGTGAAGTACCGCATAGGGTCCCTCTAGGTTCTGCAGTAGCAGAGAAAGGTCCATAGACCAAGGCCACATGTGGCCTCTTTTGGACCATTTGACAACTTGTCTGTCATAGGCATAGGGCAGGACAGTGATATAAAAATTGCCATCTTTTAGCGTAATTAACCCAGCATATAACAAAACTAATTAACGTAATATGAAACAGCGTGAGGAAACAACACAGCGCAATCCACTTTTCTAGCTTGTAGAGAAGGTTTAAGCTCAGGAGGCCAAGCAGGCGCCTGCGGGCCCATGCAGCCGGCAACAGGTGCCGCAACCCAAGCCAGCCGGCCGGCGTGGAGTCCGAGGCAAGGGCGGGCCCCTCCTCCTCTCCCCCGGCTTTTCTGGCTCCGTGACCCCGCGTTTTGTCCCCGTTCCTCCCCATATGGGTGCAGGGGGTTCCCGGGCTGATGTGGGGGCAGGATGAGATGCAAGCTGCGCTGCGCTGGGTAGCAGGGGCTCCTATGCCTCCGGTCGGCTGAGCCGCATTAAGAAGCCGCCATCTTCCACGACGGTCAGCCACTTCCCCCCCCCCCCCCCCCCTGGTTTAAGTCATTTTTGACTGTTGGTCTGCTTTAAATTTCTTAGAGTTTGGGGGAATTCAAGGGGTGTCACCACAGTTTGGGCAGAGGTAAAAGTGGCCCAACTTGAGTACTCATTAGCTTTAAAGTTGGCAGGCATTTCATGGACTAAAACACACTGCTGGGAGATTGTTTCTGACAGTAAGAGAAATAACAGACCCAGATTTTCTCCCAGATTAACAGGGTTCTCCCCAATGGTGTCAGTGAAGAGGGGGGGTGTGGGAAAGCTTTGTTGTACACCTGAGCCCAGATAACGGTGCTCTATATAGAATTTACCATCTAAAGACAAAAACATCTAAAGACAGCATTTGTCTTTAAACAAGTTAGAATATATGGGGATATGGGGCCTCAGCAACACCAAATTCCCATATGACAGCTATGTATCACTTAAATTGGAGTTTCCCTCTTCTGTAGCAGGATCAACTGAAGGGTTTGAGACCTTGGCTGTTGTGTGCCCACAGCCTAAGGGAGATGCTGGAGCAGCTATTTTAGTAGGCACCAATACAGACTTTGTGCAAAGAATGTTGACGCCTCAATTGGCGTCGGGGCCAAAGACTGTACACCCCATGTTGAGACCCATATTTTATGGCCTGAAGCCGCCTAACGGTGACGGGCAACGATGATGTCCCTACCTTTCGTCTCCACCCCCATCCTTTAGACTGTAAGCTCACAAGGTCAGGACTCTCCTTCCTATTGTCTCCTGTGCTTACAACACTTGGTTTAAACCTCGTGGCATCTAAGTTTGTATTGTTCCCTGAACTATATGTTTTACCTTGTCTGTAATCATACCTTGTAAAGCTGATGGCGCTATATAAATAAACAATAATAATGTCGGTCATGTGTGGACACAGACCGGGAGAGAATACACTGTGTTACCTGGAAAAGTTAACTGCTTGAGAGCCACTGTCGAGGTGCTCAGTGAAAGTGGCAGCTCTCACCTGAATGGAGATGGATTAGGAAGATGACTTACCACCAGGCACAGTAGTTCCCACAGAAAATACTAACATTTTTAGGGTGTGGCATCCAACAGGAACATGGCGAGGGGGAGGTGGGCGGCTATATTACAGTAGCTCTATCAGTTTTACAATGAAAATGATGAACAAATGTAGACTGTAAATGGAAAAAAGGGCATCCCCTGAAAATAAGCCTTCTTTCAAAACAAAAATTAATATAAAACACTGCCTTATTTTTGAGGAAACATGGTAAGTGTGCATTATTTCTACAATATTCAGGGGGTTATAGCGTAGAATATGTACTTCTAGCAGTGGTGTAGCTAGGGGGGAACAGGAGGGGCACGTGCCCCGGGTGCAGCGGGTCAAGGGGCGCCAAAGGGAGGCCGGAGAACAGGTGGGGGCGCCATTTCAAATCTTTGCCTAGCTACTGCTCTGCTTCTAGAGAAGTGACTGAGTAACTTGAAGGAGAGATTTAGGAGGAACAGTTAAACTCTCTAAAGGGTCAAACAGCAAGAGAGTTGTAACAAGTTTGCTGAAAATAAAGAAACCCTCTCCATGATCATATCTATCTTCCACCCCACAATGCCTAGCTTAAAGACGAACATCGGAGGCTCTGGATTCTAAAAGACTCCAGGGCTGTCCAAGTTCCACCCCTTGGGGAATCCCGAATTGGCTATTGTGGCTGGCGGGCGCTCTGCCAATCAGCACACTTGCTCTCGCCCAAGTCTGCACTGTGGGAGGGGAAGGAAGGTGAAACAAGGTGGCCTGGTGGGGTAGACACAGCAGGGCATCCGGGATGCCACCGTACAGTGGATCAACACACGGGAAAGGGAAAATCCTGTGTGTTGTTCCTCTTTAAGAAAGGCCAAGGTCTTGGCCTTTTTATTTCTCTGAGCAAAAACTTTATGTATTGCTTCATAAACAAAACCTCCTTGTGATGTCAGCGAGGATGAGAGACTAGTCTGTTTTCAAGGCTGCTCTTTATTTTTGGTCCTCCAGAGAGGTGAATGGTCCTCCAGTTCCTACTTTTTTAATACACAAACACTATTATTTCTATAATAAAAGGTAATATATAGTGTATTAAAATAGATACATGAACAGTGTTGGCTTCTATTTGAAAAGAAAAATCTGAAATACAAATACAATTAATAAGAGCCACATTATATCCAGAAGATGTAATGCTTGTAATGCCTGTGTATTATATTGGCATTGTCTTTTTATAGGCATGTTTAAATTCGGTGATGGGCTTTGGATCTGCGCCAAAGCTAATTATTATTATTATTATTATAATTGTTTATTTATAAAGCGTCATCGTATTCTGACATAGATCTTGCCAATTTGCTCTGGTTCACCCTATCTTAGATACCTGCAAGATCTGGGTCAAATTATCCGGCATGCCATCCGCCAATGCTGGTAGGTGACATGTCAGGAATCACTACCCTGTGAATTAGAGTGTAAAGGAGGTCTCTCAAAACAGATAAAAATGAAAAAAATATATACTGTTAAAGGAAGTGTAATCATTAAATGTATATTTATTATACTTCATATGATTACAGATATCCCCCAAATTATACTCCTAAAATCCTAACTGGACCAACACTCGTTTTTACTTTAACGGGTGTTGGTCCCTCTATCTGCTGATAATAAGCAGCTCGGGGGGGCATCCAGGACCCTGGAGCCCCCTCACACCTAACAGCACAAAACGCTCGTAAAACTCACCTTCATTACAAGCCAGTACCGGGATTGGCTGCTGGGCGGTCACGTAGGCTGTAGTTGTGACCGCCCGGCAGCCAATTGCGGGACTTTCCCGGCGCTGGCTCGTAATGAAGCTGCCAACAAGGTACCTCAATAGCCGAGGTGTGCTCTGAGCTGCAGGTTGTTTCCTCTTGAAAAGGCATCCTTAAATTCCTAATTAGGTTGGACCCCGACTCAGACATTCAGCTACACGTGCAGATGGTATTTGTGAAATTTGTGAAGAGTGATGTAGCTCCTGAAATATGACAGATATGACTATATTAATGAGAGAATTGTATACAGGATTAAACATGGCATATATCTATTGGCCATAGACTGATAATCTGCATAGTATCAGGCTCTGTATGATATGTATTTAGTGTTTAACTAAGAAATGAATGGGGATTATGGGAGATTATCAGTCTCTGGCAAATACATAAGCATATATATATGCTTAATGCTTAATAACAAATAAAAGGTCTTTAATCCTGTAGAAGACTCTCTCATTAACCCTTTAAGTGCCAGCCTACCTAGAGTATTTGTCACTCTCTGTTGCCAGACCACCCTCTCACCCGGTGCTACTGAGGGTATTTGGGCGGGTGTGTGATGACATCATAGATTACATCATTTGCCCCACTCACAAAAGGTGTGGCTATCTCCCAGGCGATGGAGGAAGTGCTGGAGAGGGCCTATTTTGTCTGTCTCCTCTCCATGGAAGAGTCTGAGGGGCGATCAGATGCCCCTCAATGAAGAGACCTGGTGAGAGGAATCACGACCGCAGGTGAGGAAATGTCTTTTTTTTACAGTTAGCAGAGGTAGGGGCCAAGGCGGGGGGGACTATTTTTTTAAGCCAGAAACGCCCCGGGAGGGATTGGATTCCCCCCTGGGTGAAAAGAAGACCCAGCCAGATCAATTGAGGGGGTCAGGTGATCCTCCCCCCTCATTACCTGGTGCCCCACCAAGCTAATTCTGCCCGTCTGAGGGCAGGGAGGCTTGTTTATCCCAGAGGAATACCCAACATATGACTAATTACATCACTGGAGGGAAGGGACATGGAGGTAGATTCCCGGGAAATGTGTCCCCCTCACCCCCCTCACTGTAAAAGCAGCTCCCTGGCATCAGGAAGAACCCAGCACTGCCTCAGAATCAGAGGAGTTACTTACATCAGAGCAAGACTAAGGAAGCCTGGAGGGGACAAGGGGAATTAAAGGCACAGTGCTGAGCCTATGCAAATAAACATATATAAATTGTTACCCTAGGTAAATAAAATGTAGGTCATGGGACATGACACTCCCCGCCTGAAATCTTTAAATTTTACATAACCCAACAACATTGTAGATGTTCATTAAATGTCCAATTGTATACTGGAATGTAAAACCTTTAAGAGAAAAACATGCAATGGCATAACTTTCTTAAATAACCCTAAGCAGGAAGACAACAATGTTCTTGAAGACTGTTCTTGTGATCAAGGAACTGGAACGATGAACGCTGGTAATCCAAACAAAGGGAAACCCACTATTTGGATTAAAGAGGCTGCCATAGGCCAAGGCCTCAAAAATACAATTTTGTGAAACTCACCTGTAGAATTGTTTTGAATATATCCAGTCCAGGTCGTCCCAGAAGTAATGACAGTTGGGTAGTCCGCCACCAGGTGGCACAGTTACTGCAAGATCCAGAGCTGTAACTCCTCCTGGCCCCCTATAAAAGGAGCTGTCTCAGTAGAATTCCCAGTGGTCAAAAAGCAGTAATAAAGGAGACAGGCCCGGAGGCCAAGAAACCATGTTAAATCACATAGCTTGAGCATGTACTCTCTCCACAAACACGAAGGACAGCAGTTCAATGTAAAAGGTAATCACCCAAACAAGAGATAATGAAACCAAGTGCGGGGTGGGACGACCTGGACTGGATATATTCAAAAACAATTCTACAGGTGAGTTTCACAGAATTGTATTTTTCTCTATATCCAGTCCAGGTCGTCCCAGAAGTAATGACAGTTGGGACATCCAAAAGCAGTGTCCATTAGGGCGGGATCCCCAGTGCGGAACAGCATGTAGTTAATTTCACTACCGCCTGAAGCACCTTTCGGCCAAAAGCAGCATCAGCTAAGGCCCTAATGTCAACCTTGTATGAACGGAAGACCAATTAGCGGCCTTACAAACTTGCTCAACAGAGGCCTGGAGCTGAAAAGCCCAGGATGCACCAATAGCTCTAGAAGAATGAGCTGTAACATGAAAAAGGGAAGTTTCTTCCCCTTGGCAGAATATGCCTGTACCACCGCCTGTCTGATCCACTTACTGAGAGTGGGCTTGGCTGGTGGCAAACCCTTCCTAAAACTCTCAGTGAGAACAAAGAGCAAATCCGATTTCCTGAAGGATTCAGTCACAACCAGATAGTACTTAATGGCTCTGACCACATCCAGGGAATGGAGGGTCCTTTCCTTAGAACTAGACGGTTCTGGACACAGGGAAGGCAAAACAACTTCCTCATTAAGATGAAAGGAAGAAACGACCTTAGGCAAAAAATCAGGTCTAAAGCGAAACACCACCTTATCCTTATGCCGCTCAAAGTAAGGAGGCTACATACAAAGCGCGGCCAGTTCTGACACGCGACGCACCGAGGTGATAGCAACCAAAAAGACCACCCTTATGGTCAAAATAGACAATGCAGTATCGCACAAGGGCTCAAAGGGGAGACCCTGGAGAGCAGAAAGCACCAAATTCAAATCCCACACCGGTAATACAGGCTTACGTGGTGGATGTACATGGGTAACTTCTTGGAAAAAAATCCTGATCAATCCATGATTGGCAAAGGATCTTTGGAAGAAGATGGCCAAGGCCTGGCTCTTGAAGGTGCCCAGCTGTAGACCTAAGTCAAAGCCATGTTGAAAAATTCCAAAATCCTAGAAATAGAGAAAGTGCGAAGAGGGAAATTCTTGGATTCACCAAGCAATGTAGGCATGCCAAACTCTGTAGTAAATCAAGGAAGAAAGACTTCTTCCACGCCTGAATCATGGTCTGAACAACCATAGCAGACAACCCCTTCTCCGTCAGGATTGAGGTTTCAATAGCCAGGCCATCAAACCAGCGTCTGTAAATTGGGGTGCCGCAGCTACCCCTGTGTGAGAAGCCCTGAGTCGTCAGGGCATGATGTTGCGATCCACTGACATCTGAACTATGTCCGCAAACCAACTCCTTCATGGCCAGCGAGGAGCCACTAGGATGGGTGGAAACTCTTTCCTGTGCCATCCTGCGCAGCACTCGGCCCAGGAGTGGAAAACGGAGGGAAGCATAAAAGAGCCTGAACTCCGTCAATCGAATTGCCAGAGTGTCTGTGGCATAGGTCAGAGGATCTCTTGACAGAGAGACGAACCTTGGGAGCTTGTGATTGAGTCTGGACCCAAACAGGTCCACATCCGGTAGACCCCAGCGGAGACACAGAGCGTGAAGATCTAGTTGCTGAGAGACCATTCCCCCAGACGAGAGGCACCCCAGCTCAGGGAGTCTGCCTCCTGGTTCCTTACCCCGGGGATGTAAACCGCCGAGATGCAGGGAACATTCTCCTCTGCCCAAGTCAGGATCTGGGTCACCTCCTGGAGGGCTCGTTTGCTCCGAGTCCCGCCCTGGGGATTCGACTGCCCTGGGGATTCTGGATCGCACGACCCCTGAGATGGGGAGTCAAGTGAAGAAGTACCAACCGGATCACTCTCAGCTCCAGGAGAGTGATGGGCAAGTGAACCTCCTGCAGCCCCCACTGCCCTGGAACTTCAGCGTTTGCCAAAAACCTCACCAGCCGGACAGACTGACGTCCGTGGTGACAATCTCCTAACGAGGAGTCAGAAAGGACTTGCCCACCAACAGATATCTGGGGTCCAACCACCACGAGAGAAACTGTCTGGCCAGGGGGGACAGAGAAAATTCCTGTTCCAGGGACTCCAGCGTCCGGTCCCAACCGGTCAACAGATTCAATTGAAGAGGTCTCATGTAGAATTGAGCAAAAGGCACTAGCCTCGAAGCGTGATGCCATTAGGACCAGTTTCATCCCCAGACGGATCGATGGCCGCTGACAAAACAGTAAGGCCTGCACCTGCGTCTGGAAGCCCACCACCTTCTGCTTTGGCAGGAATATCTTGACCTGAGAGGTGTCCAACGTCATGCCCAGAAAGGACCTCACCATTGAGGGAGTGATAGAAGACTCAATCCTCGAGATAGAAGACCGAAATCCTTGAGAGTGGATAACACCATCCGGGTGTCGCTCTCGGCCTGTTAAGGGACTGAGCCACAATCAGCAAATCGTCCAGATAAGGAAGAACACGAATGCCCTGGTTCCTCAGGATAGCCATAATGTCCGCCAGCACCTTGGTGAACACACGGGGGGCTGAGGCTATCCCGAATGGTAGTGCCACAACTGGTAATGCAGATCCAGCGCAAACCTCAGGAACTTTTGATGTCCCTGAAATATCGGGATGTGCAGATAAGCATCCTTGATCCATCGTGGTCATGAAGTCGCCGGACCAAAGCGAGCTCACCGCGGATCGTAAGGTCTCCATGCGGAAATGTCTGACTCTGACAAACTTGTTGAGACCCTTCAGATCCAGGATAGGTCTCAGCATTCCGTCCTTCTTGGGCACCGTGAAAAGATTGGAGTAGAACCCTCGACCCCGTTCCTGATGAGGCACGAGGCAAATCACACCTGATAGCAGAAGGCGTTGAATGGCCATTCTTAGGCCCTGCGCCATCACTGTGTTCTGGGAAATCCGCGACTGAAGAAATCTTGAGGGCGGCCAAACTGCCAGCTCTAATTTGTACCCAGAGGAAACCACCTCCTGAATCCACCGATACGAGACATGCTGTCCCCAGATGTGAGCAAATAGTAGAAGCCCCCCACCCGTATGGGTGAGGGCGCCCCCTCAAGCCTGAGAGGGCTTGGCAGGGGGTTTGGATTTAGCACCCCAGGAGAGATTGGGTCGGCCGCGAGACCTACCTCGTCCCCAGGAATCTCTGCGGCCACCTGAAAATGAAGAGCCTCTTCCTCCTCGAAAGGAGCAATAGGCAGATGAACCCTGAAGGGGCTGTGCAGGCTGCCATCGCTAAGGGAGTCTTCCATCCTTGGCCAGATGGTCCAGACACTCCCCGAATAATATGAGCCCCAAGAAAGGGATGCTAGTGAGCGACTTCTTGGCCGCAGCATCAGTCGACCACCGCGCAGCCAGAGCGAGCAACGGAGCGCAACAAGCCGGGCCCGAAGCCCTGGTGGCAGGCCGGACGCTATTGTCCATAGCCGAGACTACAAAAGCAATAAAATCCACACAGGCTTTGAGGTCTTTATACTCTTCCGCCCGCTTGCGAGATTTGGCAAAATCAACAAGGCGCCTCACCTTCTTCCTGAAGGCCACAATGGCCGCGGCACAGACAGGGCGAAGCCCAGCACCCACAAAGGTGAACACATGACAAGCCAGCTGATCCATGCGCCTGTCAGCAGGGTCGCGCAAGGAAGCAGTATCGGGTGACGGCATAACCGTAGTGTTGGATAACCCCGACACAGGGGCATCCACATGGGGGGGGACGGGACCAGAGGCAGATCAGCTCCACAGGGAAGGGATACCGCCTGTCCAGGCCCTTAGGCACCGATGTCAATTTATTAGGTCTTTCCCCCATATTGGAAAAGTGGGCCTGCACCGGAAAGACAAGCCTCTGTCTCTCAGGCTGAAATAATCGTGCTTCCTCTTAGCCGCTTTAGGAGGGACAATATGCAAGGTCTCAAACACAGAAGACAGCAACTTCTCAGTGTCGTCAGAAACCAGGCTCACTATCATAGCCAACCGACCGATCTACTGAGGAAGCGGAGTCCTTAAACAACTCTCCCTCCTCCATAGAATCCCGACCTCCAGAAAATCATCATCATCAGCAAAATCTGCGTAATCCGGCTCGATGCGCCGCTTCTTACTCGTGGCCTTCCCAGTAGCCCTTCGAGATAACTGTCTCTCCAGGCTGGCCACCCGGCATGCCAAATCGGCTGGGAGCCCCCTGCTTGCTTCCCCCTAGCTTGGGGCTGAATGCAGTAGAGGGGGGGTTGGCAAGGCCACAGGCAAAGGAGGGCTAGCGGCAGATACGTCTGCCCTATCAATCTCCAAAAATACGCTCCTGGTGCAAGTGACACAAACCGTACTGAGTTCGCCCAGGGGGCTGGTACCGCACATGGGGCTTCACCCGCCCAGATGGGGCCCCTAGCTCACTATTCCCAGAAGCCTCCATTATGGTGATTATGGTGAAATGATATAGGTTACAAGGCACTAACGGCCCAAACCTAAGTTGAGATCCCCAATTTAGTTGGGAATGTAAAGGTATATGGAGTGTAAAGGTATCTTGCTGGATTTCCCATAGCAAGCCTAGGCTGCATTGCATAGGGGGAATATTGGACCTAAGATCGAGGTCCTTTAAGTTGATGGTATGATCATCGGATGGAAAGGCTTTCATCACCTTCTGGCTCTTGGAGATGATCTTGTAAGGTTTGAGGTTTGCCACAGGTAGCATCTCCTGCGAGGTGCTGAGGTGGTTGGTTGTCTTTTCAGTTGTAAGCTAGTGTTTAGGATCATCTTGCATGTGAAAGTTCAGTTTAACAGACTGACAAGCAGCATAACCAAACTCCTTCTTAACTTCTGACACTGTCCTTCTAAGTCCATAGGTTGCTACAGCAGGAGAGGGGTTGTTGCTGAAGACAAGCACTTCCATTTTAAAGTCTGTGACTTCCTTGTCAAAGTATTTGCTAGGTAAAGTCTCTCTTGGAGAATGGACAGGTAGGTGTGCTACCAAGCTGTTGGAATTGTCAGGTGTAAATTCCTTGTCCATAACTTCAAGGAGTTCTTTAACTTCTTCTGCAGGTGCCAAATTGTTGTCACTGGTTGTATTAGGCACTGTTGCTCTCAGGTTGTCATCCTGAGGTAGGTTGTTTTGAGGTTCTTTCTGACACTTACTGCTGCTCAGCTTCTCCTCCACATGGTAATGGTATGGACATGACTCAAGACGGAAGTTGGGACTATTCAGCTTGATCTGCGTTTTTAATGAAGTGACTGGTGTAGATTTCTTCATTTTGTCTATGCAAACATTGCCTACAATGACCCAACCTAGATCAAGGCGTTGAGCAAACGGAGCACCACCCACTTCATTCATCTGCCAGCGTACCTTGTGTACTTGGAGAATGTCTCTGCCCAGCAGTAGCAAGATCTTGGCGTCCTTATCCAGAGGTGGTATTTCATGAGCTATTAACCTCAGGTGCGGGTGATGACAAGCGGCCTCTGGTGTAGGGATCTCATCTCTGTTGGATGGTATCTGGTTGCAATCCAGAAGTGTAGGAAAGGGTAGTTAAATATTGTTTTGAACAGGAGCTACCATCAGTCCGCTGGCTCTTCTTCCAGAGACTTTAGCGATGCCACTACAGGTACCCAGAGTGTAAGGATATGTCTCACCCTTCAGGTTGAAAAAGTTGAAAGTTCTGATCTTGCAAGCGATCGATTACTCCGATCGTCTAAGATGGCATAAACCCTTAAGGTTTTTTCTGGATGGTCTTTAGGGTATACCTTGACAAAACATATTTTTGAGCACGATTTGTCATAAAGGTCTTCAACACAAACCTCTGTCCATGAAGCAGATACTGTGGTGGGTCTTGCAGGATGACTTATATCCTCCCCGCCATACTGTGACACAGGGGAGGAATCAGCAGGTGGTGCAGAGCTTTGCTCATACTGATGAAGTGCCTGCACATGGTCTTCACTGTCGCACTCTATGCACTTGATGGGGATTTCACAGTCCTTGGCTATGTGTTCAGTAGATGCATAACATCTGAAACATACCCCAAATTGCTTCAAAAGTTCTATGCGTTCTTTGAGTGGTTTCTTTCTGAAGCCAATACACTTCTTCAGAGGATGCGGCAACTTGTGAATAGGGCACTGGCAGTTAGGGTTCTCAATCTTGACCCCATGGTTGTCCTTGTCGGGAGCTGATGAGGGTGTAGGAAGAACATCGGTCTTTTTCACAGACACTGGACCCCTGCGGGTTCTGTAGTAGGGGTAGTAGCTGTCAAGTGCAGGAGGGGGTGGACCAGGTCCACTAAGTTCACGAGAGGAAAAGCTTGGATCGTTCTTAGTCTCTGCAATGTCTCTGATGAACTCGCAGAAATAGAAGAACGGAGGAAAAGAGACTTGATATTCCCTTTTATATCTTGACCCAAGTGTAGCCCACCTTTCTTGCATATGGTATGGCAGTTTGGAAATGATTGGGTTTACCCCATGAGCAGTGTCAAGTAACTTAGTCCCAGTAAGTGAGGGTCTGCCTTGGCAAGTTGGAGCTCTGACAGCAAGTCACTAAGCTCTAAGAATTTTTGCTTATCCTTACCAGATAACTATGGAAAGGTCTGTAGTCTTTTGAAAAGTGCGTTCTCTATAGCCTCTGGACTGCCAAAGCTTTGCTCAAGTCTTTCCCATGCAGCAATAAGTCCTGCTCCTGGGTTCTCAGTATGAACAGATCTGAGTCTCTTAATACGTTCGGTAGATTGTGGGCCTAGCCACTTTACAAGTAAATCGAGCTCCTCAGCTACTGAAATGCCAAGGTCACTGACTGTCGCTTTAAATGCACATTTCCAAGTTCTGTAGTTCTCAGGTTGGTCATCAAACCTTGTAAGGCTGGTCTTTGTGATTTCACGGCGGACCATGTATCTGGCGAACTCTGACATGTCTGATTTCTCTGTCTTTAGGCAGGGAATTGCTGGCTGAGAAGTGACAGATGTGGGTAAGTAAGGAGCTGCATGAGCATTTAAAGCAGGAACTGTCTTAAAGTTCTTAGGCTCGGTTCCGTGTACAATTAGAGCTGTGTAGCGGTGAGGTGGTTGGTGTTGTGATGGAGCATTGGCTTGAACATGAGTGTCTTTGAAATGTACTCGCTGAGGTATAGGGGCCTGGAGTGCAGGAACATGTGAGGAAAGATCAAGTTGTTCAGTGGGTGGTGCGTGTACTGACCTTGAAAACGGGGTGCTGCCAAAGGATCAGTCCCCTGCCGCTGTGGAGAAATGTCTCTAATATCAGGAACATCTGTAGCATTCAGGGGCGCACTATTTTGGTTTAGCACATAGTCCCTTGTGCGCTCAAAAGGATCCTCCGCGGACACTTCACTTAAACTGACACTGTCTCTTTCGCTACCGCGGATGGCTTGTTATGAAACCTGAAATCTTGCCATAGCTGTGGCGTGCTCACATTGTTTCTCCATAGCCTCTATTTCTGCCCTTTTCCTTGACGCCTCTGCTTCCACCTCTGCCTGCTTACGAGCTGCTTCTGCCTCCTTGATGGCTGTCTGTGCCGCCATTTCTGCGCGCTGCCTGGCTGGCTCTGCTTCTTTGATGGCTGTCTCTGCCGCCATTTCTGAACACTGCCTAGCTACCTCTGCCTTTCCTTGTGCAAACATTGCTTGGACTTTAGTAGCTGCTGCATCTGAGCGAGCTTGCACAAGTTGTTGGCTCGTGATTTGGATGATCGTTTTGAAACCTTAGAATGACTAGTGAGTAGAAATGTGAGAAGCAGTTTCCTGGAGCTGGGCAATTTTTGCTTGAGCATTGGTTTTAAGCTCACTAATTAAACAGTCTCTTTCAGAGTTAAGTTGCTGGAAGCTTTCCAACTCTTTTAATGAATGGTCTGAATTAATTCTCTGTAAAGTGTCAATATATTTCTGACTTAACTGCATATACTTCTCATACAGTGTGGAAAGTTGTCTTAGAGCAGCCTCTAATAATGACACATCATTAGCAGTCTGAGTAAAGGTAACTCGATGGGTTAATATGGCCTCTTATTGATGGTTGATTTTGGAAAGCAGCAGTTGAGTCATATTTTCAAGACTTTCCTTTGCTTTTAATGTGGGCTTAACAGAGCGTTTTATTCTATAACTGAGCTGTTGATCTGTATTTTGTGATAACAGCATAAATCTCTGAGCTGCAGAGATGTTTGCAGAAAAAGTAACAACTTGTGAGTTGGCAGGCTGCCCAGAAGCCAGGTACGATGTATGTAACAAATTCTGCTAGAGACTCGGGCTGGGGAGAATCAGTTGAAATTGATACATTTGGGAGCTGGCTGGTAGAAGGCAGAAATGAATAGCTTTTCTTGCTTCTAGAAACGTTGAACTGAGCAAAGTCTAAATCACATATCCATAAATGCAATTCAATAATCTTTCACAGGCACACAGATGAATATAGGTTACTTGATATTAGCTCCTATTATACAGTTAGCTGTGCTGTGGCTTATCAAGCTGTAATAACTCAAGCTGGTAGATGAAGACCTTTTCTGTGATGGCTTCAGTCACACAAATACATATGATGCTCTGCATAGCTCTGTAGCTAAGCTGCACACGAGCTGCTGAAAAATCTTAACAGATGAAATACAGTTCTTTCACTATTCTGACTCACCAGATGGCAGCAAATGAAATCCTGTAGACAGCTCTACGTTCCTTGTGTGTGTCTGTGCTGGATGTTTTCTTCACTTCATAGGGCTCGGTAGATAGCTCACTCAATTCTTGGTTAGACCAGTGAAAAGTTTTCAAAAGCTTTATTTCGGTACAGAATCTTGGTAAAGCAGACATGTACTTTCAATGCAGCTGGAAACCTGTGGTGAAATCTATACAGCAACAACAGGTGAAAGAACTATAGCTGAAGAAGGAAACAGCAGATGTCAGAGTAAGAATGGCCACTAGGGAGCGGAAGAAGGGAGGAGTTACTTACATCAGAGCAAGACTAAGGAAACTTGGAGGGGACAAGGGGAATTAAAGGCCTGAGTCTATGCAAATAAACATATATAAATCTTTATCCTAGGTAAATAAAATGTAAGTCGTGGGACATGACAGAGGGGCATCCCTCTTTAGCAACAGTGAGCGACATCCCTCCATTACAGGCAGTGTGCAGCATCTGTCATTACAGGCAGTGATGTGCATCCCTCATTACAGCCAGTGAGCTGCATCCCTACATTACAGCCAGTGAGCTGCATCCCTATATTACAGGCAGTGAGGGGTATACCTCATTACAACCAGTTAAGGGTATCCCTCATTACAGCCAGTGGGGGGCATCCATCCATTACAAGCAGTGAGCAGCATCCCTAAATTATAGGCAGTGTGCGCCATCTGCCCACCCTCCCGGATAACCGATTCTGCCCACTGCTGTTGCTGTTACACACACACCTGCCACGGCCTTTCAAGGTGTTGGCCTACTGGGTTTTTATGAAGAATTTGATAGAACAAGGGGCACAACCTGAAGCTAGCTAGTAGGAAAACCAGGAGCAATGTCAGAAAATATATAATTTTTCCTATAGAACGCAGCTTTGCCAGCCTCACTTAATGCAGCACTCCTCGCCTCTACGCCGTAGCAGTCTCCAGTAATGAGCGCCACATGGCCGATGCGCCACCGGCTCCCGAACACCATCCCTGACGCACTCTATCACAGGGACCCATCTCCAGCTCTGCACCTGCCCTGGCACCACCCCTCCAACTTCCATCCAGCTACTTATCCACGCTGGACTTCTTAAAGTGGTGCCGCCATGCTCGCCCACTTGAAGCGTGATTCCTTAAAGTGCCATACATGCCGCCAAGAGTCCCAGGACTTAACCCAGCAGCATGGGACACAAGCCCCAAAGCTGGGTTGTCCCATGAAAATCGGGACACTTGGGGGGATGTGAAACCCCCCTCAGCATCACACAAAAAAACTCACCTTCCTGGGGCTCCCACAGCGCTTTCATGGCCTGCGGATGCATCCCTGGCTTTCTATTTAGCTGAGGCACACTCCAGCGCCCATACATTCAGTTAGGCTTGGGGAAAGTAGCATGCCCCAGACTAGAGGGAAGCCACAGCCAGTGAGTGTGTAATGTCAGGTGACAAATTTGAGATCAGCAACATCAGCAATCTCAAATTTCCCATGTGGGTGCTGCTATTGTGGACAAAAAGTTTATTTTTAAAAGCATGGTCCCAGTTACTGAGGTGGGGGCTGGGTGGAAAGCACAGGAAGGGGGCTTAAATGGTCCACTTTAATAGGACAGTAGATGGCGCTGTTTCTAATACTAATGTGTAGTTTCTAGTCTGTGTGTATTTCTTGTATTTTGTAGTTGGTTTTCTGATGTAACCTTCCATGTTTGAAATAAGTCTCTTTGCCCCTTTGTTGCAGTAAACTAGTTTATTCTCCTGTAACGCCTGTCTGTGAGTGAATCCTAAAACCTAAACTCTTTCCTATTACTAACCATTATGCCTCACTATATTTCCATTCTCTGTGTGTTTCTGAAATGTCCTAAGTAAATGGCTTCAGCAATAAAGGATCATCAGAAGCCTAATAACAGTTATTCACAAAGGAACTGAAGTCTTGTGGGGCCTGTGTATCCAGTTTTTCTATTTACCTATACTAAGTAGCGCTGTTTATTATGGCGTTAGTAGCGAAGGTACAATTAGGTCAGAGACATTAAGTGTTTACCAAAAAATCTGCTCACAAATCTAATCCCCCTGTGGTTGGAAGCGTGTCAGTGGACCTACTACAAAGTCTTTTTCCTCTTCGAGTCTATTAATTATGCAAACATAAATACAGGAGAACACCGCTTGTGTTGTTCTCTGCTATTTAATTGACTTAACAAAAAGGAGCTGGGGGAATAGCATGTCTGAACATAAAATCAAAGTATCACGCGCGTGATAACTGCCACAGAGGTACGAGAAACGATAAGAACCTAATTTTAGCTTTCATACATGGGTCATGGGGTGTAAAAATAATATTTGTGTCTTTCTTAGAACAGAAGATGCCAAGCTTCTGCTAGTTCTTGATTTAAAAAAAGTTCTTATTCCCCAATTGCCATTGTCTGAAATTCAGATAGGGAGGGTCACTTATTTATAATAGTGTGGGCAGCACTTGGCGCCTCATCCAAGATGCTCGGCAGCGCCCGCACTGCAACGCGGACTTGTTTAAACTAATTTACAATTAATTTTCCAACCGTCTACTACTCTTTCAGAAAAAATATGTATCGACATTGACATGACATACTGACATTGCTCCTGATTTTCCTTCAGGCTAGCTTCAGGATGTGCCCTTTGTTCTATCAAGATTCTTCATAAAATCCTGATAGGCTCTTTCCCTCCCAACGCCTTCCCCCTACCCTCCACTAGTCACCTTACCCTCACCCAATGTCTGACCAGATCTGAGGTTGTTAGGAAAGGTATCAGTGAGGAGAATAACTCAGGTTCACAGTCAGGATTGCTGGAGATGTTAGACAGCAGAGTATATGCGCAGCTACTCTTGCCACCCCTTGGCAACAGACAAAGTAAAAGCTGAGAACATGTGACAAACTAGAGGGGAGAAACGAGTGTCAAAGCAATGCAGACCCAGTAAGATACCAAACGAGAAGTGCAATGCTGGATACGTTAATATACCCTATATGTTGCATATAATTAAATATGATCTGAACATGCAGGCATCTGTAATTGTTGTTTTGTCACAATGTGTTTCTTCTTGTACTATGCAAAACTAAAAAAAAGAATAAAAAAAAAAAGTCTTCAGCGTTCCCAACCAGGCAGTGTTCACAGCGCACGGTTTGTATATGCCTATGCGCTAGCAACACCTAGCGCCAGCCAGGAGCGCCACATTTATAAAAGAAATACTTGTAGGGGCACTCAAAAAATGGGCTTCCAGGCACACAGCGCCTGCTGAAATCCACATTTTTTATTTTTTAGGGTCAGGACAGTATTTTTTTTTGTTTAAAACAAGGAATAGCATTGGGAACACTTGAAAGACATGAGACAGCTTTTTCACGGGCCAAAACTCAGGTTTGCAGTGCAACACAAAACTGCCTAAAATGCATCCAAAAATTATCCCAACCAGCCTAGGGCTCCCATGGCACATGCACCAGCCCCCCCCCCCCAAAAAAAAAATATACAAAAATGCCAAAATTATTATTACCATTTCAGCCCATTGGGATAAGGCCACACAGTGCAGGGTGAGCACCTGGTCTTATCTGGCACTGTAGGGAACTCAGTGCCAGCAATCATCCCATCGTCGGTGATGATGATAGATGGATAGATAGACACTACCTGGCACTCACAGGTGCTCTGGCTTTTTGACTTGATCACTATACCTTTTGCACAAGGACCTGACATTCAGCTGATGTTCACCTGGCACTACATGGCCTAAGCATTTCTTAAATAATCCCCTATTTAAATATCATAACGGAAAAATCTAAAGATACTTACAGTTTGGAATTAGGTTAGGCTACGGTTACATTTGACCTGATTTTTGCTGTTTTGATTTGGCCTGTCAAAGGTCTCTAGCCATTGCCATTAGATGGCACATGCTGCATGATGAGCTCAGGTCTGAAAATGGGGAAAATCTTTTTTAATTTTTTTTTTTTATGTAGGGGCTTATTTAAAGTGGAACAAACCCATCCAGCCACCGGCCTGGAATCTAAAAGATCTGAACCAGGATGCCCTGCTGTGTGAAACCTCCAGGACGCCGGAATCACTCACCTCTCCCCTATCCATCGACACATGCATGGGCCCTTATCCAGAACATCCTGCTGAACTGACGTCATTCGGCAAGGCGGCTCTGATTGTTTACTAGTATCCCCACACCCTTAGCTGTTCCCATTCAGATAGGCTGGAGCGCGAGTGCAGAGCAGCAGGGGGGCAGCGGCCACTCTCACTCTACATTCACTCTAATCAAAGCCAATCACCGAATTACGTCACTTCAGCGGGTGGCCTGTGTAGGCCATTGGATCAGTAAAAGGTCAATCTGAATGTGGCAATGGCAGGGATTTCACACAGTGGGGCATGTAACAAAGCCCAGGTTTTGTTCTGCTTTGATTGATTGAAAATGTAAAAACATTCATATAAAATTCAGCCATAGCTATTTTTAATTTTAAAAAACACTTAACACCAGTAATTCATTTGTAGATAGTGCTTCGGTTTTATGTTTTAAGTTGAATACAGTCTGAATTTTATCATTTTGGTTCAGTTCAAGAAGACCTAAATGTTGGTAGAAATCAGAATTTTCGAACAATGATGTGCCCTACCCACCCAGGTATTCATGTAATGGGGCTATTAAAAGGACTGGGAGCCCTTTAGGCTAGGGCACCTCTTGAAGAACACAGGATTCATCCCCATGGGCACCAGCCTCTTCCTGAAACACTTGACAAAATTCAGATAAAATTCATCCATAACTATTTAAAAAAGGAAAACCACTGAATTCCAGTGAATAATATGCAGGTTTTGCGTTGAATTACATCTGGTCTAAATTTTACTAATTTGGTTCAGTTTGAAAAGATCCAAATGTTAGATGGTAAAAAAATATTTTGTACCAAAGTTGTGCCCCCCTCTAGAGTAGCAGCTTAGTACACGCGGTATCCAGGTATTGGGGCTTGTATCAACAGGACTGGGAGCCCTTCAGCCCAGGGCACCCCTGGAAGAACACTGAACCCATGCCCACTGACACTATACTCTTCCATACCTGTAGGAGGGGTGCAGGTAATATGGCGGAGGTATTGCCAAGTTCACTGCTCACATGTCAGTGGCTCGCCACCTCTCATTGCATATATTATAAATATAAAAACATTTTTTTGCTCACGTTCTGCACTTCCTTACTTCCTCTTGACCATGGTGTGGCTGTCATTGTGTTGCTTTAAAGGGCAAGTCCCCTTTCGTGAACTTAGATCAGGGGGGCCCTCCAGCATGAGACACTCCATTTACCATTTCACCCATTTCCACACAGCCCGCTCCTTGGGTGCAGGGGTGCCCATTGATCTTAATCAGGACACGGCGCACTGAGGTGGCCCCCACCTACTGCACCGGCTTTTCATACTCTGGTCTAATGGGAAAGTGGACTTTTTATTTAAAGAGAAACAAAGAAGTATGGAAATGAGGACACACCATCCCCTCCTTCTGGAGCTGCATACCTTTTGAAAGTTAGCACTGCTTCCTACACTGCAATTCGATGGAAATCTGGCCAGTTTCCTATGTTCTTAGGTTAGATTAAACTCTCTGCTAACCAGATAGTCCGACTGTTTACTCTTTGATTATGTCTTTGATTATGTCATTGGTTGTTGGATTCAGGACACCCTCTGACCAAACATCACACAGACACTGTGTGTGGTTCCGTATTCCTCAGGAAGCGTTCGTCTTGTTGACCTCTCCTGAAGTCTTTATTATACTCAAGCAAAGGGATGTTTCTATACACTCATTTTGGACATTCACCTGTTTTAACCAAGTACAAGCCTTATAGTACAATAATAGGTACAACATTCCTATACATCAGCATATGCACACGTGATAAGAGCATAACATAATACTATAAATTAATATAGATTGGACTGGATTGCATTAGATTGGATTCAATTGAAATCAGATTGCATTTAGATTGAAATTGGATTGGTCAAGTTTTAAACCTGAATTTCCTTATCAACTGTAACACTCATTTATGTAAACAAGAAAAATTGGAGGTCTTGTGAATTTTACTAGCTTGAAGCTCACCAGTCCCCACTGCTCCCACAGCGTTCGGTCTTAAGGGAAGTACAGCCTCCCCTTCCTTCTTCATTCATCGCGGAAAACAAACTGTTGGTGCCCTGGTGAGAAGAGTAACTTGTACCGCAGAGGTGTGGCCTCTCCCCTGGTGTTGCACTATGTTGCTATAGGAATACCGGAGTATTTGGAATGAGGTGGTTACAGAACCCAAACATCCCAACAAATATGTCCGAAACAATCAGAAAGGATGAGAAAGTTGTTTGCTGTGCCTATAGGCCGCTGAAATCCAACTGAGTAAGGGCCAGCACCAGGTTTATGTAGCTCCTCGGGAGACAGAGTCTCAGTGAGCCCCTTGTGGCGGGCCAAGATGACATACATGAATGTGCATGTATGGTGCTTATTGCTGGATATTTCACCTACTTACTAGGTGAAATCCTTCACACCCCTGGCAACCCCCGGGTTTCTGTTGACTCATTCTCAGCCCTACCTGCCACAGCCCCTTGCCCAGTGCTATACTTTCAAAAGCAAAATAAAACTTGACCCCTAAGAAGCTTAAGGTTTCAGTCTGCCATTCTGAAATTGCTCAATAAGGAAAGAAATAATGACAAAAAGTATAAAAAGAAAATAATGAAATGAAGAGTAAAAAAAGGAAGAGGAAAAAGAAAGATCTCCTCCGATGGTTAGTCAGCCCCTGGCTGGCAGTCCCCAGTCCTGGTTACATAGCCCTGCTTCCTGCATAGGGGTTGCCAGGGGAAAGAGGTGTGTTACATGGCTCCCATGTGAAGTGGGCCCTCATAATGTGCATGGGCACTGACACCTGCCCAGGGAAGCCTAGTGCTGATCCCGGCCCTGAGCCTGACACTTGCCCGGGTAAGCCTGGTGCTGAACCCGGCCCTGAGCCTGACACCTGGCCAGGTAAGCCTGGTGCTGATCCCGGCCCTGAGCCTGACACCTGCCCAGGTAAGCCTGGTGCTGATCCCGGCCCTGAGCCTGACACCTGCCCAGGTAAGCCTGGTGCTGATCCCGGCCCTGAGCCTGACACCTGCCCTGGTAAGCCTGATGCTGATCCCGGCCCTGAGCCTGACACCTGCCCAGGTAAGCCTTGTGCTGATCCCGGCCCTGAGCCTGACACCTGCCCTGGTAAGCCTGGTGCTGATCCCGGGCCTGAATCTGACACCTGCCTGGGTAAGCCTGGTGCTGATTCCAGCCCTGATCACAGTACATTTCAGAAGCTTCAGTAAAATTGAAAAAAAAAATGTACACTTTACAGTAGAATATATTTAGCATTCCATAAATATGCGATTGCTGCAAGGACATAAAAAGTAGTCTGAATTTAACGCATTAGGGGACATGACAAGCGGAAATGAAAATTAGAATGCGGCTGATGAAAATACATTTCATAAAAGATAATTTTGTGCTTTCAGGTGTCATTTTCTCGGCTGAACTTCACATTTTTCCATTTAAGAGCAGCTGGTGCTGCAAGGGAACATTACATATTTATTGAAAACAATTCTGGAAAATGGTCGCCAGAAACCACACAACACATAATGAGTAAAGCAAAGTGAATGTCAACAAGTGGGGGGGGTGAGGGATTAAAATGGCATTGTCTATGCTGGGCGTATAGACACACAGGGTTAATGGTTATGTCAGCATATGCTCACAAAATGGCTTTAAAGACATTCAGGAGGCACCACTTGTGTATGATGAGGTTGGCAAGGACCAGGCCCGGAACACTGGAGCTGCCTGCAGGCCATGGAAACAGACCAACGCCTATGATTTAGAGAAGAAAACATAATGTCTTGTAATATATTACCTGGTCTGCACAGCACGTTTAATCTTACAGTAGGGCATCGCAGTTCTACATTACACAATTCACAATTTCACGTTAATAGAGTGCTCTAAATGGTCGTCCATCCCACATTGATCTAAGCACTATCTGTCAGAACACCGGGTGTGAACCCTGATTGCGGAGACTGCAACACTGCTCACCTCTCGACCGGGAAGCCTGGAATCTAAGGACCAACCTGGTATTCACTAGAGCCTCTGATGGTGAGGATAGACTGGGCTGCAGGAAGGCCCCAGGTCAGGCAACCTAGGAGTGGGTTTTGCAGAATTCCGGGTAGGAGACAGACCAGAGCTGATCTGGGAGTGTGAGGCAGGCTGAAGTCGTGGGCTGGCAGATCTGGATCAAAGTAGAAAAACAAGCAGAGGTCGTGGGCAGGCAGATCAGGATCGTGGTCACAAAACAAAGCCGAAGTCGTCAGGAAAGCAGGATCGTAGTCAGAAGCAAGCCGGGTCGGTACACAGGAAGGAATCACAGGAACTCAGGAGCATGCAGGAAAAGACCAACTGGCAATTGAGGACAGGCCTAGTCTGTTTTTATAGGCCCCTGCACATGCTCAGTAGTGAGGACTCACAGGCGGCCTCTGCTGGTCAACAGGAGGAACAGTCCTGTTCTCCGGCATAGACGAACAGGCGCCCTCTGCTGGACTACAGAGGGAACAGTCCTGGTTCTCCGGCATAGACGAACAGGCGCCCTCTGCTGGACTACAGAGGGAACAGTCCTGGTTCTCTGACATTGCCCCCCCCTTAAGGGAGGCCTACGGCCGACTCTAGGACCAGGTTTCTCGGGATGGGACCTATGAAAGTCCCTAATCAGACGAGGAGCATGGACATTCCTAGACGGCTCCCAAGAACTCTCTTCAATTCCATAATTCTTCCATTTAATTAAATATTGAAGACCCATACCTCTGCGACGGGCATCCAAAATTTGCTCCACCTCATATTCTTCTGATTCATCCTCAATCAGAGACTCAGAACCGTCATCTAAGGTTTCGGAAACTGGTGCAGGTTTAAGTAAAGAGACATGGAACACTGGATGGATGCGGAGGGAGGCCGGTAAGCGAAGTTCCACGGCCACTGCATTAATAAGCCTCTTAACGAGAAATGGACCAATAAATTTAGGGCCCAGCTTCTTAGAAGGACAACGTAGCTTAAGGTTTCGGGTGGACAGCCAGACTTTGTCACCGACAGCATATACTGGGGAGGCCTGACGATGACGATCGGCACTCCTTTTGTACTGTTCCTGGGCTTTGAGAAGACATTCCCTTAACTCACGATGTGTCTCTGCCAAGAAAGAGGCCAAGTCCTGGGCAGCGGGTAAGTTCACCTCTTTAGGCATGTCTGGCAAGATATTGGGATGAAAACCGAAATTTGCGAAGAATGGCGATCTGGCAGTGGAACTGTGACAGGAGTTATTGTATGCAAACTCAGCCAGAGGTAGGAGCCGATACCAATCATCTTGCAGGGCAGAAGAATAACAACGTAAATATTGTTCAAGCGTCTGGTTGGTACGTTCTGATTGCCCATTCGACTGAGGATGATAGGCAGATGAATGAGCCAGAGAAATTTGGAGCGCTTCACACAGACGGGACCAAAACCGCGACGTAAACAATTTCGGTGGGTATACCATGAAGCCGGACCACCTCCCTGATGAACACTTGAGCGAGTATAGGCGCGGACGGAATACCCGCTAAGGGAATAAAATGAGACATTTTAGAAAATCTATCAACCACCATTAAGATGGTGGTAAATCCCTCAGAGGGAGGTAATTCCACGATGAAGTCCATGGAGATGTGGGACCATGGTCTTTCAGGCACTGGCAGGGGAAGAAGTAACCCCACAGGCTTGTGAGAAGAACCCTTACTTCGGGCACAATTCCGGCAGAGATTGATAAAGGAAACACAGTCTTTCTTCAAGGAAGGCCACCAAAAGTGCCGACGGATCAACTCCAAGGTCTTGTGTAGTCCAAAGTGCCCTGCCAAGGGGTGGTCATGAAAAGTCTGTAAAACCGCAGTTCTGGTAGACCTAGGTACAAATATCTTGCCTTGATGGATAAATAAACCGTCAGAGCAAGGCAGGTCTTCACAATCCTCAAGTGGTAATTCCGAGGAGGCTCTCCGGATCTGAGAGATGAGTTCGGATTCTAATACCAAGAAATGTCCTTCTGGGAGGATTGGTAGTTCCGAGGAATCAGTCTCATCCAAAGTGTCTGGAAGCGGCAATCGGGACAGAGCGTCAGGCTTGGTGTTACGGCTGCCCGGTCGATAGGTAACGTGAAAATTAAAGCGGGAGAAAAACAGGGACCAACGTGCCTGACAAGGTTTTAATTGTTTGGCAGAACGTAGATATTCCAAGTTTCTGTGATCAGTCAGGATCAGAATAGGATGAACTGCTCCCTCTAACAGGTACCGCCATTCCTCAAGAGCCAATTTAATGGATAGAAGTTCTCGGTCTCCTACGTCATACAGGCGTTCAGTAGCTGACAATTTGCGAGAAAAGAAGGCAACCAGATGCAGAACGGCCTTCTCCCCTGAACGTTGCGATAGGACGGCCCCCACAGCAATGGATGAGGCATCAACCTCCAAGATGAATGGTAAGGAAGAGTCCGGGTGCGTGAGAACAGGGGCAGAAGTGAAGCATTCCTTTAAGGTCTGAAAGGCTTGCTGAGCAGATTCAGTCCATACAAAGGTCTTGTCTTTCTTTGTTAGATCCGTGATAGGCCGGACTATGGCAGAGAAGTTACGGATAAACCGGCGATAAAAATTGCCGAATCCAATGAATCTCTGGACCTCCTTTCGGGAGGTAGGTGCTGGCCAATCAAGTACAGCCGAAACCTTACTAGGGTCCATGGAGAACCCCTGATCTGAGATGAGGACCCCCAGAAAAGAGATGGATGCTTTTTCAAATTCGCACTTCTCTAACTTGGCAAAGAGTTGATGTGCCCGAAGTCGTGAGAGTACTGTTCGCACATGTTCCCGATGTTCGGCCAGGTTTTCAGAAAAGACAAGAATGTCATCCAAGTACACAATGACAAAAATATCAAGTAGGTCCCTAAAAATGTCATTGACCAAGTGTTGGAAGGTTGCCGGGGCATTGCACAAACCAAAAGGCATGACAAGATATTCAAAGTGTCCGTAACGAGTTTGAAATGCCGTTTTCCACTCATCCCCTTCTCTTATCCGGACGAGGTTGTATGCCCCCCTAAGGTCAAGCTTGGTAAAAATCTGTCCAGTTTTAAGGTGCTGAAAGTGGTCTGAAATCAAGGGTAGAGGGTAGCGATTCTTGACAGTGACCTTGTTCAGTTCCTTGTAGTCGATACAGGGCCGTAAGGAACCATCTTTCTTGCCTACAAAGAAAATACCAGCACCTGCGGGGGAAGTGGAAGGCCGAATAAAACCCTTCTTCAAATTTTCATCCAGATACTGACGAAGGGTTAACAACTCCGGATCGGATAGCGGGTAAATCCTGCCAAAAGGGATGGATGCCCCTGGCAAAAGTTCAATTGGGCAATCATAAGACCGATGGGGAGGAAGAGTGTCGGCTCCCTTTTTGTCAAAGACATCCCTAAAGTCCATATAGGCTTCAGGTAAGCTTTGAAGATCCTGTTCCTTGGCAGAATCAGTCAGAGCTAGTTGGTACCTGGTAGTAGAATTGGAAAAGCAGGCATGAAGACAATAAGGAGACTCGAAGCGCACTGTACCCGTAGACCAATTTATTGAAGGGTTATGTGCCAATAACCATGGTAAACCCAAAATGACAGGAAAAGCAGGGGATGGTATGAGATCAAAACTTAGCCATTCAAAATGATCAGGATTAATGCATGCTGATAAGGACAAAGTTTGTAAAGTAATAGGACCGTTCTTGAGCAGGGAACCATCAGCCAAGGAAATGGTAAGTGGAAAGGGGCGTTGTCTGAAAGGAATGTCATGGGTCCTTGCAAATTCTAGGTCCATGAAGCAGCTGCAGGCTCCAGAGTCGATAATGGCTGCCACCTCAATTTTTCTTCCGGGCAACTGAAGACAGAGCGAAGCAGAAACATGATTAGCACCAGAAAGCAGGAGGGAGCCCGAACAATGTCTAGTAGGTAACCTCCTACCTGGAGGACGGATGGGGCATCTATAGAGGAAGTGGCCGGCTTCCCCGCAGTAAAGGCACAGATTGTGCTGGCGTCTGCGAAGGCGTTCCTCAGATGTCAGTGAGGGGCGAGAAACCCAGAGTTGCATCGGCTCCGAACCACTGTTAATAGCAGTGGAGGATGGAGAGGAGCTGGGAGCATCGGCACGAGGAGGATCCAAATGGAGCGACTGAGGATTACTTTTCTCAAGACGACGTTCTCTTAGTCTCCTATCAATCTTGATGGAGAGTTTGATCAGAGAAGTTACGGATAAACCGGCGATAAAAATTGCCGAATCCAATGAATCTCTGGACCTCCTTTCGGGAGGTAGGTGCTGGCCAATCAAGTACAGCCGAAACCTTACTAGGGTCCATGGAGAACCCCTGATCTGAGATGAGGACCCCCAGAAAAGAGATGGATGCTTTTTCAAATTCGCACTTCTCTAACTTGGCAAAGAGTTGATGTGCCCGAAGTCGTGAGAGTACTGTTCGCACATGTTCCCGATGTTCGGCCAGGTTTTCAGAAAAGACAAGAATGTCATCCAAGTACACAATGACAAAAATATCAAGTAGGTCCCTAAAAATGTCATTGACCAAGTGTTGGAAGGTTGCCGGGGCATTGCACAAACCGAAAGGCATGACAAGATATTCAAAGTGTCCGTAACGAGTTTGAAATGCCGTTTTCCACTCATCCCCTTCTCTTATCCGGACGAGGTTGTATGCCCCCCTAAGGTCAAGCTTGGTAAAAATCTGTCCAGTTTTAAGGTGCTGAAAGTGGTCTGAAATCAAGGGTAGAGGGTAGCGATTCTTGACAGTGACCTTGTTCAGTTCCTTGTAGTCGATACAGGGCCGTAAGGAACCATCTTTCTTGCCTACAAAGAAAATACCAGCACCTGCGGGGGAAGTGGAAGGCCGAATAAAACCCTTCTTCAAATTTTCATCCAGATACTGACGAAGGGTTAACAACTCCGGATCGGATAGCGGGTAAATCCTGCCAAAAGGGATGGATGCCCCTGGCAAAAGTTCAATTGGGCAATCATAAGACCGATGGGGAGGAAGAGTGTCGGCTCCCTTTTTGTCAAAGACATCCCTAAAGTCCATATAGGCTTCAGGTAAGCTTTGAAGATCCTGTTCCTTGGCAGAATCAGTCAGAGCTAGTTGGTACCTGGTAGTAGAATTGGAAAAGCAGGCATGAAGACAATAAGGAGACTCGAAGCGCACTGTACCCGTAGACCAATTTATTGAAGGGTTATGTGCCAATAACCATGGTAAACCCAAAATGACAGGAAAAGCAGGGGATGGTATGAGATCAAAACTTAGCCATTCAAAATGATCAGGATTAATGCATGCTGATAAGGACAAAGTTTGTAAAGTAATAGGACCGTTCTTGAGCAGGGAACCATCAGCCAAGGAAATGGTAAGTGGAAAGGGGCGTTGTCTGAAAGGAATGTCATGGGTCCTTGCAAATTCTAGGTCCATGAAGCAGCTGCAGGCTCCAGAGTCGATAATGGCTGCCACCTCAATTTTTCTTCCGGGCAACTGAAGACAGAGCGAAACAGAAACATGATTAGCACCAGAAAGCAGGAGGGAGCCCGAACAATGTCTAGTAGGTAACCTCCTACCTGGAGGACGGATGGGGCATCTATAGAGGAAGTGGCCGGCTTCCCCGCAGTAAAGGCACAGATTGTGCTGGCGTCTGCGAAGGCGTTCCTCAGATGTCAGTGAGGGGCGAGAAACCCAGAGTTGCATCGGCTCCGAACCACTGTTAATAGCAGTGGAGGATGGAGAGGAGCTGGGAGCATCGGCACGAGGAGGATCCAAATGGAGCGACTGAGGATTACTTTTCTCAAGACGACGTTCTCTTAGTCTCCTATCAATCTTGATGGAGAGTTTGATCAATTCCTCCAGAGATGCGGGCAGATCGGAACGAGCCAGTTCATCTTTGACAGAATCGGCCAGACCCAAACGGAACTGATGACAGTCTCAGTACTCCAGCAACGGAATTCTGCCACATACTCCTCGACAGGACGGCGTCCCTGGATAAGGGTCCGAAGCACAGCCTCAGCTGAAGCTATACGCCCAGGGTCGTCATACATAGTCCCCATAGCATTAAAGAAGGACTCCAGAGAGGATATGATAGGGTCTGATTGTTCAAATAAACGATGAGCCCAAATCTGAGGGTTCCCCAGCAGCAAGGAGATAACAGTCTTAACCCTGATGACCTCTGTGGGGTAAGTCCGGGGTTGGAGATCGAACAGCAACTGGCAACTATTCTTAAACGATCGAAAACGGTTGCGATCGCCAGAAAAACGTTCAGGCAAAGGTATGCGAGGTTCAAAGGTACTGGGTGCAGAGCTGGCATTGTCGGCAGCTGCAGGCATAACGGAGGCTGATGGCGGGACAGGGTTAGTAGCGGCAGGAAGGCTGGCTTGCAGTGTATCCAGGCGGGACTCCAGCTGTAAAAATCCACCATGTAGATTGCCCACCGCCTGTGTCAGAGCGGTCATCTGCTGAACCAAAGCGTCAAAAGCCGGGTGATCTCCGCCAGAGCTCATTATTGGCCAGTTGGTACTGTCAGAACACCGGGTGTGAACCCTGATTGCGGAGACTGCAACACTGCTCACCTCTCGACCGGGAAGCCTGGAATCTAAGGACCAACCTGGTATTCACTAGAGCCTCTGATGGTGAGGATAGACTGGGCTGCAGGAAGGCCCCAGGTCAGGCAACCTAGGAGTGGGTTTTGCAGAATTCCGGGTAGGAGACAGACCAGAGCTGATCTGGGAGTGTGAGGCAGGCTGAAGTCGTGGGCTGGCAGATCTGGATCAAAGTCGAGAAACAAGCAGAGGTCGTGGGCAGGCAGATCAGGATCGTGGTCACAAAACAAAGCCGAAGTCGTCAGGAAAGCAGGATCGTAGTCAGAAGCAAGCCGGGTCGGTACACAGGAAGGAATCACAGGAACTCAGGAGCATGCAGGAAAAGACCAACAGGCCTAGTCTGTTTTTATAGGCCCCTGCACATGCTCAGTAGTGAGGCGGCCTCTGCTGGTCAACAGGAGGAACAGTCCTGGTTCTCCGGCATAGACGAACAGGCGCCCTCTGCTGGACTACAGAGGGAACAGTCCTGGTTCTCCGGCATAGACGAACAGGCGCCCTCTGCTGGACTACAGAGGGAACAGTCCTGGTTCTCTGACACTATCTCTCTGTCATGTCCTATGACTTGTGTTTCATTTTACCTAGGGTAAACGTTTAATATAGTGTTTATTTACATAGGCCGAGCAGTGTGCCTTTAACTGCTTTTGGTCCTTCCTGGCTCCCTTAGTCTAGCTGTTATGCAAGCAGCTCCTTCCTCCATCCCTTCCGCCATTGCATCCAAGCAGTGCACACTCCTGCTGTATTGAACGTACATTTCAAGATTCCTGCTTCCTCTCTCCCTTCAGCCATTTTCTAGTTTGCATCCAAGCAGTGCACACTTGCTGCTACCTCCTGCAGTCCACAGTCTTTTTACCTGCTGCTGTCATGGGCTTACATCACAAGCTCCCTGCTGTATTGCACATACATTTCAAGATTTGTGCTGTAAGAAGTGTTTATTTCAAGATTCTGTACTGAAATAAAGCTTCTGAAATGTATGTACATATCTTCATGACCAGCTGAGTAAGCTATCTGCCAAGCCTTATGGCGTAAGAACACATCCATCACAGACACACACAGACAAGGTGAAGCTGTCTACAGGATTCACATTTCCGCCATCTGGGGAATCAGAATACTCTTCTTTTAGGCAGTGTAGCTCAGAGCGAATAACGACACATGAGAGCCTCTCCACCTTCAGGTGCAAAAAGTCACAACAGGGGTTTAATCTAGATAAGTCCAGTGGGCACACCACGTTAGACACTCTGACCAGGTATAATGTTTCCAGCTTGGATACTCTCCCTTCATGGAGCTAAGGGCCTATGGACAAGTGAAGCCACACCTTACCGGAGTCTAGACACTGCTTCACAGCCTCATGGTCCCAATGTGGGTTCCTCTTAATCCTAAATGGCACCTCCATCCATCCATCTATCCACATCACGACCCCTCTGGGTTTCTTCCCACCAGGGCCCTCTTCTCTAGAGTGTAGACCCCTTCTCTCTTCTTTTTTGCCCAATTTCTGCTGTGCCATGACCCTGATTTCCTACCGTAGTGGGATTTTATACCATGGCACATCCCCTGGACTTATACCCAGGGAACTGTCAACTGGGAACCAAGGGGAGGGGACTGCATCCAGGACTGACCTCAGATGGGAATTGGAATTGGAGGAACTTGTTTGGCCGGACCAGACTCTGCCCCTCTGCTGTCCTGGGGCTTCCACAGCCCTGTGTGGTCGGGAAGGCCAGGGCATGGGAGAATTCCCTGCCGCAGGAAGATGGGGAACCCAACAACCTCCCATGACCAGACCCAGAGCTGTGGCCACAGAAACGAGGACCAAGGAAAGACAACCCACGCAGGGTAAGCTACTCTCTCGTTACCCTTCTACCGGCCTAAGGGAACCACTGTGCTTTCCTACTAACCTTTCCCTCTCTACACATCTACAAATGTGGACCGCCACCAACACACATCAAATGGGGATGCCCGGGAAAGTCATGCAGAACCATAGGATGGCAAAAGGTATATGTCCTCCCAGGACCACCCACGGGCAGGATATACAGCTTCCCTATATGAGCACGTTTCCCTCCCACCTGGTGAGTAAACAGTACATTTTATATTGGGTTACCTGGGTGGGACACTAGAACATATTCCCAGTAACTAAGTCTCTCTCTTGACAGGCACTTATTTCCTCCAGCCTTCCCACTCCCAGGAGAGAAGACCCCAGTGGATCTGATTAACCCTGCGCCTAGCCGACTACAACTGTATTTCCCTAAAGAGGTACATTGGGTTGCTGTGGTAAAAATGGTGGGGCAGTCCATCGTCATTTGCACAGAAGGGGGTGTGGTGGGCAGGCAGCTCAAGACTGGGATAAGTGCTGGACTAGCAGCCATTGTCTGTGGGGGATAAACCGTGAGTATAGTGTTTTTCATTTTATTGCCTGTAGAATGTCTTTTAAGGTCGATACAGATTTTTCAAATACAGATTTTTCAGGTCGTGAGTTCTCCTTAACATATGTGTGATGGAGAAATCACTAACACTTCGTAGTCAGCTGTACATTGTGCAGGGTGCCTGCTAGATGTACTTTGTAACACAGCATTTACACTTTTGCCTGTTTTCAGAGTTACTTAGCAAGGGGCAGACTGCCTTTTACAATGTCACGGCCACACTGTGCGGTAGCAGCACAAGTGTATTACTCTCAATGCTTCTGTCCCTCTAGATTCTGTTGGAGGAACTGTGGCTGTCAAGAGAATGTACTTATTGGGGGGGGGGGGGTCATGCTAAAGATTTAATGAAGCAAGCTAAACTCTGGGTGCACATTTGGGTGTAAATTGCAGCCTGCATCTCAGTAAGTATTTTAATTTTAACACACAAAAAAGTGCAATAAATAATATTTGTTCTAAGTTTTCCTAAAAAAAAATCCGGAACATGTGATGGGGCATTTTTCCAGGTGAGGTGCATCATTTCTCCAATGAGGTGGGAATTTGTTTGAAATCAACAACGCCATATGGGCTATACTGAAGTTTTTTTTTGCTGTTCCAAACTTTTAAATGTAATTGTCAACTGCCAGGGTCATTTATTGGATTTTATGCTGCATCTATTGATTGGAGACCATTTTAACTTTTTCTTATGATAAAGCATTGGAATTTTTAAGGAGTGCGGACCTTTTCCTGAACTGCTTGGACCATTATATGGGGCTAGGGATTGCCCCGGGATCTGCACCCGCTCTTTTGACCAGTTGTGCGTTTACACTATTCTTCTGTTTTTCCAAACTTTTAAATACCTTATTGGAAACATTTTGTACCTGCCCATAAGGCGCATCTAGGATTTGGAGGAGGAAATTAAGAAAAAAAATATTCTGAACCAAATAGTGTACTAAAATACCCCCTCCCAATCACCTCATTACACACAGTGTGTAGAATCCCCCAATCACCCCATTACAGGCCCCTTATTACAGGCAGTGAGAGGCATCCCACAATACAGGCAGTGAGTGGCATCCGACTGGGTCTGAGCCCTGAGGATCAGGACCCTGCTACAGCAGGTTACCTGATCTCTGGGCCTTGCATGGTGTCCCAGCTGTGCGTCTCCCACTGTGCCCCGGTCATTTACCCCCATGAATCCATGACACCCTGTGAGAGATGCAATCTGCCTTCCACATGGCTGCTGGGTGGGGCCTGAGCTAGGTGGCCAGGCCCCCTGGTCTCAGTGTGTTGGCGATTACTACTGCTGGCAGCCATGCTGGTCACAGCTCATTCAAAGTTCGTCTGCCAGTGTTTGGAGGGGTGACATCCTCAGTGTTTGGGGGGGGGCATTACCATCGGTGATGCAGCCTGCCTATTGGCTAACTCTAGAAGGGGGCGGGCCGGCAGCGCCTGCGACACCTCGCTCAGCCCTTACAATGGAGAACGGGAGGAGTGGCCGGGGCGGCTGCATTTGCGGCCACAGTTTTCCAGCTCCCTCTAGGGGCAAAGCCTTTTGACTTGTACTGAGGTATCGCCCGGCTGCAGAGAGGAAGCCGCGCATACACCGGGAAACACTCCAGATCACCCGACAGATCAGATTGAGGAGCTTATTGAGCCAATATTGGAGGTTCTGCACCTCTCTACACCTTGGCCAAAGCAGCAGATGAACGGTGAATCCTACAAGCGTCAGAAGCCAGGTTTTTCCCAGGCTTGCCCATTTCGACAGGCTGGTGGCAAACACTTCACTGTTTTTGAAGTGAAAAGTGCCATTGCCTTTAATTGTCTACCTAGGGGTCGATTCAGCACCAAGTGTAAAAAGAGCTAAACCCAACGTGGACTTTTTAGTCCAAAGTGCACTTTTTGCACTTGTTGCTGACTTCCCTGTCTCAAAAATCTGGTCGCATAGCTGTTTTTCCATAGCTAATAGTAGACTGAGGCTTCCATTACTCCACTTGAAAATCCACCACTAGAAAATCTTTCCAATAGAATTATACTGCGCAATGGAATTATTAATTTCTATACATGACTTGCCTGTAATTTCCTTGCTATATCAGGAAGCACATACTGTGTACAGTTTGTCCTTGGCAAGCTGCCAGAAGATGAGACGCAGAGAACAACTAACAAGAGACCGGTCACTGGGATTCTACAACTGAGCAAAGAGGGGCCCCAACGCCCCACACAGAACAATGATATATCTGAAATCTGAATTCTCCTACTTCGAATAATTAAGAACCTTAAAAGCCCTGTAAAGGCAGAAATAAAAACAAATACTTTCTCGTGGTCCCGAAGTCTTAAAGGCTCACCTATTTCCGAGATTAGATCCTAAAGCGTGCTCTTTCCCAGGATTCCTTGAGCACTTGTCCCCCATTTGCAATCATATTGATAGATAAGCCCCTGACCCCGTCACTGTCACAGATTGCAGGTAGTAAAAACTGCTTCCACAAAACACACTTAAACTAACAAAAGCTCAGCGCCTTGAGGACTTCCTTTTGACACAAAAAAAATACACTTTGAATAATTTCTTTCAAAAGTGGACTTACCCTTTAAAGTCCCTGTCCAGGCACACATTAACTTCCTCCCACATTATCCCTGGTGGAAACAGTGTAAAATAAGCCGTTCCAAAGCATCTCAAAATTTTAGTTCATATGTAAATTCCAAGCTTCAGTTTGTGGGTCATTGGTGAGCTGGGATGGACTTGTCATGGCGCAGCTTTATGAGTCTTGAGCATGTTCTTGTTGGAGATACTGTGCAACAGCTTAAAGATTGTCTCTGTATGTGATTTGCATCTATATTGCAAGGTTAATGTAGTTTACATTCATGACAGTAGATGGCAGCTTAATGTGTAGTCTCTGTCGTATATTCTCTGCTGCATGTTGTGTTACCTGTACATTGAGATGATCTCTGACATCTTTTTTCTATCTATGTTATCCACCATGTAAGGTGACCTTCTCTTACTCCAGAATGAAAGAGTGCCAGCCATGGAGTAGGAGCCTTCTCTTACTGCACTCATGTTTCAGTAAAGCCAGATCAAGTTACACCACAAATGTCTATCTCAATTTAATGCTTTCAGCAATCACACAGAGATAGCTGTGTGACCACTGTGGCGGCTTGAAACGGTCACTTACTGTCAGACTACCGGGTATGAACCCTGATTGCGGAGACTAAGAACCGGCTCACCTCTTGACTGGGAAGAGCCTCTAAAGGTAAGGATAGGATGCGCTGCAGGAAGGCCCGAGGTCAGGCAACCTAGGAGGGGGTATTGCCAAGTTCTAGGTAGAAGACAGACAAGAGCTGGACTGGAGATACAGGACAAGCCAAAGTCATGTGCACGCAGAACTGGATCAAGGTGGTAGACAAGCCGAGGTCGTGGGCAGGCAGAACTGGATCAAGGTTGTAAACAAGTCAAGGACGTGGGCAGGTAGAGCTGGATCAAAATCGTAGACAAGCCGAGTTCATGGGCAGGCAGAATTGGATCGAGGTCATAGACTAACCGAGGCTGTGGGCAGGCAGAACTGGATCGAGGTAGTAAACAAGCTGAGGTCGTGGGCAGGTAGAACTGGATCAAAGTCATAGACAAGCCGAGGTCATGGACAGGCAGAACTGGATCGAGGTCGTAGACAAGCAAAGATCATGGGCAGGCAGAACTGGAACGAGGTCGTAAACAAGCCGAGGTCACCAGGAGAGCAGGAGCGTAGTCAGAATCATGCTGGGTTGGTACACAGGAATGGAGGACTGGAACACAGGAAACAGGCAGGAGAAAAGACCAACTGGCAATGCAAGTCAGGGCTCGCCAGTATTTAAAGGCCCCTGCGCATGCCCATAATCAAGCGCTGTTTCAGCGTTTGCAACGCGGATGCGTGCACATAATTGTACATGCGTATAATCTGTTGTATCATACGCTGCACATATGTGCACGCATAATCGCGCCGCAACAACAGATTGTGCTGCTACAGCCGACAGCACATGCACACACGTTTGCTGGCCCTACTATGTCTAGTGCACAAATGTGAACCCTTGGAAAACCTTTGCGCCCTCTGCTGAGGAACAAGAGGAACAGTCCTGGTTCTATAACACATTGAGGGTACCAAGGAAAAGAGCGGCTGTTAGACCCCTTTTTCTGGAGGAAAGGAATTGAAAAGAGGGCAGACTTTGGAGCCTAAGGGAGGGTGATCCCCTGGCCACCAAAGCTATTGGGTTCGCCTTTATCCCATCCTTCTTGTTTTCTGCTGATCAGTCAGGATCACTGGCCATAAGACAGGGCGCTCATATTTGGCTCAGTTAATAGGAGGGGACATGGTCTGCTGCAATGAAAGAAGCACAATATGGTACATACAGTACTATTATGGGGCAGCAGCGTCGCCATATGATTGGTGGGGAGAGGGTAGATTTTTTTTTTCCTTTTGCACTGAATTCTATTTTGCCTAGAAACTGCACTGTGCTTGAGATGGAGCATGTGTGGCGGGCATCAGGTGAGCTGCTTGCTGCATAATTATTGCTGCTGGGTTTATAGTCCCTTTAATTAATTAATTAATTACCTAATTATATTAATAAATTTGGGGATAAAACATGCCTTTTAATCAGCCAGTCTTATAATAGTAATTGTCATTTTTCCCACATCTGTTTGTGGCTTTTCTCCCAGCTCAGCAGAAAAACATAGCAAGTGCATTGACAGGGCAAACATTTGGCATGAAGTGGGGGGCAATTATTTTTTCTCCAGCAAAAGGGCTCAGCCCAGCCTCTAAAAATGAATGATTAGCAGCCTCGCCGAGATTTGTTTATGGATGGAAACCGCTACAGCTCGGTCTTGAACAATGACATACAAGTAAGCAGTAAAAGCCACAGATGAATAGGCGAGAAAATGCCTTTTGCGCTAAGATAAGGCTCTTGCCAAAATGGACATTAAACTCAGCAGTAAAGTATATTACACGCACAAAGGATAAGCAATAGTTTTAACACAACAAGGCAGGCTCAATTTTTCCACAATACCGATTCAGAAAAGGCATTTCGACAGCTAAAAACGGCACGGAGATAAAAAAGCGCCATTGAAGAGAGTGGATCTAGCAGAGAAAGGTACTAAAAGAAAAATAAAGAAATCAATTTATAACTTCAGAGCAGCAGATTCTATCGGCTCCAATGTGAAGTAGCACTTAGGAGCAACAATAATTTATGGCACTAATGCATTCGAAATACCCTCCAAGAAATGATACCCAGGCTAATGATTTGTTGCTTTTGTTCCCAAATGTTGATGGCATTGTATATGACCTATTGTAAAAAAGAAATATTTGCTTCAAAGGCTATTTGGATGAAAATGTCTGAGGCAAAGGGCTTTTTATAAACCCAAAGCCGAACACATTAAAGTTCATAGGGGTCATGGCGCTGGGCGCATAGATACCCATGCGTTTGTGCAAGATAGCGGTCTTGCTGCCCATGTGCAAAATCCTACTTGTGATGCACGCTAATATAATTTAAAGTCAGGTACATGCAACGTTAACCATTTTGAACAGGATCTAATAGGTGTACACCAACTGAGCATGTGTGAATTAATCAACCTGCACATGAGTTGATGGGTACACACCTACTGAGCATATTCAGGGGCCTTTATAAGGAACTTCCTGGTGCCAAAATGGCCTGTTAAATCACCTGCGCCCCTTTTCCTTTGTCTCTGGGTCATTGAAAACATTTGCCTTTAGAATACTTTTGCTGACCCTTGCTTGGTTCTTGGACTTCTTTGCTGTCTACCCCTTTAACCTTTGACAATAAATTGACCACTCTACCTTCTTCATTACTAGACCTCAGGTACGCCTGACCCGACTCTTCTCCGTGTGTGCCTCTGTACCAGCTGGACCCAGAGACCACTGGCTATCTGCTTCATCCCTTGACTCCCGGGGCACGACCTGGGACTTGCTGGTGCCATTTTGGTCCCAGAAAAATAGTTAATTTATTTTTAATGTAAATCAATTAAAAAAAATAAAATTAAATAAAAAAACATTTTAATAAAACAATAGTTTTAAAGCTATATGCTGCGTTGTGGCATGTTTTCTATGCAACTACATAAAGCAGATGCAAACAAAAGTGGTGTAAAACAGAACAACAAAACAGAAGACGGTCGAAGTATGAGGTGAATAACAGTGGGTAGAAGCAGATGACATGGCAACCAAGGTACAAAGTAAGTATGTGCAAGGACATGTAGACTACATGGGATTCCCTAGATGCCAGCAGGGGGGACAAAGGAAAGTATGTGCAAGGACATGCAGACTACCATGGGATGCCCTAGATGCCAGCAGGGGGGACAAAGGTAGGTATGTGCAAGGGCATGCAGACTACCATGGATACAGTGGCGGGGGGTACAGCAGGAAGCACAATACAAATACCAGGCTCGGTTTTCGAGATTAGTTTGGTTGCTAATTCTGTAAATGCTCAGCTAAGTCGTATGCGTACACAAAGCAAATATGGCCACTTATGCATGGACAAACTTTTCTCGAAACCTGGCTTTGAATGATACAAGCGTTTGCAATTTCTCGGTTTCCGAGAACAGTTCCTGGAAAAAACAAGCATTCACGGGCAGGCTCTGAATCAGGCTGATTGAGTCCCTTATGGGAAAGTATTACCTACCTATCCTCCTATTCGCACTGCTAAACTTCCCACACAAGGCGTACCCATGACACATATCTGTGTATAACTACTATAGGGGGTTAGCCCATACATAAGCCCATAGGAAAGTGCCGCTCACGCAGTTACTATAAATTACTTCACCTGACCGACCCAGTTTCCTTCCTCCCTCTTGTCCTCCCCCCCCCCCTTCTTCCCCCTCCCTTTTTTTTTCTTTTTACTTTCTCTCCTGGCACATCCTGGGTACAAGTGCTCCCTGGGCCCCTAGTTTCCCTTGATGCTATTATACAAAAATGTTGGCTGCCGGAGAGGAGGTGAAATACGAGTCAGGTGAGGGAATTGATATGCAGGCATTTGAATAATGTGGATTTAAGGATGCATGCATGCATGTTGATTAAGATGGATGCATTGTCATGTACCTCAATGTGATGTAATTGTATTTGTTCGAACCTAAAGGAGGAGAATGTGCAAATGACAAAGTCTGTGTACCCTTCCTACCCAGTCGGTTTCAATAAAGATTGACTGTTAAAAAAAAAAAAAATGCTGATCAAGACACCAAAAGACAAGTTAACACCTATGAAAAAAAAACAATGGCGGGAATACCAACGGGCTATTCAAAAAAAATTTGATGAAGATTGAATCAATGGGCTCTCATAATGAATATAAAAATGTGAATCTATGTGAACCAATAAAACAAAATTGCAATAACCATATCTAAAGTGCCAGTGCTGTGCAAAGGTATATGACCAAGAAGAATTTTGGAATACAATATAAAGTGCAAGTGCTAAGCAAGTTAATTAAATCAAAAACACAAGTGCTGCTATATGGGTAGAGAGCTACAAAGGATTATATCACCTAATAAAGATGCCCCAGTCCCAGCCAAGGTTAGCCACACCATATCTGTGTGTAGACAGCAGGGACATGAAGGGGATGGCTAATTCTATGATTCATCTTTACTCTCCTTTTCATTCCCCTCCTTTTTCTATCTGGTCCTCTCCTCCTTCTTCTCCCTCCTTTCTGCCCCTTCTCACCTCTTGTCTCCTTGTTTCTTTATTCCCCTCCTTCACTCTCCCCCCCCCCCCCCACCCCCACCCCACTTTTCTTCATATGTTCCCCATCCCATCCTCTCTTTACTATTCCATTCCGGTTCGGGGTCTAACCTTTCCCCTTCCTATACTTTCTTTCTTTTTCCCTTTCCTCCTCCCCCCCCACCCTTCTTGTTCCCTTTACAGGCCATTTACCCCCCAAATGAGGACGCTTGGTCTTCCAACTCCGCCGCCAAGGGATCGGGACATGGCAGACAAGCTGCCTCCAGCCTGCCTGCGACGCCCAGGGCCAATCATAAAGCTCCTATCACTTGTCACCAGGGAGAGCTCCCGGGACGAGTGGCGTAACTCCCGACCTTCCCCTATCAGGGGACAGCGAGGGGGTTGCTTAGCAACCTCCCCGCTGACCGGAGCAGCGGTGCCCCATTCGCAATACTCCGGATGAGGAGGGGCCATCCTCGGAGGGGTAAGTAGGTGTTTACTCTGCATTTTTGTTTTATGCATGCATTACTAGCACTGTGCAATTGCAAAACTTCATCAAGTATGCTATAGCGCTGTTGACGTCAGGCGTAAATTTTTGAACTCACAGGGGCCATATTGCCCATATTATGTATATATGCACGGCATCTTCTCTGCATCTGCTTGACTGTGGTTGGTCCTGAGGAAGGGGCCCCAGTACACCCCGAAACGTTGACCAACAACCACTACTGTGTTTCTGCACTTGAACTTTGGATATATGAATACAGTTAGATGCTTAAGGACTTTTGGAGTGCTGGTTCTTCACAATAGACTTGGATTCATGCAGTGTCTAAGCGAACCGCGCACCCACACAATAGGATTGTGACGAGGTAAGAGTGCGGCAGAGACCAAAACTGTTTTTGCTGGATAGAAAGCAGGATCCAACAATTAGGCTACTGTACAAAACAAAAGCCCAATGGCTCGAACAATTATCCCTTTATCAATTGTGAGAAAAACAAGCTGATAGATAAGAGAAGGATGGTTTGTTATCAGTTCTCATGTTGCTTGGAAAGTGCATCTGAAGGTAAATTGCGTCGCATGAGTGTTACTCCGGTATGAAGAACAAATAAATTATAGACTGTTTACCATTCCTGAGCAGCCAGCTATCCTGTTATTTCCCTTCTGGTTGCTCGGTAACCGCAGCCATTCTAGATAAGGTCCCGCGTCCATTAGCTTCTTCACCTCACACTTGATCTGTGTATTCCTGAAGCCATTATCAACAAGTTTTTTTCTACTGTGCGAGTACAGGATGGACGCTCAAACCCGAGGTAATGCGACAAAGCAAATCAAAACTATTCGACTGATCAAAAAGTGAAAACTTGATGGATGTTATGATAAATATTAAAATACTTATTGTTATTTTATTATTATTATTTTTTACTAAAGTATTTTAAAATTGTTCCTCGGTTCTTCCTTTCTCGGTTTCACACAGTGGGGCATCCCTAATAGGTTGTAACTCTATATTGACTGAAATCAATCAATCAATATACAATACAATGTAAACAGATACATAAATAAAATAAAGTAACAACTTAATAAAAAAGAAACAGGTCTAGCAATGCAATGTATAAAAAGATTGGGATCAGGTAGGTCTTGATAAGATCAACCCTTTCCCTCAGAGGCATTTTCTAGCTCTTCCAAACTGCAACCATGGCTTTTAGCTCTTCCAACCTGCACTCAGTTTTTTTGGCCATAACTGCCTGGGCCAGAATTAATGCCAATAATTTTTTATCCCTGCTGGGGCACTGGGAAGGCATTGGGAAGTTTGAAGCCTTCATCCTCCTTACCCATCCAGAAAACTTCACTCTTCTCGTGATTGACCTTGGAACCTGATGCTTCCGTATACAGTGAGGCCCCCTCCTCTGCCTCATTTGCCCCAGAGACAATCACAGATACATCATCAGTGTAGGTAAGGACCTTCAAAGGAGGCTGACCAGGCACACCCAGAGGAACCCCACATAACATGCTGCTTTCGATCTGGCACACGCCGAAGCCAACCGCAAAAGGTCTTCCAATCCCACCATTAACAATAGGGAAGCTCTCAGCCCCCTTGTACAATGTTTGTAACCAATTAACGAAAATACCCGGCAGACCCGTACTTGCCAAGAAGTAGCCATAGGTATTCATGATTGACCCTATCAAAAGCTTTTGCCTGATCCAACACCAACAAATACTTTCCCCAACCCTTCATCACTCCAAGGCTTCCCGGACAGCTAAAACCGCTGAGAAGGTGCTTCTACCTTGGATCAAGCAGTGCTGATGACGGGAAAGCAGTCAATCCGCCACTGATGACAAGCTCCAGAACAAAATCTTTGCCAGTATCTTTCTATCAACATTGAGAAAGCTAATGGAGCACCAGTTCTCAGTCATCGAAGGGTCTTTTCACAGAAGGCTCACAGGTGAGCGCCTCTTGGATGAAGGGAGGGAACCCTCTGCCAGACAGCAGTTAAAAACCTTCACCAAATAGGGTGCCAAGGTGGTCTTATATCATAACACTTATATAATTCAGCTGTCAAACCATCTGGCGTGGCGGGGGACCTTTTGATGGCAAGGCGACCACCTCATTGGCTGTGACCGGCTCTGTCAAGCTAGTCAAAGAAAGGTCACCATTTCCCAGTTAGTTCAGGAAACCTTCCATCCTTCCCGGTCAAGAATCTTTATGCCCAAGAGGTCAGCATAAAAGGACCTAATAATCTCCAGGATCCGTGACTTAGATCTTACCAGGGAACCTGTGCTATCCCTTAGGCCAAGGACAGTCTTGAGAGCTGCAGCCTGTCTGCATGTTTGGTATGTCATTGTGTTTATGTATTTTAATGGTTTTTAACATATCTTGGTGTATGTTGTTGCGAATATTCTGATTAAATAAAACTATATCGATTGGGATGTTGGTGTGCCTCCCTTCCTCGATTTTTTTTCCCCTCCAGCCTGACAAAGCTTAGGTCATGCTCTGCACTCCCCATTGGACTGATAAGGGCAAAAATGTCTGTGGCTGTGAATCCCATACCCAGGATGAGGTCCATCACCACCTGCCAGGTGATAACTGACCCCTCCCACCTAAGCTGGACCAGGTTGTCACTTTTAAAACCACTGGCAGGGACATTGGCCTCATTGGGCACAGATGCTCTTTCAGCAGCAGCTTCTCCTCCACTCTTGGCCACCTGGGCATAGGAATGCAGTATCAGCACCACTCCCTGCACCACCCTGCTGGATAAAGTGCAAGGCACAATGCCTTGCAGTAGGAGCTCCAGCATTTGAGGGCACAGTCTTGTTAAAGTCCACATGAAGGGCAAAGACAGGGAGGTTAGCTGGAGAGTCAGAGGCCTCCTCCACAGCAACAGCAGTTACAGTTGAGAGTCCAACAACAGAAACAGAATTATCAACTGCGGTAGAAATAGGGGGAATGTTTATCAGTAACCACAGGGAAAGTTTAGCAGCAATAGTTACATTGGACAGGCCAGCATCAGTCACCGGAGGCAGGCTAGCAACAGGGGACAGTCAAGCAGCAGGCACAGGAGTATGACACATGATTTTGGCTATCATCAGTCACAGAGGACAGGCTAGCAGCAGCAGTGACAGAGTGCAAGCTAGCCGCAAAGGTGATAGGGGGCAGATTTGGAGCATACAATGGGGACAGGCAGAAGCCATAGTAGACACAGGAGGCAGATTAGAAAGTGACAGAGTGGGCAGACTGGCAGCAGACACACCAGAGGATGTAGGAAAATTTGAAGCCTTTCCAGCCAGACCCAATCCTGCAGATGAAACACCCATGGTCTGGTGCCCAAGGAACCAGGATAGGTGCCAGGACAGCAGTTGAGATTGGTGCCCCCTATCCTAGCAGGTCTGTATATAGCAAAAAAGAAAAATACCTTTTTCTCACAAGTAAGTCTTGTTGTCCCATTGTCTCAGGCTACACGTTGCACTGTCCTAAAATACAATCCATTTTCAAGAAGACCCTGTAGTTCCTAAGTTATCTTTAAAAGTATTAGAGCATTGGAGGTTCCTAGAAAAAATGAGGAGAAACAGTGGGTGTGGCAACAGCCATGTGATGTAAGCACACTGTGATAAGTGTGAGAGGAGAAAGGTTTCAGAGCTGCAGAGAGAGGCAGCCAATCAGGACATCTGGGCAGGGAGTGGGGGGTGTTTCCATTCTTGGTCCCCTGAAGGTTGATTGGTGGACCAGGTCAGCAGGGTGGGGACTAAAAGCTGATTTTCTTCACTGAAGAGACAGACAGCAGGGAAACAGAGTGATGCAGCCACTTAATGGAAGGTAAGCTACTGATATTTATTTTTTAACTTCTGAATTTTCAAACATTTTAAGGGTCATTTTAGGCTGCAAGGGCGAGTGCTGGTGATGGGCACACATACATAGAGGTCCGGGGGTGCCATCCTGCAGTCCGGCGCCTTTCAACCTAAGGCCCTGCCATCACATATGGGTTATAGAGGGTCCCGGTCGCTGTACATCCTATATTGCTAAGGCCAGCCCTGCCATCACATATGGGTTATAGAGGGGCCCAGTCGCTCTACATCCTATATTGCTTCTGGGCCCCCATAACATATAACGTTATGGCTGGGCCCCTAACCCCTGTGGCAGTGTTCCCCAACCACTCTCCTGGAGAGCCACCAACGGGTCATATTTTCCTAAAAATTCAAGATGGTGGTCCTGCTGGTGTCCGATACAGCCACCCACCTCTGCCTCTGGGTCCTGATATTGACTCTTGGTCGCTTGTCTCTGTCAGGCACAGCCGCTTCAGGGTGGCCTATGGGACCACCACCGCAGTGATACCGCAATGTAGGTACAGCGCAGTACACAAAATGAATGTAGCATTGCACAATACGGTGGAATTGCAGTGTGGAATGGCCCTAATCAGGGTCGACTTCAGCTTTATATGGGCCTTTGGGCGGCATGGTCTCAGTGGGCCCGTTTGTGGTGAAAAGTCATGTCACATCCCTGAGGGACGTCGCAAATCTAGATGCCCACTAAGGATCATGATATTTGGACCAAAACTCTAGTTTTGGTCTACTTTGACGCGCACCAAATCTCTTTTTCACTAACGTCACTTTTCCACAATCAAGGGAGGCCACCTCTGTATATGAGCAGGGGGCATCCCAAACACTAGCATTAATATTTCAAGACTACCTATGTACCAACTGGTTGCATTTTATAATTAACGTCCCTTTTCCACAATCAAGGGAGGCCACCTCTGTATGTGAGCAGGGGGCATCCCAAACACTAGCATAAAAATTTCAAAACTACCTGTCTAATAACTGCTTGCATTTTATAATTAACGTCACTTTTCCACAATCAAGGGAGGCCACCTCTGTATGTGAGCGGGGGGCATCCCATACACTAGCATTAATATTTCAAGACTACCTGTGTACCAACTGGTTGCATTTTATAATTAACGTCACTTTTCCACAATCAAGGGAGGCCACCTCTGTATGTGAGCAGGGGGCATCCCAAACACTAGCATAAAAATTTCAAAACTACCTGTATAATAACTGCTTGCATTTTATAATTAACGTCACTTTTCCACAATCAAGGGAGGCCACCTCTGTATGTGAGCAGGGGGCATCCCATACACTAGCATAAATATTTCAAGACTAGCTGTCTAATAACTGCTTGCATTTTATAATTAACGTCACTTTTCCACAATCAAGGGAGGCCACCACTGTATGTGATTAGGGGGCATCCCAAACACTAGCAGTAATATTTCAAGACTACCTGTGTACCAACTGCTTGCATTTTATAATTAACGTCACTTTTCCACAATCAAGGGAGGCCACCTCTGTATGTGAGCAGGGGGCATCCCAAACACTAGCATAAAAATTTCAAGACTACCTGTCTAATAACTGCTTGCATTTTATAATTAACGTCACTTTTCCACAATCAAGGGAGGCCACCTCTGTATGTGAGCAGGGGGCATCCCAAACACTAGCATAAAAATTTCAAAACTACCTGTATAATAACTGCTTGCATTTTATAATTAACGTCACTTTTCCACAATCAAGGGAGGCCACCTCTGTATGTGAGCAGGGGGCATCCCATACACTAGCATAAATATTTCAAGACTAGCTGTCTAATAACTGCTTGCATTTTATAATTAACGTCACTTTTCCACAATCAAGGGAGGCCACCACTGTATGTGATTAGGGGGCATCCCAAACACTAGCAGTAATATTTCAAGACTACCTGTGTACCAACTGCTTGCATTTTATAATTAACGTCACTTTTCCACAATCAAGGGAGGCCACCTCTGTATGTGAGTAGGGGGCATCCCAAACACTAGCATAAAAATTTCAAGACTACCTGTCTAATAACTGCTTGCATTTTATAATTAACGTCACTTTTCCACAATCAAGGGAGGCCACCTCTGTATGTGAGCAGAGGGCATCCCAAACACTAGCATAAAAATTTCAAGACTACCTGTGTACCAACTGCTTGCATTTTATAATTAACGTCACTTTTCCACAATCAAGGGAGGCCACCTCTGTATGTGAGCAGGGGGCATCCCAAACACTAGCATTAAAATTTCAAGACTACCTGTCGTAATAACTGCTTGCATTTTATAATTAACGTCACTTTTCCACAATGAAAGGAGGCCACCTCTGTATGTGAGCAGGGGGCATCCCAAACACTAGCTTGTGTCTTTTAAGAGTACCTGCCTCCTAACCTTTTGCCTTTTGTATAAAACAAGTCTGGTTTACAAGTTTAAAGCACCCATTGCCTTTCACCGCCGGCCATTGTCAGTGCTAGCACTTATCTTTTAAGAGTACCTGCCTACTAACCTTTTGCCTTTTGTATAAAAAAAGTCTGGTTTACAAGTTTAAAGCACGTATTGCCTTTCACCGGGGGGCATCCCGAATACTAGCACTTAGCTTTTTATAGTTCCTGCATCTTTACCTTATTTACATTTTGAACAAAGATTCATCAGGCAGAGGTCGCAGCAGACTAGGGGCGAGTGGCAGCAGGAGTCGCGGTGAGAGGCCTGATATCCCGTTTTCTGCTAGTGATCGTGTCTCAACCAGCAACGCATCTGCCGTCATTGATTGGTTAACGAGGTCATCGACCTCATCACAAGTGACATCTGACACCCCCAGTCAAAGGTCCGTAGGTTCCTCGGACACAACCCTGAGTTGGCATGGCCTGGGAGCAGCCCCTGTTCTTCCATTGCCTCTGTCCTACGCCCCCCCCTCCAGCCGCCGTATCTTATACTTTGGGTTTAGCTCCACTATTCAGTGAGGATGATATGTTAGAGGACAGTCAGCAGCTACTGCCCAGCCAAAAAATGGAGGAGACATCCGCCGCTTCTTCCGCTAGGCAAACAAACACTGAGGAGGAGAGTGCTGTGGGAGGTGGTGTGGCGAGCGTTCCGTCTCCTGCAGCACACGCTCTTGTGGAAACCGAGGAGGACATAAGTGACGTGCAGACACAACTCGATGATGATGATGAAGCCGATCGCACTTGGGAGCCCGGTGCAGAAGGGGCATCATCATCAGCAGAAGAGGGTCCCAGGTTGCCCCAGAGTCAGCAGCTGAGGCAGCAAGGTGGCAGTAGGGTTGGCAGTCAGCATGGTGGCAGTAGGGTTGGCAGTAAGCATGGTGGCACGGGGGCAGGGTAGACGGGCGGGGTAGACCACCTGCTGCGCGGCAGGCTGCCTTCCCAGGAGGTAGTGGAGCAGGGGTTCCTGGAGTTGGCAACAGTAGCAGTGAAAGTGCGGACTGTTGGAGGGAAAATTAGCTACTCGGCAGTGTGGCACTTTTTCATCAAGCATCCGCAGGAGGGTAACCTGGCCACATGCAAGATGTGTAGACAGAAGGTCAAGCGTGGCCAAGGCCCCAATGTTGGTAACACGGCCCTGCGGCAATACATGCAGCATCACCATAAAGCGGCCTGGGAGAACCGAGGCTCTGAAGTGGGGGTCCAGCCTGCTGCGTCAGCCAGTGCCACGCCGCTCCCAATTTCACCCAGCCAAGGCTCCAGCACCTCAGCCAAAGGTAGCTGTGCGTTATACCCATCCTCTGCCGCTCCAGATGCTCTTGCTCCTCCTACTAAAAGTCACTCATCCCACCAGCAATCCATCAGCAAAGCCATTTCCAAGAGACAACAGTATGCGCCCACTTATCCTACAGCGCAGAAGCTAAATGTGCTCCTGTCCAAGTTGCTGGTGCTGCAGTCCCTCCCTTTTACGGTGGTGGACTCTGCACCTTTCAGAGAGCTGATGGCTTGTGCCGAGCCGAGGTGGAGAGTCCCAAGTCGTCATTTCTTTGCAAAGAAGGCAGTACCAGGCCTGCACAAATTGAGCAGAAGGTGGGCCAGTCCTTGAGCCTGTCGGTGTGCACCAAAGTGCACATCTGCAGCTGTAACTACGGTCAGGGACGATACATGTCCTTTACGGCCCACTGGGTAAATGTGGTTCCTGCACAGCAACTTGGACAGGTCACACCGCTTCCCCGCCTCCACGCTCCCAGGACGTTTTGCTTGTCACAGTGTGCGCCTCCTCAATCTCCGCCGTCTCATCAGCCTCCACTGTACAGTCAATTCTCAATGCCCCTTCAACCTACCATGTGTGCAGGGCACGGCGGTGTCACGCTGTGCTTCACACGGTTTGCCTTGGCGAACAGAGTCGCACAGGGGAGGAGCTCCTGAAATTCATTCATCAAGAAATCAAAACATGGCTTACTTCGCAAAAATTGGAAATTGGTACCATGGTGACTGACAATGGGAGTAACATCTTGTCTGCGCTGCTACAAGGAAGCCTGAGCCATGCGCCCTGTATGGCACACGTGTTCAACCTAGTTGCCAAGTGTTTTCTGAAGTCTTCCCCCCATCTGCAAGACATACTAACAACGGGAAGGAAACTTTGTATGCACTTCAGCCACTCCTACACCACCAAGCACACCCTTCTTGAGCTAAAGCGTCAGAAAGGTATCACCCAACATAGTCTGATTTGCGATGTTCCCACCTGTTGGAATTCCACCCAACATATGTAAGATCGCCTATACGAACAGAGAAAAGCCATCACCGATTTCTTGATGATCCAAGCAGATAGGGGGACTCCCCTGTGTAACTTTAATGTGAACCAGTGGCAGCTCATACGTGACACCTGCAGTTTGCTCAGGCCCTTTGAGGAAGCCACTTTATTTGTCAGTCGCCAGAATTACGGCATGAACGACGTGATTCTGCTGCTTCATGTAATACATCACATGTTGGAAACCATGGATGTTCAGGGTACTGGAGACATGGCGCATACATTTCATGGCCACATAAACCCCGTGGGAGCTAAGGAGGAGGAGCAGCACAGTGAAGCACAGTTTAGTTTTGGCGAAATGGGCAGTTTATCTAGTCATCTGACAGGAGAGGAGGAGCAGGTGCAGCCAGTGGAGCTAGAGGGTTGTGAGGAAGGTGAGACAGGGGACCCAGACACACCGTGGCAGTATGGAGTGGAGATGGAGAAAGGTAGTCCCTCCGAATCACGATACATGCTCGTGTGCTTGCATAGTGACTGCAGAATTGTCTCCATTTTTCTGCGGGATAACCACTGGCTCTCCACCTTATTGGACCCTCGCTACCGGCACAAAATGGGGGCATTTTTTACACCCGCTGAGAGGGAGGACAAACTGAGCTACTACAAAGACATTCTACGTAGTCAGTTGGCCGATGCCTATCTGCGCCATGGTCCATACTCTCGCAGGTCTGACTCGGGGGACCTCTGCGCTCACCTTCCACTGCCATGGCTACCGGGGGGGTGGCAGGAGCAGCAGGAGTAGCTCCATCAGCAGCAGCCTCAGTCTTCAGTCGCTAATCAGTAGCTTTCTGCACCCGCATAGTGAGGCTATTCATGAGCAGCAGGAAGACCTGGAGCAGGGCCTGAACCAGAAGGTCGTGTCATACCTTGAAATGACCATGCCAACGCACCTTGAGGATCCGCTGGACTTCTGGTCAGCCAAACTTGACTTGTGGCCGCAACTGGCAGAGTTTGCCCTGGGAAAGCTGTCCTGCCCGGCCAGTAGTGTGCCATCTGCGCGGGTCTTTAATGCTGCAGGGGCCATAGTAACGCCAAGGAGAACTCGTCTGTCCACGAAAAATGTGGAGAGACTCACCTTTGTGAAGATGAATCAGGCATGGATCAGCCAGGATTTCTACCCACCAATAGCTGATGCATGCGAGTAGCTGATGCATGGTAGCTCCTTCTGCTGCTGCCAACTCCTGGGTGTGTCTTTAAGGCAATATATGGGCTCCCTATGCTGCTGCCAAATTCAGGGTGTGTTTTTCAGGCAATATATGAGCTCCCCATGCTGCTGCCAACTCCAATGTGTTTTTCAGGCAATATATGGGCTCCCTATGCTGCTGCCAAGTCCAGAGTGTGTCTTTCAGGCAACATATGGGCTCCTAATGCTGCTGCTGCTGCCAACTCCTGGTTGTGTCTTTCAGGCAATATTTGAGCTCCCTATGCTGCTGCCAACTCCTGGGTGTGTCTTTCAGGCAATATATGGGCTCCCAATGCTGCTGCCAACTCCAATGTGTTTTTCAGGTAATATATGGGCTCCTAATGCTGCTGCTCCCAATTCCTGGGTGTGTCTTTCAGGCAATATATGAGCCCCCTATGCTGCTGCCAACTTCTGGGTGTGTCTTTCAGGCAATATATGAGCTCCCTATGCTGCTGCCAACTCCTGGGTGTGTCTTTCAGGCAATATATGAGCTCCCTATGCTGCTGCCAACTCCAATGTGTTTTTCAGGCAATATATGGGCTCCTAATGCTGCTGCCAACTCCAATGTGTTTTTCAGGCAATATATGGGCTCCAAATGCTGCTGCCAACTCCTGGGTGTGTCTTTCAGGCAATATATGAGCTCCCTATGCTGTTGCCAACTCCACTGTGTGTCTTTCAGGCACTATATACGCTCCTAATGCTGCTGCCAACTCCAATGTGTCTTTCAGGCAATATATGGGCTCCCTATGCTACTGCCAAATTCAGGGTGTGTTTTTCAGGCAATATATCATGTTAACTAACGTTAACTAGCTGCTCAACAGTCTGTGGGTGGCCTGTCCAGCCCATTGCTGTAGCTTCGGCGGCAGTGCCCGAACAAAATGGTCCCCCACGACTTTTTCGATGATCTGCGCAGGGTTCAAACGCTCTGGCTCCGACCACTTTTGGACCAGATGAATTAGGTCATACATTTGCGATCGGGCAGGTTTATCAACAGAAAAAGTCCAGTTGTGTACTCGCCTTGCCCGAACCGCTGGCGTGACTCCCAGGCGAGCAAGGATCTCCATTTTTAGCTTGGCATAGTCCCGCACATCCTGCAAATATGCTTTTTGCGGCTCACCTGACAGGAACGGTGCAATCACGTCAGCCCATTCCGTGACTGGCAGCTGCTCTCTCTCAGCCATGCGCTCAAACACCGTGAGGTAGGCCTCCACATCATCCTCATGGGTCAGCTTTTGTAGGACCTGCTGTACAGCTCTCCTCGCACCCTCCGACTCAACTCGGCTTCTCTCCGTTTGAGAAACTTTAGCACCACCAGTCTCTCTAATCGCAGCTATCTGTTCCATCAACAGGCAATTTGTCTCCTGCTGTATTTGGAACTGTTGTGCCAGGGCCTGCTACTGGGCTTGCTGCTGTTGTGCCAGGGCTTGCTCATGCCGGAGGTCAGCTTGTATTAGGTGTTTTATCGCCTCCTCCATTGGCTTTTGTTGAGACATCTTGATTGCTGCCTTCGCCAACAACAATCAAAATGCAGTGCGTTTTGTCACTCCGTTGCCCCTAGCAACAGTCACTGTGCCCCTCGCATCCTCCACCAATTGTAAGCGGGCAAGCAATCAGCAGTGACGACAACGGATTTGAACGGCAAAACGGCTTTTATTCAGCAAAGTTCAGTAGATAGTCCAAAGATTGCAGCATAAATGCAGTAAGCAAAAAGGGTTACTTCACCAACCAAATAGTCCTGGGCTGGGTACTCCAGCAAGCTGATCAATTCCAGTCCACTTTACAGGGTGTATCAGCCCTCTGCTCAATGTCAAGTGCTATCCTTCACCACGGTGCAGCTCAGCCTGGGCTCACTCCAACAGGCTGGTCATCAACAAAGGAAAGGCTGTGTGCTCTCTTCTTATACATGCTTCCCCTGTAATCAGCGTGCACACTTGTGGAGGGCCTTAGAACATGTAACAACCCGCAAGGGAATTGGGGAAGTGACCCGAGTCCTGAAAACCCGGCCCGGATTGTGCTTTATACAGCCAAGCAGGGAAGAAATAGACATTTTGATACAATTTACCACACCCAGCATGCATCCTATGCATGTTACAGCCAAGCAAAACGTTCTGCAACCCTATGGAGGCTCTCAGACGCCCAGAAATAGCCATTTTTAATAGCGATTTGTCGCAAATAAATTTGGACCGAAACGATTTTTCCAGGAAAATTCCGCGAATCGGCCGAATCGAATTTTTCAAAAGTTTGCTCATCTCTAGTCAAAACATGTTGTAGGCTTTAAATACAGATGTCTGTACATTTGCCACAACACAGTACCTGCTTCTTTCCATGTTACGGCCAGTAACAGTCTAGATGGAATTTTTTTTCATATAATTAGAACCTTGAAAATGTGTTTGTTTGATTTGCTGTGATTTGTTGCACACTCCAAAATACTTTCCTGAGATAAACAGAACTTTTATCGACCTAATGCATTCAAACGGTCTAAAACACCTCAGCTGCTGGGCCGCCTGCAGCGCTCTGCTGCCAACGGCAATTAAATGTTTGCGGCAGAGAGAGCTGTGTTCAGGTTAAACAGGTTAAAACTGAAAATAATGCCCAATTTTCCAGTAAACAAGTTACATGCCAGCTAAAATGTATATTCTTCCAGGAAAAACGCTTTCCCGATCCAACAGAGTGTGGCTCTGGGCTGAAATATCATCCAAAAATAAAAATTCATAGTTTTGTGTGTATTGTCCAAAAACGCCCATTTGTCATAGGATTTTCATTTAACCGACAGGAGCACACATTAATTCTGTAGCTTTAATTCCCCTCATTTAGCTGTGCTGGCAATGTGGAATCCTGGTATCAATTGACTTGGCATGATATCCTATAGGATTACAGGAATGCTTAGCAAAGTGGAAGCCACTAGAAGATGCCAGCCCACCACTGTGCATGGTCCAAGTATCTTGGGTGCACATGAGGGTAACCTGCGAAAAGAACAAGACATCTTGTGGGATCTTTAAGATCCTTTAACCCTTCTATTGCCAGTCACATAAAATCTACATAGCTGCCACTCCGACTGTTAAAGTGGACCAACACCCAGGCTGATCGGCCCAGGAATCTATAATCTATCTGTAAGGGTTCCATGAGATCTATACCAGTTCACAAGGCTCTGACTTGCCATTAACCCTGAGCCCCTCATTACCTGCCTCCCCAAAGCCCAGGGGGGGCAGAAGGGCCCAGGGCCATTGGGCTGTGCCGGTGTTAGAACCCCGGGTTCGGCTGATGCCCAGCTGTGGTACTGGTAGCCACCAGCTGCTGTCAGCAGAGCTCTGGCTGCTCACCCCATCTGCAGTCCCATCAGCCACCAGCGGGTGTCAGCAGAGCCCTGGATGCGCTCTCCCCATCATCTGCTGCACCTGGTGTATGGAGCTATTTAAGTAGGATCTGCCTTCCACCTGGTACAGCAGGATTTTGTTTGTTTGCTTGTGTGTTTTGTGGCTGGTGATCTGAACCAACGTCTTTACCTGTACCCAGGGCCGTATTTGCCGCAAGGCAATTCTAGGCCGGTGCCTAGGGCGGCAACATTGTAAAGGGGGCGGCTCTTCAGGGGTGCATAACCAAAAAAAAATATATTTTTTTTTTCATCCGACGACAGCCAGCTGATCAGCGGGGGCGGCGATCGTGAGGCCGCCGATCCACCGGCAAAATCTCGCTGGGGGGCGCATTGCCGACATTTTCTTTTCATTTTTTTCCATTTAAGATTCAGTGGTGCAGTGCCGAGAACAAGCGCCGAAGGCCTGCCAAAATAAGTTGTTGCCGGCGTAGTCTCTACATACTGCGGGCTCCCCGCTTTCTCCGTAGCTCTGTGCGTTGTGCTATTGGTATGAGCTGCTGCGGCTCCGCCCCCTTCTGGCGCCACTTTCAGCATTGGAGGAGGAAGACGGGTTGGGAGCTGCAGCTGCTACCGCTGGGGCTGCCCGAGGATTCAGCGATCATTAAATCTTCAAGTCAAGGTGCGTGCAAGCGGAGGAGATAGGCTGCCTACTTGGCCGAATGTTAGTTTATGACCCGCCTGGGAGAACACTCAGCAGCACACTACAGAACAGATCAAAGGTGCTGCTTGGTGTTGTCCCTGGCGGGAAGAAAAACAGCCCCTGAGCTGGAAAGGGAGGGGGGGGGGCGGGGGATTCCGGCATCCACACTAGCAAGAAGTTTATGTGTTGGGTGACAGTGATCTAGCCGAGGGTAAGAGGCGAGCGACATATGAGCAAAGCCATAGTGCACACTAATTAGCAAGTCTGTGTGTCTGACTTCATCCCCTCTTGGTTTCTCTTTTATGGCTCCTGGGATGGAGCTGGACAACAGTAGCTATGTAAATATTTTATTATTAGAGGGGTGGAGGCTGCAGCTACTTGATCACCGCTGACCATGTTTAAAAAAGTGATAAGCTGTAGCTGTTTATTTTTTCTACCCCCTCTCACTATCCACTTTGTTCCCCTGCTGTCTTTTTCATCCCCTTCTATATGGTCAATTTCCCTGGCTGGCCATCATTGTCTCCCTGTTACTTTCTTCCTGCTGCTGCTGCTGCTGTGCCTCTTCTCCATGCCACTCTTAATAGTTCCTCCTTTCTGCACCCTTCCTGCTGACAACATTCCCTTTCCTAATGTCCACCTCCCTTTTTTACTTATTTTGCGGCTTCTTTTTCATCTTTTTAGACCCTTTCCATCTGCCCCATTTCCCCCCTATTCTCTGTGTTTGTGCCTTCAGGTTTGCAGCTATTTTCTCTATTCTACCCTTTTAAATGCCACTTTTTCCATTCTGCCCCAGCCTGCTGCCCATTGTACCCCCTTTCTGTTGTCCTTTCTCTCCCCCAGAAATCCTAATTCCTACCGCTGATAGTCAGCAGACAATCAGGTTCCAAGGCCATTGGGCAAACCCAATAAGCTGCTGGCTTTAGGAACAGTAGTAGCAAATACAAAGGGCTTAAAGTGAACCAATCACCTGCTGGACCTCCCCAGGAGTCTAAAAACTGAATAAGTGCCCCTGGAACATCCCGATTGGGGATGCCCCACTGTATAAGCCCCCCCAATTGCCCGAAATCGCTAACCTTTCTGCTGGTTCCTAGCCACCATCACAGGCCACAGCTAAATCCCCGGCATGCCTACAGCTGAGGCTCACTTCCACACCCAGCCTATTTGAATGCACACGTGCCCCCGCTCCCTTTACTGGATCTCGCTTGAAAATTTGTATGCACCACATTTGCCAGGTGAGTGGTATAGGCAATCTGGGGGGTTTCACACAGCAAAACATCCCAAGTCGGGATGCCCCAAGGACAAGAACCAGCTAGATATTAAAAATCCTGGTGATTGGTCCACTTTAAGTAGGGGCTGCAGGGTCTCAGGCTAGTGGGTGCTTAGAGAGTGAATGGACCTCCAATATGTTTTGTCTAGGCTTTCTCTTTTTGGTTTTGTTCTTCCCGCTGTGTGTATCGCCCAGGATTGAAGCATATCAGTGTCACTCATTTCATTCAGGTTTCCTTTGATGCACTAAGCCCAGTGCGGCAAAGTAATCTGGTTGCTCTTTAACAGAAGGGGGGCATGTGGCCAAAAAGTGCCTAGGGCAGCATGAACCCTAAATACAGCCCTGCCTGTACCTACCGGAGTCTGGAGACTGCCGGCATCTGTCATAAGGCCCTTGGGTGAGTGCGCCAGCACCTTAGGGTTTCTGTTTTTGTTATTAGGTATTTTGTTAGTTAGCCTTATTTTTGTATCTGAATATAAGATCTTTTTGTTTTCCTTTATTAAAACCTTTAATTACATTTTGGTTTGTTTTGTCTTTGCTCTGGCCAAACTTTCTGCTCCCTGGTGGAGAGTTCATATTGGAGAACTCTCTGGCCTGACATAATCCTGCTGCCCACCCAAACTCCACCTGGCCAGAGCATTGCACATCCTGGGACCTGTAGTCCCTCTAGCTATTGCCAAGGTCTCCGTTCCTAGCCCCCTAAAATGGATCCTGCTTTCATTAACAGAAAGCCATGCTGATGCTGTGCACGCAATATTTGTGGGATACTCCAAATCCATGTGTCTAGACATGATCAATTTTATCCATTCTCTGATTGATCAAGGGGATCTTGATGTCCCAGCTGCTCAACCCCTCATTAGGATCCTGGTGGATGTAGCTTTTGAAATCAATACTCCTTTGCCACAGGTTAAGCAGACCTGTTCCATTGAATGTCCCTGATCAGATTCCCCCATCTCCTGTCCATTTAGCTAGATCTGTAGGGTCTAGGGGTTACTCTGAGGTGCTGTGTCCTTCACCTGGGGCTTTGGCTCAGGGGTCTGCTACTTCCTCATGGAGCTAACCTGTGCCTACTGCTGGAAGCCAGGACCCTGATTCCTGGTTCTATGAAGAATCTGACGATGATGATCCTGTCTTTGAGATCCATGCCATTGATTCCGATGATGATGCTTGGACCGTTTTTTCTGATGAGGATTGTGAGGCCGATGCCAGCCTGTCACCAGAGAGTCCCATGGTCGAGTCAGCCGCCACTGGGCCCCACTGTGAGTCAGCCGCCACTGGGCCCAACCGTGAGTCAGGCACCCGGGCTCTGCTAGCAGCCGGCACCCGGGCTCTGCTAGCAGCCGGCACCTGGGCTCTGCTACCAGCCGGCACCCGGGCTCTGCTACCAGCCGGCACCCGGGCTCTGCTACCAGCCGGCACCCGGGCTCTGCTACCAGCCGGCACCCGGGCTCTGCTACCAGTTTGGTCTTGCTCTCTAGGGAGAATTGTTTTGTTTCGTTCAGAGGAGCGTTCAGGAGCCCACCGCCGCTGGGCCCCTCAGCCGCCGCTGGATAGGTGAGCCTGCAGCCAGGTCCTGCTTCCAACCAGCTTCAGGACCCCCTGATTCTGGGTCTGCACCCGGGCTCTGCTTCCAGCCTGCCCCTGGACTCCCTGGCTCTGGGTCTGCACCTGGGCTCTGCTACCAGCCGGCATCCGGATTGTGCTTTGAACCCGGGCTCTGCCTTGGCCCTGCACCCAGACCGTGCTTTGAACCCAGGCTCTGCCTTGGCCCTGCACCCAGACCATGCTTTGAACCCGGGCTCTGCCTTGGCCCTGCACCCAGACCGTGCTTTGAACCCGGGCTCTGCCTTGGCCCTGCACCCAGACCGTGCTTTGAACCCGGGCTCTGCCTTGGCCCTGCACCCAGACCGTGCTTTGAACCCGGGCTCTGCCTTGGCCCTGCACCCAGACCGTGCTTTGAACCCGGGCTCTGCCTTGGCCCTGCACCCAGACCGTGCTTTGAACCCGGGCTCTGCCTTGGCCCTGCACCCAGACCGTGCTTTGAACCCGGGCTCTGCCTTGGCCCTGCACCCAGACCGTGCTTTGAACCCGGGCTCTGCCTTGGCCCTGCACCCAGACCGTGCATTGAACCCGGGCTCTGCCTTGGCCCTGCACCCAGACCGTGCATTGAACCCGGGCTCTGCCTTGGCCCTGCACCCAGACCGTGCATTGAACCCGGGCTCTGCCTTGGCCCTGCGCCCTGTCTTGACTCCGCACCCAGGTCCTGTCTTGAATCCGCACCCAGGACCAGTGAAACTTGGCCAACCATTTGGATCTCTACCCCTATGGACTCTAGCTCCATAGTGGATCCTGGAGGTGGGATTAATACCCAGATTTTGGACATTTTTTATTTCATGGACTTGAGTTTTTTTTGTTTGGTCTTGCTCTCTGGGGAGAATTGTTTTGTTTCGTTCAGAGGAGCGTTCAGGAGCCCGCTCCTGAGAGAGGGGGTAATATTAGAACCCCGGGGTCAATTACCCCATCTGCAGGACCGGTAGCCACCAGCTGCGGTCAGCAGAGCTCTGGCTCCTCACCCCATCTGCAGTCCCATCAGCCACCAGCAGGTGTCAGCAGAACCCTGGATGCTCTCAACCCATCATCTGCTGCACCTGGTGTATGGAGCTATTTTAGTAGGATCTGCCTTCCACCTGGTACAGCAGGATTTTGTTTGTTTGCTTGTGTGTTTTGTGGCTGGTGATCTGAACCACAGTCTGTACCTGTACCTACCGGAGTCTGGAGACTGCCGGCATCTGTCATAAGGCCCTTGGGTGAGTGCGCCAGCACCTTTAGGGTTTTTGTTATTAGGTATTTTGTTAGCCTTATTTTTGTATCTGAATATAAGATCTTTTTGTTTTCCTTTTCCTTTATTAAAACCTTTAATTACATTTTGGTTTGTTGTGTCTTTGCTCTGGCCAAACTTTCTGCTCCCTGGCGGAGAGTTCATATTGGAGAACTCTCCGGCCTGACAGCCAACTTCTAGATTGCAGGGCCAGGGGCCACCCTGACCCTGCAATCCCTTTGTGAACTGATAAGGGATCTATGAGACCCCTATACCAGTTCACAAGGCTTGGGGGGCTGGCAAGTCACATACAGCTAGCGGATGACTTGCCATTAACTCCCAGCCCCCCCATTACTTGCTTCCCCAAAGCCTAGGGGGGCTTATAGCCTGCAGGGTGGGGGGCAACAATGCTGTCCCCTGCGCCCTGTTCTACAAGCCCCATAGCTGGCCCCCAGGCTGGTTATGGTGGATAGGGGGGACCTCGCGCCATTTATATTAAGGGTTTTTAACACTTAAAATTCCTTAAAAAATGCCCCCTGGGGGGGACCCCCCAATTTTTTTTTATTTAACCCTAGTGTGGATATCAGTTGTATTTTATTTTTTAATTTTATAAAGTGCTCGTTTCAGTTTGGGGGGTCTCCTGGGCAGGAACAGGAGGGCTACTGATACATATGTGGTACCGTTGTAATCGGGAGAAATGGGGCTATCACATGCAACATGGTTTTCTTTAATAAAATTAATGTTTTATTTATTTAAAATATTTGAGACAATCTTTAAAAAAATGTTTTTGATTTTTTTGTTATTTATTTTTAAATATTTAAAAAACAGTGAAAATCCTAAACTCTGCCACAAAAATATGTAATTTTCCTGGACATTCCTGCAAAAATCACAGTTAAACATAGCACAAAATGGTGAAAAATGACCTGTCAACAGAGGGTGACAAAATCTTCAGTAGGCTGGCAGTTAAAAGGGTTAAAAATAACTACGCATGTTGGGTATTCTGATAGAGGGACCTTATGCTTTCAGGTTTTGCTTGTTTTTTCTTGTTTGCATATTGATATTTTAGGAAAATGTGTTTTTTTTTATTCTGCTTTTTTAATATTTTTTTTAGCTAAACCCTGTGAAGGAATTCTTCAAGGGATTACTTTCAGAAAGATGAGCCCACTACAATAAGTACGCCTAGAAAGCTTAACATGTGTACTTTCAGGGAATATATGGTTTGTGGGGGGGATTCCAAATGTAAAGGGTTCTTTTGGTTTAAAAAATGCAAGGTCCACACTTTGTCTGCAGAGCTGAAATTTTCAAGTAAAATTACCGTTACGCGCATGCTTACTTTGGGGTGTTTGGCAACTCTTCCCTTGACAGGACCCATGCATGTTGAGTATTGTTCTGTTCAGGTGATGTTGCTTTCTCAGATGTAACTTTTTCTTGTTTGCATATTGTTTTTAAGGGAAATGTGGCTTTAATTCTACTTTTTAATTCTTTTTTTTAGGGAAAACCTTTGCAACCAAAGATTTAAATGAGGGATTATTTCCAGAAAACCACGCCCACATTCCACAAGCCTGGTACGCCTAGAAAGCTTGAGATGTGTACTTCCAGAGTATATATAGTTTGTTGGGGGTATTTCAAATGTAAAAGGCTGTTTTGTTTTTTAAACTGCAAGGTGCGCAGTTATTTCATCTGAAAACCCCCTAAAGCGCTGTTTCAGTTTGGGGAAGTCTCCTGGGCAGGAAAGGGTATCTACCAATACATACGTGGTACCGTTGTAACCGGGAGAAATAGGGCTTTTACATGCAATAAGATTTTATTGAAAAACTTAAATTTTTTTTTTAAACAAAAAAAGCACTACAAATTGTAAAAAAAACAAAATATTGAGAATACACTTAACAAATGACAAACAAGACATTTCATGTTAAAGCCCAGACGAAAAAACTCTAGGTAGTCTGTCAGCGAAAGGGTTAAAGGAAAATCAATTTCTGGTGTTCTGCTTTATTGTTTTCCTCCTCTAGAATGTAAAGGGGTGTTATGATTGTACTCCCAGACCTGTGATATACTTGTCAGCATGCTATATTCCTGGGGCTTTGTGTTGCTCATGTGGCAGCGGTTTATGAAGGCAATTCTGGTGAGTGCCTCTTACAGCAACACATAGCAACCGATTCATCACAGACGGCTCTGCGGATCCCGGCGGCGCTCTGGCTTTCGGAGCCCCTGGTATTACCTGTCGCTCTCCCATACATTTCAATGGACGTTAGTTTTCTTCTCTTTCAACAGGGTTTTCTTTTATTAATTTTTTTGTTTTGTATTAAATAATTGTGTGACCTGTCCTGGCCTATTTAAATACATTTTTGAAAACTTTTTTGATTTTTTTTTTTTTTTTATATTTTTATGCAGAATTGTCATTACAGGTCTGGTATTAAAGTGTTATTGTCACAATGTAACAACAATGTAATTCCATATGTTTTCGCTTTGTTACTAGTGGATATGTGTTCAAAAACTGACTTTAATCACACAGCTTCTGGCTCTGGGCTACAGCGACACAATTTTAAGCGCCGGCGCTGTGTGAGGCTTTTTTTTTTTTGATGAATATGGTTTGAGTCGCTCACACTGACCAGTCGCTACCGTTCGCTCTTATATAGCGCTGTACTGGTGTTATAGCGACTCGCACATCAAACTCGTCAATGTTACTACAGCGACTGAGCGACTCTCTGTAATAGCGACTCACGGCCGATCACAGCGACCACTAGCGCCGCTGTACAAACGCTCATCTGCCGTTACCTGGCGCTAGTAATGAATCGGCCTGTTACATTTCTTCCATACTGGCAGCTACCACCTATTTCAGAGCCATAACCATACCCCACCATGGATGCTTACCCAGAAGTGAAGACAATGGGCTCTGGATGAAATACTTCTTATTTGTTCCTTTATATTTTCACTTTGATAATATTTCTTGCTGAAAATTTAAACCTCTCCGCAGATGCGACCGTAACGTCCCAGTGACTGATGCTTTTCATGCGCTGTTAATAGGGAATCATTTTAATTGAAACAATTCTGCTGATCCATTATAGCAAAAAAATGACTGCAGCGAGGCCCCTCCTCAATTTTACTAAACTATCCTAATTTCAGGACACATCTGCCGATAAATGCGAGTTGATCTGAACGTCTGCCAATGTTTTATAATGTTCTTAATGACTGGGCATCATTAAAGAGACACAAATTTGCTGAAGATTCACATTTATTTTTATAAGCTCCAGGCAGCCTACAAACGTTGATTTACCTTAGATATTTCAGGCCTTCTGGATCTATAAGCAGAGATGGAATTACTGAGCAGATTCTAGCGGCAGACTGCTGTGGATTTCATGGCTTTTAAAGTAAGTGCTACCTTTTTTTTTTTTTTTTTTTTAACTCTACCACCTACCACTCAGATACAGGGAGCCTTATTTAAGAAACGTCAGCGCCACACAGCGCCACTTTTTTGGCCTCAGTGGCCAAACACTAATGTTACAATGTAATAGCAATGTCATTCCATATGTTTTCGCTTTACTAGTGGATATGTGTTCAAAAACGGACTTTAATCACACAGCTTCTGGCTCTGGGCTACAGCGACACAAATGACAAACAAGACATTTCATGTTAAAGCCCAGACACTGCTGAAAAAAACAATATATAATCCCTGGAAACCCCTTCAAAAATCACAGTTGAACATGTGTAGCGCAAAATAGTGAAAATGGTCTGGCAACAGATGGTGAAAAAACTCTAGGTAGTCTGTCAGCGAAAGGGTTAAAGGAAACTCAATTTCTGGTGTTCTGCTTTATTGTCTTCCTCCTCTAGAATGTAAAGGAAAGGGATGTTATGATTGTACTCCCAAACCTGTGATATACTTGTCAGCATGCTATATTCCTGGGGCTTTGTGTTGCTCATGTGGGAGCGGCTTTCTTGGCTTTGATTAAAGCCCAAAGTATAGCTTCTGCCTACAAATCCCAGAATCCTTCCACTGACAAGTATTAGATCTCCCCCCCCCCCATACACACACACACACACTTATTTAAGAAGTGTCAGCGCCACACAGCGCCACTTTCTTGGCCTCAGTGGCCAAACACTAATGTTGATGCGTCCACCACCTAGTGTCTTATTTAACACTGCGCTGTGGTTGAAGATGCAGCAGATGAAACCAGGCGCAACGTCCGGCTCCAGGTTTTTGTGGGCCCTTGGATGGCATGATCTCTGGTCCCCTTTGTGGTGAAAAGTCGCGTCATATCATTAAGGGACGCCCCCAAATCTAGATAGCCCCTAACGATCATACTATTTGGACCAAAATTCTAGTTTTGGTCTACTCTGAAGCGCACCAAACCCCTTTAAACGTGACCTCGGAGTCTAAACGAATCTAGATCCTCCTGATTTTGGATGCCCCTGTGTGTGACCCCCTCCCCCCGTTTCTTCATTACTTTCCTGGAACTGGTGAATGCACTGTGGGATCGCCAGTTTGAGTTAACGGGCAAACCAGGAGGGTTCTTTCACAAACAGGGGCATCCCAAATTTAGATGCCCCTGTAAAGCGGACCAAAAATCAGGGGTGGAATTGCTTGCATGGGTGTGGGTATGCCAGCAATCCCAGGGGGTTTCACACAGTAGGGTATCACAGATTGGGATGCTCCAGGGATAGGAAATCAGCTGGGGTGGGCAACTTAAAAGAAGAACAAAACCCAGCACTTCCTCCCCTGGAATCTAAATCGAGATGCGTTGTGTGGAACCCCGCCATTCGAGGAGATGTGGGCACCAGCTGTGGCGGTTCCCTCCCAGTCCGCCACCAGTCAAGCGCCGTCGCACACCCCAAAAGCTGGCCCTGTCCGTGGTCCCCCCGGAGAGTGGTGGTCCCCGGCGGCTGCCCCACCTTGCCAGATGCTGCCACCAGCCCTGCGTGTTGCTGTAGGTTAAGATCCCATAGAGCACAAAGGGCTGAACCGGATTGTATAGTGTTAAATGCTCATCTATATGATAAAAATAATTATTTTTCCATCTGTCCGTCCTTCTGAACGCCTGAACCGGCTGACTCCAAATTTGGCACGCAGGTACAATGGGTGGAAGGTTAGAGCAAAGGTCCCATCTTTTCCAGATGTACAGGAGAGGAGGGATATGGGGAAGAACGGCCCATAGAAATGAATGGGAGAATCTCCACACAAGCGCAAAGGTGACATAAATAACAGGTGAGTTAATTACCGCTCAGCCAGAGCTCTGGAGCCACCAATGTGCAGAAACAAAGAATCCGAATCAGTTTATTCATCCCCAAGTATATACATTACATACATACAAGGAATGATTTGCCAGTGTCCAAGCCTATGGATATGAGAGAACAAGAGAAAATATGGCTGCCAGGCCTGGTGGTAGCTGGTGAGGAGAGGGCTGGGAAAAACAGACCCATAGAAATATATGGTAGAATGTACTGGGGAATGTTCTGGTTCACATTTTACCTCACAAAAATGTCAGTGTCTGACCACACCCCTCTATACACACTCTCACACTCTTGCACACACAAACACACTTACCAATATTCAAGCATATGGAGATGAGAGAACAAGAGGAAATATGGCGGCCAGACCTGTTGGCAGCTCACAAGGAGAGGGCTGGGAAACATACAGTTTTGTGATTACTCACCTTTAAAACGGATATTATAAGTGTGACATACACTCCGCTTCAATTCTTCATGACAGTTGGGTTATTCTCCAGTAGAGGGCGAACTTCTGCAGAGATGAATGTAAAAATGGAGCTCCTCCCAGTCCATAAATACCTTGGACCTCCTACCAATTCCCCAGTGTAAGATAGCAGTAAGGGGACCAGGAAGAACCAAATAACAATACTAACAACCAAGAAACAATGGTTCAACCTATAAAGGATCCAGAATACCAAACCGGGTGGGTGAAGCGGAGTGTATGTCACACTTATAATATCCATTTTAAAGGTGAGTAATCACAAAACGGTATTATTCCAAGTGTGACATACACTCCGCTCCAATTCTTCATGACAGTTGGGACATCCAATAGCAGTGCCCGTCATGGGCGGGAACCATAAACAGTAAAGAACGCACCAACTTAAGCCACTGCAGCTTGCAGAACCTTGCGGCCAAAAACAGCATCCGCTGAAGCCCGCACATCAACCTTGTAAAACTTGGAAAAGGTATGAACAGAAGACCAAATAGCAGCCTTGCAAACTTGTTCAACAGAAGCCTGATGCTGAAAAGCCCAGGACGCACCAACAGCACGAGTAGAATGCACAGTGACCCTAAAAGGGGGAGTCTTCCCCTTAGCAGAATAGGCCCCAAACGGCCTGACGAATCCATTTGCTAATGGCTGCGCCAGCCTGCTGCTCTTCCTGGTGGCGTGGTGCTGCGTCCTCCAGGCGGGGGCGCGCCTGACTCGCTTCGTGCTCGCGCGCGCGCGAGCACGTCTCCTTTATGCCTCCCGGCGGCGCTTTCCCCAGCGCGCCCGCCGGGGGCGAGTTTAAAGTGGCCAATCTGCAGCTGGGTCCTGGAATCGGACCCAGGGACTGGTCGGCCTGTCTGGCCTGGGCCGTCCAGCTCCTGGGACCGATCCCATTATTATTGTATGCACCAATCACCTTGATTCCCTCCATTGTCCCTTTTCCCCAATGGCCAGTATCTTCTATAAAGCTGTTCTGCTTTTGGATCCCAGTGCCCGTTATAGCCTCTGGGTTCTGGATGTGTGTTACAGTGTCTCCTGTTATTATTCGGCTTTTGGACCTCGACTTCCCTTGCTTGCTGCCAGCCCTGACCTTTCGCTTGCCTGACCACGATTCTGCCTGACCCCTCTGATACCTCGCACCGTGACCTCCTGGATTTGACCTCGGCTCGTTTGACTACTCTTTGTTACCTCCTTCGGATACCTCGCCCTGTGACCTCCTGGTTTGACCTCGGCCTGTATTTGGACTTCTGCCATCCGGCATCCTCATTCGGGACTCCCTGCCGTTCATCAGTCTGCACCTTAAGCTGGTATCCTTTGCGCCCTATAAGTCCTGGGGGCAACCGACTGGGAGAGGCATTACCCGTGTCTCCTACAAGCGGGGGCTTGTCTATAGGCAGAAGAGGCGGTGGAGATTGGGGGTTACCAGCTCAAGACAGACAGGTGTTCGGTACAGTCCTGACAGGTAGACTTGGTGGGCGCCAAACCTTTCCTGGGCCTGCAGGGCACCACAAAAAAGGCATCCGTCTTGCGGAAAGAAGAAGTAGTCACCAAATAGTACTTAACACAGCGAACCCCATCCAAATTGTGCAAAACCCTCTCCTTGTCATTGCTAGGCTTAGGACACAAGGAAGGGAGAACAATATCCTGATTGAGATGGAAAGCAGACACCACCTTAGGAAGGAAATCTGAGGAAACTCAGAGGAAACTCAGAGACACGCCGAACAGAGGTAATAGCCACCAAGAAGGCAAACTTTTGAGTGAAAACAGACAGAGCAATATCCTGTAATGGCTCAAAAGGAGGACCCTGGAGAGCCGAAAGAACCAAATTCAAATCCCAAACAGGAACCATAGCCTTCCGAGGAGGTCGAACATGAATTACCCCCTTGAAAAAAGTTTTAACCAGCAGGTGTAAGGCAAAAGATCTTTGGAAGAAAACAGACAGAGCAGAGACCTGCCCTTTCAAGGTACTAAGCTGGAACCCAAGATCCAGACCGTGCTGAAGAAACTCCAAAATCCTAGGGATCGAAAACACCCTGCAAGGCAAGGCCCTAGCCTCACACCAGTCAATATAGGACCGCCAAGCCCTATAGTAAATACCAGACGAGGACCACTTCCTAGCTCTAATCAAGGTCTGAACCACAGCCTCAGACAAACCTTCCTTCTTCAGGATGAAGGTTTCAGCAGCCAAGCCGTCAAAGCCAGCGTTTGTAAATTGGGGTAAAGTAGTTGACCCTGAGATAACAGATCCGGAAACGTGGGAAGCCGGTACTGATCTAACGCCAGTGTACCAAACCCTTCTTGGCCACCTTGGAGCCACCAGAATTGCTGGTGCCCCCTTCAGAGCCAGTTTGCAAACTACCTTGCCCAGCATGGAGAAGGGAGGAAACAGGTACAGAAACCCAAGATCCTTCCAAGCAAGGGACAAGGCATCCACCGCCAGAGCTAGAGGATCCTGAGATAGAGACACAAAGGCCGGGAGTTTGTGATTGTGCCGTGAGGCAAAGAGATCCACCTCCGGAGTCCCCCACTTGCGTCAAAGAACCCGAAAAACCCCGGGGTTGAGAGCCCACTCTCCTTGGCAAGAGAACCCCCTGCTCAAGGAGTCCGCCTCCGTGTTTTCCACTCCCGGAATGTAGATTGCCGAAATGCAAGGAACATTGCTCTCCGCCCAATGCAGGATCAGAGAGACTTCCCTGAGGGCACTCCTGCTGCGAGTCCCTCCTTGGTAATTGATGTAGGCTACCGCGGTCCGATTGTCTGAACGAATCTGAACCGGAAGACCCTGTAAGTGCGTTGTCAGCCACGACAGGACAAGCAGAAAGGCTCTGAGCTCTAGGACATTTATGGGGTTGTGAGCCTCGTGAGGGCCCCACACCCCGTTGAACTGATGATTTTTCCGGAAACCTCCCCAGCCCGACAGGCTGGCATCCGTGGTAACCGTCTCCCAGCGAGGAACCAGAAAGAATCTGCCCCTCAACAGGTTGCTCGACTCCAGCCACCACCGAAGGGACTGCCGAACCCTGGGAGACATCCTGAACGATTGATCCAATGACAGCGGACACCTGTCCCAATGCGTCAATAGATGAAGTTGAAGAAACTGCACAAACGGGACCGCCTCGAAGGAGGCCACCATCAATCCCACCAGTTTCATCCCCTGACTGATAGAGGGGCAAGGATTGGCCAGAAGAAGGCGGATCAGACCCTGAATCCCCTGCACCTTGGTCTGGGGTAGAAACACTCTGGCCTGACTGGTATCCAGATTCATGCCCAGGAATGAAATCACCCTTGATGGCGAGAGAGAGGACTTGGGGTGGTTGATCACCCACCCGAACCTCTCCAGGGTCGACACCACCTGGTGGGTGTCCAGCTCCGCCTGACGGAGGGAAGAAGCTGAAATCAATAGGTTGTCCAGATACGGCACAATGCGAATGCCCTCAGCTCTGAATAGGGCCATTCTGCCCGCCAGAACTATGGTGAAGACCCTCGAAGGGAGGGGCTACAAACTGAAAATGTTGATCGTCCACCGCGAACCTGAGGAATCTCTGATGCGCTGGAAAAATTGGAACATGCAAATATGCATCCTAGATGTCTATAGATGTCATGAAATCCCCTTGACGAAGGGAATTGATGGCCGAGCGCAGAGTCTCCATGCAGAACTTCTTGGTTCTGATGGATCTGAGGACCTTGAGGTCCAGAATGGGTCTTACAGAACCTTTTTTCTTGGGAACCGTGAAAAGATTGGAATAGAAACCCCTGCCTTTCTCCGACGGAGGCACCGGGCATACAACTCCCATGTCCAGAAGGTTTTTTACTGCTAACAGGAGCCCCTGTGCCGCCTGAGGGTCCAAGGGTACCCAACACCTTAAAAATCTTGGAGGAGGCCAGTACTCGAACTCCAGTTTGTACCCGGAGGAGACCACTTCCAAGATCCAATTGTCTGTGACCTCCCGAGCCCAGACTTGGAAGAAGAGCCGCAGCCGTCCCCCCACCCGAGCGGGTGAGGGCGCCCCTACATTGCTGAGCTGGTTTACCCACAGGCTTGGGTTTGAAACCCCAGGCCGAAGCGGGATGGGCCTGACCTCTGCCCCTGTTCCAGGAAGAGCCTCTGACACCCAAGAAGGCCAAACCTCTACCAGCTCTGGCACCTCGAAAGGAAGGATTGAAAGGGCCTGCCCCCCGAAAGGGACGGCGCTGAGGTAACCTACCTCCCTTTGCCACAGCATCCAACTTATCTCCAAACAGCCGCGTACCCAAGAAGGGTCTTGGCCGCAAAGTCCTCCGTCCACTGACGGAGCCATACCGATCGGCGCATGGCCACCAATAAGGCTGAAGTCCTACTACACATAACAATAGTGTCTTCCATAGCGAGCAAGAAAAAATCCATGAACAATTCACCTTTTAAGCGTAGTGAACTCCGCGCTGGCCGGATCAAGATGAGCGTCATTTAACCAGTCTCTAATCAGAAACCTAGCACCCACCGACACAAGCGCAGATGCACAAACAGGCCGCAAGGCCGAGCTAACACTGGCAAAGGCATGGCATGGCATCTGATCAAGGCGCCTACCCTCACCATTCTTTAGGGAAGTGGCATCTGGGGTGTGAAGCACGGAGGAGTTGGTCAACCCCAAAACTGGCGCGTCGACCTCGGGAGGAGAAGCCCAGCGCTTAACCGCTTCCACCGGGAAAGGATACTTCTTATCCCATCCCTGAGGAACACCCGGAAGCTGACTAGGTTTCTCCCACCTCCTAAGGATCAATGCATCAAAATGACCCTGGGTAGGAAACTCTAAACGAGGCTTGTGGGCCCCAAAAAATTCCCCCTTCTGGAGAGGGGGCGCCTCAGGCAGCACAATATCCAAAACCTCCAAAAGATGTGACAAAACCGTGGCTGTGTCAACAGCATCCCCAAGCGCCTGCCCAACATCAGCCTCGCCAAACCGTACATAGTCAGCCTCTGACTCCTCATACAATTCCCCCTCCTCTAACGGGGAATAATCTGACATATCAAATGAATCCTCATCAATATCCCAAGTCGCCTGGACGACGACAAATGTCTCTTTTTAGCCTGGGCCGCCTTGCCCACCGCGCTAACCATAAATTTCTCGATGCTGGCCAACCTAGCACAAACATCGGAATGCGACTCCCCACTGGCATCAATGTCACTTGGGGTACGGATAAGGTGGGGAGGGGAAGGCGATAAAGCAGGGGGCGCCGACCCAGAAGGCTGGGCACCCGCCTGCCGCGATATGGCCTTTTGTGCACATGGTATACAAATAAGCACATTCTCACCCGTAAGGGATGCCCCACAACCCACACATGGCCGGGAATGTCCAAGAGGGAGCCTGAGCCCGGTATCCTGCAGAGCCTCCATATGGTGATTTTTGTGGTCAGTCGCAAGACAGCATGGAGTTTAAGCAATAAGCAACCCGGGATGCCCCTTAAAAGTCCCAGTGGGAGGATTTGTTGTGATCTATTTTAAGGCTAGGGACCCCAGGACTAGGAGGAACCCCTTAACATGCACATAAACGATGCAATCTGAAACACACAATGAAGCATTCAAGTCAAAAAAAAAAAGTCTCCCAAAAATATATATATAAATCCAATGATAACATATCTAATAACATATATACATGCACTAAGCGATAAAACCGGAGGCCCCCCTGCACCACAGGGGCCCCCGCATAAACTACTAGGAAGTGGCCAACAGGCCCATACCTGCCAGGAGCACCCAGGATCCCGCAGCAGCACCAAGATGGCCCCTGGAGAGGAGCCTCGTGAGAAGAGGAGGAAGAGGAGGGGGGACGGGCCAGCGCAGAACGCGCGTCGCCAGGCCACGCCCCCCTCCCAGCAACGCGGATCCCAGCACTGGCTGGCCCGCAGCATCACGCCTCCCCGAACAAGCCTGAGGGGGAGAAGCTCCCCACGCTGCGTGAGGGAGGCCAGCATAGTTATGGCCTGAGTAAAGTGCAAAAAACCTGTCAGCATCCAAACCAGTAAAACACTCACCCACACACACACAGTGACATACACACAAATAAACGAAAGGGTATACAGGCCGACCCCCCCCCCCCCCCCCCAGAGGGAAGTAGGGGACCCGGAAGGGGGGGGGGAATCCCGGCCAGAATCTGGCCATAGGAATGACAGGGACGGGGCATCCCATACCGGGATCACAAAACCCGTGCGACCGCCTACCCCTTGTAATGGGGTCTCACGGTGGGGCAATGCTCCTGAGCACCCATAAGGTGCTACCTACCCTTACCAGGACCCGCAGCCAAGGCTCGGAGGCTCGAATGGGGATAATTTAGGAAAGGTCCTGGCAGCAGTAGGGAAAAAAATGGCCGGGCGCGAGCCCGGCTTACCTGCAAGTAAGAGAGGTATTCATCTTCTGTCTTGCTCGCCTTCCTGCAGAGAAGAAAACTGGGGAATTGGTGGGAGGTCCCAGGTATTTATGGACTGGGAGGAGCTCCTTTTTTGCATTCATCTCTGCAGAAGTTCGCCCTCTACTGGAGAATAACCCAACTGTCATGAAGAATTGAAGCGGAGTGTATGTCACACTTGGAATAACAGACCCATAGAAAATTATGGTAGAATGTTCTGGTTCACATTTTACCTCACAAAAATGTCAGTGTCAGACCACACCCCCCTACACACACACACACACACACTTACCTCATGAAATCACTCATCTTATGAGATTACTTACCTCATGGGATTATTTACGTCATGGGATAGAGAGAGAGAGATATATATATATATCTCTCTCTCTCTAATATATACCTCACTCAGAAAGGTATAATTAAAGCGGACCAACAGTCAATAATTATTTAAACCAGACCAACACGACAAACAGTGCTCATATACATCCCTCCCCGGGGCAATTTACATTGCTGCACAAAAAAATTAATTTACCTTTTTCTAACTCCTGCTGTAGTGAATTTTAGAAACAAAATGGCGTCTTGTGTATTTGCAGGCCACTTGCAAACAGGAAGTGCTGCTGGGCTTCCTGTTACTGTGCATTGTCAGTTAAGTCAGTTAAATCCAGGCAGCAGCATGGCTGAGATGCTGGGAGAGGAAGCTCCAAAATGGCTGCTGCCTTTCTTTTCCAACTGTGACAGGCTGTTGGTCAGGCTTAAGCCTTAGCAACCGATCTGATTGCTACTTTCATTTTCAAAGGAAGCTGAAATCTGATGCGTCTGGTGAAGGCTGGGCTCTGTACGCAAAACCACATTTATGAAAGCGAATCTGGTGAGCGACTCTAACAGCGCCATGTAGCATCAGCTCAGCGTATAGCACCGGCGCTCTAGCTTCCAGAGCGCCGGGTATTACCTGTTGCTACCTGTCGCTCTCCCATACATTTCAATGGACATTCATTTGCTTGTGTTTAAACAGAATGTTTTACTTTTTTTTTTTTTTTTTTTTTTTTTGCTCAAATCATTGTGTGACGTCTCCTGGCTGCAAACACTTTTAGAAACTTTTTTTACTTTTTAAATTTTTATGCAGAATTGTTACAGGTCTGGCACTGTTAAAACAATGTCATTCAACGTGTAACAATGTCATTCAAAACAATGTGTTTTCGCTTTGTTACAGGTGGATATGTGTTTAAAGTCTTTTAAAGTGTTTTTGATCACACAGTGTCTGGTGCTCTATGCTACAGCGACCAGATCCAGAGCGCCTACGCTGTGTGAGTCTGTTTTTTTGTTGAATATGGTGAGAGTCGTTGAGAGTCGGTCGCACTGAGCTGGCACTACCTCTCGCTCCCTGCAGCGCTGTCCTGGTGTTAGAGCGCCCAACATATATCACATTCATCAATGCCGGCCAGATTACTACAGCGACTAAAGCGCTCTGTTACAGCTCCCGATACCTACTTACAGCTTCTACTAGCGGCCGCTCTAAGTGCCGCTATACAGACGCTCATCTGCTGATACCTGGCGTTAGTAGTGAATCAGCCTCCACGTTAAACCAAGATCAGTACAGTATGGAGACTTACAGCCACTCCATCTGTATTGTGTGTGTAGTGTATTGTACATGGCTTTTTCAAGGAGGAAGAAAATAAATAAATATGATGGGGCGTGCCAGAAAACAGCAGTACAAAGTGGCGCTCACTGGCGCTGGGATAATTGGATAATAAATCAGCGGGTCCAAGAAGCGCTGACATAGGCCGGCCAATACCAGCAACAATGGTGCAACAGTGCAACAATCAAAGCTAATTAGAGGCTGATTTATTACTTGAGCCAGGTACCGGCAGATGATCGTCTGTAGCGAGGTGCTTAGAGCGACCGCTAGTAGTCGCTGTGATGGGCTATGGGTCGCTGTTACAGACTGCCGGCATTGATGAATATGTTGTATGTGAGTCGCTATAACACCAGGGAGCGAACGGTAGCGCCAGCTCAGTGCAACCGACTCACACCATATCCATCAAAAAAACAGCCTCACATAGCGCAGGTGCTCAAAATCGGGTCGTTGTATCCCAGAGCGCCAGAAGCTGTGTGATTAAAGTGTGTTTTTGAATATGTATCCACTAGTAACAAAGCAAACACATGAAATCACATTATTACATTGTGACATGAACACTTTAATACCAGACCTGTAAAGACAATTCTGCATTAAAATATTAAAAATCAAAAAATGTTTCAAAAATGACTTTTCTAGGCCATGAGAGGTCACACAATCATTTAATTAAATTAAAGAAATTAAAATAAAACCCTGTTTAAAGAGAAGAAAAGGAATATCCATTGAAATGTATGGGAAAGCGGCAGGTAGCAACAGGTAATACCAGGCGCTCTGGAAGCCAGTGCGCCGGCGGTATACGCTGAGCCATCTGTGATGATGAATCAGTCGCTACGTGTCGCTGTAACAGTGGCTCACCAAAATCGCTTTGATAAATGTGGTATTGCGTACAGCGCCCAACGGTCACCGTTCTCTACTTGGCGCTACCTGACGCTGCCAGTCGTTACCTGGCGCTATGGCTTGATGAATAAACATCAAAGTTGTTTTTGCGCAGTGACTGCTAGTGCCAATGTAGTACACAGCAGAGAGCCAGATTAGACAGAAATGCTGGCACGCCGGAACTGGCGCTATAGCCACAAAAAATGGTGATAAATGGCGCACATCATATATATAAGGCCTATAGTTACATAATTAATACAACTAAAAAAAGACATATGCTCATCAAGTGTAGCCAAGGGGTTAAGCAAAGTTTTTGGAGATTAAAACTTTTTGTCAGAAGATGGCGGGAGTGCCCCCTTGTCTTTAAAGAGGAATTTACATCAAATAATTTTTCTCCATAATTTTTGTGTTAGCCATTTATATATTTATACAAATCAATTCTATCCCTTCTTAGATGTCTCAAGACTAGATGTGGAGGCTAATTTAAGACTAGCGCCACGTATTGTCATTTGAGTGTCTATATAGCGGAGCTTAGAGCGTCCGCTAGTAGACACTGCAAGCGGATGTCTAGCACTATAACCTAGCGTAGTGGCTGGACAAGTGACACTGTAGTATCCTGTCCAGCATAGATAAATGTGATGTCTGGAGGGCGCTGTAGAAGCTCTCTCCCTCAAACAATGCATATGTAGCACCCCGAGGGAAAGCCGCCCAGAGCAACGCCACATATAACAGGACAACGCTGCAGGGAACGATAGGTAGCGCCAGTTAGGTGCGTCTGGCCCTTGGCACTGAAGCCCATATTTAAGAAAAACAAACACAAAACCAGCGCCCTAAAACTGGGCGCTCTACGTTTCTCAACACATATCCACCAGCACCAGAGCGAAAACATATGGAATTACATTGTTTTAACATTACCATTACTGGCCTTTATCTACATACCTATGGTGGCCCAGTATACGTGAGATATACTTTCCTGTTTGTTGCCGACACTTGTTATTATATGTTTTGATCTACTTATGCACATTTATGGCTATTTGGGTTGATTTTTTGTGCAGCATAAGCCTTGTCCTTGTTTAGTGCATTAATTTGATAGTAGGTTATGGCCCTTATTTATCACGGGCTAGCGCCAGGTAGTGTCTGACGAGCGCCAGGTAGCGGCAGCTAACGGCGACTACCGACTCAAGTACGCCCGGCGGCGGTCACAATGACGCATTTATCAAGCAAAATGAGGCTAGCGCCGGCGAGAGCGACGGCTAGCGCGGCATTCATCATGAAGCCGCCTGGACCGAGCAGCGCCGCTGCAAATTCCTTCACAGCGCCAGTTATGAGCTGTCGCTCCCTGGCGATGTCCAATGCATTTCAATGGAGCAATCTATAATTAATCATAATTAATTGGTATTAATTTTTTTTTTTTTTTTTTTTTTAATGTCAAAAATTCGGAGACCACTTCTGCAATGTTAGGATTTATTTTTAAGTAAAAAAAAAATGTTTAAAATAATTTGTGCAGAATTGATCTAACAGGTCTGAGATTAATGTATTCATATTACAAAATGATTCTAAAAACATGTATAATGTTACATTCAAAAAATATGGGGTTAAAAACTAGTTAACACCCATCGCCGCCAGCGCTCTGGGGTTTAAACAAGGAATGGACAGCGACAGCACATTCGGAGCGTGATTTGTTAATGAATATGAAGCTAGCCGTTCGCTCTGGCCATTCGTTGTCAGGCGCTCACATACAACGCTGAACCTGTGAAACAGCGACCCCCCAGCCCGTATTCAACATTACCGCACACCGACTGAGTCGCTGTCATCAAGCAAACGCCGGCCAAGCACAGCGAATACTGGCTGGCGCTGTAAAAATCACACTACAGTCGCTCATCTGGCGCTACCTGGCGCTATTAATGAATCGGCCTCTATGTTTACACTAGTTAGATACATATTGGGGACATTCTTATTTGTATATATCTTGTATAGTTATGTATATTTAATAATATTACTAGTTTATTAGGACCTTGTTGCTTTACATCTGTATATAATATTTGGCTTTTTTTCTTTGATGTTGTTATTTGCAGTTACTCATATTATTAGGGTTTATGTAAGGTTAGGAATCACTGTGGGTTTATGTGTACATGTTGGTGTGTACATATTGATTATATATATATATATATATATATATATATATATATATATAATTTTTTGCACTATAGCACTTTATTGTTAGATTTTTCATAACATTATATAAGGCACATAGGATCGTTTAGATGTACACACTCTACTAGCTTTTTGAATTTTTTGGGTGGGGTTTTTATATAAATAAGATTTTTTTGTGCCGGCACAAAACAGGTTCTTTTTTTCTGGGGTGAATCTATTGGGGGTCAGGTTCCATATGGTATTAATTGGTTATGCCCTCTTTTGGGCACCACATATAGTATGAAATTTGGTCAGTATGGTTGGTTTTAATATGTCTTGTGTTATGTGTTTTTAGCCCATTCATGTATTAATAAAGCTTTCGTACATTTTGCTAATTAAAGTAGTGGTGCTTCTTTTCTGGAGAAAGGTGTGCCGTAGTGCACGTCCGCTCTGTTTTTTGTTCAAAATTACATTGTTTTAACATTGTGACAATGACACTGCAATGGCCGACCTGCACATACAATTCTGCATAAAAGAAATATTTATAACAATATAAGTGTTGGTTGCTGGGCAGAAGAGGACACACAATGATTTGATCTTAAAATTGAGAAAAATAATTAATTAAAACGCTATTTATACACAAACAAAAAAAAACACAATTGAAATGTATGGGATAACGCTGCTGAGCGACAGGTGCTACATGGCACTGCTGAACACACAGCGACGGCGCTTTACACTGAGCCGCCGCTAGTGATACATGTAGCGCTATATGACGCTATTTTAGAGGCGCTCACCAGTTTGACTTTCATATATATGTTTTCACATACCTCGTCTGGCGTTCACCTGACGCTACGTGGTACTATGTGGTGTTAGCGTTTCTTAAATAACCCCCTTAATTCCCGTAATCTTTCCTCATACCTAGGAACCTTCATTCCCCTTATTAGTTTGGTGGCTCCTCTGCACCATTTCCATAGTCAGAGCGTCCTTTCTATGAACTGGTGCCCAGACCTGGCTTGCAGATTCCAGATGAGGGCGCATCAGTGCCCTGTAAAGAGGCAATATTACTTACCTGTTCCATGACCATGCCTCTTTTAAATGCATGATAATACCTTGGTAGCCAAAGAAGTAGCTGATTGGCATTGCATGTTGTTATTAAACTGGACCAATACCTGTTTCTCCTTTAACGGGTGTTGATCCCTCAGACAGAGAATAAGAACAAGCTTGGGGGGGGCACCCAGAACCCTGGAGCCCCCTAAAAAATAACTCCCCCAGAACACCCAATATCCTTACCTTCACTTGGGAAAAGGATTCCAGTGATTGGCCGCGTGCGACCGTCCAGAGGACAATCAGCGGACTCCTTTCCCGGCACTGGCTCGAGGTGAAGGTAATGATATCGGGCTTTCTCGGGGTGGGGTTATGTTCAGAGGGGCTCCAGCATTCTGGATGCCCACCCGAGCTTGTTCTCATTCGCTATCTGCGGGCATTCTGTGGATGTCTAGTAGACTAAGCCCTATAAAAATAATCATTTTTACTTATATCACCAACATACTCTGCAGTGCTTCACGATCTGATGGGCTGTTTTGGCTTTAGGTGTACTTCAAAGTGTCGTCGCTTCCTCATTGACTTGTATGGTAGCCAGTCGCCTGACCACCGGGAACCATTCAGGTATGTTGTGCAAGCCCACTCCACAAACCCAATTGGTCACTGGCAGTCATATGATAAGCATTGGCTGACTTGACTTTACTTCCTCTTTAAAGTGGACCAACACCCAGGATTTTGACTATCCCCACGACTGCGGGGCACCCCGATCGCTGTGTGACCATTGTGTGAAACCCCCCCAGAAACCCCGAAAAACTCACCTCTCCTCGCTCCCACGTGACCGGTGCTGCCAATCCCCAAGTGGGAGGCAGCGACGGACAAGAGAGCGTGCCTGCCGCAGCCTCCCGTGCGTCACTCTTACAGGGCGCGCGCCGGCCATTCACAAACGCCCGGCGCGGGTGCGCGTCCTGCTAGAGGGACGAGCGGGAGGCGACGGGCGCCACTGGATCGTGGATAAGGTAGGGATTTAGGGGTTTCTGGGGGGTTTCACACAGCGATCGGGGTGCCCCGCAGTCAGGGGTCTGATCGGTCCGGGAATCTTATAGATTCCCGGGCCGATCATGGGAGGGTGTTGGTCCACTTTAAAGTGATCCCACACCATGCTTGTATCTGGGGTTGGGCAGCCTGATTGGTGAAGCCCCTCACCAGGGGTGTAGCTGGGGGGGAGCAGGGGGGGGCACTTGCCCCGGGTACAGTAGGTCAGGGGGTGCAAAAGGGGGGCCGGAGAACAGGTGGAAATGCGCCATTTCGAATCTTTGCCCCAGGTGCCAGAAAGCCTAGCTACCCCTCTGCCCCCCACAACCAGGACCCCAGATCTCACCTTTTCCGTGCTCCTCTTATGAGTTCCAGACCCACGTGTCCCTGGTGAGCCCATAGCAATTGGCTGCTGGCAGTCACCTGGGTCTGGGGCAGGCCACCAATGAAATCAGTCCCAGAGGAGGTATGCATCTAGGGTCCCGGTTCTTGGGCTTTCAGGGGGTTATGCACAGGGTGTGGCATTTCCAGTTGGGTTGCCCCCCCCCCCAAAACACGAATAGCGTTCCCACACCACCCTGTAGGGTATTAGACTGCCTTAAAGGGGAAAATGATTTTAGGTGATTTATGCATGCAAGGATTTACTTTGTTATACTGCCATAAATATATTTAGGCTGCTATTTAGTAATCACTTGTATAGGCGATGACAGCTCGAGGAAACACATCACCTGCAATGATCGCCTGTTTAAAACTTGTAGAGGCTTTTAAAAATACATTACAGTTTAGCTTTAACGGGAATCCTTTATTGTATCTTCATGAATATTATGCATGTATTTCATCCTGCAAAGAAAATGGTGACACATCGGAATACTGGCAGGAGTAAGATGAATGAGATTCCTTGACAGCTTGCTCATAGACTGTTACAGAGAGCTGCACTGAGAATAACACTGTTCTGAGCTCTACCTGATAATGATATACTGGAAGCTATGGGCCTATTGGACAACAGGTACTGATCAGGCCGCTCATAGGAGGGCAGTTGGGGCTCATCAAAAGCTACCAAAATACCCCCAAACCCATTTAAAGCAACCACTAAAATACAACACATATATAATATATATATATATATATATATATATATATATATATATATATTCATTACTAGCACCAGCTATAGACGGATGAGCGTCTGTATAGCGGCGCTTAGAGCAACCGCTAGTAGACACTCGCGTGCATGTATCGGGTGCTGTAACAGAGCGCCTCAGTGGCTCTAGTAACCTGTCCAGCATTGATGAATGAGATGTATGTTGGGCGCTCTAACACCAGTACAGGTGCTGCAGTGAGTGAAAGGTAGCGCCGGCTCACACAGGTAGCGCCAGACACACAGAGCGTAGGCGCTCTGGATCTGGTCGCTATAGCATAGAGCGCCAGACGCTGTGTGATTAAAGTCCGTTTTTGAACACATATCCGCCAGTAACAAAGCAAAACATGAAAACACATGGAATGACGTTTTAACATTGTGACATTAATACTTTAATGTCAGACCTGTAATGATAATTCTGCATAAAAATATAAAAGAGAAAAAAAAAACCCTGTTTAAACAGAAAAAAAAGGAACGTCCATTGAAATGTATGGGAGAGCGACAGATAAGACCGACAGATAAGACCTATCACTCTGGAAGCTAGAGCGCCGGCGCTATAGGCTGAGCCGCCTGTAATAATACATGTGACGCTACATGGCGCTGTTAGTCGCTCACCAGATTCGCTTTCATAAATGTGGTATTGCGTACAGCACCCAGCATTCACCAGACGCTGCCTGCCGCTACGAGGCACTACCTGCCGCTATCCCTTGATGAATAACCCTTATATATATAGCCGCCTTCAAGAATTTTTGGGGGACCCATACATTGTTAGCCCCCCTATTCATAAAGAGTCACAATACCTCGGATTATCACATCCCCAAGCTTTCAAGTGAGGCATTCTGATTAGCAATGTTGAGCTGTAAAATCCCGGGAATTGCTATGTAAACTTGCCTTACCCAATATCCCATGGTGCTTGCTCGGTCTCTCCTCCAATTAGTAGCTAGTGCTCTAAATGAGCTCCAAATGCTCAAAATGGAGCCCTGGGCATTCCCCACAGCAGCCATTCATTAATGCTTGATGCAAGTGGGCAGGTCTGGATTATGAGGAGGGTGCAAGCAGTGTTCTCTGTAAGGCTAATTTAAATTGCTGCACATAAACATTTATTTACCCTTTTCTATCTCTTGCTGTAGTAAATGTTAGAAAACAAAATGGCAGCTCATGTGTCTGCAGGCCACCTGCAAACAGGAAGTGCTGCTGGGCTTCCTGTTACGTCGGTTGAATCCAGGCTGCAGCATGGCTGAGATGCTGGGAGAGGAAGCTCCAAAATGTCCTTTCTTTTCCGACTGTACCAGGCTGTTGATCCGGTTTAATTTGAAAATAAAATAAAAATAATATTGAAACATCAGCCTTCAGGGAAGGTAAGGAAATACACATATTCATGTACATCAACGGATACTACAGAGACTTTTATATTTTTATGTGACCCATATTAGTTCTATGAATCAATTTCACGACTCGTGCTTCAATTTATGTAATGAATATTTAACTTATTTTTTATATTGTTACAAATAAAAAGTATATTACTGTTAAGAGAGTTTACTGGTATTCTGTATATATACACAAGCAAAAATGTGTTTTAGATAGAAAGTGATTATCTTCTAGTTATCTGCTCTGTCTGTTATCCACAGTGCCCATAAAATGTCAGCTACCACCTAAAAATGCCTCGAGGTTTCCAACCTTTTTTTTTTCATTAAACTGTACCAACAGCCTGGCACAGTTGGAAAAGAAAGGTAGCGGTCATATTGGAGCTTCCTCTCCCAGCATCTCAGCCATGTTGCTGCTCAATTCGGATTCAACTGACATAACTGACAATGCACACGTTTCCTTGTATGCTTTTTATTTAATTAAATTATGGGGTTTATTTAAAGGAGCAGTATCGCGAATTTTTCTTGGTGACATATTTAAATAGTACTTTGAATGTAGGTAAGTGTTGGAGTAAGAATTACAAATTTATAAAAAAAAATGATGTCTGTGTTGAACAGCTGGAGACTAATAGCTCATGTTTATGTCTTCTGAGTGGCAGGACCCGACACTCTGGCCTGTTCCATGCTGAGGAGAGGGGTGAAACAATGTATCAAAGTATCAGCTGTTCAGTGCTGGCAGCCGTCCAGCATCAGATAACAACATAACATTGCCTGGCCAGAACTTATATATCTAAAACAGAGAGAAAAGCTCTAGAAGTCATTTAGCTGATTTTGACAGTTTTCCCTTCATGTTGGCTCTGCTGCAGAATCTTTCAGTTTACCATTTTCTCTCTCTCTTTTCTCAACACATTTTTCCATATGATCTTTCTTTCATCTTTGTGTGTTTTGAGCAAAGCCCAACCCAGGATTTTCACTATCTGGAGTTTTGTTTTGTGCCCCTAGGGGCATCCCGACTTGGAATGCCCTGATATGTGAAATCCCCAAGTTCGCCTGTGAAAACGTACCTTTCCCTGTCCCACAGCGCATGCGTGGGCTCTCATCCAATCAGCTCTGTTTGCACGCAGATGGGGAGCCTGAGCAGTAACCTTCCTGGCCGCCCGGCCTGTCTAAATGACTATCTGCGTGAGCGTGCCAGAAAAATGGGGGGATCTGTGGTTATCCAGGGGTCGTTTCACACAGTGGGCATCCTGATTTAGAATGCCCAAGGGGGAAGGTCAATGGCCGGGTCTTATAGACTTCAGGGTTGGCAACTCAGGGTTTTGTTCCACTTTAATACCTTTAGATTTTCCTGCACAGTTATTCAAAGAAGAATTTCAGTCGTTTTCAGTCAGTTTAGTTTATTTTGTATAGATTTTACACATTTGAGTCACCTGGTCTCATAACAAAAGCAGCACCTCACACACACACAGCCGTTACCACTGATTACAGTGTCAGCCTCTGAGGTAAAGTGTTGCTAGGAGACCAGTGGGCTAAATGAAGCAGCTCACTAAATACAACCCAGCAGATCCCCCTATTCAGCAAATGGACTGAGCCATTGGCATTATACCATTTAAAAGAAAGGCATATATTTTTTCCTTTTTCTATCGGCAGATTATTTATACACATGTTAGAAGCTATTGTGTGGCTATTTTAATTATTTAATTTATTTGCAAATATTTTAATATAATTTGCAAATATTTAATGCAAATTTCGCGATACTGCTCCTTTAAGAAAAGCTAAGGCAACGGGGAGGCTAATTTAAGACTAGCGCCACGTATTGCCATGTGAGCGTCTTATATAGCGGCGCTTAGAGCGTCAGCAAGTGGTCGCTGCAAGTGGGTGTCTGATGCTGTGGCCTAGCTTAGCGGCCAGACAAGTTACTCTGTACTATCCTGACCAGCATTGATGAATGTGATTTCTGTAGGGGGTGCTGTAAAAGCGTTATCCCTAATTCACTGCAGAGCCAATGGAGAACACTAGGTCGTGTCCCGAGGGCAATGAGCGCAAGACGACGCTACATCTAACAGGACAACGCTGTGGTAGGTAGTGGCAATTAAGTGCGTCTGGCACTCTGCGCTGAAGCCCGTATTAAAGAAAAAACTACACTCACCCAACGTCGGCGCTCTAAAACTATGTGCTCTAGCATCGAGCGCCAGAAGCTATGTGATAAGTCTTTTTCTAAACACATATACACCAGCGCCAGAGCGAAAACACATGGAATGACATATTTTAACACTGTGACAATGACACTGCAATGCCAGACCTGCACATACAATTCTGCATAAAAAAAATAAATAAAATTAAAGTGTTTGGTTGCCGGGCAGGAGAGGCTGCACTATGATTTGAATCAAAAATTTAGAACATTACTTTAGGAAAACGCTATTTATACACAACCAACTAAGTCACCGCTAGTGATACATGTGACGCTATTAGAGGCGCTCACCAGATTGACTTTCATATATATTTTCAAATACAGCGCCCAGTGTTCACCCGACGCTACAATGCGATAAATGGCACTAGCTGGCGTTAGCGTTTCTTAAATAACACCCTTAATTCAATTATGGGGGTAATTTAAGAAACGCTAAGGCCACATATTGCCAGGTAGTGCCAGATGAGTGTCAGGTAAATGTCAGGTCTCAGTGAAAAAGGTGTATTTATCAAGTCAAAGGTAGGTAGTGTCCCATCTATCAACAGCGCCAGCGATGGCATGAGTGCCGGCGTTGAGTTCCCTAAAGCGCCAGAAAGGACCAGGCGCTCACCCTGCACTGTGTGGCCTTATTCCATACATTTCAATGGGCTGGGATGGTTATAATTATTTAGGTATTTTATAATATTTTTTCTCTAAACATCCTTCGGGCAGCATACGCTTGAGACCTCCGGGCTCCTCCTACCAATTGGGAACACCTGACCACCAGACAGAATAAAATCTTGACTCTTCCTCACATTCCTCAGTTGTTTTCGTGTTCCTCCGTGAGGTAGGAGGCAGACCACTAGCTCCTGAACCAGGAAGGTTTAGGTAAGTATTCCAGCACTGTGGGCCTTTGCAGGGGGCTCTCAGTCCTGGAGGCTTATTTGTTGCCTGGGGCCTGGGATACTCTCGGGATTTTTAGGCCAATGATTCCATTCTTTTAAATCTTTTACAAAGGAGGGTAAGCTTTATTTTCCCTCTTACTGAGGATGACTGTTTGGAAGAAGCTGGGGTGGCCGGCCCTAAAATAGTTATTTATGTTGTGGTGGCTCAGAGGAAGTTTCCCTGAGAATTGGTTGCACTGGATATATTTTATTCTTCATTTGTGGTTTAAATGATTTTTTTCACACTGTACCTTTTAAGAGGTGGGGAAGAGAGGCGAATGACGCTTCTCTCTCTTCCCCGCCTGACACTAGTACAATGCCGATGCCGCTTACCCCAGTGTCAGCGTCTGGGTAGCGTTCGGCCCGGGGGATCGATCGGCAGCGGTGCAGCCAACCATCACGCGTCCCTCCACAGGAGGGATGTCCTCCTCTTCCTCTTCCTCCATGGCAGCGTCCGGGCAGCGACAGCATTCACGGAAGGCAGGTATGGAGCGGGCACGCGTGGGAATTTGAATTTACTTGCTTTTGGGAGGAAGGGGAGGGGAATCTGCTTCTTCCGCCGGAATCCGTGAGGTTTTTCCACGGATTTCCAGGAAACCTGCCTGGGAAAGAAAACACGTGTTTTGTATTAAAGGGACAGCACCAGAGTCTTTCCAATCATTGCTATTGGCCTCCCTCTTGATTTTCAGCAAATAGAGGGTTAAAAAATTAAGGGGATTTCACTCCCGCCCTATTTAGGAGGATTCAGGAAGCAAATTCCCCTGGTGCCTCATACCAGAAAATGGCGGATCAGGCAGAGAACATTTGCATTGTGGAAATACCGGACCCAAAGCGAAAAGCAACCACATATGTAATAAATGCAGACCAAGATCCAGCAGCAGCTAACCCGTCTGCTGCCGGTTCTGGGAGGAGGAGGCACAGCTCTGCCCGGTGAGTTGTTTTATATATAGTGGCCTGACCTTTCCCCATATGTTATAAATATAAATCACAAAAAAAGAGCATGAGATACCCTATATGTGAGAGTAATTCATATAAGTAAACCCCTATCTCCATACTGCTTTGAAAAGGTGGTTGTAAGGAGCAAGAATCTACTCTGTTTGAAGATGGGAAATGTTTCTTAAAACCTTTCACCATTTCTAACATGGGCCAGAAATTACCTAAGGTTTAGGTAACCAGGTTAGTTTTTTAGAACAACCACAAGGCCCTTTAATTCCTCTCCGCTGTTGGGACATATGAGGGGTTCCTACTATTTTTTCCACTCAGGAGTCAGATATATCAGATGAGGACTCTGAGGAAGGGCAGATTTCTTCCCAGGGGGAAAAAATCAGGCCTCCGGCTCTTCATTTTGTATCCCCGTGGGGGCTTAACTTTCCTCTTACGGTTGATATATTTATCAATGGGTATAGAGGAAAAAGAGCCAGGCCCCAGATCAAAATAGGATGGGTTCTACTATGATTTGGCCCTTGATTCATCATCTCCATTCCCTTTCCATAATTTTCTCAAACATATGATTTTAGAAGAATGTGAACGGGGTGCTCCCCTTTTGCTAAAGTTTCCAAAGGGGCAGGGTTAGCCTTTGAAGATTTGGGGTTCTGTATGATCCCCTAGATAAGAATATAGATTCCCTGCTCAATAAAACTTGGCAAGCAGAATCCAATTCTTTAAGACCAATTTTTGGCTTCCGCATGTGTCTTTTAAAAAAAAAAAAAAAAAATTGGGAGATACTAAAAGCTTTACCTATCCTTTTTGTCAGCGACAGGCATTTATTACAGATGCCATGGCTGAATCAGTAAGATTTTGGGCACAAAGTATGGCTGTGACCAATTCTGGGTGCAGGACTCTCTGGTTGAGGACCTGGTCTAGGGGCATCTGGTCAAAGATGAGTCTGTGTGCAATACCCTTTTAAGGACTTTCCTTTTTGGGTGGATTTGGAAAAAGTTAGGATAGGGCGGCCGATAGAAACATGTGTTCCCTACCCGACTTAGGCCTCCTGCTAAAAGGGAGTTCTTTCCTAGGACCTCTTTTAGATGCTCCCTTCCGAACAGGGACACTTCTAGGAGACCCAGGGGTACGTCCTTCTCTACCTCATCTGCAGAAAAGGAGGATTTAAAGGTTCCACTCTGTCTGCAACCTGTCGGTCCAACCCAAGAAACAATTACGCCATGTCTCGGGTTGGGGCCTGACTAAGAAGTTTTGTTCACAGTGCTTGACAATACCTTTGAATTGCCCTTTCGTTTCCAGGGACATAAAAGATGGGTTCACATAGAATTTACTTGTACCCCTCAGTCAGAATTCTGGTTCCCCCTATACCCATGAGGTTGGAGGAACGATTAGACATTCAGAAAAGTCTGCTAGACATGGGGGCCAGGGAAGTCATTATCCCAGTTCCCCGTCACCAGCGAGGAATGGGATTTTATGCCACTGTCTTTCTGGTGAAGGAAGCCTTGAGTAGAGACTCAATTTAATTTTATAGAAAAATCAATCTCTGTGTTTGATACAGACATTTCGAATGGAATAAAAACATTTTTCAGTGAAAGACATGCTTCCACAGGGCCCTTTCATGGTCTCAATAGATCTGAAGGATGCTTGCTGACAGGTTCCAATAAGCCTTGGGCTATGTCCTGTTTTTAGGATTCACAGTAAAAGACTGGATTTTACATTTCCAATTTGTTTGCTTCCCTTCGGGCTGGATTCAGCTCGAGAACTTTTACAAAGGTATTGGCAGAACCTCTGGCATATCGAAGACCGAGAGGAATCAGTATTTTGGCTGATCCAGACTATCTGCTACTTTTTTGCCCATTTAAGGGACAAATTGCTACAGAGCCTCAATTACATCTTGGAGCTGTTTTTTTCAGCTCGGTTGGGTTCTGAGCCTCGAGAATTCAAGTCTGGTTCCCTTTCGGGTAATGATTTATTTGGGGTTTGAAGTCAACACTTTTCTTCAGACTATTATTCTGCCTTCACAAAAGATTTCGGCCCTTCAGGAAGCTGTTTGATTCCTTTGTGCCAGTTCAACATCTTCAATAAGACAAGCCATGAGGGTGTTAGGACTGTTAGCATTGGCCTTTTTCTTCAGCGAGATGATGTCACTTGTATTCAAGGACTCTTCAAATCCATATCCTGAGCATTTGGAACTGCTCCCGGAATGGGTTGGAAGATATAGTTCCAGTTCAAAGGAAACTATATCTGGAACCCCAAAAGGAAAGATGGCTACTACAGATACCTCAGCTTGGGTTTAGTTAACCCATTGCGAGAGTTTGGCAGCACAAGGAATGTAGCCCAAGGCCCTGAGCCAGTCCTCCTCGAACCTAAGAAAATTGATAGCAGTAAAGTATTCTTGATGGAATTGGTAGAACATTGGAAGGTCAGCATGTACAGATAAGATCAGACTACGCTACGACAGTAGCATACATTAACCATCAGGGGAGAGCGAGGTTCATCGCTAGATGGGGGTCACATTAGTAATCCTTATTGGATTAGAAGAAAACCTGAAGTCTCCTTCATAAGTGTTCTGAAAGGAACTTTCTCATGAGGGGGTCAGATTGGTCAGTCACTTCTAGGGTGTTCAAGCAGATCGGCTTTCTTAGGGACTTTTCAGATGTGGATCTATTGCTTCAGCAAGAAGTCACAAGCTGGTCAAGTACTTTTTTTGAATCCAGTGGATCCAGCAGTGGGAGCGGACAACTTAACCCTTACACGGCATTTCAGTCTAGCCTATGTATTTTTCCGGTTCGATTGGTGTTATCCATTCGGGTCCTTAGGCTGTCTCTAACCCTAGGATGTTTCTAACCCTAGGTTTACTTTAACCCTAGGCTGACTCTGACCCTAGGCTGACTCTGACCCTAGGCTGACTCTGACCCTAGGCTGACTCTGACCCTAGGCTGTCTCTATCCCTAGGCTGCCGCTAACTCTAACCCTAGGCTAGTCCTTACACTTACCCTAGCAACAAATGGGGTTAAGGAATTCAAACATGATCAAGCCCAGGTAATGTTACTTCAGACCTGATCTATTTTGGAAGGTGTTATTTCCGGGGCTATCACTTCTGCACGCAGAATCAGTGATGTTCAGGCCTGATCTTGTCATCCTTTTTTTCTATTTTTTTTTCCAGATCCAGTAATTTTGAGAGTGGATCTTGGCTATTTACCTAAGATCTCATTGGATTTTCATAGACGCAAGGATGGTCCTTCTGTCAATAGCTGATGAAGAATCTTCGAATGTTAGAACACGTCTGTTGAAGTACCTTAACTGAACCAACAAATGGAGGAAACCCAACAGTTGGTTTGTGTCCTTTGTAGGTCTGAGGAAAGGACAAAGAGTGTTTTAGACTACTTTAGCAAGATGAAGCGTACAACTGAGATAAAATTATACCATGCCAGGAAGTAATTCTACATCTTGGGCAGAGCAGGATGGGGTCTCTATGGAACGGGTATGTAAAGCAGCCACTTGGTCCTCAGCCAAGACTTTTGCTAGATACTATCGGTTGGATCTTCTGTCCCAGAGGGATCAGTTTTTGGCAGAAGTATCCTTCGTGCTGTTCTTCCCACCCAATGAGGCCTCGCCTATCTCTCAAGCGTATGCTGCCCGAAGGATGTTTTGAGAAAACTTAAGTTAGGTACCTGATAACTTTTTTTCAAAACATCCGAAAGGGCAGCATACGCCGTTTTCCCTCCCTTTACTTATGTGGAGTTGGATTATGTCTTATGATAACGTTGAATTGTGGGTCCGTTTCTTTTCTCTCTTTCAGATCTCTACAACAATTGGGGAATGGAAGGAGGAGTCAAGATTTTATTCTGTCTGGTGGTCAGGTGTTCCCAATTGGTAGGAGGAGCCCGGAGGTCTCAAGCGTATGCTGCCCTTTCGGATGTTTAAAAAAAAAGTTACCAGGTACCTAACTTGAGTTTTTTTGAGGCTGGTGCATGTGCCACGAGACCCCTGGGCTGTTTGGGATTATTTTTGGATGCATTTTTAGCACTTTTGTGTTGCCCTGCAAACTTGCAATTTGGGCCATGAGAAATCTGTGTCATGTCTTTCAAGTGTCCCATTTAAAAAAAGACTCCCATGACCCTAAAAAATTAAAAATGGGGATTACAACGGGCGCTGTGTACCTGGAATCCTGTTTTTTGAGCACATCTGGGAGCGCTATGGATTTTTTTCTTAAATTCTTTCACCGGTGCTCCCGTTGGTGCTAGGTGTCGCTAGGCATAGGCATATAAAAGCCGTGTGCTGCAAACACTGCCTGGCCAGGAGCGCTACAGCTGATAGCGATGGCAACCTGAGGCCTCAGAGTTTATAGAACCAAGGACACACTTTGCACCACCCATTATCTCCTGCCCATGAAGCTGGCAGCAGGCACCTACAGGCAGTGGCGGCAGTGGTGGCAGGAATTCCATGTCCAGCAGCAGGCACGGTCAGGCACTGCTGCATCCACCTCTTGGGGACCTTCCACTAGTGATTGCTGGCCGCAGCAGCACCTGACTAGATGATGGAGGCTGGGACAGCAGCGGGGGACTAGCAGCAGTGGAGCGGGGGATGACGGTGAGTATGGCTCTTTCACCTCAACACACCACAGGTAAATGACAATACATTCACTTTACCTGCGGAGACCATAGACTTCTACTTCGGTGTGAAAGGGGCCTAAAGCCTCCTCTTTGCGTTTGGCTAACATAATACCAGCATCCTCTGAATCATCTAAAGATGATTCTTGCTCACCCATTTCAGGATCCTTTGCAGAAACTGGGGTCAGCCTAGTCAGCCATGGGTCCTGATTACAATCACCCACATTGGCTACATTAGGTAACTTTCATAGCATGGTTGTTAATGAATGGATTACAACAGAGTAAAACCTAGATTTGACTCCCTTCCCCCCCGGGAATCCAGATTCGGGATGCCCCGCTGTGTGAAACCCCCCGGGTCACATGATAAATTCACCTTCTCCCATGATCCAATGGCGTATGCTCGAGCAGGACACACACCCGGGCCAGGCATTTGTAAACATCCCACACGGACACACCTCCTGTTAGAAAGTAGCAGGAATGCGGCCACCTGCGCACTCGGCTAGACTGGAGCCAAGTCTTGGGCGATTCTTAGACGAGTGGGTGGGAGTGGATCAGAGTAAGCTGACTGGAGGAGAAGCTGTGCATGCACTGTAGTACCGGGGTAATGTGAGTTACATTGGGTGATCTCGGGGTTTCACATAGCAGGGCATCCCAGATCATAGTCAAAATCCTTGGTTTTGTGCTTGTAGACTTTCTAGCGTCTTGAGTCTAGCTTGCTAGAGTCTTTCTAGCGTGTTTTGGCTACAACAGACCAAGCAAGTCACTATATATCCCACAGGTGTAAGGCTATTTGCAGAGCACACAAGAGATGGACAAAACTTCCTCTGTGCCAGGGTAGCTCACTGTCACCCAGCCCTGGCACAGAGATTAAAGTGGACCAACACCCACCGCTGATCGGCCCGGGAATCTATAAGATTCCCAGGCCGATCAGCTCCCTGCCTGCGGGGCACCCCGATCGAGCTGTGTGAAACTCCCCAGGATGCCCGCAAATCCTACCTGTTCCTCGTTCCAATGGCGCATGCGCGGGCCGCCACTGCCTCTCGCGCATCCCTCTAGCAGGGCGCGCACCCGCCGCTTGTGAATGGCCGGCGCGGGCGCTCTCCCTTGTGAATGGCCGGCGCGCGAGAGGTGGCGGCGGGCGCTCTCACCTTCTCTGTCGAGGGACCTTGCTTGTCCGTCGGCGGTGATTGGTGGAGCGAGTCACGTGGGAGCAGGGTCAGGTGAGTTTTTGGGGCTTTCTGGGGGTTTCACACAGCGGTCGGGGTGCCCCGCGGAAGGGGACCAACACCCAGGATAGTGAAAATCCTGGGTGTTGGTCCACTTTAAAAGGTAACAGGCGGACCCTCCGTCTCCTTTCTGGATTACATTTTGTGCATGTGACGGACGCACATTCTAATATTAATTTGTCTGGAAGCCCCCAAGCATAATTAGCTCCTTGCAAATATTTGAGTTCCAATAATAGTTTCCAGAACAACACATTTTGTGAGTGCAAATTTGGCGAACAAAATGTGCCACTGGCAAGGCCTTCTGCTGGGAATTCAAAATTCAATTTTATTTATTTTTAGCATTTTATCATTAGTTAGATTTCATATCTACTGTATATGTGGAGGTTGATTTAAGAATAGCGCTACTTATTGCCATTTGTGCGTCTATGTGGCGGCACTTAGAGCGTCCACAAGAGTACACTGCAAACGAGTGTCTGGCGCTATAAAGTAGCTTTGGAGCTGGGCAAGTGACGCTGTCGTATCCTGTCCAGCATTGATAAATGTGATGTCTGGAGGGGGCTATAGAAGTGCTCTCCCTGAATCAATGCATATGTAACTCACTCTAGGGAAAGCCACCCAAGGCGACGCTACATATAACAGGACAACGCTGTAGCAAACAATAGGTAGCGCCAGTTAAGTGCGTCTGACACTCAGCGCTGAAGCCCATAAATCGCAAAGCCAGTGTCGCCGCTCTAAAACTGGGTGTTCTAGCGACGAGCACCGGACGCAATATAAAAAATGGCAGCAGCAGGGCGAACACATGGAATAACATTGTTTCAACACTGACACTGCAATGGCAGACCTGCACATACAATTCTGGCAAGAATAAAAAAAAAAATATATGAGAATATAAGGCCCTTATTTAACAAGGGCTAGCGCCAGGTAGTGTCTGACTAGCGCCAGGTAGCGCCAGCTCTCGGCGGCTACCGACTCCAGAACGCCAGGCGGCGGACACAATCACGCATTTATCAAGCTAAATGAGGCTAGCGCCGGCGAGAGCGTCAGCTAGCGCGGGATTCATCATGTAGCGGACTGCAACGAACAGCGCCGCTACTAATCCCATCACAGCGCCAGGTATGACCTGTCGCTCCCTGGCGCTCTCCAATGTATTTCAATGGAGCAATCTTTAAATATTCATAATTAATTGATTTTAATTTTTTTTTTTTTTTTTAACTGTCAAAAATTCTGTGACCACTTCTGCAATGTTAGATATTTTTTTTAAGGTAAAAAAAAAAAAATTGTGCAGAATTGATATTACAGGTCTGATATTAATGTATTCATATTACAAAATGTTTAGAAAAACTTGTTTAATTTTTTAATCAAAAAATATGGTTGTTTGGGGGTTAAAAACTACTTTTAAGCCATCGCCACCAGCGCTCTGGGGTTTAAACAAGCATTTCACAGCGCGAGAATTTTTTGAGCGTGATTTGTTAATGAATATGGTGGGAGCCGTTCGCTCTGGCCATTCGCTGTCAGGCGCACCCATACAGCGCGGAACCTGTGAAACAGCGACTCCTAACCCCGTATTCAACATTACCGCACACCGACTGAGTCGCTGTCAACAAGCGAACAACGACCAAGCACAGCGAATACTAGCGGGCGCTGTGAAAATCACGCTACTGGCGCTCATCTGTCGACTTGGCGCTATTAATGAATCGGCCTCCCCGTCTTTGGTTGGTGGCCCAGAGAGCCAAAACAATCATATGATAAAATAGTAGGAAAAAGTGGATCCAAACTTTATTTATACACAAATTAAACACTGTTAAAGGATATGATTACAGATGGCCCCCAGATTAACACTCAAATAGAATGCGAGTCTGAGTTTCTGCCATCTGTCTATGCCCCATAAATACAATAGACGGGCAGGCTGACTCATTAATAACGCCAGGTAGCGACAGATGAGCGTCTGTAGCGAGGATTTCAGAGCGAACGCTAGTAGTTGCTGCGCTCGGCCGTGGTTCGTTGTTTCAGAGCGCCTCAGTCGCTGGCCGGCATTGCTGAATACGTTATGTGATTTGCAGTGCTACACTGTATGGGAGCGAATGGTAGCGCCAGCTCAGTGTGACTGACTTACACCACATTCATCAAAAAACTGCCTCAAACAGTTCGGGCGCTCAAAATCTAGTCGATGTAGCCCACAGCACCAGAAGCTGTGTGTATAAAGTCTGTTTTTGAACATGTATCCACTAGTAACAAAGCGAAAACTTATGGAATTACATTGTTATTACATTGTAACATGAACACTTTTATACCAGACATGTAAGGACAATTCTGCATAAAAATATTAATCAAAAAAGTTTTCAAAAATGTCATTTTCTAGGCCAAGATACATGTCTGAAAGATTTGAGATTTAAAAAAAAAAAAAATTGGGATCAGGAAAGGGATTTAAGGATCGTCCATAGAAATGTATGGGAGAGCGCCAGGTAGAGAGAGGTAAAACGTGGTGCTCTGCAAGGCTGAACGCCGGCGCTGTACGCTGAGCCTGGGATAATAATGAATCGGACGCTACATGGTGTTGTTCCAATCGCTCACCAGAATCGCCTTCATAAATGTGTAATTGCGTGCCGTGTCTGGCATTCACCTGGCGCTACCTGTCGCTACCTGCCGCTTACAAGGCACTACCTGGTGCTATCCCTTCATGAATAAGGCCCTATATTGACACCTAGCACACCGATATTCACATATTCACGCCTAGCTGCCAACTACCTCAATAGCTGGGGTGTTTTCTGGGCTGCAGCACATTTCCCCTTGAAAAGGAATTTCTAATTAGGTTGACCTCTGACTCAGACACTCAAATACACATTAGACACAGTCACTGGATATGGATATCACTGGATATCTGAAATATGTCAGTTATGACTATATTAATGAGAGAGTCTTATTCAGGATTATAAGACCTTTCATTTGATATCAAACACGGCATACATATACTGGCCAAAGACTGATAATCCACATAATACTCTGTATGATATGTATTTGATGTTTAATTAAGAAATTAATGGGGATCATGAATATGATACCATGATTACTGTGGAAGTTAGATCACTTTATAGAATATTTATCTAATTTCACATTGGGTCGGGTTGTAGTCAGGGCAACGACACACCCAGGAGGCTGGGAATGCTGGCCACACCCCCTAGTGATGGTAGATTAGGAGGCTGCTTGGAGGACTATTCAGTTAGTGGATGGACGGGCCGCTACCTGCATGCAACCATAATGGCTAAGTGCTAAGTTTCTCTCCATTTTCTCTATCTCTCCATTATAACATTTATTGTACTGTAAACGTACTTTATCTTAACATGTAACAACCGCCTGTAATATCTAAGGTTATCTGGGGAAACTTCATGAACATGTTGAGTTAGTGATTTACTGTGCTGATAATTAAACCCATTTTCTTATATATATCTTACTGTGTGTGTGGTGGATAATTTCTCACACAATAGATTATATGTGCAAAGAATTTGAGGGAAGATATTTCTTCTTCGGGACATTTCACTGGATGTGTGAGGACAGCCTCAGCGACCATTGGTTTGTATCTGATTGATGGCTGTTGTGCTGATATGATTATTAGTATTTGCGATATTTATAATATTAATCTCTAGTAGAAATATTTCCCCCTCTAATAAACACCACCGAATTGTATGGGAGAACGCTACTGAGCTACGTGGCGCTGTTGAACACGTCGGGCATCCAAGCGGCCCATAGACTGGATTCAGCATCGCACATTTTTTGCAGTTTCCCTATTCAAAAAGCTTTTTTTTATTTGCGCATTTTATCCGTACATGCACATACAATTTGCAAATGCATAAAAATGTGGCATGGAAAAATATTTTTTTTGAGTTTTTGGAGTGTACATTTCACTTCTGCCATGATCAAAAGTAGAAACTCTGCTTCACAATCTGGCATGCTTTTTTTCACTGAAAATGACGTGCTATACATTTTCTTTTTCAATAAAAAAATAGAAAAAAAAATTTAGACCAACTCCTCCCCCTCCCTAAGCCAACAAGCCCGGGTGAACCGCCTGCTTCTGGACCTTCTGGTTCTCCAGACCTTATGCCCTTTGGTATGAGTGCGTTGCTCTTCAAGGGGTGCCAGAAATCAGGCAACAGTACCAGCATGCTCCCGATGGTCTTGGCATGTGACATGTCGGACCTTCTACTCTGTTTGGTTTCATACGGGTTTGTCCAACAAGCCCGGGTACCAGGCATGGACTTGTATCCCACGGCTCAGGGGTGAACCGCCTGCTTCTGGACCTTCTGGTTCTCCAGACCTTATGCCCTTTGGTATGAGTGCGTTGCTCTTCAAGGGGTGCCAGAAATCGGGCAACGGTGCCAGCATGCTCCCAATGGTCTTGGCAGGTGACATGTCGGACCTTCTACTCTGTTTGGTTTCATACGGGTTTGTCCAACAAGCCCGGGTACCAGGCATGGACTTGTATCCCACGGCTCAGGGGTGAACCGCCTGCTTCTGGACCTTCTGGTTCTCCAGACCTTATGCCCTTTGGTATGAGTGCGTTGCTCTTCAAGGGGTGCCAGAAATCGGGCAACGGTGCCAGCATGCTCCCAATGGTCTTGGCAGGTGACATGTCGGACCTTCTACTCTGTTTGGTTTCATACGGGTTTGTCCAACAAGCCCGGGTACCAGGCATGGACTTGTATCCCACGGCTCAGGGGTGAACCGCCTGCTTCTGGACCTTCTGGTTCTCCAGACCTTATGCCCTTTGGTATGAGTGCGTTGCTCTTCAAGGGGTGCCAGAAATCGGGCAACGGTACCAGCATGCTCCCGATGTGGTCTTGGCAGGTGACATGTCGGACCTTCTACTCTGGTTTCATACGGGTTTGTCCGAATAGAATTTTTAGCAAATTACTCAAAGAAAAAAAACATCACCTCCTCCCTTCCTTTCTTCTGGCATGGGTGATGCCCAGTCACTCCACACTGCCGCAACTGGGCAGAGGTCACAGATTTTTGTAAAATGTATAAGATCTGTCTTATTTTTGAGGATAAAGGGAGGATGAAAGCACAGCTTCAAAGAAAATGTACTTAATTTCTTATGGAACAGTAACAATTGAGAACAGTTTTAGGGGGTTATTTAAGAACATATTGCGCCAGGTAGCGCCTCGTAGCGGCAGGCAGCGTCTGGTGAACGCTGGGCGCTGTACGGGAAACCACATTTATGAAAGAGAATCTAGTGAGCGACTCAATGTAGTACCTTTCGCTCACTGTCGCTCTTCCATACATGTCAATGGCCGTTCGTTTGCTTGTGTTTAAACAGCGTGTTTGACTTTTTTTTTTTTTGCTTAAATCATTGTGTGACGTCTCCTGGCTGAAAACAAACACTTTGAGAAACTTTTTTGACTTTTTATATTTTTATGCAGAATAGTCATTACAGGTCCGGCACTAAAGTGTTAGTCACAGTGTTAAAACAATGTCATTCCATGTGTTTTCGTTTTGTTACAGGTGGATATGTGTTCAAAATCAGACTTTAATCACACAGCGTCTGGCGCTCTATGCTACACCGCCCAGATTTAGAGCGCTGACGCTGTTTGTGTCCTTTTTTGATAAGTATGCTGTGAAGCGCTGAGAGTCAGTCACACTGAGCTGGAGCTACCTCTCACTCGCTGCAGCGTTATACTGTTGTTACAGCGCCCAACACACATCACATTCATCAATGCTGGCCAGGTTACTACAGCGACTGAGGCGTTCTGTTACAGCGCCCGATACCCGGTCGCTCTAAGCACCGCATTACAGACGCTCATCTGCCGATACCTGATGTTAGTAGTGAATCAGCCTCCACGTGAAAATGTACATCGTGTTGTGGAATCAGCCCCAAGGTAGACAATGAAAGTGAATGACAATTTTCTTTCCTAAAAAGGACGGGCAGGCTGATTCATCACTAACGCCAGGTAGCGACAGATGAGCGTCTGTAGCAGGCATTTTCAGAGGGCCCACTAGTAGTCACTGTGCTCGGCCGTGGGTCGCTAGTTCTTAGCGACTCAGTCGCTGTGCAGCAATGATGATACATTGTGATGAGTCGCTATTTGACCAGTACAGCGCTGTATGGGAGCGCATGTTAGCGACTGGTCAGTTCGACCGACTCATATTCATTAACCCTTTCGCTGCCAGCCTACCTGCAGCATTTGCCACTCCCTGTTGCCAGATGATGTTTCACCATTTTGCGCTACACATATTCAACTGTCATTTTTGAAGGGATTTCCAGGGATTTCCCAGGAAAATTATATATTGTTTTTTTCAACAGAGTCTGGGCTTTAACATGAAATGTCTTGTTTGTATTTTTTAGGTGTATTCTCAATTTTTTTGGGTGAAATGTGTGAAAAAAAACAAAAAAAAAACATTTTTTTACAATTTGTAGAGTTTTTTTGTAATAAAAAATGTAAGTTTGTCAATAAAATCTTATTGCGTGAGAAACCCCAATTTCTCCTGGTTACAGCGATACCACATATGTATAGGTAGACACCCTTTCCTGCCCAGAAGCCTTTTATAGCTGCTGGATGACAAATGGTTAATTAAAAAAAAAAATGACATAGGGTCCCCCTTCCCGGGGAGGGGGACCCCATTTTTTTTTGGATTTTGAAGGGTTAAAAACCCTTCAAAATCCAAAAAAAAAAATGACGTGGGGTCCCCCTTACCCAAAGTAACCAGCCCGGGACCAGCTATGGGGGCTTGTAGGCACAGAGTGGGGGGGCCAGCTTTGGTGGCCCCCCCACCCTGCAGCCTACGAGCCCACATAGCCTATGTGGGCCCGGGCTCTTCTGCCCCCCCCTGGCCTTTGGGGAGGCAGGTAATGGGGGTGCGGGGGTTAATGGCAAGCCACCCGCTAGGGCAGGTGACTTGCCACCCCCCCAGCCTTGTGAACTGGTATAAGGGGTCTCATGGACCCCTTACCAGCTCACAAAGGGTTAATGTGAAAAAAAAACACCACACAATAATAAAAAGTATTTTATTAGAAAAAAAAAAAATTTTTTTTTACTGTACTTACCTTCGATTGCAAGCTCTTGTCCCTCGCCGCTCAGCTGACAGATGCCGGTGATCGGCATCCAGAGAAGGAGAAGGCAGGAGATCAGAGGATCTCCTGCCACCTCCTTCCAGGGCACCGATCACCGGCATCTGAGAAGCTGACAAGGCTGAAGCCTGAGATCGGGGCCGGGATGACTTCATAAGCCCCGCCCCCAAGGGGGCGGGGCTTAGAGGCATGATGGCGGCCGCCATCGTGCAGAAGAGAGGAGAGAGCCTCCCAGGCTCTCTCCTGAAGATCGGTAAGTCCTGGGGGGGGATCGGAGGCCCCCCAGGTGAAGAGGAGGGACAGCGGGAGCCAGCGCACACACAGGTAAGTGAATGTCATTTTTATTTTTTATTTTTTTTACAGTTAGAAGCTGCTGCTGCAGAAGCGGGGGGGGGGGGCGGCCTATTCCGGGGGCTCTCCTGGAGCCATCCGACCCCCCACGGGGGATCGGATGGCACCAAATTAAAGAGGAGACCCGGCCGGATCCAACAAGGGGTCAGGTGAGTATTTGTTGTTTTTACTTTTTAAACTACAAGCGAGGAAAGTCAAGCACGTAACACCTACGTGCTTGGCACTTAAGGCCCAGCCAAGCCAGCACGTAGGTGTTACGTGCTTGGCAACAAAAGGGTTAAAGAAACAGCCTCACACAACTCCGGCGCTGAAAAATGCTTCTCTGAAGCCCAGAGCGCAGGAGGCTGTGTGTTTAAAATCTGTTTTTCAGCATCTATCCACTAGTAACAAAGCGAAAACATATGGAATTACATTGTAATAACATTGTATCAAGAACACTTTAATGGCAGACCTGTAATGTCATTTCTGCAGAAATATATAAAACATGACATTTTTGGGAAAATACAGCATTTTCAATGCCATAAGAGGTCACATTATTTGAGATTTAAAAAAACAAAAAAACAAAAAACAAAAACCCAGTTAAAAGAGAAGAAAAGGATCGTCCATTGAAATGTATGGGAGAGCGACAGGTAGCGAGGGGTCATACCTGGCGCTGTGCAAGGCTGAACGCCGGCGCTGTTCGCTGAGGCTGTGAAAATGATGAATCGGACGCTACATGACGCTATCCCAGTCGCTAAACAGATTCTGCTTGATAAATGTGTAATTGCGTGCCGTATCCGGCGTTCACCTCTCGCTACCTGTCGCTACCTGTCATTAACAAGCCACTACCTGACGCTATCCCTTCATAAATAAGGCCCTAGGTTTTCTCACCAGGCTCTGAATCGGCCCCATAGTCTCAACCTGCACAAACTAAATGCAGTAGTGAGCATCAATAAATTCTTAATTTATTTCAATTATTCTACAAAAACACAAGAATCACATAAACACATACAATACGCAGGGTAGTTAAAAGCCAGCATCTAGCCTCTTATAAATCAATTCATATAAGCCACATCCAACAGCATACTTCTCAAGTGTCCCTGATTTGGAGGGACTGTCCCTCTTTTGAGTCCATGTCCCCCTGTCCCTCGTTGTTTTCATTTGTCCCTCTTTGAGGTGTAACATGCAGAACTACAGCAATAAATGATTCATTTCCCAATTCAAAATGTTTCTATTGTTTTAACTGTTACACCCTTTTATCCTATCCATCTCTCAATGAGGGGGTGTGCATACCTCCCAACTGTCCCTCATTTGGTGGGACTCTTTTAAGTCCTTGTCCCTCTGTCCCTTGTTGTTCCCATTTGTCCCTCTCTGAGGTGTAACATGCAGATCTACATCAATAAATGATTAATTTGCCTATTCGTAGTGTTTCTATTGTTGTAAATGTTACACCCTATCTCCTATCCATCCCTCAAAGAGGGGGTGTGGCTTAATTTAAACATTGTCCCTCTTTCCCACCCTAATAAGTTGGAAGGTATGCAACAGTAAAGTGCTTAAAGTGCCAATAATACCCCATAATAACACCCTATAATACAGTGCATCAAATATAAAACAACCCACAATTCATGGCATATAAATAAGTGCAAAACATGCCTACAGCACGCAATGTGCCAATGCATAGAATACATAAGAGGTGTACATAACAGTAACCATATGAAGGAAATGGCCAAATACAATTATCAATAGATAAATAAATAAATTATATCACCAAACGGTCAGATAACAGAGAGAGGACCCCACTGCGGCACCCTCATGTTCCCAGATCCACCACATCGGGGGGGGGGGGGGGGGGGGTGGGGGGGGGGGGAGCTTCATCCTCTACACAGATCTGAAGCTGCATGTATAGAAGAAAGTGCCCAAGATTCTTATCTTATGGCCTTGGCCAAATGTATGACTAAACTCGTAAAAAAAAAGGAAACTACTACAAAATAAGTCCATTTTATAATGAACCTCCCTTCAGTGAAGGTTCAATGAAGTAGGGATTGGCCCCAGGCAAGATCTATAAATGAATAAAGCCTACTAGCAGTAGTACAAAATTAGTTTACCAGCATAAATGCTACACTAATATAAGCAAATTATAATACAATAATCTAAAGCGAATCCATAAAACAACCTCAACCCCTAAAGGTTCTTGTCCCTGGGGCATCCCGAATTCAGATATCGTGCTGTTAAAACTCTCCTCCTAGATGGTCCCACTGTGCATGTCCAATCAGCGCTATATGTCGTGGATATTAAAGTGATACTGCAGGAAAAGCTAACTGCTACACCATTGTGTCAGGCTGCATTTGGTGCTGTCCTAAACGGTTTTCCGTTTTTAAATTGAAGCAGAAATGGGACGAAATATTGGGGTTTACAGATTCAGCCAATGACACGTTTTCTTCCTGTCCCCCAATCATCTCATCAGAGCGGGACAGGATTGCTGGTCCCTCCCTCCTCCTGCCCCTCCCTCTGCCTCCTCCAGATTCATCACATTGATGATTATTATGCAGCATCACAGATCCAAGGGCCATGCCCACTTTTGTCAGAAGAAATATCATAAGTTGGACATGATATCTCGGCCATTTCATCTTTAATTTAAAAACAGAAAACAGTTTATGACAGTGCCAAATATAGCCCAACACAATGGTGTAACAATTAGCTTTGCCTGTAGTAGCACTTTAAAGTGGACCAACACCCAGGATTGTGACTATCCTGGGTTTTGGTCCACTTCGGCGGGGCACCCCGATTGGGGGTGTCCCGCTCTCTGAAACCCCCCAGAAACCCCAAAAAACTCACCTCTCCCCGCTCCCACGTGACCACGCTGTCCAATCCCCGCAGACGTCCAAGCGGGTGACAGCGGCGTCCAAGACAGCGCGTCCGCCGCCTCCCGCGCGTCACTCTTGGCGTGCCCACGCCGGCCATTCACAGACGGCCGACGTGGGCGCGCGCACGTCTAGAGGGGCACGCGGGAGGCGGCGGCGGAAGCGGCGGCGGATCAGGTAAGGAGTTTGGGGTTTTTTTGGGGGGTTTCACCCCACGGGACATCCCGATCTCTGATGTCCCGCGGTGAGTGAGGTGATCGGCCCGGGAATCTTATAGATTCCCGGGCCGATCACCCCTGGGTGTTGGTCCACTTTAATGTAGTTTTGTTTACATACAGAGCATGGCATAGCAAAAGGGGAAATCTGGTCTGCAGTGTGTTCCCAGCCTATTTGAATGGCTGGCCATAGGAGCGTAGAAGATGCCGGAGATGCTGCACGCAAATGCCCCATTAGCAGGGTTTCCCACAGTGTGGCATACCAAATAGGGATGCCCTGAGGGTGAATAATTGGCCAGCACAGGGACATTTTTATAGCGCAGTACAGGCACAAAATGTTATAGGTCCACTTTAGACAATATAAAAAAGAATATGCGCAACAGACAAGGGGGGACTGTCCCCCTGTCCCTCGTTGTTTTCATTTGTCCCTCTTTAGGTGTAACATGCAGATCTGCATCAATAAATGATTAATTTTTCTATTCAAAGTGTTTCTATTGTTTTAACTGTTACACCCTATCTCCTATCCATCCCTCAATGAGGGGGTGTGCATACCTCCCAACTGTCCCATCAGCAGGGTTTTACATATTGGGGCATCCGAAATAGGGATGCCCTGAAAGTGAATAATTGGCCAGCACAGGGACATTTTTATAGCGCAGTGCAGGCACAAAATGTTATAGGTGCCTCGTTGTTTTCATTTGTCCCTCTTTGAGGTGTAACATGCAGATCTGCATCAATAAATGATTCATTTTTCTATTCAAAGTGTTTCTATTGTTTTAACTGTTACACCCTATCTCCTATCCATCCCTCAAAGAGCCATCAGCAGGGTTTTACATATTGGGGCATCCCAAATAGGGATGCCCTGAGAGTGGATAATTGGCCAGCACAGGGACATTTTTATAGTGCAGGGCAGACACAAAATGTGATAGGTCCCCTTTAGACAATATAAAAAAAATATGCCCAACAGACAAGGCGGGACTGTCCCTCATGTCAGACAAGGCTTGACATGCCCCTCTATTACAGTGAATGGAGTGGGAGGTGAGAACAGCTGCAGTAGACAAGAGAGTCTTTTGTACACTTGCACAGAGGTTATCCCCACAGTGCCAAATTATTGTGGGCATAATGTGAGCAATTCACTTGGGCTCTCCAAGTTACGCTGGGCCCTGGCACCAGTCTGGGGTTTGTGTAGGGGCTGGTTCTGGCTATAGATGCAACCAGGGCTGGTTCTAGGAGAGGGCGAGCACCCTGGGCACCAAGGTGCCTTTATCCCAGCCATTCTGTTTTCTGCAGCCAATATTCCTGGTGTGGGCCATACTACATGCCCATTACCCCCCACATATTGGGCTAAGTCATGGGGGTGGGCACTACCTACTGCAAAAAAAGAGACACAGCATGGCACATACATGTATGGGAGAGCAGTAGCACCAAAGGATGGGTGAGGATGGGGCAGAATTTTGTTCCTTCATGCACTGAGAGTTATTTTGCATAAAAACTGCCCTGGATGCAACCAAAAGCCCCCCGGGTTACTTAGCTAGTGGTCTGCTTTAAAAGTGTCTTAAAATCGTCCTTGGACATGTGATCACAATGCAGATGCTTACCTAGTGTATAGCAACAATAAAGAGTTCAAAACAAAGCCCCTACATGCATCCTTCCCAAGTGTCCCTCTTTTGAGGCCATGTCCCTCGTTCTCATTTGCCCCTCTTTAAGGTTTAACATAAAGATCTGCATCAATAAATGATTATATTGCCTATTTAAAGTGTTTATGTTGTTGTTACCTGCTACAGCCTATCTCCTATCCATCAATCGATGAGGGGGTGTGGCTTAATTTAACAATTGTACCTCTTTCCCACCCTAAAAAGTGTGTCAACGCCGCCATACTTTAGAAACACCTTGGTGTATTTGGTGTGTGGGCAATGAGTAGGAGGAACATAGCCCAAAAGTTAGAAGGGCGTCCCCGGTGGGCGTAGCTGTGTGGGCATAAGTTGGAGTGGTGTCCAGGCTTTGCATCACTGTGAGCAATGGGTGACCTGCAGGAAAGCAGAACCCAACAAGGTAAGTGGACCTCACCTTCTGCTCTGGTTAATTCTGTACAGCCAAGCCAGGGACTGTAGCAACACAAGTGCCCTGGTGCACCGGTATGACATATGCGCACGTGTATATACAGGTACAGACCAGCTTCTCAGTCTTCCGGGTCAGTGGCGCACATGTATCCGGATAGGGGACATTATTTCAGTGCTTGCTGTAGGGACTATCTGGCGTAAGTACTCTCCACAATGACTCCCTATAATAACCTGACAATCCATAGTTATAAATCATGCTGCATGTTTTTTTTTTTTTACTAATACATTTTTTTTTTGCCAATCCTTTTTTTTGGTCAATAATTATTTCTAGTATTATTTCCCCCCAGTATCCGGTATCTGGAAATGTTCTCCTTTGCCTCCCCCAGGCGAGAGTTTTAGCAACGCCATGATCAATAAGAGCAAAGTGATTATCCAACATGACAGGATGCCGCATGTCTGCTGCTTTGAAGAGGAATAGAAGAAAAAAAAATCAACATGCTACTTACAGGGACCACACGCCTCCATTCACATCCCCGCCGCAGCCGCTTTCCACCGAACGCCAAACAATAACCAGGAGCATTCCCCAGGAGGAAGAAGATGAAGGAACGGTATCCACAGAGTAGAATCAGGCTCCGTGCCTCTGGTGATGCGATCCGTCAAGATGTGCGGCGACTGGACCTCCCAGTGTGTTAGCAGCCAACGCTGAAGACATCGCTGTCCCCTCTCCCCATCCAGCCTGACTCCATATCCATCGCTCACTGGTCCGATCTACTCCTGGGAAACGCTGCCCTTCCCCTGTCGCTGGTGCGCGCTAACTATTCATTTCTCTTGCTGATGATGGAACGGCGTGCACTTATTTTGACAGTCATTCTTCCATGTTTGCCGATCGCTGCCAGAGCCGGCACTATAGCCTCCAGGGAAGCCTCCTCACTCGCATGCCTTGTGTCCTCCCCTTTACACTAGAACTCCATCTATCTGCTATTGTATACAGTAACCCCATCCATGCCAGGGATTAGACTGAGACCACCCCATTGGTCAGAAGGGGTTAACGAGTGTATGGTGGCTGTGCGGAGGATGATGCATAGGGATGCGACCATTGCCACAGAGGACAAGAGTTCTTAATGTGGTCTGGGCAGGAAGCTGTCCAGGTCGGGTCGCACCAAGCCCAATTTTTTCTACAGTAACAAACAGGCCCTTATTTAAACCTGGCCAACTCTCATTTTACAAAGGGGCAACAATCTAAATCTGACCTGTGACCGAGCGAAATGCAGGTGCGTGATTGGTCAGATGCAGTCACATGTGTGCTGGGGCCGGTATACGGTAAAGCGTAACCCTGAGAAAGGGCACGTGACTGCGGCTGACCCAGGGCCGGCTCCAAATTTATGTGGGCCCTTGGACGGCATGGTCTCAGTGGGCCCCTTCATGGTGAAGAGTCGCGTCACATCACAGAGGAACGTCCCCAATCTGGATGCCCCCTAAGGATCATGCTATTTGGAACAAAACTCTACTTTGTAGCGCATCAAACCACTTTAAACCTGAGTCTAAACAAATCTAAATTCTCCTGATTTTGGATGCCCCTGTGTGTGACCCCCCCTTTGTTTATTACTTTCCTCGAACTGGTGAATGCACTGTGGGATCCCCAGTTTGAGTTAACGACCAAACCAGGGGGGTTCTTTCACAAACAGGGGCATCCCAAATGAAACCCCGCCATCCGAGGAGATGTGGGCACCAGCTGTGGAGGTGCCCTCTAAGTCTGCCGCCAATCAAGCGCCATCGCACACCTCAAAGACCGGCACTGTCAGTGGGCCCCCACCCCCAGAGGATGGGGGCCCCTGCAGCTGCCCCGCCTTGCGGGGTGCTGACGCTGGCCCTGGGCTGACCAATCAAGGGTCTGCATTTAGCCTGGTGAGCATGGTGACTTAGGCCCTTATTTATCAAGGGCTAGCGCCAGGTAGTGTCTGACGAGCGCCAGGTACCGCCAGCTATCGGCGGCTACCGAATCAAGTACGCCCGGCGGCGGTCACAATGACGCATTTATCACGCATTTATCACGCCGGCGAGAGCGTCAGCTAGCGCGGGATTCATCATGTAGCCGACTGCAACGAACAGCGCCGCTACTAATCCCATCACAGCGACAGGTATGACCTGGCGCTCCCTGGCGTGGTCCAATGCATTTCAATGGAGCAATCTTTAAATAATCATAATTAATTGCTATTACTGTTTTTTTTTTTTTTTTTTTAATGTCAAAAATTCTGTGACCACTTCTGCAATGTTAGGAATTTTTTTTAAAGTAAAAAAAAAAAAAATATTGTGCAGAATTGATATTACAGGTCTGATATTCATGTATTCATATTACAAAATGTTTAGAAAAACTTGTATAATTTTTACATTAAAAAAAAATGGTTGTTTGGGGGTTAAAAACTACTTTACACACATCGTCGCCAGCGCTCTGGGGTTTAAACAAGGAATTCACAGCGCGAGAAATTTTTGAGCGTGATTTGTTAATGAATCTGCAGCAAGCCGTTCGCTCTGGCCATTCGCTGTCAGGCGCACCCATACAACGCGGAACCTGTGAAACATCGACCCGTAACCCCGTATTCAACATTACCGCACACCGACTGAGTCGCTGTCAACAAGCAAACCCCGGCCAAGCACAGCGAATACTAGCTGGCGCTGTGAAAATCACGCTACTGGCGCTCATCTGTCGCTACCTGGCGCTATTAATGAATCGGCCTCCCCGAGGGTTTGCAGGGGGTTGATTGAAAAGGAGACCCTGACAATTGGGGTGCCCACCTCCCTGCAGCCGACCATCACCAATATTTTGTAAAATGTGTTTTGGTCAGGTGCGGGGGCACACATGATCACGGAGAGGCCGGGGATGCTGCCACCGGCGAAGAAGATGCAGGATGAGAGAGCACTGGGGGGTTTTACACAGCGTGGCATCTAGAGATAGGCTGGTGTCCAGGCATAGAATCTTTTAGATTCCAGGGCCTGGCCACGAGGAATTTGACCCACTTTAATTTGTTTGTTGCACGTGCCGAATGTAAAAAAAATTAATTAACAAAGCCCCAAAAAAAGAAACTCATATGCCCTGGCGTTCCCGCGCTGCTGGCCGGGCTGCCACTCCTTGGGAAGCCAGAAGATGGAGGATAGAGGAGCAGCGATTGCTGCTACCACCATTAATACTAAATTAATAGGCATGGCCGGGGAAGCTTATTGGAGGAGAGCTGCGCCATTGTCTCAAAGGAAAGTTAAGGAAATCAGGCGAAAGGCGGTTTCATGCAGCAGGGTATTCCAAATTAGGATGTCCCAAGGGGACAGACAAAATCTTTAAAGGGTTACTAAACCCACAGAAAACAGGCACTAATGTGCAGCTCGCCCGGGCTGGTCTTACGCTCTGAAACCTCCCAGGTTTAAGAGAATGGTGCTCCCGGTGCCTCGCATGCCGCCCCTCCCATCAGTCAAACAGAGCCGGCCAGTCCCACTCGTCCATTGCAATGAATGGATGGAACGCAAGATCAGGTGGGAGCTGCACAGCACCGACTGAACAACGAGGCCACCCCACCGCTGCCCCCAGCTGCCATTCTTGGAAACTGAGAGATTTCTGAGCAGCAGACAGGGCTTCAGCTGCTGCACGGGAGTCAATGCAGGTGTCTTTATTTTATTTTTTGGGTTTAGCAACCTTCTAAATATGGATTATTCTTTCATTGTAAAAATACATATTCAGTGTAAGGGGACCTCCTAGCATTGCATGCAGATGTTGTAAAGCAGTGGTCCCCAACCCTCCCCTTCAAGGGCTGCCAACTGATGCAAAGGTGAAGAAATTAGTGCTCAGAGTTATAGGGCAGCTATGTGGAGATCCACAAAACAGGACCTGTTGGTGGGTCTTGAGTAATAGCAGGCAAGTAAGATCACAAAAAGAAAAAGAAGGTAACAATGAAAGGAATGTATCTTCTACTCCCGCAGGGCTCGTTCCATGTCTTGCTCTGCGGGTGGCATCCCCTGCTCAGCTTGAAGGTCAGGCACACACGGCCACCGGCACAGCCCATAGTCAAGCTCTGGGAGCACTACCTGGCCCTCTGGATGTAAAGGGGACACGCCACCACTGGAGCTACGCTTTCTCATTCCTCTTGCGGCCAATAAGCCACAAGGGTTAACCCATGTTGTGCTGAAGGACTCTTGCACGAGCCCCTTAGAAAAATACTCCCTTGGTTTTGGGCATACAGGGTAAAAGCTTCTAACCAATCACCAATGGTCGTTGGTGAGTGCTTGTATAAAACAGATACTCAGTCCATGCCTGTGCTGTTTGCTAGGGTGTTATTTTTATGAACCTTTTGTTGACCCATTCCATTTCCTTGACCATCCCAGTTTGCCAAAGCATGGACCTTGGCTTAATCCATCTCTGAACATGTTTCGTCCCTTGGGACCGCCTCGCTCTCTGACTCCCTGGCTTTGACCCTGGGCTGGTACACTGACTTGGCTCCTCTCTGCATTACACCTTTGCTCCATCCTTCAGTGTGACATCCTCTGGCCTCACCTTACAGCTGGAGTGGCTGTCCCACTGATGAGAAATCCATCAGTTGTCCCATGAAACAAAGCCTTTAAAGCAGACCAACAAAACAAACAGTGCTCATATGCATCCCTCACCAGGGCAATTCAGATTGCTGCACATAAAAATTCATTAACATTTCTGTAACTCCAGTCGTAGTCAATATTCCCCCTTCAATAGCCTGCATAGAGGAAGTGCTGCTGGATTACCTTTCGCTCAGTGTCGCTCTCCCATACATTTAAATGTCCGTTCATTTGCTTGTGTTTAAATAGAGTTTGACATTTTTAATTTTTTTCGCTCAAATCATTGTGTGACGTCTCCTGGCTGCAACCAAACATTTTTAGAAACTTCTTTGACTTATATATTTTTATGCAGAATTGTCATTACAGGTCTGGCACTAAAGTGTTAGTGTCACAGTTTTAAAACAATGTAATTCCATGTGTTTTCGCTTTGTTACTGGTGGACCTATGTCCAAAAACAGACTTTAATCACACAGTGTCTGGCGCTCTATGCTACAGCGACCAGATTTAGAGCGCCAATGCTGTGTATGTGTCCTATTTTGATAAGTATGGTGTGGAGGGCTGAGAGTCGGTCGCACTGAGCTGGCGCTACCTTTCGCTCCATGCAATGCTGTACTGGTGTTAGAGCACCCAATATACATCACATTCATCAATGTGGGCCAGGTTACTTGAGCGACTGAGGCACTGTTACAGCGCCCAATACCCACTTCCAGCGTCTACTAGCGGTCGCTCTAAGCGCCGCTATACAAACGCTCATCTGACCATACCTGGGGCTAGTAGTGAATCAGCCTCTAAATGCCCTTAGTACATCAAATATAATGACCCCAGCATATGACGAATTTCAAGTTCACTTAGTCATATATAATAGCCAATAAAACATTCACCTTACTTATAGATTGATATTTCTCCCAAAATGGAGCCTGTGGTAGGACTCCTCCTGCCCTTGGTAATAGCAAGGAGGAGCCAGAGTGGGGGGGGGGGGAATCCATAACCAGCTCCTAAGGAGACACCCTGGATAATCAATACACAAATAGTCACATATTTTAATATAACTGTAAATGTGAACACATCACATTCCCAATGCATACGTGCTCTCTAATACACACAGTATGTGTAAACCAATCAGTAAAAAATGTATAAATACATCGCAGATAGATAAAACCTGCTGACCCATGAGAAAAAAAACCTATATATATATATATATATATATATATATATATATATATATAAATCGACATGAGTATATGGAAACACATCGGATAACTTCATTATTATTATACATTGGTATTATTATTTCTTTCATATGGCTTTATAAACTGTTGTATAACTATTGGTAATCTAATCAATATAGAGCCGTGGAATGACGCAATGCCTATACCTTGCACGCTCCTACAGATTGCAACTCAGTCAACACATATACAGTATCTTATAAGATGTAATTCATTAAAGGGCCACTTTGTGAAGATTTGTATCAAGATGGGAAATGGAATTACTTAATACAAATTACCATATACTTTACAGGGCCCTTACAGATTGCAACTCCAATCCAATTTACTACTATTGAAAAAAATATTAGATAAAACATAGGAGATAAAATTCATGAAAGGGCCCCTATGTGAAGATTTGTACTGTATCTAGATAGAAAATGGCAATCCTAATATAAATTCTCATATACTTTACATGCCCATATAGATTGCAAGTCAATGAACTCTCATTGAAAACATTTTATATATTTCTGGGATGTAATTTATTAAAAGACCCCTATGTGAAAATTTGTAATACAATGGCAAATGGGATCTCCCATATACTTTACAGCCTCTACATACTTCCATAGAAATAAAAAATAGGAGGGGGCATGGCTGACCGCCGTAGAAGATGGCGGCTTTTTAGAGCGGCTCCAGCCACCCAGCGCAGCAGAGCAGCCCATGCCTCACCCTGCTCCTACTACTGCCCCGGAACCCCCTGCATCCTAATGGGGAAGAATGGGGGAAGATCGCGAGGCCACGGAGCTGGGAAAGCCGGCGGGACCCCAACGAGCCCACAGCAGCACCTAGGGACATTGTTGTCAAACTAACCTTCTACCGCACTAAGGAAACGATCCTGATGGCTGCCAGAGAAAAAGGGGACTTATGTTTCCAGAATCATCGCTGCCAGATTTTTCTGGATGTTGCCCCACAAACCCTGCAGAGGAGAAAAGCCATGAGACCCGCCTTGGAAATCCTTAGGAGCCACAACATAAAATACCGCTGGGGTTTTCCCCTCAAGTTAGCGTTCACCCACGCGGGCCGTCAGCATGCGGCTGACTCTCTGGAGGAACTGCGGAGCATTTTGCGGGACTTGGGCCTGACCTCCGCTGATTCTCCTGTTCGTGCATCTAAGACAACCGTCTGGCAGGCTCCTAGATGACCAACGCTCCAGCCCTTGTGGGAGAAGGTGCGCATCCGCAGGAAAGAAAGACCGAGTTGCCGGACATCCCTTGGGGCCTGGTCTGGCTCCGGGATGAGGATTCGGCCTGTAGCAACGGTGATTCATCTGATTCTGAGTGACTCCCCTTTTTTGGGTATAGTCCTGAAAGTTTCTCATAAGTTTTATTGAATGTTTTACATGCTCTTAATGTTTTGAATTTCCAGAATGGCGGTTGGGCCGGTGTCCTGGTCCTGTCCTCTCCCTCCTGGGGGTTGGATCACTCGGGGTGCCTGGTTGCCCCCCCTGCGGGGGGTGACGCCACGGCGGCTCGGACGCCCCGGATGGATCGGTTTGGGCTCCTCAGCGATGGCTCACCAGCGGGGCAGATGGGCCGCTTTAGCTATCAGGATTGGGCCCCCGCCTCGGTATACAATGTTGTCTCCTAAAAGTTCTTTTGAAAGTTTTAAATGCTCTTAATGTTCTGAATTTCCAGAATGGTGGTCGGGCCTGTGTCCTGGTCCTGTCCTCTCCCTCCTGGGGGTTGCATCCCTCGAGGGTGCCCGGTTGCCCCCCCCAGTTCGGCCTTGGCCGCCCCCCTCCCCCCCCCTCGGTTGGCCGGGTTCTCTATTGTGGACCCACCACGTGCTGGCCCTGGGGCGAGCCGGGGAGGGTGATACCACGGCGGCTCCGGCGCCCCGGGTGGATCGGTTTAGGCTCTCCAGCGCAGTAGATGGGCCGCTTTAGTTATTAAGATTGGGCCCCCCCACCTGAGTTTTGGTACATAATGTTGTCTCAGACTGCATGCAGGCTTGCCGGGTTGGACAGCGGCACCTGTGGGTGGCCGCGTGGGCCCGCAGGTGTTGGTGTGGCCTCCTGAATTTAAACCTTCCCTACAAGCTAGAAGCGTAGATTGCACTGTGTTGTTCTTTGCTGCTTCCTTATGCTATTTCACGTTACGTTAATTAGTTTTGTCATATGCTGGGTTATTTACGCTAAAAAATAATAATCAAATAAGCACAGAGCAGAAAGTTCTTCTTGGCAAATGTTCATCAATCGAGGGTGTGCAGAACAGTCCAATAAGGCATGCACACTTCCACACGTGCCCACCACCTCTTATATATACTCTTACCAATATGAAATGGCAAATCAAGCTTCTTAATCACTCATGGTATCCTCCACGATTAGAAAGCCAATCATTATCCGATTCCTCACTTTAGGATCTCAAACATTCAATCCACAATTGTAAACATAAGCTCTTCAAATAGAGAGATGTCTAATATGCTCATGTGGACCAGATCCCATAGGAAAAAAAGGAAACAGAATCTAGTGCAACCCAGCTTTTAGATTCAGGCAAATTTTAATAACATTTTAAAACTACTCACAAAGCAGAAATCTTGGTATCAGCACTTAGTAATAAAGAGTCAGTAGGCTGTTCCCACGCTTCCTCACCGCGGCCGCTGGGAGGATAAAGCTGGACTCTTCTGACATGTGAAACCGTGTGCACAGAATAACAAATTCCCCGTTATTTACGCTAAAAGATGACAATTTTTATCCCACTGTTTTTCCCTGTACCTCCGGGGTGTCAAATGGTGTCAAGTTGTCAAATGGTCCAAAAGAGACCACGTTATTCCTGTTATTCCTGTTTACCCATCCTCACCTCAGCTCTACATTCATACCTTGTTCGCTTCCCCTCCCCCTCCACATGGTCCTCCCGTACTCCGCCAGGCCGGTCGTTATTGAGTCTCACCTTAAGGGTCACCATGGTCGGCTTAAATATTAAAATTATATTGCATAACGTCCAGGGCTTTAATGTCCCCGCCAAGCGCAATAAGGCCTTCCATTACTATAAATCCTGCAAAGCCGATATAATCTTTTTACAGGAAACTAGGTTTTCTACTAGTTCCAAACCTAACTATCTGAGTGGTCATTTCCCCTTGCCCTATCTTGCCTGTGCTAGGGGAAAAAAAAGGGGAGTACTAATCGCCTTTCGCAAAGGCCTCCCTTTCATTTGTTCCAAAGAGATTTCGGATCCTACGGGTAGATACCTCATACTGCAGGGTACCCTTTATGATGGAGACCACCCTGATCAAATATTATGCCCCTAACACCTTCCAGACTCGGTTCTTCAAACACTTACTGTCGGTAGTCCAGAACAACACCAATGGGACCCTGCTCATGGGAGGGGACTCAAACCTGACAATCCATCCTGGGCTGGACACACGGCGCATTGGGCAGCTGGGGAATGGCCCTACCGACCTGAGACACTCAATCCATGACTTTTTGTGATCTCCTTAACCACTACAGATTATGTGATGTATGGCGAGAGATGAACCCCAAAACTCATGACTTTACGTTTTATTCCAACCCGCATGGCACATTGTGTAGGATAGATCACTTACTGGTCCCTCAATCTGTGCTACCTGCCATTATTGATTCCAAAATTTACATTACAGCATGGTCCGATCACAATCCAGTAATGACTGTATTGGACCTCCTGGTCACTACCAAGCACTTCTACAACTGGCGGCTCAACGACTCTCTTTTATCAAATGGCTCCACCTGCTCTAAAATTCAGGTTGCTTTACAGGAATACTTTATGCACAACACGAATTCGGTCTCCTCCCCAATATCTCTATGGGAAGCCCAAAAGGCCACCATGAGAGGGAACATTATCTCCTTAGCCTCTGCCGAAAAATGGGAAAGGCAACGGAGAATAAGAGACCTGACTCTGAAGTTTGAGCAGGCGGAGCTGCAGTGGAAGGGGAACCCGAGCGCCAGGAATAAGAGGGCTGTAGATAACCTGGGCACGGAGCTCAACATGCTCCTCGATGGCCGAGCCAAGAAAAGACTCATGGTTGAAACAGAAATTTTATACTAGGGGTAACAAGCCGGACACAATGCTAGCCCGAAAGCTAAGGGCTGCTGACCTCGATAGGCGTCAGCCTATAAAACTGAAACTTGACTCGAGCGGTGTCACGGCTGACCCTAATAAGGTTGTTTCGGCCTTTGGGGACTTTCTGTCGGCCCTTTATGCGGCCCCAGCAAACGTAAATTCAGCTAAGTTGGAAGAATTCTTTGAGGGCGTTGAGTTACCGAATATTGAGCAGAGGTGTGTGGACAGGATGGAGGCGCCCATAACACCTTGTGAGGTGCTGCTAGCTATTAAGTCCCTGAAGACTTTCAAGACCCCAGGTCCAGATGGGTTTAGCGGCCTGTATTACAAAAAAAGCAATTCTGTGAGTACTCACCTGTAGAATTGTTTTTGTACTTGCATGGCACGGCCCACTTCGGTAATCATAACACTTGGGTTATTCCGCCACAAGGTGGCGCAGTGGTACTGCAGAAAGCTGTGGCATGTCCCGGCTTTCCCCAGCATAGACAAGCAGTGAGACAAGAAGCCGGGAGAGAATGAAGTAAAAAATGTGAAAAAGGTAAAAAACCCCAATTAACTTGGAACAATCACCATAAAGAGGCAACCAAGAATAACGATAACAAGGGTGGGGCGAAGCAGGCCGTGCCATGCAAGAACAGAAACAATTCTACAGGTGAGTACTCACAGAATTGCTTTTTTCTTTATTGCATGGCACAGCCCGCATCGGTATTCATAGCAGTTGGGACATCCAAAAGCAGTGTCCAAAGTAGGGCGGGATCCCCAAAGAGTAACGGCCAGTAGTTCAAGTCACTACCGCCTGAAGCACCTTGCGAACAAAAGCAGCATCCGCTGAGGCCTTAACATCAACCTTGTAAAACTTTGAAAAAGTATGAACAGAAGGCCAAGTAGCGGCCTTGCAAACTTGTTCAACAGAAGCTTGGTGCTGAAAAGCCCAAGAGGCACCAATAGCACGAGTGGAATGAGCAGTAATCCTAAAGGGAGGTTCCTTTCCCTTAGCAGAATAGGCTTGAACCACCGCCTGACGAATCCACTTGCTGATAGTGGATTCAGCCGGAGGCAAACCTTTTCTAGGTCCAGAAGTGAGAACAAAAAGAGCATCAGACTTCCTGAAAGTCTCAGTAGCAACCAAATAAAACTTCAGAGCCCTGACCACATACAGAGAATGCAGAGTCCGCTCCTTGGAATTAGCAGGATTAGGACACAATGAAGGCAAGACAATGTCCTGATTAAGATGAAAGGCAGACACAACCTTTGGCAGGAAATCCGGCGTCTGTCACGGCCCCAAGAATCTCTGCGACCACTGGAGAGGAGGGAGCCACGGCCTCCTCTGGGAATGCGAAAGGAAGGGAGGGGGGCAGAGGACCCCCGAAAGGGCCAAGACTGCCTCCTACGCTGAGGCAGCCTCCCATCCTTGGCTAGAACATCAAGACGTTCCCCAAATAGCCGTAGCCCCACGAAGGGGAGGCCAGTGAGAGCTTTCTTAGCCTCAGCGTTGGATGCCCACTGGCGCAACCAGACAGAGCGGCGCATAGCCACCAAGAGCGCAGAGGTCCTACCACACAGCCACACAGCATCATCCATAGCAGTAAGGATAAAGGCCACAAAACCAGAGCAAAGTAAGAGAGTCCTATATTCCTCCCCCACACTACCAGCTGTTGCGCCATCAATGAGACCCTTGAGCAGCTTCTTAAGGGCAATAGCAGTAATGGTGGCAGCACATACGGGGAGCAAGCCAGCCCCCACAAAGGTAAAAGCATGGCAGGCCACTTAATCCATGCGCCGGTCCTCACCGTCCCTCAGAGTGGTAGTGTCAGGGAAAGGCATGACAAGCCTAGCACGGGAGCGTCCACTTCAGGGGAAATGACCACCTCTTAACAAGATCAACAGGAAAGGGATACCTTTTATCCAAACCCTTGGGCACAGCAGGCAACTTGTTAGGATGTTCCCATTCTTTAAGCACCAAGGTGCTAAAATGTTCCTGCTCAGGGAACTCTAGACGCTGTTTACCAGGGCGAAAAAGCTCCCCCTCCTTTCTTTTAGCTACCTCCGGGGCAGCAATGTGCAAAATTTGAAAAATATGTGACAGCAGATTATCAGTGTCCTCAGTGTACCATGATTCCTCTCTGGGCGCAGACCCAGGGTCACTATCGCAAATGTGCAAAATTTGAAAAATATGTGACAGCAGATTATCAGTGTCCTCAGGGTACCATGATTCCTCTCCGGGCGCAGACCCAGGGTCACTATCGCAACCCTCCTGCTGGTTCCCAGAGGATTCAGAATCCTGGGAGAGCTCCCCCATTTCAAGGGGGTGACAGCCACCAAGATCATCAATCCCCACATGCATCTCAGTATGTGGAGCAGGCCTGGGGTCTAGGTGTCTCTTCTTGCCAGAGGCCTTCCTAGGAACCGTCCTGGCAAGCTGCTTTTCAATGTTAGCCACCCGCAGAGCCAAATCAGAATGTGACTCCCTGCCAACATTCCCCTCACTGGGGCCCAATTGCAGGAGCGGGGGTGTAGGTGAAGCCGAGTGAGGTGCAGAGCTGGGAAGCGAAGCAGGCAAACCAGCTTGAAGCGCAAGTACACTTTCAGCACACGGCATGCACACCGTGACACTGTTACTCACAGGGGATACCCCACACATGGAACACAGCCGGGCTTACCCCGAAGGGCCCCCAAGCACGCTATCCCCAGAAGCCTCCATATGGTGATTAACACAGGCGCAATAGGCCAGCAGTGGGTACAGGCTTAAGACAGAAGCCACCCGGGATGCCCCCAGAAGTCAATACAGGGGGAATGAGGGGGAGGAAGGAGTGGAGCCGGGAGAAACCACAACCCAATAGTATCCCGCCTGAAAGACATAAGTAAAAACACACATGAGCATCCCGCAGCAAATATACCCCAAATCAATAAAAAAAACCCCAAGGGGGGCTCACGGAGCATAGACACCGCGGGGTCACACAGGCCAGACCGCTGCATAAGGCGACCCGCCGGAGGAAGGGAGAAAATCCAGACGCGCAGCTTGTCCAAAATGGCACCGGCAGAGGTACCTCGAGGGGCGGGCCGCGGGGTGAAGGCCGCGATACACGTCATCCCCCGGCCCCGCCCCCCAAGAGCTCGAAAAACGGTGCTCACGTGACCCAGCTGGCGCCATGACAAAGCAAAATCGCCTCAGGTTATAGCGCCCACAGCCGCGTAACGCAGTACAAAGCGGCCCGGCAGCCAAAGACACCAGAAAATGCACCAAAAACTTCAAAAACACCACAGATATCACCACTCGCCGCTACCACCCACCCCCCCTTCCTCCCCAACTAAGTCAGAGGGGGGGAAAAGAGAGAGACGAGAAGGCAGCGGCGAGCAGCCATGGCCAGGGAGGGGGGGGGGGGACCCAAAAGGAAAATAAGGGGACGCAGTCCCCAAACTACTTACCCCCTCAGAAGCCAGGACAGAAACTCTGCATCCCTATTAGGCTCACCATAAAGCCTATGGACGGCTACCCTTTGTGTTACAGGGTCTGCGGCTTGGAGCTGCGCTCCAGGAGCACTTGACCCTAGTGCTCTTCTACCTTCACCCGATCTGTCAGCCGAGGCTGGGAGGCAGTGAGGGTCCAGAAATAGACATGCAGGGCCACATGCTTGGTTGCCCCGCTCACCTGCGCAAGAGAGAGAGACATCTTCTAATTTCGCAGTTCCACTGCAGAGGAAACACTGGGGAACTCTATGGTTAAGCCCATTTTCATAGGGAGCCAGGACATGCCACAGCTTTCTACAGTACCACTGCGGCAACTTGTGGCGGAATAACCCAACTGTTATGAATACCGAAGCGGGCCGTGCCATGCAATAAAGAAAAGTTTGCCCCCATTCTGGCCCCGCACTTATCAAACCCGTTCAATGCTCTGTGCGCGGAAACCTCACTCAGCCCTAGTTCGCTCCTAGCGGACATATGTATGATCCCCAAACCAGATAAAGACAGCCTACTCATCCCCAACTATAGACCAATATCCTTGATAAACATCGACGTGAAGCTTTTGGCCAAGGTCCTAGCGGCCAGACTGAACACTTTCGTGGCCGACCTCATACACGGGGACCAGGTGGGCTTTGTTCCAGCTCGACAGGCCGGGGACAGTGTTAGGAGGGTCGCGCATCTGGTCCACCACACCCACTCCAGGGGCGTTCTGGCCTTTCTTCTCTCACTTGACATACAGAAAGCATTCAATTCCCTATTCAATTGGCCCCTGCGGCCCGAGTGAGATACCTGGGCTCTACCTCTGGACCATTCGGCATTCACAGGGGAACCCGGCAGGTATGCCCTTTATCCCCGGTTCTCTTTTTTCTGGCCATAGAGCCGCTGGGTCTAGCACTTAGGAGCTCCATTAGCATAAAGGGATTGGAGGTGGCCGGTGTCCATCATAAGGCCATGTTTTTCGTGGATGACGCTCTGATCGCTATCACCCAGCCGACCACCTCACTTCCGAACTTATATAAAATTCTGGACCAGTTCGCTCGCATCTCGAGCCTAACGATTAATAATGAAAAATCGAGGAAGATGAACATCTGCCTGCCGATGGATGTGGTGGACCAGATCAAGGCTAGTTTCCCTTTTCGCTGGACAGCTGAGCCACTCCCGTACTTAGGGGTGCACATCTCTGCTAAGTACTCTGACCTGTATGAGGCCAACTATCCTCCCTTATTCAAATCATTAACCCGCCTAATGGAGATCTGGAAAATGTACCCGATCTCTTGGATAGGCCGCATTAACGCGGTCAAAATGTCCGTATTCCCGAAGCTGCTCTATTTCTTCAGAGTACTACCTGTAAAGATCCCGTTATACATGCTTCGGGTGATGCAAAGAAGGATCCTGGCCTTCATATGGTCTATGGGACACCCGAGGGTGTCCAGGCGCACTATGCTAGCCCACAAAGCCACTCAGATTGCTCAACTGGTCCCTATGCACTCACCTCCCAGGCCCCCAATGTGGATTTTCCTGGAACTTCCCAACTGTGCGCCAATGCCTATTGATAGCTTGCTCTGGATGGATCAGGGATATAGACCCAAGATGCTCAGCCCGTTAATGAAGCATTCCCTTGCTGTGTGGGACTCAGTGAGGTATTCAGCTTCTCTGATGTCCCCTCATACCCCCCTTGTTTTATTTATGTGATAACCCCAACTTCCCTCCAGGAGAACAGAATAGACTGGCCTTTAAGTGGTGGCTGGATCGGGGTATTTACACGATAGCGGACCTGCTCACGGCGAGGGGGTTCGGGTCTTTTCAGGACCTGCAGGAGAAGTATGGTGTCCCCGGCAGGGGATACTTTCGCTACATTCAGTTAAGACATTGAATCTTGCCTCTGACAAAGCTGCACCCCCCCTTCCGGGTGAGGACCCCCTTTGAGGAATTATGCACTAGTAACCCGTTCCAGAGAGGGACAATCACCTTAATATACTCGTCATTAAATGTAGCCAGACCAGAGACTCATGGGTACGTTGGTAGCTGGGATAGAGACCTGGGTCCATGCCAGGGAGAGAGGAGGTGGCCGGAGATATGGTCCAACATCTCTAAATGCTCAATCAATGTCCTGCTGACTGAAATGGCCTACAAGGTAATGCTCCGCTGGTACCTGGTGCCGGGTCGCCTGAGCAGGATGTTCAAACCAAGATGTGCTTTAGGGGCGGCAGTGCGAAAAGGGACTTCCTGCATATGTGGTGGACTTGTCCCATGTTAGCCCGCTTCTGGAATCAGGTATATAGGCTGGCGAATGGAATTTTCTAAACCATTATGAGAAAAGACCCCTGGGTTGCCCTCCTGCACTGCAAGCCCCAGGAGCTCACCAGCAAACAGCACAGACTTTTTGTCTACCTCCTCCTAGCGGCTAAGCAGGCCATAGCTAAAGCCTGGAAAAAACTATTTACCCCAATCTCAGAGGTGTCAGCTAGAATAAACGGGTTCCTTACTAACGAAAGATTATCTAGTATTCTTACCAACTCCCACGATAAATTTCTCTCGATATGGGAGCCCTGCATAAGATTTGCTTGGCCTGGCGAACCCCCACAGAGGCTGTAGTGACCATGCGCATTGGCTGGTGGAGTGGTGGAGTGCAGGAGCACCTTGATCCTTCTGCACCCCCCCCCCAGTTCTTTGTTTCTCCTCCCTTTAGAATATGATCCCTTTTGACCAAGCCTGCAAGTCCTGCGGGCTCACTTGCGGCGGTGCGGACCGTGGGGTCTGGGATCCCGCGACCTGCATGGTCTCAGACTGGACATAAACATGTCTCAGGTCAAGTTGGTGATGCTAAGATGTTGAATGTCCTTTACTTTGCCATTTACTTCCTCGCTCTGTATGCATTGTGGATTGTTAAAACATCAGTAAGATCTGTGTGTAACCTTATGCAATATAGAATGTTAGCTTCTCCTTTTACCTCCCCTGCGTGGGATGGCATCATAATGCATAAGCTTCAAGTATCTGTACTGTTGAAAACTCAAAGCTTCAATAAAAATATTAAAACTAGAAATAAAAAATAGATACTGTATGGCAGTGGTAACTCAACCACTTCTTGTAAAGGTCCATTTAAAGGCATGAGGTGAGGAGGGCTGTTGCGGAGGGGGGATAGTTAGAATTCAGCACACTGAGAGAGGGGCTATAGATAACCCAGGCAGAACAAAAAAAGTCTGCTTGCCCCCCAACCCACCTTGGCCCCACGGAACCTACTGCTCTAGCCCACGGCACACTGCTTTAACCCCCCTCTCCCCTTGCATTCTGTGGGCAGAGCTGGAAGAAAGAATAATGGATTGGCAAAGGTTGGAGGCCGGGGACTGGATGGGCAAAATCGGGAGGACAGGAATGGAAGGGACAGAAAGACTGGGCTGGAGGGGGGCAGAGCTGAGAGGACAAGGATTGGATGGGCAAAGCTGATAGGACAGGAATGGATGGAGCAAAAAGATTGGGCTGGATAGGGTACAGCTGAGGGGACAGGGTTGGATGGGGAAGAGCTGGGGAGACCAGATGGTGGGACAGGGATAGGTAGGGCTGAGCTGGGGCAGGGGGAAAGGATTGGGCAAAAAGACTGAGATACAAAGTTTGTGTGTACATTGCGATGCCACTTCCCGCCCCATTTAGTACTTCATATTGCAATACTAGGCGCATTCGGACCTCGGCCCACCAGTTCAGTATCTCCGCTGTATGGGATGTAATTTATTAAAGCAAACATGTGTATCAAAATAGAAAATAGGATCTGCTAATACAAATTCCCATAGATTATTATTTAGCTGTCATCCACTGAAAAATTATATATATATATTTATATATTGTGGTAAAGTGTGTGGAGAAGTCCTGGATGGAGTATATTTTTCCCCTACAGTGCTGTATAAAGCAAGATCCATGCCAGGATTTCAGAACCCTGGTCACATTCCCCACTCCTAGGTTTCTTCTGATCTCAGGCCTTGCCCATCTGGTCAGATTGATTTCAGGAAGGAGCCTGAATAAAAGGCTCCCACTGAGCCAGTCAGTGGTCTTTGACCAGCCTGATGGAGGGAGCTCAGGCTGAACTGCATGTTGTATGAATAACAATACTGGACTACTAAGCCGAAAGACTTGGCTTCTGCGCCCCACTCTTGGACTGTTGAGGGTGAGAAGCGGCGGGCTGCTTTGCCCTGCAATCTGGATTGGACTTTCCTTTGACCCACAGCTTGCTGGAATCCCCAGCCCTGGATTTACCTTTATTTGGTGATGTAACCATTTGTTTTGATTTTCTGCATTGACGCTGCAAACTATGAATGGAGAAGTATTATTTCATTTGAATACTTTCATTTTTCTGCAATAAACCTGCTTTGCCGAGAGAGAACTGTTGTCTGTGTCACTACCGTTCGCCCCCAATATCCCACAATATATATATATATGTTAATGTATGTTTATGTTAATTTATTCTGTTTTATTTTAGACAGTGCCATCTTCTTCTGTAGGGCTGTACAAAGGTATGATTACAGACAAGGTAAAACATACAGTACAGAGTCCATTACAAACTAGATATTACAAAGGTCAGACCTCTTTTCTCTGTGTTGTGCCCTGGAAGTTTATTGGCCTTCCCCTGTCAGACCACATCTATTGCAAACGGCAAATGGGGGCTTGTCTGGAGGTAGAAGCAGCGGTGGAGATTGCGGGTTGTAGTTTGATAGAAGGCTGGTGTCCTTCTGGGTATTTACAAACAGCAGTTGAGATTTGCCCCGACCCTACATCGTGCCGCCCTAGGCACAGCCTCAGCTGTAAAACTTGCAGGTTTGTAAATACCTGACTTAGCCGATGGCACTGAGTTTTGTCTGATTCTTTATCCCTAACATAACAACGAATAAATACCCCAAGTTACTTTTACAAAAACCAGATGAAATTATCTACGACTTCTATTGTCTAAAAGTCACAAACAAGCAGAATACAGCCTTGACTTATGACCTTCCACAAATCATCATTAGACAAATGATCAAATCCCAGGATAAAGTCCTCAGAACGATTCAGAAAGCAAAAAGTCTTAAGCAACATCTGTCTAGCATGTCCCTCTCTGGATTACAATAAAGAACTAACAAAAGCCTTATAATGGATTAGAAGCAAACAGGGAGTGGAAGCGTTCAAGATTCTTCCGTCCTCCCCCCTCTCTTCCTTTCTTTTTTTCCTCTCGATCAATTGACATGTCTGTAAAGTGTGGACAGCTTGCAGCCTGCTGTATAACATTCCTGTACATTTCCCCCAGCAAACTCTCCAAGCAGCAGCAGCATCAGCAATCAGCACCTCCTATCTTCCCTGGCAACAAAAATCACAATAGCAATAATAATAATAATAATAATAATAATAACAGCATGATCATCATCATTAGAGTGGCGGCTGCGCTGATCGACAGGGGGTGCACAGGGGGTGCGAGCCAAGTGGATTCAAGCATGGAGGCTGTCATCGGGGAGAAGAGAACATGAATAAACAAAAATATGGCGAGTGGCCTCAGGTTGTTAGACTGTCAGATCAGTTTTTTTTTTCTCTCCGCCACCGTCATTCTAGCATCAAGGCTTTTGTTAGGAGCGGTCATTTGCATGAGATCCATTAGGGAGATTTTTTTTCTCTTTTTCTTTCCTCCCTTGTGATGCACATCCACATTGTATGGTACTCAAAGGGCTCACCAACATGCAGAGGGGGTAAAACACGGGGGGGGGGGGGGTAAAGACTACGGATGGGGGAATAGCAGTGTCAGGAGGAGGAGAAAAAGGGACACAGTTGGGAGGGGAGGAATAGAGAAGAATATGTTGCTAACCTTTGGAACGCTGCCCCAGCCGGAGTTGGATGTGTCTCTCGCACGCTCTGTGCACCGCTCTGCTGTACACTGACAAGATCATTAACAAGTCGCCGCTATCTGTATCACCGTACTCCTCTCTGTCGCTGCCAGGGATGCTCAGCCACTCCGCCAAACTTTAGTAGAGATTGGCAGTCGCATTGACTAAGGTTCTCTGAAACAGGGAAGTCGAAGTTGCCTAGGAGGGCGAGGGGGCGAAGACGGGTTCTCATGTTTTAGGCAACACATTTCTAACTCAAGCAGGTTTGTGCTTTTACAATGTCCACCTAGAAAAAAAAGAAGTGTTGTACATAGGTTTCACAGGGTCCCATAGCAAGAGTCATAGTGGCCACCCCTCTGCTGTGACATAGTAGAGCTCTGCAAGGAAGAGGTAAGTATCTGATTGAGGGTGCCCCGCTGTGTGAAACCCCCAGGTTGTCTGAAAACTCACCTTCGTATCCAGGCCAACGGCACATGTGTGAGCAGCGACCGTATCCCCACTATTCCTTTGGCAGGACCCCTGCCCGTGCCACATATTTGTATATGGACAGTGCAGGCACACTCCATGTTAGATTGTAGCGGGGCGATGTGACCGCCAGCACACTCGGATCCACTCCGGGCTCCTGGCCAAAGCTCCTGGCCGAAGCGTGCTGATTGGCCAAGCAACCGCACATGCGTCGTAGGACTGGGCAGAGGTCAGTTTGTTCGGACGACCTGGGGAGTTTCACACAGTGGGGCATCCCTGATTGGGTGTGCCCCGGGGGCAAGGACCAAAACCTAGGATAGACAAAATCCTGGGTTTTGGTCCACTTCAAAGGAGGGCTATCGCAGAAAAATGTGGGCATGCGCCGGCCCGAAAAGTGTCGGTTGGTGGCAGCAGTCAGACCGGGGTTGAATGGAAGGTGGCTCTGCAACACTGCCTATGGGAATGGGAGGGGGCTCTGCCACACTGCCTATGGGAATAGGAGGGGGCTCTGCCACACTGCCTATGGGAATGGGAGGAGGTTCTGTCACACTGCCTATGGGAATGGGAGGGGTCTCTGCCACAATCCCTATTGGAACCTGAGGGGGGAATGCCACACAGTCTATAGGAATGGGAGGGGTTTCTGTCACACTGCCTATGGGAATGGGAGGGGTCTCTGGCACACTACCTATTGGAATCCGAGGGGGGAATGCCACACAGCCTATAGGAAAGGGAGAGGGCTCTGTCAGACTGCCTATGGGAATGGGAGGGGGCTCTGCCACACTGCCTATGGGAATGGTAGGGGTTTCTGTCACACTGCCTACGGGAATGGGAGGGATCTCTGGCACAGCACCTATTGGAATAGGAGGGGTCTCTGCCACACTACCTATTGTAATCCGATGGGGGAATGCCACACAGCCTATAGGAATGAGAGAGGGGAAATGCCACATTGCCTATGGGAATGGGGGGGGGGGGGGTGTCACACTTTCTATGGGGAATAAGATGAGTGGAATTTCACACTGTGTATGGGAATGGGGGGGTGCCACATTGCCTATATGGGGAATGTAATAGGGGAGAATGCCACACTGCCTGTGATTAGGGAATTCTGTCCCTTGCCTATTATTTGGTTCTTGTTTTAGCACATTTGGTTAACAAAAATGTTTTTCTTACTTTCCTCTTCCAAATCCTAGGTGCGTCTTATAGGGCGAAAAATACAATATATGCACTTTACTATTAAATTATACCCATATAAGGGTTGATTCATGACCATGAGTATTTTTTTTTACTGTTTTTTGGGAGAGTAAACTATTTTTTCTTTAGATTTTTTTTCCTTAAGTGCAATTAAGCACCATATTTAGTTGTGCAGTTTGTTTAAAAAATTGCACAGCTAAATATGGTGCTGATTTGCTAAATTTGCCGAAAGGCTCTGATTAGATTAGAGCCTGTGCATGTGCTGTTGGACCAGGAAAAGATGAGTGATTACTGGCGCCCTGGGAGGTTTCAGTAGCCATCCCTGCCGACTGTGTCAGGTTTGATTCTGCTTTAACATTTTAAATAATTAAAGAGCCTCCTATGTGTTTCACTACACACATACGTTCCAGATATTCTGAATAAGGAGTAGTAAACATCAAATGCTTCCTGTTGCTGTTTTTTTTTTCTTCTCAGTAGCTCATCAGGGATTTAACAAAGCCCAGCATAGGGTAAGACATTTACATTTTCATGGTGATTTAATAAAACAATAATTACAAAAACAAAGTTAATATCCATCATATCACATGAAAATCACAGGTTCCTATCTTTTCAGCCCCCCAACTGTGTCAGTCTGACACGCCACGCCATGAGAATTATTTTTTCCCACCTTATTTTGGTGAGAAAAAACATATTTAGCTGTGTTAATTATTTAAAAATGTATACGGCTAAAATGGCACTTAATATCACTTAGGCCCTTATTTATGAAGGAATAGCGACAGGTAGTGACTGGTGAGCGGCCGGTAATGACGGGCCCCGCCACGAGAACGCCGGCTCCCCACCACAATCACACATTTATCAAGCCGATCCTGCTTAGCGACTGAGATAGCGCCAGATAGCGACTCATTCATCATTAGCCTCAGCCCACAGCGCCAGCGTCCGACCTTGAACAGCGACAGGTATGACCTCTCGCTACCTAGCGCTCTCCAATGCATTTCAATGGAACAATCTTTAAATATTCATAATTAATTGTTATTAATGTTTTTTGTTTTTTTTTTAAATGTGAAAAATTCTGTGACCACTTCTGCCATGTTAGATTTTTAAGGTAAAAAAAGGTAAAAAAAAAAATGTACAGAATTGATATTACAGGTCTGATATTAATGTATTCATATTACAAAATTATTTAAAAAACTTGTTTTTTTTGGTTTCCAAAAATATGGTCGTTTGGGGGTTAATAAACTACTTTTAACCCATCGCCGCCAGCGCTCTGGGGTTTAAACATGCATTTCGCAGCGCAAGAATTTTTTGAGCGTGATTTTTTAATGAAAATGGTGGGAGCCGGTCGCTAGGGCCAGTCGCTATCATGCGCTCCCATACAGCGCGGAACCTGTCAAATAGCGACTCCTCACCCAATATTCAACATTACGGCAAACCGACTGAGTCGCTATCAACAACCGAACAACGGCCAAGCACAGCGACTACTAGCGGGCGCTCTGAAAATGCCGCTACAGTCGCTCAACTGTCGCTACCTGCCGCTATTAATGAATCGGCCTCTAAGAAAAAAATAATTAAACATTTTACTCACAAGAAAAGCAAGCAAAACATTCTCACAGTACTGAATCAGCCTTTTTGTCTGAAAGGAATCTTCATTTGTGAATAAACTCTGGATTTATCCCTTTTGCTGGACTTGGTCGTGTTTTGTGTCTATCCTGGGATGTTGCCACAGTAGGAGACCTGGGTGGTTATTTAAGAAGGGATAGCGACAGGTAGTGCTTCGTAGCGACAGGCTGCGCCTGGTGAACGCCGGCCACTGTACGCAAAACCACATTTATGAAAGCGAATCTGGTGAGCGACTCTAACAGCGCCATGTAGCGTCACATGTATTATTACAGACAGCTTAGCGTATAGCGCCGGCGCTCTAACTTCCAAAGCGCCGGGTATTACCTTTCGCTCAGTGTCGCTCTCCCATACATTTCAATGGCCGTTCATTTGCTTGTTTTCAAACAACGTGTTTGACATTTTTTTGTTTTTTTTTGCTCCAATCATTGTGTGACCTCTCCTGGCTGCAAACAAAAACTTTTAAAAACTTTTTAGACTTTTTATATTTTTATGCAGAATTGTCATTACAGGTCTGGCACTAAAGTGTTAATGTGACAGTGTTAAAACAATGTCATTCCATGTGTTTTCGCTTTGTTACTGGTGGATATGAGTTCAAAAACAGACTTTAATCACACAGCATCTGGCGCTTTATGCTACAGCGCCCAGATTTAGAGCGCCGACGCTGTGTGAGTCCTTTTTTGGTGGTGTGGAGCGCTGATAGTCGGTCGTACTGAACTGGCGCTACCTCTCGCTTGCTGCAGCACTGTACTGGTGTTTGAGCGCCCAACATACATCACATTCATCAATGCCGGCCAGGTTACTACAGCGACTGAGGCACTCTGTTACAGCACCTGATACCCGCTTACAGCTATACAGATGCTCATCTGCTGATACCTGGCGTTAGTAGTGAATCAGCCCCCTGGTATGACTTATGTGTGCCGGCTCACATGGTCGCACCCCTTGGGTGTGTCTGCTCAGGCGGTGCGTGGGGTCACAAAGGTGATAAGTCTGCTCATCTGCGCATCCCCGGGTGGCTCCTGGACCCAGTCTGCATGCGTGGGTTTCTGTGTATGTGCGCCAATATTTGCAGTATGCGCATGCTCCAGTGCCCGGGCTCCTGCACATATGCACTTCCTGACTCCAAGCGGCCCACTCCAACCTGCCTGCAGATCTTCATGAAGTGACACTCGCCTCCTGTTCCCATGTGACATTGCAATTTGCTTAGGCTCTGACTTCTGGTTTCGCATATCGACCCCACTTTGTCTCCAACTTCTTCCTCTGGATTCCGACCTTGCTCTTGCTCTCTACCCCCGGCTTTTGATGACTTCCTGCTTTGGCTCTCTGAAACCCCGCCTCCAGATAACGGCCCTCTCAGGCTCAGAACTTTCTCATTCGTTGCTTCAACTTCCCCTAAAACCTAGATTGGACTTTTCTCCTGCCGGACTTTGGGCTCACTTGCCACTAGGGGTGTGAATTGGCAAGAATCTGGTGATACAATACGTATCACGATACACATGACGTTACAAAAAATCCCAATATATCCCGATTCTGTCTGACATGGGATTCCCCTTCCAGGGGGAGCGACCCCATTTCTTTTGGAATTTTAAGGGTTAAAAATCCACAAAAGAATGGCGCGAGGGCCCCCTTACCCTGCCTAACCAGCCCGGGCCCCACACATAAGAAAAAATGACATTTATTAAAAAAAAAAAATTTTTCTTTACTCACCTTTGATTGTCAGCTTCTCTGTCCCGGATGACAGATGCAGTGTTCGTCGTCCAGAGGAGGGAGGAGGCAGGGGATCAGAGGATCCCTTGCACCTCTCCTCTTCTGGCCGGTGATTGCTGACAGCTGTAGATCCGGGAGCGGGATGATGCCCGCAGGGTAACGTCATCCGCAACCCCACCTCCGGGGCTAGTCGTGAAGATGGTGGGACCCGTTGGGAAAGCAGGGGGAGAGGGCCTGTCGGGCTCTTTCCTGAAGACTGAAGAGCCTGGGGGGATGATCGGAGGCCCCCAACGAAAAGGGGAGACCCGGTGGGAGTGATCGCGCACAAAGGTGAGTAAATGTCATTTTATTATTTCTCGCTACAGGATTTGCTGCAGCTGAAGGGGGGGGCGCCCTATTCCAAGGAGCCCGGGGGAGGGCCACAGGCCCCCTGGGTGAAGAGGAGACCTGGCCAGATCGAACGAGGGGTCAGGTGAGTGTTTTTTTTACTTTTCTTTTATTGTAGTGGGGGGGGGAGTCAGAATCGATACTAGAAAGAATAGATACTGGTATCGTCTAATGAAGTATCGCAGTATTTGACAGAATTTTTTCTGACACCCCTACTGGCCACTGGCAACAGTAGTTAGACCCCAGCTTGTCTGCAGTGCAGTCTGAACCTCCTTGCAGAAGGCTTCAGCAAAGCCCATTGCATTCCCTCTGCTGATTTTCGAGCGTGGATTACTATGCTAAGTCCACTTTAAAAAAAAGAAAGATAAAAAGAAGATAGTAACCAGATTTTCCTCATCTAAACTTTGAAAAAGTTTAATAAAAAAAATACTGGACAAAAAACAAGTCTGTCTGTTATGTACTTTATGTGCTATATACTTTTCTTTTACATACAGTTTAGTAGCATATGGAAATGAAACCATCTGTTAGACAGAAAGTCCCGTGGAGCTGAGCATTTGTCGGAACTGTAATAATATAATTAAAGACATTTTCTCAACGGCCATCCGGCATCACTAGGACCACGCTTTAGGATTAGCATTGCGGAATAATATCTCAGCACAGATCACACCTTTACGGTATGTTAGGGTCTCTAAGCTATATGTTGTGATATTGACCCAATCAACGTAATTCAGATTGCTCACTTTTTTTCAGTAGGTCTCCAGCAAAACAGAATTAATACATCGTAACTGCAGGAAAAGTCTCCACACAATAGGTTCGATTCAGAGACACATTCGTCCGGACTTCCGTTTCTGTCTGTGAAAGTTTTGGTGGGTGTTTGTAATTTTTTTGCTTTTTTTGGTTCATTTTTCATTCGTAGGAATGTTTGGGAATGCGCTTTCGATGAACGGAAGCAAATCAGAACATTTCCGTTAGTTCGGATCATTTTCCAAACAAAATCGGAAATTTTTCGTTCGTTCAGATAACTTCCGTTGTTGCGATGGGTTTCCGTCTGATTCAAAGAGCTGATTTCCGACGGATCACCACCCTATAAATCCGTTTCATTTCCGATCCACTTACGGGACCTTTGAGGGCTCGGATTGCTATTGTTGAACATGTTTTGCGGCTATGTGGAGGAGTCTGCGCACCTTTAGCACCAAGGCATTGCATGTATCAGCATGGCCGAGGCCATAAATTATATAGCAATGCATACCTGAATCAGTATATTTCATGTATGCCTTATAGAAGCATTTTAATGCTGACCTTAATTAGACTTATGTCCTTTGTGAATTATATTTGGATTGTTGAACTTGAATCTTAATTTGTTGTAAGAGTTATTGTTTTAGTAGGTTACCTTTGCTTTGTGTAATTTTTTTATATTTGGTTGCAGGAACTGCAAGATGTGCCACTCGCCCTTGCTCCTGATGCCCGTTCTTTGCCTGCAGAATGCGGGCCAGGGGTTCTCTAATCGGGCACTATGCAAAACCCGGGCCGTGGTGGCTTATGAAGTCCAGATTTAGGTGTTTGGACCATACGGGGGGGGGGGGGCACTGCAGTATGACCCCAACAAGGTTATCCCAATATTTACATTTACGTTTTTTAACAGGGACCACACGTGCTAGAGTGGCACAACTGAGTGTCAGGGTCCTTCAGTTGGTGGGCGAGATGCAGGAGCTGCGCAGATGAAGAATAATGTTCAGTGGCCTGCCATTGCTATGTATTTTGTTTTTTATAGTTGTAAATATTTGAAATTTTCATAATTTTTTACAATTTTATATTTTATGATGGAAAAAAAAAAAATGTTACATTGTCATTTCATTTACAAAATACATTAACACAAAACGAATGGGCCCAGAAATATTTAAAGATGAATATTCAGATGACCAAGAAGTGATTTGGGTAAGTTTTAGGGGGCTAAAATGGAAGAAAAACCTAACCGAGAAGTGATTTGGGTGAGCTTTAAGGGTCCAAAAGGGAAGATGGAGGATAGTGCTAAGTGATTTAGCTAAACATTGTAGTAGAAGTGAGGGTGGCAAATATGTAGGCGAGCACTTTAATGAGTTAAGTTTGTAGTGCGCAGGCACACGATCGTAAGGATTTCCGTCTGGGCGATTATTTATTGAAAAAGGGAAACAGAAACTAACGGGAAACGTAAAGGATTCGTTGGAGGATACAATGGGAAAATGAAACGGAAAAGTCTGGATGGAAAATGACATCCTCGTATTCGTAATCTGCCGTACGAACGGACGGAAACTTTACAGAAGGTTTTCAATGCATGCATAGAATCGCTCGCACAATCATACGAGAACGGAAACATTTCCAAAAAAAAACAGAACGAAAACGGAAGGTTTTTTTTCTCTCTCTGAATCGAGCCTAATGTATAAAAAAGTTAAGAAAACATGTAATTTTCATCAGTGTCCACTAGGTGGTGCTCCAACCTCATAAATCAAGATGTTGTATACTTCTAATAACTTTGCCAGCTGGATGACATCACACCTCACAGTCCAGATGAATAAACTTATTTGCACAGTTTTCATAGTTAAAGCGGAACAAAACCCACCAGAGACCTGCCTGGAATCTAAAAGATTCCAGGGCCGGCTTTTGGCCTTCCCCCAGGGCATCCCAGGGGGCCCTCCAGGGCACCAGTAAACACTCACCATTCCCCCATTCCCCAGTCCAACTGAACATGCACGGGCTCTCGTCCAATTAGAGCAGTCCACTGATCTCCCTTAATACGGCAAGGAAGCTCCGATTGTTTAATATGGGGAGCCAAAGAAGCCACGTCCCCGCATCCTCAGGCTAGGCGCACGATCGCAGCCTAGCCATGCAGATAGGCTAGGGTGCAAGACGGTGCAGGGGCTCTCGCTCCCCATGCACTCTAATCAGAGCTGCTTGAATAAACCTATTAGCACAGTTCTCATAGTTAAAGCAAAACAAAACCCACCAGAGACCTGCCTGGAATCTAAAAGATTCCAGGACCGGCTTTTGGCTTTCCCCCAGGGCATCCCGGTGGGGGGGGGGGGGGGGGGCAAGGGCACCAGTACACACTCACCATTCCCCAGTCCAACAGGTCATGCACAGGCTCTCGTCCAATTAGAGCGGTCCACTGAACTCACTTAATATGGCAAGGAAGCTCTAATTGTTTAATATGGGGAGCCAAATCAGCTGCATCCACGCATCCTCAGGCTAGGCGCACAATCGCAGCCTAGCCATGCAGATTGGCTAGGGCACAAGCGCGGGGCAGCAGGCAATGCAGACGCTCTTGCTCCCTATTCACTCTAATCAGAGCTGCTCCTAATTTACGTCACTTCTGCGGGCGACTCTGATTGGATGGGAGCCTGCGCAGGCGCCATTGGCCCGGACAGAGGTGAGTCTGAATGCGGCGATGACAGGGGTTCCACACAGTGGCGCATCCCTATGCGAGATGCCCAGGGGGCACAGAAAAAGTTAAAATCCTGGGTTTTGTTCTGTTTTAACCCAAGTCAGATGCTGCATAAGCAATTTTGCTGTGGACTCCATAGTGCTTTCCTCAATTCTCTGTCCTGGGAATCTCCTCTCAGAGGGAATGATGGGATTACAGAGAAACTTTGTAACTGATGGTGACTGCTCTCAGATATGCACCCAGCCTTCCCCTTATACTGATTATCATGGTGCCTCAGCTGTCCTGGATATGTAAGATATCATCACATTCATGTCTTTCAGGGTCACAGCCCCTCACAGTTTATTTTTGCTTGGTCCTTGACTTTCCTTACTTGGCTATGGGGTAAGGAATTGTCCAGCATGGCCCTGGGGCTTCTCTGTAGGTTCTTCTCTCCTCTCACTCTGACACGGGCTTCTGCTCTTATAACAAGCAAACTGCTGGCACTCACTAACTGAAAGGAAAACTCAACATGCAGCTTTCTATCTTCTCCTTTTAAAGCGGATGGAAACCCAAAAATGGGCCCACCACTCGATCTTTGACCCCCCCCTACATAGCAGCCGGATGGTACTGTTGGCTCAGTGGTGTCCCAGTTTTCAAAGAAATCTGTATCCAATGTAGGATGCACTGGGGAATCTTTTAGATTCCAGGGCCTGGCCGCAAGGGTTTTGACACACTAACTACTACATACTGTTTCCTGTTTCCCACAATAAAACTGAACATTTATTCCCCCCGCTTCTGCAGCAGCAGCTTCTAACTGTAAAAAAAAAAAAAAATAAAAATGACATTCACTTACCTGTGTGTGCGCTGGCTCCCGCTGTCCCTCCTCTTCACCTGGGGGGCCTCCGATCCCCCCCCAGGACTTACCGATCTTCAGGAGAGAGCCTGGGAGGCTCTCTCCTCTCTTCTTCTCGATGGCGGCCGCCATCATGCCCCCCTTGGGGGCGGGGCTTATGAAGTCATCCCGGCCCCGAACGGGCTTCAGCTTTCTCAGCTTCTCAGATGCCGGTGATCAGCGCTGGGGAAGGAGGTGACAGGAGATCCTCTGATCTCCTGCCTTCTCCTTCTCTGGATGCCGATCACCGGCATCTGTCAGCTGAGCGGCGAGGGACAAGAGCTTGCAATCGAAGGTAAGTACAGTAAAAAAATTTTTTTTTTTTTCCAATAAAATACTTTTTATTATTGTGTCGTGGTTTTTTTTTTAACAGTTAACCCTTTGTGAGCTGGTAAGGGGTCCATGAGACCCCTTATACCAGTTCACAAGGCTGGGGGGGTGGCAAGTCACCTGCCCTAGCGGGTGGCTTGCCATTAACCCCCGCACCCCCATTACCTGCCTCCCCAAAGGCCAGGGGGGGGCAGAAGAGCCCGGGCCCACATAGGCTATGTGGGCTCGTAGGCTGCAGGGTGGGGGGGCCACCAAAGCTGGCCCCCCCACTCTGTGCCTACAAGCCCCCATAGCTGGTCCTGGGCTGGTTACTTTGGGTAAGGGGGACCCCACGTCATTTTTTGGGGGGGATTTTGAAGGGTTTTTAACCCTTCAAAATCCAAAAAAAAATGGGGTCCCCCTCCCCGGGAAGGGGGACCCTATGTCATTTTTTTTTTTAATTAACCATTTGTCATCCAGCAGCTATAAAAGGCTTCTGGGCAGGAAAGGGTGTCTAGCTATACATATGTGGTATCGCTGTAACCGGGAGAAATTGGGGTTTCTCACGCAATAAGATTTTATTGACAAACTTACATTTTTTATTACAAAAAAACTCTACAAATTGTAAAAAAATATTTATTTTTTATTTTTTTTCACACATTTCACCCAAAAAAATTGAGAATACACCTAAAAAATACAAACAAGACATTTCATGTTAAAGCCCAGACTCTGCTGAAAAAAACAATATATAATTTTCCTGGGAAATCCCTGGAAATCCTTTCAAAAATGACAGTTGAATATGTGTAGCGCAAAATAGTGAAACATCGTCTGGCAACAGGGAGTGGCAAATGCTGCAGGTAGGCTGGCAGCGAAAGGGTTAAAGGCACATAACATGCAGGAGATGCAGGTAGGATGATTTTTAATGTGAGAAATCTGTATGTACAGTGTGTGGGAAACAGATAAGATAGACTCTTATTCAGAGTGAAGGACTGTTTTAATATGCTTGAGAACATCAAATTGGGCAGATATGTGCACACACATGTACTTTGTTACAGGTGATTCATACAATTCAAAACACACAAAACTAGCTTTTAGTAAAATACAAGGTTTCTTCCTAAAGTTTTCACATTTTATATTTTCATTGGATATTTTGAATGCGGGAGGATGTCATGATGTAACACAGAGTGATGCCATTATTCACACTTATATATAATGTTGTATGTTATGTTTGTCTTTTCTGTCCTGCTAGCACAACCTGTTGGTGTATTTAGTATCTACAAATATTTTGTCAACAACAACAGAAAGGCACAGAGCAGGATAATAGTTTTTCTAGTCCATTCAATTGTTAAAATGAGCTTCTAGATGGAGTCCCACTGTGCATGCACCAACATTTTCTGTGCCCACCACCACTTGAAGGTACTCTTACCAACTCCAGGGTGTTTAAACTGCCGACAAATTACTTGATGGTTATGAGTAGGGATGAGCGAATCGGTTGTAACGAACCTGAATTCGCTCCGAATTTCAGGGAAAATTCGATTCAGCACGAACCCAAATTTTTAGTGGTTCGTGCTGAAATTAAAAAAAAAAAATGCCGGCGGGTGGGAACGGGGAGAGCGGCTGCGCTGTCAGCGGCCAAGGAAGCCGGCTTCCGCCGCCCGCTGACAGCGCAGCCGGCCTCCCCGCTCCCACCAGAGATGAGCAATTCGCTAAAGTTCGATTCGGACGAACCCAAATTTCTTTGAGAAATTCGGCGAATCGCCCAAATCGAATTTTTGATAAGTTCGCTCATCTCTAGTTATGAGCACCCGAAAGCTTAATGAGCTTAAGCTGCTTCTTAGTTACTTGCCAATGTCCATGCACAAGCCATATAGGAAGCAAAAACGGGGAAACACATCTAGTGCAACTCTGTAAGTACAGCGGAATCACTCTTTAATACTTCATAAAATGCACTTACAAATCATTCTTTTTTAAAACAGGCATCCAATGAAAACAAAGGTGTCACCAATCCCTCACACTGCGGCCGCTAGTGATAAAGAAATCAGGTCTTTCTGGTCTCCAAAAAGTATTCCCTCACCTTCCGCCTAAGGACCAGAAAGACCCGATTTCTTTATCACTAGCGGCCGCAGTGTGAGGGATTGGTGACACCTTCGTTTTCATTGGATGCGTTTTAACAAAGAATGATTTGTAAGTGCATTTTATGAAGTATTAAAGCGTGATTCCGCTGTACTTACAGAGTTGCACTAGATGTGTTTCTTTGTTTTTGCTTCCTATATGGCTTGTGCATAGACATTGGCAAGTAACTAAGAAGTAGCTCAAGCTCATTAAAGCGGACCTTCACTCTAAATAAGAGTCTATCTTATATGTTTCCCACACCTTGTACATACAGATTGTCCACATTAAAAATCATCCTACCTGCATCTACTGCATTTTATAAGCCTTTAAACATCCAAGATGGCGGCTTATGGAAGCTGCCATTTTTGCAGGCAGCCTGCAAACAGGAAGTGCCTGCAAACAGGAAGTGACTGTGCTGCTCTGCATTCTGGGACTGCTGACCTTTCCCTGACCCCAGCTCTGCTCTGTCTGAGCAAAGCACAGCTATAACCCGCCCCCCTGTACCTTATCCCACTCTCCTCTCCTCAGTAAGTGTGATGCTTCTGAGTCAAGATGGCGGCGCCCGTATCCTAAATTCCCGAACAGAGTTGCAGCCCAGTGGGGGAAAGTATAATAAATTAGTGACTAAACATGTAAAATATATTAATTTTAGATGCTGAGGAATTGTTTTTTAAGAGTTTGGGCTTTTCATTAAATCATGGTGAAGGTCCGGTTTAAGCTTTCGGGTGCTCATAACCATCAAGTCATTTGTCGGCAGTTTAAAGTGAACCAACACCCAGGATTTTCACTATCCTGGGATTTGGTCCACTTCCGCGGGGCATCCTGCTGCGTGAAACCCCCCAGAATGGCAGAAAAAACTCACCTCACCCCGCTCCTACGGCGCATGCGCGGGCCTCGTCCAATCAGCACGATCAGAGCCACTGTGGTATGCACGTACAAGGGACGGACAACCACAGCGGCTCTGAGCACGCTGGCGGCCGCATCTCTGACGCGCGCGCCCTGCTGGAGAGAAGCATGAGATGCGGCCGCAGCCCGCGCATGCGCCGTTGGAACGGGAGTAAGGTAAGGTGAATGGGGCATCCTGGGGGGTTTCACACAGCGGGGCATCCCGTTTTCAGATGCCCCACGGGGAGGAATCTGATCGGCCTGGGAATCTTATAGATTCCCGGGCCGATCAGCCTGGGTGATGGTCCACTTTAAACACCCTGGAGTTGGTAAGAGTACCTTCAAGTGGTGGTGGGCACAGAAAATGTTGGTGCATGCACAGTGGGACTCCATCTAGAAGCTCATTTTACCAATTGAATGGACTAGAAAAACTATTATCCTGCTCTGTGCCTTTCTGTTGTTGTTGATTGTTAGGACGTTTTTGCGGAATAGAAAAGTCTAGCACTTTGTAACATTCGTTCTGAGAGTCGTCCTTACCTAAGACCTAAGCGCTGTGTTTTTCTATTATTGTACAAATATTTTGTATCTAAAAATACCAGTGTTTGTATTGAGTTAGTTTGCGCATTGTGATGTTTGAGACTTCCCGCTTGCCACAAATATAGTAGAAATACTTGAAGTAGAAATACTACACAAGTAGTAAGAGAATCCTACCCACATAAAAAAATGGTCACTTTCACATCTCTAATCTGTATTTTAAAGGAGATGTATGCCTGCAGTGTGCCCGCTACACATCCCATTGAAGTGTGACATCCCATTGAAGTATGACATCCCATTGAAGTGTGTGTGCAGTGCAAGTGAAGTGCTTGATTTGCCTGTGATGTGGTGCCATCCAGTTGAATGGCCCACATACCCATACCTACCCACTCTTCAGGATGGGATACAGGGGCATTTGCCAAATTAGGCCACGCCCCCTCATTGAGGGATTGATTGGAGCTAGGTTATAATAGTTAAAACAATATAAACTTTAAATAAGCAAATGGATCATTAATTGATGCAGATCTGCATGTTACACCTCAAAGAGGGGCAAAGGAGAAAAAAAGAGGGGCAGGAGGACACAGACTCAAAAGAGTGACAGTCCCTCCAAATCAGGGGCACTTGGGAGGTATGCATACCCACCTCCCGGTCCATCCCAGAGGATCTCTGCTGCTATCCTTGATCCTTGACAACACCTCCAGTCTATTTTTCCTGCATTTTCTGCTGCCAGGTCCTTTTGCTGAGTTCCGCCCCTATCCTCTGGGTCTTCCTGTCTCTGCTATTGCAGTTGCCTGCTGTTGCAATACTGCATGTTCTTCCTGCCACCTCCAATGCCGGGTGCTGCTGTCTGGACATACAGACACAGTAGCAGTTCAGTCTGATTAAAGTATTTGTAGTAACATGATGGCAAGTGCAGTACATTGTGGGTCTACTAAGAAAGAAAGATTTTAGGCTAAGATCCAAGACTTAAAGCAGACCTTCAGCATCATTTAATAAAAGCCCAAACCCTTCAAAAACTATTGACCAGAATCTAAAATTCATATATTTTAACTTTTTAGTTGCTTTTTATTTTATTTTTATTTTCTATTCACTTTTTATTCTTTCCCTCACTGGCCTGTTCAGGACTCTAGGATACGGGTGCCGCCATCTTGACTCAAATACATACAGAGGAAAGGAGGAGGGGTCAAAAGTACAGGAGGGGTTATAGCTGTGCTTTGCACAGACAGAGCAGATCTGGGGTCAGGAAAAGGACAGCAATCCCAGAATGCAGAGCAGCACAGTCAGCATGAGACTCCATGTGCCACCATTTTGGATGTTTAAAAGCTCAGAAAACACAGTAGATGCTGGTAGGATCAGGGCCGGCGTCAGCACCAGGCAAGGCTGGTTAGCTGCCGGGGGCCCCAAGCCCCCAGGGGGGCCCACTGACAGCTGGCACAATGTGGTTAATCTCAAACTTTTTTGCCACTAACATTGCATCAGGCCCTCATATCGAGGCTGAGCTGCACACTCTTTCATTGGTGGTGCAGTTGCTCTGCCCCTTAACCTCTACTCAGCTCTGATAGCCCTGCATTTGTTTGTGTGTTGATCTATGATCAGCGCTGCCCCATAGAGCTGAGTCTCCCTGCAAGCCCCGCCCCCAGAGACGCGTCATCACCCTGCACCCTGGCCCCAGCATTTCAACAGAAAGTACTGCACACGCTGGAAGAAGGTAATGCAAGGTGCATAGTGCACACACTTCCTTTATCTTTCTTTCTGCCCCATCCAACCCTATCTCTCTGCTCCATCCATCCCTGTCCCCTCATCTCTCCATCCATCTATTCCTGCTCTTCCTATTATGTCCATCCCTCTTCCTCAATACTCTACCCATTCATGTGGAACCAAACTAAAAAACAGCTCCAATAGGGGGTTGGAGGATAAGCAGCCCTTCTTAGTTTTGGCCATGAAATTTATAGACCCCCAACCCACGACTCTCTATCCCACTGAGACCATGCCGCCCAAGGGCCCACGTAAACCTGGAGCCGGCCCTGGGTAGGATGATTTTTAATATGACCAATCTGTATATAGAAGGGTGGGGGAAACATATAAGATATGCTCGTATTCAGGGTGAAGGTCGGGTTTTCATTTTTTTTTTCATTTTCAACTAATACAGCGTGGTAGTAGAAATTATCTGGGTTAGGGACCAGCCCAGGTCTCGTTCCTTTATCTATTCCTATATTGTACAATGTAATGATCTTATGTGAATATTACATAGTCACTAACAGGCTGAATTGCTTGTTCACAGTAATGTACATGACATCAGGCTTTATAGACCCCCTCCCCAGGTAATGCTCTGGCAAATAAAAACTAATAGTCCTAGTGTATCCTTTAGATATTGGATGAAAATGTAACCATCTATGGGCTGCCATAGTAACTGCATACCTCCCAACTTTTTAGGGTAGAAAAGAGGGACATCTGTTAAATTAGGTCACGCCCCTTCATTTATTGATGAATAGGAGATAGGGTGTAACAGTTACAACAATATGGACACTTTAAAAAGGCAAATTAATCATTTATTGATGCAGATCTGCGTGCTACGCCTCAAAGAAGGACAAATGAGAACAACAAGGGACAGGGGGACATGGACTCAAATCCAGGGAGGGATTACTTAGTGGGTTTATGTCTAAATGATGTTAGGAGCTTCCATGGGCATAAATTAAGAGCCATGTCCATAAGTTTATTTTATGGAAGCTATATTGTTGAAGAATACTCCTTCATGCGAGTTGTATTTTAACTTTATTGTCTCATAAATACAAAATATTCCATAATTAAACTAAAACGTATTTTACACGCAATGAAACCCGCCAGCAGCTCGGAGAAGCATTTCCATTAATGGCAAGTGGAATTTTCCTATGAAGTCAGCAGAACGGAGGGCTTTTATAGCTCGGAGGTGCGGTTCTTTACCAGGGAACTATAAAGAAGGCCGACATCCAGGAGATACATTCAGCTAGTACTTGTAACTTCTAATCATAGGGCCTGTAGCCGAATGTTTATGGGGAGGCCTTCAGAGATCTGTCCTGATGGCTTCCTGTATGCATACCTCCTAACTGCCCCTGATTTGGAGAGACTGTCCCTCTTTTGAACCCATGTCCCTCGTTATTCTTCCCTGTACTTCTTTGATGTAGCCCACAAAAATGGCAATCATACAGAATACAGGAAACTCCAGAATAGGCTATCAAAGGACATGCCGCAAAAAGAACATACTCAATCAGGCTGGAGGAAAGATTTTCTTCTGCCAATTCAAAAGAGCTATGGAACGGCTAAAAACAGATGACTAATTTCAAAGGGTCCTCCTCTTCCTTTACTCAGAGAAACTTAATAAGTTCTATTGTCGGTTTGACACAGGAAAGTCTGATGGAGGTACCTATTTCTATTCTGCTAATGCTCTATCGTGCGTTGGTAGCTCACCCAACCAGATAGCCCAACCGGTCCAGACTTTGAAGTGTCAGATGTTAAGAATCGTCTAATGTCCCTCAACACCAGAAAGGCACCTGGTCCTGACGACATTTCCACAACATGCCTCAAGGTATGTGCAGAGCAGATTGCTCCGGTCCTATCATCAGAAGATTACTAGAGATCGGAATAGTTCCTGACTGTCTGAATAACTCAATTATTATACCAGTCAAAAACATCATTCGCTTCAGAATTTAATGACTTTAGGCCCATTGCTTTGACTCCAGGGGTCAAGGTCTTTGAACGGTTAGTTATGTCATTCCTCAAGGATGCTACTGGTTCTTAATGGGATCCAGTTTGCATACAAAGCAAATAGATCAGCAGACAATGCGGACAATCTGGTGATCAAGTACACATTAGATCATGTGGATCAACCCAGGACATATGCCAGAATGCTATTTGTGGACTTTTCATCTGCATTCAATACCATTGATCCACAAATTCTCCACGGTAAGCTGCTATCTTTGGGTATTCCATTAATTATATCTGACTGGATTATTAGCTTTCTGACTGGTAGGTCTCAGAGGGTCAAATTGGGTCCGTTTGTTTCTTCAGCCAGGATCACAAATATGGGAGCTCAACAGGATGTGTTCTGTCTCACCATCTATTCTAACTATATACCAATGACTTCACTTCCTCAGATTCTTCGGTCAAGATCATCAAGTACGTGGATGATACCACCTTAATAGGCCTCATTAATGACAACAATGAGTCTACCAAAAAGACCCAGGTCAAAACCCTTTACTCTTGGTGCAGGGCAAACAACCCCATTCTGAATATACAGATAAACAGAAAACTCTGTTTTGAAATTGATTTCAGGCAATCCCACAAAATGCACCATCCCATTATGATTGGTCAGGAGGAAGCCTAAATCGTCGTCAGTGCAAAATTTCTAGGCACCCAGATCTCGCAGGACTTGAAGTGGAGCAAACAAGCTACCATTATCTTAAAGAAGGCCCAACAAAAACAATTGAAAAGATACGGTAGGTCTAAAGGAATCTTAAAAACCTTTCTGCAATGCTGCCATAGGATCGATCTTGACCACTTCATTCACAGTCTGGTACGATGGGGCTACAGCCAAGGACAAGCAGAGGATAACCAGAACTGCCGAACAGATAACTTGATCCCCCTCACCATCTCTGGATGAGCAATTCATGAGTAGAATCTCCTCAAAGGCTGAGAAAATACCTGAGGACACGATGTACCTAGGGCATTCCTTCTTCAAGCTCTTACGCTCTGGGTGTAGATTCATGGCTCATTCGACTAAAACCTCCAGACACAAAAACTGTTTTTTTTCATTTGGTCATTATGGCTATTCTTTAAACTTTTAAAAAGAGGAAATATTTCCTTTTTATACTGCTCCCACCCAGTAGGTATACTCAGTTATTTTATTTTTACCAGCTGGATATCGGTTAAATCAAAATTAACAAAGAAAGTGGGATACCCTGCTTAAAGAGGAACATCAGAGGCCCTGGAGTCTAAAAGACCACCTGAGTTCCACTACATTATGGCTCTAAACAATACCAATGTGAGAGGTTCTTAGTCTCTATTCAGACATGCACTGTTGCTTATTCTGTAATTTTATTCTATACAAATTGACCTGCACTAAACCTTAAACCTTAATTCCTATTACTACTATGTTGTTGTATGTGATTGTTAATTGTTAATTGCTCTCCTGGTGCATCTCCTTGCCAAAACGCATTCCTTGTTTGTATCCTGTACTTACTTGGCAGAATAAATAAAGTATCTAAAGTATGTTTAGAATGCAGATCTGCATCAATAAATGATTCATTTGCCTATTTAAAGTGTTTATATTGTTATAACTGTTACACCCTATCTCCTATCCATCCCTCAGTGAGGGGGTGTGGCTTAATTTAACAAATGTCCCTCATTCCCACCCTGAAAAGTTGGAAGGCATGTGTATGCACCCCATCCAAGATGGCTCTGCCCTGATTGCGTCCTGTATTTACCCCATCCAGGGCAGATGTGCCCTTATGGCTTCCTGTACTTACCCCAGCCAGGACGGATCTGCCCTGATGGCTTCCTGTATTTGCCCCATCCAGGGTGGATCTGTCTTGACAGCTTCCTGTATTTACCCCATCCAGGACAGATCTGCCCTGATGGCTTCCCGTTCTTACCCCATCCAAGACAGATCTGCCCTGATGACTTCCTGTATTTACCCCATTCAGGACAGATCTGCCCTGATGGCTTCCTGTATTTACACCATCCAGGACAGATCTGCCCTGATGGCTTCCTGTTTTTACCTCATCCAGGACAGATCTGCCCTGATGGCTTCCTGTACTTACCGCATCTAGGACAGATCTGCCCTGATGGCTTCCTGTACTTACCGCATCTAGGACAGATCTCTCCTGATGGCTTCCTGTACTTACCACACCCAGGACAGATCTGCCCTGATGATGGCTCTGAATACAGGTTTCTGTATATTAATCTGTGATGTTGGGATTGCATAGTGAGATGATAAATGATTTCTTGAACAGTTGCATGTCGCTGTTGAAATGCTGCCAGGAAGATTGCACGGGCTGGGTAAATATTTACTCACATTACCTCTGCAATAAACGTCTTTCCGCTTGTCAATTTCATCTGCTCAGTAAAAGTTTTAGTACTTAAAGGTAGAAGATTAGGCTTCTCCCCCCCCCCCCCCCCCCCCGTGCCATGCTAGAAATGCAGGCTGCTTTCTGTGACAGATGACGCTGGATCGGCCATCTGTTACCTACAGAGCCTTCCAGTTGGCTGCGATGTGTCTGACAAATGGGTATTTGTAGATGTCAGTTTGTTTGGTGTGTAAACCAGCCCCGATCTGGAAGGATGAAACTGCTCAAAGGAACCTGTCATAAAGGAAAATCAGGGATATCACCTGGGGGGCAGATCTTTAGGGTGGTAGGGCAAGAAGTGTGTGTGGCTAGATAGTAAGAGGTGTGACTTACTCTTTATGAATGAGGACAGTGATAACTAAAACTAAAACTACATTTTTTTCTCATTAAAGTGGACCAAAACCCAGGATTTTTACTATTCTGGGTTTTGGCCCTTTCGCCGCGGGGCACCCCAATCGGGGGATACCACGCTGTATGAAACCCCCCAGATCGCCGAGCGCAACTCACCTCTTCCCAGTTCTACGGCACATGCGTGGTCGCTCGTCCAATCAGTGCACTCAGAGCCGCTGAGGTCATGTTGTCTAAACCTTCATCTAAGGCCAGCGGCTCTGAATGCTGGCAGCCGCCTCCCTGCTTCCTTCTAACAGGGAGCGTGTCCACGCCGGCCATTCACAAATGCTGGGTGTGAGCACACGCACTGCTAAAGGGATAGCGGGGATGTGGCCGCGGCTCGCGCATGCGCCGTTGGACCAGGAAGAAAGGTAAGTGAATGGGGCAATCTGGGAGGTTTCACACAGCGGGGCATCCTGATTTTGGATGCCCCGGGGGAGGAAATCAATCGGCCCAGGAATCTTATAGATCGGCATGGGTTTTGGTTCACTTTAAAAACATAAGGTTGGTTAATGAATTTTACTTTTTACGCGATGCAAGACAGTTGCTTCTCACCAGGAATATATAGCCCAGACATTGCCAGATGTAGAACTATAAATACCAGCATCACTATAGTGTGAATTACCTGATGAAAGTAAAAAAATCCCATTTTGTGATTACTCACCTGTAAAATGGGTATTAGAAGTATGTCACACACCCTGCTTCCACTATTCATGACATATGGGTTATGGTCCAGTAGAGGGGGAACTTCTGCAGAGATGAAAGCAAAAAAGAAGCCCCTCCCGGTCCATAAATACCTGGGACCTCCCACACATTCCCCAGTATATGACAGCAGTAAGGGGACCAGGAAGAGACAATAAAACATTCTTAACAATAAAAGGTTCACCATATAAAGGATCCAGAATACTAAAGGGCGGAATGAAGCGGGGTGTGTGACATACTTATAATACCCATTTTACAGGTGAGTAATCACAAAATGGTATTATTCCAAGTATGTCACACACCCCTCTTCCACTATTCATGACATATGGGACATCCAATAGCAGTGTCCGTCATGGGTGGGGATCCAAATGCAGCAAAAAAATGCACAAATTTAAACCACTGCAGCTTGCAGAACCTTGCGGCCAAAAACAGCATCCACTAGAGGCCCGCACATTAACCTTATACAACTTGGAAAAAGTATGAACGGAAGACCAAGTAGCAGCCTTACAAACTTGTTCAACAGAGGCCTGGTGCTGAAAAGCCCAAGAAGCCCCAACAGCACGAGTAGAATGAGCAGTGAAATGAAAATGGGGAACCTTCCCCTTGGCAGAATAGGCCCAACAATGGCCTGACGTATCCATTTACTAATGGTAGACTTGGCTGGCGCCAAATTTTCCTGGGCCCGGAGGGCACCACGAACAAGGAGTCCGTCTTACGAAAAGGAGAAGTAGCCACCAAATAGTATTTCACACAACGAACCACATCCAAAGAGTGCAAAACCCTCTCCTTGTCATTGCTAGGCTTAGGACACAAGGAAGGGAGAACTACATCCTGATTGAGATGGAAAGCAGAAACCACCTTAGGAAGGAAATCTGGTTTAAAGTGAAAAACCACCTTGTCCTGGTCTCTCTCAAAGTAAGGGGCCTGAATAGACAGAGCCGCCAACTCAGAGACACGCCAAACAGAAGTAATAGCCACCAAAAAGGCCACCTTTTGAGTGAGCACAGAAAGTGCCACATCCTGCATCAGCTCAAAAGGAGGCCCCTGGAGGGCCGAGAGAACCAAATTTAGGTCCCAAACGGGAACCAAAGGCTTTCTAGGGGGCCGAACATGAGTGACCCCTTGAAAAAAAGTCTTATCACGCTCTGGGTACTCTAATGATCCGCTCTGGTAACTCCAGCCCTCCAGGTAAGCCCTCAACCCCCAATCTCCGCAGCCAGCTTCACCTGTAGGAGCCCCCACTTGCCGGGACGCAGAATATGCCTGCCCGGGATCGGTTGCCCCCAGGACTTCAATGGCTCAAAGGATGTAGGCTTACTGTTGGGAGGTCTGGAGAACCAGTGGCTGGGAGCGGTATTGAGCGAGCCCAATAGCAGAAGCGTTTTAACAGGAAAGTCCAGACAGGCTAGGGGTCGGCAATGGGTGTTCTGAGATGGCAGTGGTACAAAAGGAGAAGGCAAATCGTGGTCAAGGTTCAGAGCAGAGGTCGGCAACAGGATATCAGATCTAGGATGGTCGGTACAGGCGATGGTCGGCAACGGGAGTTCAGATCAAGTATGGTCGGTACAGGTGGTGGTCGGCAACGGGAGTTCAGATCTAGAATAGTCAGTTCAGGCGAGGGTCGGCAACAAGATCAATCACGAGACACATGCAAGAAAGGCTAGGTACTAGGCGCTATCACAGGCACTGAGCAACTGACACGGTGAACCTTTATAGGGACGGAAATGATTGGGGATGGGGGGAAATATGTATGTGATTGGTGCACACTGGAAACTCTAACCTGATAGGGTTTCAGTTACCTGCCTAGGACTCATTGGCCCTGTCCCCGCACGGGAACACCCCCCACCCACCTGGGCTCATTGGCCCTTTAACTTAACTTCCTCCGGCAGCCGCGCTGACAGCAGCGCCTTTTGAGGGAATATGATGGACGTGCTCGCGCACGCGCGCGACCACGAGAACTGCAGGAGACGCCGGCAGAGGAGGAAGCAGCAGAGGGAGGCGCGCGCACAGCTGTGCTCGTAGCCACCCGGCGCGGCCGGGCATGAGAGGCGGAGGCGGCGCTCGAACGGGGTGCAGGTAGGTGCATCGTGACACTACCCCCCCTTCACGAGGGGCCTCCGGACCCTTACCAGGTTTCCCCGGATTGTCACGATGGAACTTCTTAATAAGAACTTTAGCATGCACATCTTTTGCCGCAACCCAACATCTCTCCTCAGGACCGTAACCAACCCAGTCAATTAAATATTGCAATGAATTACGGAGCTTGCGTGAGTCAAGAATCTTGTTCACTTCATATTCTGGTTCGTTATCTACTAGAATAGGCGTCGATGATGGACGCGCCACATTCTTGGCTGGTTTTAGCAGTGACACATGAAAAGAATTTGGGATTCTCATGGTTTGCGGGAGTTGAACCTTAAAGGACACGTTGCTTAATTTTCCGATAAACTTGGGCCCTAACTTACTGGAAGGTTGCCGGAGATAAATATTTTCAGTAGAAACCCAAACAAGGTCCCCAATCTGAAGTGCGGGTTCTTGAGACCTGTGGCGATCGGCGAACCTTTTATATCTAAGAATAGTTTCTTTCAAAGTCTCCTGGACGCGGGTCCAGATGTTCTTCCGTTCTTGGAGCCACTCTTCCAATGCCGGTAAATTGGAAGGGGACCCAGAGAGAGAGGAAGCCCTGGGATTTTTCCCAAAATTGCAGAAAAACTGAGAAATTTTGGTACTCTCACTCGGCGCATTATTGTATGCAAATTCCGCGAAGTCAATGTATTCCGACCACTGTTCTTGAGCGTCAGAAATGTAACACCGCAAATACTGTTCAAGACTTTGATTGGTTCTCTCAGTCTGTCCATTGGTTTGAGGATGGTACGCAGAAGACAAAGATATCTGAATCCCCAAGCGAGAACAGAAATTCTTACAAAAACGCGAAGTAAATTGCACACCCCGATCGGAAACTATATTAGATGGTATGCCATGGATACGGAAAATATGCAAGATAAATAATCGCGAAAGCTCAGGAGCTGACGGTAGCTTAGATAAAGGAATAAAATGTGCCATCTTACTGAAACGGTCGACGACCACCCAAATCACAGTATTCCCATGTGAGGGAGGCAAATCTACAATAAAATCCATAGAGATATGAGTCCATGGTTCTTTAGGAATCTCAAGTGGGACTAAATACCCACTAGGGGCCTTGTGAACCCCCTTACTTCGCGCACAAACAGAACATGCATCAATAAAGGCAGTAATATCGCGTCGCATAGTAGGCCACCATACAAGGCGTCGGGCTAAAATGAAAGTCTTACGATTTCCCAGATGACCAGCAGTTTTGGCATCATGAAACTCGCGAATTACATCAGAACGCAGATGCGGCGGTACAAACTGACACCCTAAAGGTACATCTACAGGGGATTCATTTTGAAATGGCGCCAAGGCATTAGAAAGATCAGGAAGCAAAGTCCCAATCACACAACCCAAAGGCAAAATAGGTATACCCATATCACCCCGATCCTTGCAATCCCCAAACATGCGGGACAGAGCATCCGCTTTAGAATTTTTAACTCCTGGCTTAAATGTAATTATAAAATTAAAGTGCGAGAAAAATAATGCCCAACGAGCCTGACGAGAGTTCAGTCTCTTAGCTGAGCTAATGTACTCGAGGTTTTTGTGATTGGTATAGACCCTGATCGGATACAATGAACCCTCCAACCAGTGACGAGTATTGCGACAACACCGCCCCCACACCCAACTCGGATGCATCTACTTCAATGGTAAAAGGTTTATTAACGTCAGGGTGAATTAAAACTGGCGCCGAAGTAAAAGCCTGTTTTAGAGTCAGGAAGGCTTCATTGACCGAAGATGACCAGTTTACAGTGAAGGCGCCCTTGCGAGTAAGGTTGGTGAGAGGAGCAACAATATTGGAATAACCCTTAATAAAGCGTCGATAGAAATTAGCGAAACCTAAAAAACGCTGTAATTCTTTTAAAGATTTGGGTTGTACCTAATCCCGCACCGCCGAAACTTTCCCCGCATCCATCTCCAATCCCTGGCTAGAGATTACATAACCCAAGAAGGGAACGGTGGTGACCTCAAACATACATTTAGAAATTTTTGCATACAAGTTATTCTCTCTCAATTTTTGAAGAACCATTTTCACATGTTGTCTATGTTCGGACAAGGAATTAGAGAAAATGAGGATATCATCCAAATAAATTACCATGAATCTACCCAAATAGTCTCGAAAGACATCGTTAACAAAGTCTTGGAAGACCGCAGGAGCATTACAAAGGCCAAAGGGCATGACTAGATATTCGTAATGACCATCTTTAACATTGAATGCCGTTTTCCACTCATCCCCTTGCCGAATACGAATCAGGTTGTAGGCCCCCTTTAGGTCTAACTTAGAGAAAACCCGAGCACCTACTACTTGATTAAATAAATCCCCAATCAGGGGAAGGGGATACCGTTTTTTTACAGCAATCTTATTCAGGGCCCTGTAATCTATGCAAGGCCTTAAACCACCATCTTTTTTCTCCACAAAAAAGAAGCCAGCCCCCGCAGACAATGTTGAAGGACGGATGAACCCCTTGCTTAAATTCTTGGAGATGTACTCCTTCATTGATTGCTCCTCCGGCCGGGTAAGATTATAAATCTTCCCTCTAGGAGGGATGGTTCCTGGGAGCAGGTCAATGGGGCAGTCATAGGCCATATGTGGAGGAAGGGAATCTGCAGAACGTTCAGAAAAAACATCAGCCCAATCCGCATAAGGCTGAGTCAATCCCTGGGGCAGCATCTGAAAACTTTTGAGGGCAGTGGAAAAACAATGTGTCTTGCAGTAATTACTCCACCTCACTAAATCCCCAGTCTGCCAGTGGGGTTGTGGAGTTTTAACCAGGGATATCCCAGTACTACCGGGGTTTCAGGACAATCAAAAACCAAGAACTCGATGTATTCAGAGTGGGAAGAGCCGACAATTAACCCTTTAAGTGCCAGCCTACCTGGAGTTTTTGTCACACTCTGTTGCCGGACCATTTTGCACTATTTTGCGCTCCCCATGTTCAAATGTGATTTTTGAAGGGATTTCCAGGGATTTCCCAGGAAAATGATATATTGTTTTTTTCAGCAGAGTATGGGCTTTAACATGAAATGTCTTGTTTGTAGTTTTTTTTGTAATAAAAAATGTAAGTTTGTCAATGAAATCTTATTGCGTGTGAAATCCCAATTTCTCCCGGTTACAGCGGTACCACATATGTATAGGTAGACACCCTTTCCTGCCCAGGAGACTCCCCCAAACTGAAACAGCGCTTTAGGGGATTTTCAGATAAAATACAACTGTGCTACGCAATATGCGCACCTTGCAGTTTTTCCAGAAAAACAACCCTTTACATTTGAAATACCCCCAACAAACTATATATTCTCTGGAAGTACACACCTCAGGCTTTCTAGGCGTACCAGGCTTGTTGATGTGGCCATAGTTTTCTGGAAGTAATCCCTCAATGGATTCTTTGGTTGCAAAGAGTTTCCCTAAAAAAAGGATAAAAAAGCAGAATCAAAGCCACATTTTCCTAAAAAAACTATATACAAACAAGAAAAAACAAGTTTAATCTGAAAACGCAACATCCCCTGAACAGAACAATACCCAACATGCATAGCTACTGTCAAGGGAAGAGTTGCCAAACACTCCAAAGTAAAGCATGTGAGTAACGGTAATTTTACTTGAAAATTTCAGCTCTGCAGACAAAGTGCGCACCTTGCGATTTTTCAACCAAAACAACCCTTGACATTTGGAATATCCCCCATAAACCATATATTCCCTGAAAGTACACACGTTAAGCTTTCTAAGGGTACCCAGCTTGTTCTAGTGGGCTCATCTTTCTGGAATTATTACCTCAAAGAATTCTTTGGTTGCGCAGGGTTTCCCTAAAAAATGTATAAAAAAGCTGAATATAAAACACCTTTTCCTAAAATATAAATATGCAAACCAGAAAAAACAAGCTAAGTCTGAAAGCGCAAGGTCCCCCGAACAGAACAATACCCAACATGCATAGGTACTATTAACCGTTTTAATTGCCAGCCTACTTGAGATTTTGTCACCCTCTGTTGACAGGCCATTTTTCCCCATTTTGCGTCATGTTTTGCGCCATGTTTTGCGCCATTTTTGCTGGAACTTTCAGGAAAATTATATATATATTTTTTTGCAGCAGAGTTTAGGCTTTAACACGAAATGTCTTGTTTGTAAATTTTTTTTTTTTTTACAATATTATTAAGTAAAAAAAATAAATAAAAATTTTTTTTAGAAAATTGACTCCTTTATTTTAAATAAAAAATGTATTTTATTAAGGAAAATCATATTGCATGTGAAAGCCCCATTTCTACCGATTAGAACGGTACCGCATATTTATCGGTAGCCCCCTGTTCCTGCCCAGGAGACCCCTCTAACTGAAACAAGTATTTTATAACATTCACAAAAAAAATACAACTACCATCCACACTACAAAGGGTTAAATCGAGAAAAAAAATGACATAGGGTCCCCCCTCCCAGGGGAGGGAGACCCCATTTTTTTTTGATTTTTAAGGGTTAAAAACCCTTAAAAATCAAAAAAAAAATTGACGTGGGGTCCTCCTTACCCAAAGTAACCAGCCCGGGACCAGCTATGGGGGCTTGTAGGCACAGAGTGGGGGGGCCAGCTTTTGTGGCCCCCCCACCCTGCAGCCTACGAGCCCACATAGCCTATGTGGGCCCGGGCTCTTCTGCCCCCCCCTGGCCTTTGGGGAGGCAGGTAATGGGGGTGCCGGGGGTTAATGGCAAGCCACCCGCTAGCGCAGGTGGCTTGCCATCCCCCCAGCCTTGTGAACTGGTATAGGGGTCATGGACCCCTTACCAGTTCACAAGGGGTTAAAAGTAAATAATCACACAGACACAAGCAAAGAAAAAAATATTTTATTAATTTTTATTTTTTTTTTACACTGTACTCACCTCCCATCCATCCTGGAGCACTCTGTCCCTCGGCGATCACTGGCTTCTGCTCACTTGCTAGAAGCCTTTTATAGCTGCTGGATGACAGAACAAAAAGGGTTAATCAAAAAAAAAAATGACATAGGGTCCCCCCTCCCAGGGGAGGGGGACCCCATTTTTTTTTTGATTTTTAAGGGTTAAAAACCCTTAAAAATCAAAAAAAAAATTGACGTGGGGTCCCCCTTACCCAAAGTAACCAGCCCGGGACCAGCTATGGGGGCTTGTAGGCACAGAGTGGGGGGGCCAGCTTTTGTGGCCCCCCCACCCTGCAGCCTACGAGCCCACATAGCCCATGTGGGCCCGGGCTCTTCTGCCCCCCCCTGGCCTTTGGGGAGGCAGGTAATGGGGGTGCCAGGGGTTAATGGCAAGCCACCCGCTAGCGCAGGTGGCTTGCCATCCCCCCAGCCTTGTGAACTGGTATAGGGGTCATGGACCCCTTACCAGTTCACAAGGGGTTAAAAGTAAATAAGACACAGACACAAGAAAAAAAAATCTTTATTTTTCTTTTTTTACACTGTACTCACCTCCGATCCGGCGTCCCTCGCCGCTGTCTGTCCCGCGCCGCTGTCACTGACAGATGCCGGTGGTGATCGGCGCAGGGCGGGTGACAGGCGAGGGGGCTCCGATCGGAGCCTCCTCACCTGACACCCGCCCTGCTCCGATCACCACCGGCATCTGACAGATGCCGGAGCTCGGAGGGGGTATAGGAGGAGCGGGATGACGTCATCCCGCTCCTCCCACAATGGGCGGAGCTAAGCGGCGGCGGCCATCGCCGCCATTACAAGAGGTGAGGACCCGGAAGAGGGTCCTCACCTGAAGACTGCGCAGCCCAGGGGGGGGATCGGACCCCCCCCTGGTGAAGAGGAGACCTGATAGAAGGCTCGGGCGCGGAGGTGAGTAAATGACAGTTTGTTATTTTTGTTTTTTTACAGCGCCGATGTCAGCGCTGGAAACGGGGGGGGGGCTGGTTTCGGGCCCCCTCCTGAAGACGGAGGACGATGGGGGGGGGCGATCGGATGCCCCCCGCAGGAAGAGGGGACCCCAAGCTTCACGGGGATACCAGAGGTAAGTGGGGTTTTTTTTCTATTTTTTAACTGTTTGGGGGAAATGCCAGGCACGTAGTTTCTACGTGCTTGGCACTTAACGGTAGGAGAAGCAACCACGTAGAAACTACGTGCTTGGCATTTAAAGGGTTAAATTGAGAGGAGGGGTCTTGGTACTAACCGGACCTCCCTGGATGGCCTTCCCATTTATGGCCAGAACCTGTAGAGATTTCCCAAGGGGTACCAGAGGAATCCCCAGGACGGAGATCATGCTCCGATCCAGGAAATTGCCCGCAGCTCCACTATCGATAAAGGCGGATACTGCCTGTTTGGAAGGGCCCCAAGAAAGCTCTATGGGGATTAACATTTTGTTCAAGTGAGAGTAGTTAACGGACTGACCTAGATCAGCACTCTCCTCCTGATCTAGGCGAGGAAGTTTCCCGCCAGGTATCCCTTGTTAGGACAGGACCTAGCAAAATGTCCCGGATTCCCACAATATAAGCATAGACCCATGGAACGTCTTCGCTGCTTCTCACCCTGGGTAAGACGAGCTCTACCGACCTGCATGGGTTCTTCCAGTGAGGAAGAAGGTGTGTTTACCCCAAGGGAAGTGGGTGGGTTGGGGGTCTGAGATGGCTTAAAGGACGAGGAAGTCCTAACCCTTTCCCTGGCTCTTTCCCAAGTCGCCGATCTATTTTGATGGAGACCTGCATTAGCTGGTCAAGATCTGCTGGTGTAGGGAAATTAACCAATGCGTCCTTGATACCCTCTGATAGACCCATACGGAACTGGCTACACAGGGCTGGGTCATTCCATCTGGAGTCTACTGCCCACCGCCGGAATTCAGAACTGTAATCTTCGGCAGTATTCCGACCTTGCTTCAAGGCCCGAAGCCTGTTTTCGGCTGTGGACTGCTGGTCTGGGTCGGCATATAACACACCCATAGCCTGGAAAAAAGATGTAACGGAGTGCAGGGCAGCATCATCGGGAGGCAGGCTAAAAGCCCATGATTGGGGATCTCCTTGCAAAAGGGAGATAATTAACCCCACCCGTTGGGTCTCAGTGCCCGAGGATACGGGCCTCAATCTGAAGTACAGCTCACAGGAATTTTTTAAATTGGAGAATTTGGCTCGGTCTCCAAAAAATGTCTCCGGTAGCGGGACCTTCGGCTCCGACACGTGAGGTGGTACAGCGGATGCAGGAATCTGCCTGGTTTCTTGATTGGCCACTCTCTGGGCAAGTTGATTTATAGCTGTGGCCATAGCCTGTACTTGCTGTACCAGGTCATCCATGGGTGGCCTGTGATAATATCACGCTCTGGGTACTCTAATGATCCGCTCTGGTAACTCCAGCCCTCCAGGTAAGCCCTCAACCCCCAATCTCCGCAGCCAGCTTCACCTGTAGGAGCCCCCGCTTGCCGGGACGCAGAATACGCCTGCCCGGGATCGGTTGCCCCCAGGACTTCAATGGCTCAAAGGATGTAGGCTTACTGTTGGGAGGTCTGGAGAACCAGTGGCTGGGAGCGGTATTGAGCGAGCCCAATAGCAGGAGCGTTTTAACAGGAAAGTCCAGACAGGCTAGGGGTCGGCAACGGGTGTTCTGAGATGGCAGCGGTACAAAAGGAGAAGGCAAATCGTGGTCAAGGTTCAGAGCAGAGGTCGGCAACAGGATATCAGATCTAGGATGGTCGGTACAGGCGATGGTCGGCAACGGGAGTTCAGATCAAGGATGGTCGGTACAGGTGGTGGTCGGCAACGGGAGTTCAGATCTAGAATAGTCAGTTCAGGCGAGGGTCAGCAACAAGATCAATCACGAGACACATGCAAGAAAGGCTAGGTACTAGGCGCTATCACAGGCACTGAGCAACTAACACGGTGAACCTTTATAGGGAAGGAAATGATTGGGGATGGGGGGAAATATGTATGTGATTGGTGCACACTGGAAACTCTAACCTGATAGGGTTTCAGTTACCTGCCTAGGACTCATTGGCCCTGTCCCCGCATGGGAACACCCCCCACCCACCTGGGCTCATTGGCCCTTTAACTTATGATGGACGTGCTCGCGCACGCGCGTGAGCACGAGAACTGCCGGAGACGCCGGCAGAGGAGGAAGCAGCAGAGGGAGGCGCGCTCACAGCTGCGCTCGCAGCCGTCCGGCGCGGCCGGGCATGAGAGGCGGAGGCGGCGCTGGAACGGGGTGCAGGTAGGTGCATCGTGACAAGTCTTGACCAGATGATGCAAAGCAAAAGACCTTTGAAAAAAGACAGCCAGGGCAGAAACCTGACCCTTCAAAGTACTGAGCTGGAACTCCAGATCCAGACTGTGTTGTAGAAACTCCAAAATCCTATGAATCGAAAACACCCTGCAAGGCAAGGCCCTAGCCTCACACCAGTCAATATAGGACCGCCAAGCCCTATAGTAAATGGTAGAGGAAGACCTCTTCCTAGCTCTAATCAAGGTTTGAATAACCGCCTCAGACAAACCTTCCTCCCTCAGGATGAAGGTTTCAGCAGCCACGCCGTCAAAGCAAGCGTTTGTAAATTGGGATAACGTAGTTGACCCTGAGAGATCAGATCCGGAAACAGTGGCAGCCTGTACTGATCTACCGCCAATCTTACGACGTCTGCGAACCAGACCTGTCTTGGCCACCTTGGGGCCACCAGAATTGCTGGTGCCCCCTCTAGAGCCAGCTTGCGCACTACCTTGCCTACCATGGAGAAGGTGGGAAACAGGTACAGAAACCCCAGATCCCTCCAGGCAAGGGACAAGGCATCCACTGCCAGGGCCAGAGGATCCTGAGACAGAGATACAAAGGTTGGGAGCTTGTGATTGTGCTGAGAGGCAAAGAGATCCACCTCCGGAGTCCCCCACTTGTGACACAGGGCCCGAAATACCCTGCGGTTGAGAGACCATTCCCCTCGGCGAGAGAATCCCCTGCTCAGGGAGTCCGCCTCCGTGTTCTCCACTCCCGGAATGTACACTGCTGAGATGCAAGGGACATTGCTCTCTGCCCATGTCAGAATCAGAGAGACTTCCCTGAGGGCTACCGCAGTTCGATTGTCTGTTCGAACCTGAACCGGTAAGCCCTGTAGGTGGAATGTCAAACGTGACAGAACCAAACGGATAGCTCTGAGCTCCAAGACTTTGATGGGGTTGTGAGCCTCCTGGAACTGATGATCCTTCCAGAAACCTCCCCAGCCCGACAGGCTGGCATCCGTGGTAACCGTCTCCCAACAAGGGGCCAGAAAGGATCTGCCCCTCATCAGATTGCTTGGTTCCAGCCACCACTGAAGGGACTGCCGAACCCTGGGAGACATCAGAAAAGACTGATCTAAGGACTGTGGACATCTGGCCCATTTCGGCAATAGATGAAGTTGAAGCGACCTCATGTGGAACTGAGCAAAGGAGACTGCCTCGAAGGAAGCCGCCATCAAACCTAGCCGGATAGAAGGGCGAGGATTGTTCAGGAGAACACGTATCAGATCCTGAACCCTCTGCACCTTTGGCTGCGGTAGGAGCACTCTGGCAAGACTGGTATCCAGATTCATGCCCAGAAAAGAGATCTCCCTTGATGGGGAGAGAGAAGACTTGGGGTGGTTGATCACACATCCGAACCTCTCCAGCGTCGTCACCACCGTCCTGGTGTCCAGCTCCGCTTGGCAGAGGGTAGAAGCTGTGATGAGTAGGTCATTCAGATACGGCACAATGTGAATGCCTTGAGCTCTTAGCAGGGCCATTATGCCCGCCAGGGCCTTGGTAAACACCCGCGGTGCCCAGGTCAGCCTGAACGGTGCCACAAACTGAAAATGCTGATCTCCCACCACAAACCTGAGAAATCTCTGGTGAGCTGGGAAGATCGGTATATGGAGATAAGCATCCTTGATGTCTATGGACGTCATGAAGTCCCCTTGACGACGGGAACCGATGGCTGAGCGCAGAGTCTTCATACGGAACTTTTTGGTTCTGATAAACCTGTTGAGAAACTTCAAATCCAGAATGGGTCTTATGGAACCATCCTTTTTGGGGACCGTGAAGAGGTTGGAATAGTAGCCCCAGCCTATCTCTGGGGAAGGCACTGGGCATATGACCTCCATGTCCAGGAGGTTCTTCACAGCCGACAGGAGCCCTTGCGCAGCCCGGGGATCTGAGGGCACCCGAGACTTTAGAAATCTGGGAGGAGGCCGGTACTCGAACTCCAGTTTGTACCCGGATGATACCACTTCCAAAATCCACTGTGACCTCCTGGGCCCAGACCTGGAAGAAGAGCCGCAGCTGTCCCCCCACCCGTAGGGGTGAGGGCGCCCCCTCATTGCTGAGCTGGCTTGACAACGGGCTTGGGCATGGAACCCCAGGTAGAGGCAGGACGGGCACGTCCTCTGCCTCTGTTCCAGGAATCACCTCTGAAGCCATAGTAGGCAAGACCTCTGCCCCCTCTGGCACCGCAAAAGGAAGGATTGAAGGAGCTTGCCCCCCGAAAGGAGCGACGCTGCCTCTTACGCTGAGGTAGCTTTCCACCTTTCGCCACAGAATCCAATTTGTCTCCAAACAGACGCGTACCCAGGAAGGGCAAAGCTGTAAGCGATTTCTTGGCCGCAAAGTCAGCCGCCCACTGGCGTAGCCAGACCGATCGGCGCATGGCCACAAGAAGAGCCGAAGTTCTGCTACACATGGTAATAGTGTCGTCCATGGCCGACAAAACATAATTCATGAACAATTCACACCTCTTGAGGGTTGTGAATTCAATGCTGTCCGGGTTGAGCTGGGACCCATTTAACATGTCCCTAATCTCAGACCTGGTAGCCACCGCCACGAGAGCAGATGCACACACAGGCCGCAAGGCGGAACCCACACTGGCAAAGGCATGACATGCCATCTGATCAATACGCTTGTCCTCACCATCCTTAAGGGTAGTGGCGTCAGGAGTATGTACAACAGATGTGTTGGACAATCCTAAGACGGGCGCATCAATCTCGGGAGGGGAAGACCAGCGCTTCACCGCATCCACCGGAAAGGGATACTTCCTATCCTATCCCTGAGGAACACCGTGAAGCCGACTCGGCTTCTCCCATTCTTTCAGAATCATGCAGTCAAAATGATCCTGATTTGGAAACTCCAAGCAGGGCTTAGAGAACCCGAAGAATTCCCCCTTCTTCGGAGGGGCCTCCGCCGGCGGAGAAATATCCAGAACCTCCAAGAGATGGGCCAGGATTTTGCGGCGTCAACCGCATCCCCCAGCGCCTGTCCGGCATCAGCATCAAAAAATTGCATATCCTCAGACTCAGATTCCTCAAATAATTCCCCCTCCTCAAGCAAGGAATAATCAGACCAATCAAAAGAGTCATAATGATGAAAATCAAGTACCGGCGCAGCCGGTGACAAATGCCTTTTCTTAGCAGGGGCCTTTCTGCCCACTGAGCTAGAAATAAACTTCTCGATGTTGGCCAGCCTAGCACAAACATCAGAGTGCGACTCCCCGCTAATGACCGTGTCACTTGGGGTACGGATAATGCGGGGTGGGGTGGGAGATGAGACGGGCGGCACTGACCCAGACGCCTGGGAACCCGACTGCCGTGTTATGGCCTGTTGCGCACATGGTATGCAAATTAGCACATTCTCCCCGGAATGGGATACTCCACAACCCATACATAACCGGGATTATCCCGAAGGGAGCCCGACCCCGGTATCCTGCGGAGCCTCCATATGGTGATTTTTTAGGTAGTCGCAATGACCCGAGGGAATTACGCTGGTAAGCAACCCGGGATGCCCCTTTAAGTCCCGAGTGGGAGGATTTTTAGGTGCCCGATTTTACTTCTAGGGACCCTAGGACCAGGAGGACCCCCTTTTTTGCAAGTCACAGGGAGTTCTCCTGAAAGACACAAGAGAAAAGGGCATTAAGCACATGCACACACAAACATATATGTAAATATATATATATATATATATATATATATATATATATATATATATAAATGCTATAACCATTATAACAGAATGAGCCGAAGGGGGGGGGGGCCTGAGCGATCCCCTGACAGAATGGACACATGCAATGCAATAAAAAAAAAAAACGGAGGGGGCCCCGGAGGGCACCCACGTGAGAACAGTGATGGCTGCAACCAGCAAGCAGCTCCAGAAGGACAGCGAGAGAGGAAGAAGAAGGGGCGGGCCAGCGTGTATCGTGCGCCGCGCCTGGCCCCGCCCCCCCCCATCCTCACACCAGCAGCGCGGTTCCCAGCCAGGGCTGGGCTCCGCAAATGGCGCCAAGACAGGAGGGGGTGGGCCGCGGCAGCGCGCGAGCACCCGGCCCCGCCCCCTCAGACACCGCAGCCTGAGGGGAAGAAGCTCCCCTCAGGAGATAACAATAAAGCACCAATTTTGGGAAACGGCGGGCAGCCTAGTGACAGTATAACACCGCACACATCCACATATATGCACACTGAAGTGAAGAGAGAAAGATAGAGATATACACCCCCCCCCCCCCCCACTGGAGGAATACAGAGGAACCAGGAAGGGGGGAATTCCAACACCAGGGGTGTCAGGGATATATGGGACAGGGCATCCCAAACCGGGATCACCAACCCGGCTTCCGCCTACCCCTTTATATGGAGTCTCACGGGGGAGCATGGCTCCCTAACCACCTATTGAGGTGTTGCCTACCCTCACTCGGACCTGCAGCCAAGGCTGGGAGGCTATTACAAGGGTTTAAATATAAAGGTCCTTATTCCGGGCAGAAATAAGGCAAAAAATGGCCGGGTGTAAGCCCGGCATACCTGCAAGGAAAAGCAGCCTATATCTTCTGACTTGCTCACCGTCCTGCAGAGAATGAACTGGGGAATGTGTGGGAGTTCCCAGGTATTTATGGACCGGGAGGGGCTTCTTTTTTGCTTTCATCTCTACAGAAGTTCGCCCTCTACTGGATCATAACCCATATGTCATGAATAGTGGAAGTGGGGTGTGTGACATACTTGGAATATCCCTTGTAGCTTACGCCATTTGTTTGAAAGTCTTCCCTTTAACTCTTTCAGGCAAAGGGGGCACTAGTGCTGAGGCACAAAAGAAACAAAATATTAGGGTCACATTGAATAGGAAGTCCAAACTTTCTGTAACCCTCCCAGCCACCCCTCTCTCTCCCTGTGCTAAGCCTGACTTAGCGACAATCCTAATACCAGTGGGGGAGGGGCTCAGGATGGCAGGCGTGTGTCACGCTCCGGGTACTACAGCAATCCACTTAGATAACTCCAGCCCTCTCGGTAAGACCTCAACCCCCAATCTCCGCAGCCAGCTTCACCTATAGGAGCCCCCGCTTGCCGGGACGCAGAACACGCCTGCCCGGGATCGGTTGCCCCCAGGACTTCAATGGCTCAAAGATTGGAGTCTTACTGTTCAGAGGCCTGGAGAACCCGTGGCTGGAAGTGGTACTGAGTAGCCCAATCGCTGAGCGTATAACGGAAGTCCAAACAGGCTTAGGGTCAGCAACGGAAGTTCTGAGATGGCAGCGGTACAATAGGGTTGGACAATTCGTGGTCGAGGATCAAGCAGAGGTCGGCAACAGGAGATCAGATCGGGGATGGTCAAACACAGGCGAAGGTCGGCAACAGGAGATCGGATCGGGGATGGTCAAACACAGGCGAAGGTCGGCAACAGGAACGCAGATCGGGGATAGTCAAGACAGGCGGTGGTCGGCAACGGGAGTTCAGAATATTCACAAGAGACAAGCAGCTACTAGGTACAAGGCACTATCACAGGCGCTGAGCAACTGACTGGGTGAACCTTATATAGGGACAGACATGATGGGAGGTGAGTGTATGATTGGTGCAACTATAATCTTAACACACATTGGGCCAGAACCTAAAAAGGGCGTGTAGCCCAGAACCTCTCTCTTGGGCTCATTGGCCCAAACAAGGAGGGGGGGGCGTAAGCCCCCACAGAACCTAGGGCTCATTGGCCCTTTAATCCGAACCAGGGGGCGTGCCAGTGCCCCCTGGCTAATCTACAGCCTCCGGCGGGCGCGCTGAGCACAGCGCCGCCGGAGGGAAAACAGGTCTCGGGCACGCGCGCGCGCCCGGGAACTGATGACGCGCGCACGAGGAGGGAGAGAGGCCGTGCTCGGCGCCGCCTGAGCAGACACCGCACGGCGCGGCCGCCGGGTCGGAGCTGCTGGGGCCGGCCGGCCGCCGACAACGCTGGACCGGGTAAGTGCCGATTGGTGACACTACCCCCCCCTTCACGAGGGGCCTCCGGACCCTCACCCGGTTTTTCCGGATTATCACGGTGGAATTTCCGTACAAGAGCTTTGGCATGAACATCCCTCGCAGCCACCCAACATCTTTCTTCTGGACCATAGCCAACCCAGTCCACCAAGTATTGTAAAGAATTGCGCATCCTACGAGAATCCAAGATCTTATTTACTTCATTTACTTCATACTCGGGCATATTATCCACAAGAATAGGTGCAGGACCAGCAAGAGGCGTATTCTTCGCCGGTTTTAACAGTGAAACATGAAAAGAGTTGGGTATTCTCATAGTTGGCGGGAGTTGAACTTTAAAAGACACATTATTCAACCTTTTAATTATAGGAAAGGGGCCAATGAATTTTGGACCCAACTTGCAAGAAGGTTGACGGAGCGCAATATTTTTAGTGGAGACCCAAACTAGATCGCCTACTTGAAGAGTAGGTTCCCGTGATCTACGACGATCAGCAAATTTCTACTAGTGGTTTTAAGAATTTCCTGAACATGTGTCCAGATATTCTTCCGTTCTTGAAGCCACTCCTCCAACGCCGGCAAATTGGAGGGTGACCCTGAAAGGGAAGAAGCTCTAGGATTTTTCCCTAAGTTACAATAAAAAGGCGATATCTTGGTACTCTCACTAGGCGCATTATTGTAAGCAAATTCAGCGAAATCAATAAATTCTGCCCATTGTTCTTGGGCATCAGAGACATAACACCTTAAGTACTGTTCCAGAGTTTGATTAGTTCTTTCCGTCTGCCCATTGGACTGGGGATGGTAGGCAGACGAAAGAGAGATCTGTATACCCAGCCGCGAACAGAAATGTTTCCAAAAACGGGAAGTAAATTGGACGCCCCGATCAGAGACTATATTGGACGGAATACCATGAATACGAAAAATGTGTGAAGTAAATAGTCGAGAAAGCTCTGGTGCAGAAGGAAGCTTAGCCAAAGGAATGAAGTGTGCCATTTTACTGAAGCGATCTACGACCACCCAAATAACAGTATTCCCGTGTGATAAAGGCAAATCTACAATAAAATCCATAGAAATATGAGTCCAAGGTTCAGCAGGGATTTCAAGAGGAACCAAACCGCCACTGGGAGCCTTATGAACCCCTTTACTTCGAGCGCAAACAGCACAAGCGTCGATAAAGGCAGTAATATCGCGTCTCATGGTTGGCCACCATACATGGCGACGGGCAAGCATAAAGGTTTTTCGGTTACCCACGTGACCAGCAGTTTTAGCATCGTGAAACTCGCGAATTACATCTGAACGCAAATGTGGCGGTACAAACTGGCATCCCAAGGGAACATCACTAGGAGACTGGTCTTGAAACGGCGCCAAGGTGTTAGAGAGATCAGGAAGTAATGCCCCGACCACACAACCCATAGGTAGAATCGGGTCACCAGTATCACCCCGATCCTTACATTCACCGAACATGCGAGATAGAGCATCCGCTTTAGTATTTTTTACACCCGGCTTGAACGTAATAATAAAATTAAAACGCGAGAAGAATAATGCCCACCGTGCTTGACGAGAGTTCAATCTCTTGGCAGACCCAATGTATTCAAGATTTTTGTGATCGGTATACACAGTTATAGGATGTAATGAACCCTCCAGCCAGTGTCGCCATTCATCAAAAGCCAGTTTAATAGCTAATAGTTCCCTATTACCGACATCATAATTTTGCTCCGCGGTACTGAATTTACGTGAAAAATAAGCGCATGGATGAAGACGCTCAGGGTTACCGGAATATTGCGACAAAACTGCACCCACTCCCAGCTCTGAAGCGTCCACCTCAACAATGAAGGCCTTACGAATGTCTGGGTGAATTAACACTGGTGCCGAAGTGAAGGCCCGTTTCAAGGTCAGGAAGGCCTCACAGACAGAGGGAGACCAGTTAGCAGTGAAGGCCCCCTTGCGGGTAAGATTGGTAAGAGGTGCAACAACATGAGAGAAGCCTTTGATGAACCGCCGATAAAAATTAGCAAAACCTAGAAAACGCTGCAATTCTTTTAAGGTCTTGGGTTGAACCCAATCCTGAACCGCCGAAACTTTCCCCGCGTCCATCTCTAAACCCTGGTTGGTAATAATATACCCTAAGAAAGGAACTGTGGTGACTTCAAACACGCATTTAGAAAGTTTAGCAAATAAGTTGTTCTCTCTTAATTTTTGTAGTACCAATTTAACATGACGTCTGTGCTCCAACAAGGAATTAGAAAAAATGAGAATATCGTCTAAGTATATGACCACAAATCTACCGAGATACTCTCTGAAAATATCGTTAACAAAATCTTGAAAAACGGCTGGCGCGTTACAAAGACCAAAAGGCATGACCAGGTACTCGTAATGGCCGTCTTTCACATTAAATGCGGTTTTCCACTCATCCCCCTGTCGGATGCGAATCAGATTGTAAGCCCCTCTTAAATCCAACTTGGAAAAAATTTGAGACCCTGTGACTTGATTGAACAGATCCCCGATCAAGGGCAAGGGGTATCGGTTCTTAACAGTGATTTTATTCAAGGCTCGATAATCTATGCATGGTCTCAGGCCGCCATCTTTTTTCTCTACAAAAAAGAATCCAGCCCCGGCAGGCGAGGTAGAGGGGAGAATAAATCCCTTCCTTACATTTTCGGTGATGTACTCCCTCATTGCTTGCTCTTCGGGCAGGGTAAGATTATAAATTTTTCCCCTCGGGGGAATCGTGCCAGGGAGCAAGTCAATAGGGCAGTCATAAGACCGATGTGGAGGAAGGGTATCCGCAGAACGTTCAGAGAAGACATCAACCCAGTCTGCGTATGGTTGTGGTAATCCCTGAGGTAAAACTTGCACACTTCTAAGGCCTGTAGTAAAGCAGTGACTTTTACAATGGTCACTCCACTTGATCAATTCTCCAACCCGCCAATCTAACACCGGGTTGTGTAGTTGTAACCAGGGGTATCCCAAAACCACCGGAGTCTCTGGACAGTCGAAGATGAAAAATTCTAAGAACTCAGAGTGGGAAGAGCCAACAATTAACCGAAGAGGTGGGGTCTTGGTGTTTATAGGTCCCCCCTGGATGGCCTTCCCATTGATGGCCAAAACTTGTAGGGATCTTTCAAGAGGAACTAAAGGGATACCTAAAAGGGAGATCATACTCCTGTCCAGAAAGTTTCCCGCCGCACCACTGTCGATAAAGGCGGAAACTGTTTGCTTGGAAGAACCCCAAAACAGGTCAATGGGCACTAACATTTTATTTTGGCGACGGTTGCAAACTGACTCACCCAGATCAGTACTCTCTACCTGGTCTGGGTGTGGAAGTTTTCCGCCGGTCTCCCCTTGTTGGGACAGGAACCTGCGAAATGTCCCGAGGTCCCACAATATAGGCATAACCCCTTGGATCGCCTACGCTGCTTTTCCTCTTGGGATAACCGGGTTCTCCCTAATTGCATGGGTTCTTCCTGGGAAGGAGATGAGGTATTTTCCCCATGGGTAGCCGGGGAACTAAGACTCTGGAGGGACCTGAAGGACGTGGGAGCCCTGGCTCTCTCCCTAGCCCTCTCTCTAAGACGCCTGTCTATTTTAATGGAGACCTGCATTAATTGGTCGAGGTCTGCGGGTGGAGGAAAATTGACCAAAGCACCCTTGATGCTTTCCGACAGCCCCACCCTGAACTGACTACACAGAGCGGGATCATTCCACCTCGATTCAATGGCCCAGCGGCGGAATTCAGCACTATAATCTTCAGCCGAATTCCATCCTTGTCTTAGGGCCCGAAGCCTATTCTCTGCCGTAGATTGTTGATCAGGATCAGCATATAAAACGCCCATAGCATTAAAGAATGCTGTAACGGATTGTAGGGCAGAATCATGAGATGGTAAACTAAAGGCCCAGGACTGCGGGTCTCCTTGAAGCAGAGAAATGACTAGGCCTACTCGTTGGGACTCAGTGCCTGAGGAGATGGGTCTCAGCTTGAAATACAGTTCGCAGGCATTCTTAAAATTGGAAAATTTTGCTCGTTCTCCAAAAAACTTTTCAGGCAGTGGAATCTTTGGTTCTGAGATATGAGGTGGTACAGAGGATGCCGGTAACTGACGAGATTCCTGAGTGGCCACTCCTTGAGCGAGCTGGTTTATCGCCGTAGCCATAGCTTGTACCTGCTGTACCAGGTCATCCATCTTTTTGGCCTGTGATAATGTCACGCTCCGGGTACTACAGCAATCCACTTAGATAACTCCAGCCCTCTCGGTAAGACCTCAACCCCCAATCTCCGCAGCCAGCTTCACCTATAGGAGCCCCCGCTTGCCGGGACGCAGAACACGCCTGCCCGGGATCGGTTGCCCCCAGGACTTCAATGGCTCAAAGATTGGAGTCTTACTGTTCAGAGGCCTGGAGAACCTGTGGCTGGAAGTGGTACTGAGTAGCCCAATCGCTGAGCGTATAACGGAAGTCCAAACAGGCTTAGGGTCAGCAACGGAAGTTCTGAGATGGCAGCGGTACAATAGGGTTGGACAATTCGTGGTCGAGGATCAAGCAGAGGTCGGCAACAGGAGATCAGATCGGGGATGGTCAAACACAGGCGAAGGTCGGCAACAGGAGATCGGATTGGGGATGGTCAAACACAGGCGAAGGTCGGCAACAGGAACGCAGATCGGGGATAGTCAAGACAGGAGGTGGTCGGCAACGGGAGTTCAGAATATTCACAAGAGACAAGCAGCTACTAGGTACAAGGCACTATCACAGGCGCTGAGCAACTGACTGGGTGAACCTTATATAGGGACAGACATGATGGGAGGTGAGTGTATGATTGGTGCAACTATAATCTTAACACACATTGGGCCAGAACCTAAAAAGGGTGTGTAGCCCAGAACCTCTCTCATGGGCTCATTGGCCCAAACAAGGAGGGGGGGCGTAAGCCCCCACAGAACCTAGGGCTCATTGGCCCTTTAATCCGAACCAGGGGGCGTGCCAGTGCCCCCTGGCTAATCTACAGCCTCCGGCGGGCGCGCTGAGCACGGGAACTGATGACGCGCGCACGAGGAGGGAGAGAGGCCGTGCTCGGCGCCGCCTGAGCAGACGCCCCACGGCGCGGCCGCCGGGCCGGAGCTGCTGGGGCCGGCCGGCCGCCGACAACGCTGGACCGGGGCCCAGGTAAGTGCCGATTGGTGACAGCGTGGACTTGAGTGATAGACCGGGACAGTCACAATGCTCCACGGGATTGGTTGACTGACCTGACAATCAAGGACCCAGCTTCAGCTGTCATGGATATGTTCTTTGCTGTTAGGTCCCCTGGTCTGGTAAAACGTGTGTTTTATTTTACCCTGGGTAAATGCTTGATATAGTTTTATTTACATAGGCTGAGCTGTGTGCCTTTAACTGCTTTTGTCCCTTCCTTGCTCCCTTAGTCTAGCTGTGATGCAAGCAGCTCCTCCCTTCTTCCTCTCTCCCTTCAGACATTGCTAGTTTGGCATCCAAGCAGTGCACGCCTGCTGCTCCCTCCTGCAGTCTACAGTCTTTTTACCTGCTGCTGTTATGGGTTTACATCACAAGTTTCCTGCTGTATTGAACGTACATGAGATGAGATGAGTTGGTTTTCGGCAACCTGGGGGGTTTCACGCAGCAGGGCTAATCCAGGATAGTACAGAGATACTACAGCAACTGAGGCGCTCAAAAATTCAAATAAACTTTAATATAAATATATATTTTTATTTCTAGTTATGCTCATTTAGGTTTATTTCTTTAAACTGTAACCTGGCTGGGCTTAGCTTTGTCTTCTTACTAGAGGGGGGCCGCAGAGATCTTAACACTGTATTTCTATTTGATTTTTTACCATTTTCCAGTTTAATAATTTATACTATTAGACATTCTTTATTACTTATGATGACCCCCTCCTTCTATCTTCTCCACTCATCCTCCATCCAATCCGTTTTTGTAATGAAGACGTTAGGCACTGGTGGTTAAATAACATATTTCCCCAGTGTGACAATAAAACTGATGAATTACCGACCGACATGATTTACACACCAATAATCTCACACTGGTGAGCTGGGCTGAGCACGATGGAAATAAGGGGGGAGATGCCGTCTACTAGCACATAGGGCTCTGGCACGCTGGTTAGAGGGATTTTGAGATTTTGAGAGGGGACACAGGACACCCTCATTCATTCTTTCATTTATTTTTGGGGAATGTTACTTTGATCTGCATTTTAGAGACAGCTTGTATAAAACAAGGAAAAGCTTTTTAAAGAGGAACATCACCAAGGATTTTCAATCTCCTGGGTATTGTACCTCTGAAGCTGGGTGTATCCTGGGGGATCAACCATAAAAACTCACCTTCCAGCGATCCATCGGCACATGCCCCGCCCACAATCCAATCAGTGGTTTATTTTCCATTGATTTCTTATCTAGATAGATCTGATGTCAGAATGGCCACTGGTCATTTCCCATGCGAGTTAGAAGGTAGCAGGGATGCGGATGAGGACAGGGCATGTTACATAGTTACATAATTAATACAGTTGAAAAAAGACGTGTCCATCAATTTCAACCAAGGGTGTTGGGGAGTTATTTTTTATTTAATTTTTTTTCCTGATAACCACTAATAGTAACTGTTAATGTTATTTGCTTATAAATAAGCATCTAATCCTTTTTTTGCAGTTGTCAGCAGTTAATGCTGTAGCAAGCTTCTATGGGAAGCTATTCCACAGATTTATAGTTCTTATGGTAGAAAAGTATTGATTGAATTGATTGAACTCTTCATTTTTCCAGTCAAAGGGAGTGCCCCCTTGTCTTTAGAGATGATTTTACCAGAAATAGTGTTTTCCCATATTTTTTGTCTTGCTTATTTATATAAATATATATATTTATTTATATATATATATATTTATACAAGTTAATCATGTCCCCCCCTCAGTCGTCTCCTTTCAAGACTAAACAGATTTAATTCTTAAATCTTTCCTCAAAACAAGATACTTCACTCCTCTTAATAGTTTGGTGGCTCTCCTATGCACCCTTTTCATAGTCAGAGCGTCCTTTCTATGAATGGGTGCCCAGTACTGAATGGCATATTCCAGGTGAGGGCACACCTGTGCCTTGTAAAGAGGCAAAATGACATCCCTATCCTGTGATTCCAGGCCTCTATTAATGCATGAAAATATATTTGTGGCCCTGGAAGAAGCTGCTTGGCATTGCATGCTGTTATTTAGCCTGTGATCTTCCAGTACAGAGGGGCACCCGATCTGGGTGAAACCCCCCAGATCGCCCAAAGGAACTCACCTCTTCCCAGTCCTATGGCACATGCCTGTCTGCCCGTCCAATCACTGTGCTGGTAGTCGCTGACATCACACCATCTAAGATGGCGTCTGCTGTTTATGCAGCTGACCTTCTATTTCCTCAGCTATGTTTGGGGGTCTACAGATTACTCCAATTTGTATTTTAACATTGTTTACATCGCCCCACCTTTTTACCAACAAGGATTCTACATCCTCACAATCTTCTGCTAGTACCCCCTCATTAATATAGGCTTTAAATTCTTGCTTTACATAGAGACACAATCTGCCCCCTTTCCTTTTTGCTCTGTCTTTATGAAAGAACGCAAAACCTTGAAGATTGACAGTCCAGTCATGTGTGGAATCCAGCCATGTCTCAGCCACACCAACAACATCAATATTTTCTTCCAGTACCAGAGCTTCAAGCTCCCCCACTGTACTTGCCAGACTTCTGGCATTTGTGAATATACACTATAAGTTCCTATCTTGTTTGACAAGTTGAGCTTTAGTATTAGCTTCTGCAGTAATGCCTCAGCCTAATCTTTCACTGATGGTTTGCACATGGATCTCCTTATCCATCATAGCATGCCTCCACCCTTCTAATTCTCCACCCACCATCATAAGCTGTCCCCTAAGTAACCTGTCTTTCCCTTTGTTTTCTCTCTTGCTGTCTCCCCTCATCTCTAGTTTAAATACTCTGCACCCCTTCTAGTATCTTCTTACCCAGCTCAACAGCCCCCTTTCTATTCAGGTGCTAATTATCTGTAGAATACAGTTTGTACCCCAATGAAAATTCAGCTCAGTGCTCTAGGAACCCAAATCCTTCTGCCCTGCACCAGGACTTGAGTCCTGCGTTTAACTCTCTAAGATCCCGCAGTCGTTCATGTGTAACGCATGGCACAGGCAGTATTCCAGAGAATAATACCTTGGAGGTCCTTCTCTTCAACGTGGTGCCTAATTCCTTAAAAGTATTCTTAAGGATCCTCCATCTCCAATTAATACTCACATTGGTCCCCATGTGGACCACAACAACTGGGTCATCCCCAGCCCCTCCCTTCTTTATTTCACACTTCACTCTCCAGCACGTTCTTATTTAACACGGTTCAACAGCAAAATGGTTTCTTCCCCAGTACATCTCAATGGGGTCTCCTTCTGTTCTTTCTCCTTTCCAAGATCCCCTCCTTGGGTCCCAACCATCCTCGCTCCAGGGGCACCTTCCCATGACCCTAAACCTCCAGGTGCCAAGCTGGCTTCCTTGCCTATCCTGTGAAGACTCAACAGGGGCACAAGTCACTAGGGCCTATCTCACGGTGCTTCCATTCCACAGCTGCATTTCAGGAGCGCACTCCACCTACCCCTCGCCTTCTCACAGGTCCAGCCGGACCTCAGCACACCACAGATTAGGTACTTAGCTTCACATGGTGGCATGTCTGCAGGGCTCTGTTCCCGTGCCCTCTGGACTCTCTAGAATCTCCTCAGCTTTTTCTTATATAGCTTATCCCTTTACTGCACTCTAATGGCAAAACCTAAATAACTACTCTACACTACTTATTCTATTTCTTATCCAATGGTCTAGTGGCCCACCTACCGGTAAGTTTTTACAAATACACCACTCAAAGCATTAAATCTATAGCCTAATCTAAAGCACCACCACCCAGGGTATCCCAGGGCATTCCCCCCCCCCCCCATTCTCCGGGGACCCTCCCAGGTGCACCCCTAGCTAGGGAACTATACTGTTACAATATGCATAGTTTCCTTAATCAGGGCAGGGAGGGACCCAACAAATCAACCCACTGCCCCAGCCTCTCATTGAACCCCCTCAATGCCAGACACTAACGACGCCCCTTTGGTGGTCTTTCTGGTTTGTGAACCTTTGGGAAGTGATAGAAGATGGGGACAACTGGCTGATCGACCGACGGTTGTTCTTTGAGCCTAGTGGTCAGAACTCCCAACACCGCCTCCAGCTCATCTCTTCTTCAATCTTTATGTGGGATCACAGTCTAAACGTGAGTAAGTACTCCTATCCAACAACTGTCAGAGAGCTTTCTCTACATACATGCCATGATCCATAACTACAATAGACCTGCCTTTACTTGAACCAAGTTTAACCAGATTTTTCATTTGTTTCAAACTCATCAGTTGCCAATAATAAACCCTATTAGAGTCATAGTCCTCTATATCCCATTTAAACTTCCTCTCCTTAATAGCAGTGATCTCTATTTCTAATTTATCCATTTTCTCAATAAGCCACTCATTAAACACTGTATACTCCTCAACAGTTTTTTCGTCTCAGTTTGATCCCGGATGCCCTTAATTAACTTTTTTTATTTTTGGTATTGGTTCTAGAACCTACCCCACCACCTTCTTCCTTCAAGCCCCCTCCTCTCATTTTTCCCCTTCCCCTGGTACCTGGTCCGCCCTGGAAAGCCCTGGTACAGTCTCAAAATAGACATGTCTCAAAATAGTTTAAAAATAATCTCACATAACGTACAGGGGTTCCATTCGCCTTCCAAACGAAACAAAGCCTTTCAGTTTTACAAGACCTGTAAGGCTGACATCCTATGCCTACAAGAAACAAGATTTGTCCTCCATTCCCACCCTAAATATCTGAGCAGATTCTTCCCCCGGCACTATAATGCAATGTTCAGGGAAAAGAAACGTGGGGTCACAATTGCATTCAAGAGAAGTCTCCCCTTCATCTGTAATAAAGAAATTGTGGACCCGACAGGCCGCTATATTTTGGTGCCGGGTACAATACATGATGCAGAAATTACAGTAGTCTCCTACTATACCCCTAACACCCATCAACTCGAATTCCTGTCCCACTTGTTGAGGATAGTGAAAGAGCATTCCAAAGGCACAGTGTTTCTGGCTGGCGACTCAAACCTGGTAATTGATCCCAAGCTGGATAGATCGTCCACTACAGTTGCGGGTCCTGGGGGAGAGTCGGGGGCAGGTCGGACGGGGGCGTTTAAGGATCTATTGGGCTCCTATGCCCTGTGTGATACATGGCGGGAGATACACCCCAGTACGTGGGATTATACATTCTATTCCAACCCGCATAAATCTTTCTGCGTTAAATCAGGGCTCTGTAGACTCTCCAGTCTCTCTATGGGAGGCTCACAAAATGGTGATGAGAGGACATATAATACAAATAGCCACAGCTAAGAAAAGAGAGAGAGAATTTAAATTGAAGGAGCTCTCCAACCAATTCCAAATAGCTGAAAGGACCTGCAAGGACAACCCCTGTCAGGCCACCAAAGAAAAGGTTGACCTGGCCCGTCTGGAACTCAACTTGCTACTAGACAGCCAAACAGAGAAACAGGTGCGCTGGTCTAAGCAGCACTATTACTCCAGACCAGAGGCAACAAGCCAGATTCCATGATGGCCAGGCAACTTAAGCAATGTAAGCCAAAAAGCCAGCCCATACAATTAAAATTACAGGGGAATACCACAGCAGATCCCCAAAAATTTTTAAACGCCTTTAAATCCTTTTTGTCAGACCTTTACTCCAACCCAGGGGAGGTTAATCAACAGAGATTCGACGATTTTTTCGAAGATATTGAACTACCAAACGCCCCGCAGGAGTGTCTAGACAAAATAGAAGAGCCCATCACTCTCCAAGAACTGTTAGAAACTATCAAGACCATTAAACCCAGAAAGGCCCCAGGCCCAGACGGCTTCTCAGGACTATATTACAAGAAATTTGCCCCAATATTAGGCCCCTACCTAGTGGGCCTGTTTAATTCCCTTAGAACAGGCACACACCCCAACCCTGAATCATCGATGGCAAGCATAGTCATGGTCCCCAAGCCAGAAAAAGACCCCCTGCAGATCCCCAACTAAAGGCCCATCTCCTTGCTCAACCAGGATGTTAAACTTCTGGTCAAAATTCTGGCGACACGGCTCAACTCTATTCTGGGCTCTATAATCCACAGGGACCAAACAGGTTTCGTCCCAGCCAGGCAAGCTAGTGATAGCGTCAGATGGATGGCCCACTTAATCCATTGCATCCACGCCAGGAAAATTCCAGCGTTCTAATTATCACTAGATATCTACAAAGCTTTTGATACAATATCATGGGAGTATATGCACAAGACGCTAGAGAAATGGGGATTTGGCAACAGGTTCTTGCAATGGATTAACGTATTATACTTTAGACCGGCTGCGGTGGTTAAATATCTAGGCTTTTCTTCAGACAAGTTCAGCATACAGAGATGCACTCGCCAGGGATGCCCCCTGTCGCCCATCTTGTTTATATTGGCTATGGAACCCCTGGCGCTTAAAATTAGGGCCAACAAAAGCATTAAGGGGATAGAAATAGGAAGTGTCCATCACAAAATCTCTCTATTCGCAGATGACGCCCTTCTTGCCCTGTCACAACCTATCACTACATTACCCAATCTATTCCAGGTGCTAGACAAATTTGCTGAGATATCAGGGCTCAAGATAAATAGGGCAAAGTCATTGGCCATGAATGTGGGCCTCCCAGCGGAACTACTACAACACCTCAAGTCCACATATGATTTAAAATGGACTACGGGCGGTCTCCCCTATTTGGGAATTCGCCTATCATCCACATATGAGGGTCTCTACGCAGCTAATTACCCCCCTTCTCATGAGATGTCTGGGATCACTGATATACTCATGGGCTGATTTTCCCATCTCCTGGATAGGCCGAGTGGCCCCCATCAAGATGTCAATCCTTCCTAAGATCCTTTATTACTTCAGAGTCTTACCAATAAGAATCCCTACCTATATGCTAAGAATCTTACAAAGAAGGATACTCCAGTTTGTATGGCGGTGCACTAGGCCCAGAGTGGCAAGAAGCTCTATGTTCGCCCATAAATCCCAGGGGGGCTTGGGAGTCCCAAACCTAGCCCATTACTACAAAGCGGCACAAATCGCACAGTTATCCCAAATACATGCAACTAGAGACCTCCCGTTGTGGGCTCTTCTGGAGCTCCCAAATTTGGGGGAGACCCCGCTGGAAGTCTTGCTGTGGACGGCCCACATGTACAGACCTAAGAACCTGAGCCCTTTAATGGTACATTCCCTTAAGGTCTGGGACTCTGTGAAATACTCTACAAAATAAATGACCCCCCACACCCCTTTGCTTAACCTATGGGACAATCCACTCTTTTCACCAGGCCTCTAGGGCGAGGCTTCCTTCTTGTACTGGATAGGCGCAGGCATTCGAACTGTTTATCATCTCCTAGATGACAGAGGACTTGTGTCCTTTGAAGACTTGAGATGTAAATACAAGGTCCCGCTGTCTGAGTGGTTCCACTACATTTTTTTATCGAGCCGTCGTGTGTGCGAAGCACCGTCAAACGTGAAGCCTTTAATGTGAAAAAGTGCGGGTGCACTAAAAAACACACAAAGGCGCCCATACTGACTCCTTCCCGCAGGAAAGAGCCCCATCCCTTTCCCCGGGGGACGAACCCCCTGACAGGATTGGGTACGTTCAACCCCCCAGTCCAGAAGACCTCGGGGCCGCTTTCGCCCTCGGGTACTAACAAAAGTTTTCCCCGTGGACTAAGGCGTAAACTCCCTCAGCCTACCTTTCCCCGGCGGTTGCCCGTCCAGGTACTTGGATCTTCGGCTTCGGCCCCTTGCTTTCGATAGTAGCTAGCCCCAGTACTAGCGGCCTCCGCAGCCTGCCTTTCCTCGGATTCAAATGCGAGTACTCGGCCAGGCTTTGGAAGCCGTTTTCCCGGGGTTCGCCACCCTCTACTCACTAGGAGCCTCAGGGGGGAGCACTGGGCAGGGGCCGGAAGCGAATCCAAAAGGCCTATAACTTCCGACCCCAGGTCTTTAGGGACAGGGACCCATAGGGAGCAGCTGGCACCTAAACACGTGCAAAAAAGACAACACAACAAAAAAGGAAACTAAGGTGGCAAAAAGAAGTGACAAAAAAAGTGAAACCGGGCTCTACAAAAAAAGGGGGGGGAGTGAGTGCCTATGCAATTACAGGGTGGGCCCTCCACTACATACAGATAAGCCACTGGCTTAAGCCCACACTCACCCAGGCTGCTCCCTACAGGAAATGGTCCAACTTTAAATCTCTGTGTGTTGGGGAGCCAAACAGACCGGGGAGAATCTCTCTGCTTTATTCTTCTCTTAATAACTTTCCAAGACACCTGGACCATAAGTACATCCGAGACTGGGAGGGAGATCTGGGATTGGTCGGGGAACAGGTGGACTGGCCTGGTGTTTGGAGAGCAACATGGGGCTATTCGATTAATTCCCTCACAGTAGAGTCAGCATATAAAGTATTGCTCCGCTGGTACTTAGTACCAGACAGAATTAACAAAATTTGCCCGGGGCATTGTTTCAGAGGGTGCTCTGTGAGAGGAGATGTGCTCCATATATGGTGGACTTATCCAATGGTGGCATGACTATGGCAACAGGTCTTTCAAATGGTTGGGAAGACCCTGGGAGTCACTCCTAAACGGGACCCATGGGTGGCGTTACTACGCCACAAGGCACCTGAACTTAACGGCCTGCAAAACAAACTGTTCTCATTTATCATGTTGGCCACTAAACAGACAATAGCAAAGGCCTGGAAACAACAGTTAGTTTTTATCTCAGAAGTTAAAGCTAGAATAAATGGATTCTTAATAAATGAAAGACTTACCAGTATACTAAATGACAGACATGATTACTTCCTGAGCATTTGGGAACCTTGGGTCCAGTACGCAACCTCAAACCTTTTCGACAATAGCATTAAATTGAAAAATGGGAATAAGAGACTGCCAGGAGCGGGCCAGGGACCACTACCCTCCCCCCACCCCCCACCTTCCCCACCCCCCACCTTCCCCACCCTCCACCTTCCCCTACCCCCACCCTCCACCTTCCCCTACCCCCACCCCCACCCTCCACCTACCCCATACCCCCCAACCCAAACCATCCTAGAACCACACCTACTTAAATCTTACAATGTATTACGTGTTATCCTCTTTCACCTGAATAAACCGTTATGATGAGTGTGATGATGATGAGAGAAGGGAGGCTTCCTCTGGGCCTCTGCCCCCCCCCGATCCAGCATGTCTACTATTACAATACTTCAACAGAACCAGAAACGAGGCTGTACACAATATGCTAGTATCGGCAACAATCTTTAATATGTATGTATTATTACAAATTATCCCTTTGTACCATAATGTTGTCTTGTCGAGAAAAAATTCAATAAAAAGATTGACAAAGAAAAACCTTTAAAGAAAAAGTCCCTTTTTGTCATGTTTCTGGCGTCCCGCCCTATTGTTTTACTCTTTGAAAATTTAAAATGAGCATTTGTTTTAGGATTGGGCCCCCATACCTGTGATTTACTTATCAGCATGCTGTTTTTTATATTTCTGAGGCTCTTTTACTAAAGTTGGAGAGGTTTTCCTGGCCTTGAGTAAAAACTACTGGTCCAGGAATGCTTCCACTGTAAGGCAAACTCATCAGCAACTTTGGCTAAATCAGGCAGCAGTAATGACCACCCCCAGAAGAGAACGCTGGCAGTAATCCTTTAGCTACTGGAACCCAAGACTGCGATCCCCATATCTAAAGATTTTGAATCAGAGCAAAACGGGTTCCAATTGGCTTGTCTGTCCAAACCAATCATAAGATTAGCGAGCCAGAATCAGGAAGTCTCTGCTTCGTCCCCTAAACAAACCACTTTGGTGTGCATTGCTAACACATTGTTGCTAGGGAAAACAGTTGTCCTTTGCAAACAAATAAAAAAGAAACAAAAAACAGATAAGTTCAGCACTTATAGAACATCATAATGCCATCGAAAGTGTAACTACCATTTAAATTGGACCAAAACCCAGGTTTTGACTATCCTGGGTTTTGGTCCTCTCCCTCGATCGGGGTGCCTCGCTGTGTGAATTCCCCAGATCGCCGATGCCATATCACCTCTGCCTGGTCCTACGGTGCATGCGTGGCCGCTTGTCCAATCAGCGCTCTTGGAGCCGCTGATGTCACATCGTCTAAGCCTTCGTCTAAGGCCAGCAACTCCTAGCGTGCTGGCTGCTGCATCCCCCGCTTCCCTCTAACAGGGAGTGTTCCCTATTTACAAACGCCTGGCACGGTCATACACCCTGCGCAATCGCTGTTGGACCGGGAAACAAGGTAAGTGTATGGGGCGACCTGGGGGATTTCACACAGTGGGGCATCCCAATTTTGGATGCCACGTGGAGAGGGAATAGATCAGCTCGGGAATCTTATAGATTCCTGGTCCGATCGGTGTGGGCATTGGTCCACTTTAAAGCAAATTTTGCTCTTTTTGGTTCATATAATTACAAAATGCACTATTATTTGGCTTTACTGAATCATACAACAAAAAAGTGCGCCTATGGGTATTGATGGGCTTCGGATCCAGGTCAAAGCTGATTCGCTACGGATCTTGCTATTTCAATCTGGTTTACCCCATCCTGGATACTAGCAATGTCCATGTCAAAGTATCTGGCATGCCACCTGGCAATGCTAGCAGGCGACAAGCCAGACATCACTACCTTGTGAACTGGTATAGGGGTCCAAGGGTACACATTCCAGTTCACAAACAAATGAAAAAAATGAAATACATAAAAAATACATTAAAAAATTAAAATAAACTAAAGAATTCTTTGCTGTTGCTTCTTCCTTCATCTGTCTACCACTGGGCAGTATCCTCTCTGCAGGTCTGCCGGGTCAAGGGCCTGTAACACCAGGGAGCTGATATTGAAGGTGCTCCAGCAGCTCCTCCTTCCTTGGCGTACTGCCAAGCTAATTCCAGTCCAACTGGGCAAGAAGGCTTTTATACCACAGAGGGGGAAAATGCCCTTGTGTGATTTATGATGTCACTGGAGGGGAGGGACAATCTCCAGATAATCCCCCTCCATATCCTTCCCCTCCAGTGATGTCATTAGTCATATGGGGGATTCCACAGAGGCTCTGTGGTATAAAAGGTTTGCTTCAGGCCTTCCCTCACTGTCAGGACAGGATTAGCTTTGAGGACACCAAGGGAGGAGGAGGGGGGACCTGTGTCCCCTTTACTACAGATACCCGCAGGACGGCTGCGATAATGAATTCCTGGCACCACAGCCTGCCGTACCAGGGCGGAGCCCTGACAAATACGCAGAGAGGACGCTGCCCAGCGCAGTGCAAAAAAAGGAAGCAGCAGCAATTAGTTCTTTTTTTATTTAAAAAAAATGTTTTTTTCTATTTTAAAAAAAACGCAGGGGGGGTGCAGTAACCAGGACTGAGCATCTCGAAGGTCAGTTCTGGGTTCATTCTTTCTCTTCATTTTTGCTCTTTCTTTCCTTCTGACATTCTGACATTTTGGCCTTGATTCAATAAAGGTAGAAAAAAATTCTCATGGTAGTAAAAGATTCAATTCATGAGAAAAAAGCATGAGAATGTCACTGTTACTGAATCACCAGATAAGAAAACAATGAAAGTCAATGGCACTTTTTTACGCCTAAGAAAAGTAAAAACTGTTTACTCCTTTCTACACTGTAGTAAAAGCTGCCATTGACTTTGTCTTTGTCTTTTTATCTAGTGATTCAGTAACAGTGATATTCTCAGGCTTTTTTCTCATGAATTGAATTTTTTACTACCATGAGAATTTTTTTCTACCTTTATTGAATCGAGGCCTTTGTCTTCTCTTTTTCTTTATTCTTTTCTTTGTCATTCCTTCTTTTCTTTCTTCCAGTTTGGTTTTTTTCTTGGTCATTTATTCTTTCATTTCCTACCTTCTTTTCTCTTGTCATTTATTCTTTTCTTTATTTCTTTGTGATTCTTTCTATTTTCCTTTGCTATTCCTTCTATTCTTCATCTCTTACTTACTTTCCTTCTTTCTGACATTCCGTCTTTTCCTTCTCCCTCTTTCTATCCTTCTTTTGTTACATCTTTCTTTCTTTTCATTTATTACATATTCATCTTTTTTTTTCATTCATTCTTTCCTTTGTCGGGCAGGGCAGCGATGCCAGGGGGGAGGACTGGATGATCTTAAAGCGGACCTTCACCATGATTTAATGAAAAGACCAAACTCTTAAAAAACGGTTCCCCAGCATCTAAAATTAATATATTTTACGTTTTTAGTCACTTACTTATTATTCTTTCCCCCACTGGGCTGCAACTCTGTTCAGGACTTTAGGATACGGGCGCCGCCATCTTGCCTCAGAAGCATCACACTTACTGAGGAGAGGAGAGCGGGATAATGTACAGGGGGGCGGGTTATAGCTGTGCTCAGACAGAGCAGAGCTGGTGTCAGGTAACGGTCAGCGGTCCCAGAATGCAGAGCAGCACAGTCAGGAGGCACTTCCTGTTTGCAGGCTGCCTGATAAGATGGTGGCTTCCATAAGCCGCCATCTTGGATGTTTAAAGGCTCATAACATGCAGTAGATGCAGGTAGGATGAATTTTAATGTGGACAATCTGTATGTACAGGGTGTGGGAAACATATAAGATAGACTCTTATTCAGAGTGAAGGTCCGCTTTAAGCTTCTTAGGAGATACGTTTTTTGCATGTTAATGGGAAACGTTAAAGTGGACCAACACCCAGGATTTTGACTATCCTGGGTTTTGGTCCACTTCGGTGGGGCACCCCGATCGGGGGTGCCCCGCTGTGTGAAACCCCCCAGAAAGCCCCGAAAACTCACCTCAACCCGCTCCTACGTGACCGCCGACGGACAAGCGACAGGCAGCGGACAAGCAGAGCGCGTCTGCCGCCACCTCCCGCGCGTCCCTCTTACCATTCACAAATGGCCAGCGCGGGAGCGCGCCCTGCTACAGGGACGCGCGGGAGGCGGCGGCGACGGCGGACGCGCATGCGCCGCTGGAACGGGGAGAAGGTAAGATTGTGGGCTTCCTGGGGGGTTTCACCCCGCGGGACATCCCGATTTCGGATGCCCCGTAGGGAGGGATCTGATCGGCCCGGGAATCTTATAGATTCCTGGGCCGATCCCCCCTGGGTGTTGGTCCACTTTAAGTTAAAGGGAAAATTCATGAAAAGACCTCAGAGCAGATAGTGGCAGGTAAGTGGGTCACCTCGGACCTGTTGCCACTATCTGCTCTGAGGTCTTTGGGTTAATCTATGAAAGTGGAATTTACCTTCAAAGCGGAACAAAACTCTGATCAAGTTTCTATGGGCGATCTGGAGGGTTTCACACAGCAGGGCATCCTGAAATGAGATGCCTCCAGTCGGGGCTTTAAAGCGGACCTTCACCCTAAATAAGAGTCTATCTTATATGTTTCCCACACCCTGTACATACAGATTGCTCACATTAAAAATCATCCTACCTGCATCTATTGCATGTTATGAGCCTTTAAACATCAAGATGGCTGACCATGGAGCATCAGGCAGCCTGCAAACAGGAAGTGTCTGCTGACTGTGCCGCTCTGCATTCTGGGATTGCTGTCCTTTCCCTGACCCCAGCTCTGCTCTGTCTGTGCAAAGCACAGCTATACCCCACCCCCTGTACTTTATCCCGCTCTACTCTCCTCAGTATGTGATGCTTCTGAGTCAAGATGGCGGCGCTCGTATCCTAGAGTCCTGAATAGAGTTGCAACCCAGTGGGGGGAAAGAATAAAAAGTAAGTGACTAAAAACTTAAAATATATTAATTTTAGATGCTGGGAAATAGTCTTTTAAAAGTTTGGGCTTTTCATTAAATCATGCTGAAGGTCCGGTTTAAAGAGGACCAAAACCATGATTTTGACTATCCATCCAATCAGAGCGCTCAAAGCCGCTGACGTCACAATGTCTAAGCCGTCGTCTAAGGCCAGCTCCAAGCGCGCTGGCAGCCGCATCCCCCACTTCGCACCGGCCATTCGCAAATGCCTGGCACTGGGCAGTATGTTTCACACAGCGGGGCATCCCAATTTTGGATGCCCCGGGGGGAATCGATCGGCTTGGGAATCTTATAGTTTCCCGAGCTGATCACAGTGGGTTTTTGTCCACTTTAAAGTGGACCAACACCCAGGATTTTCACTATCCTGGGTGTTGGTCCACTTCGGTGGGGCACCCCGATCGGGGGTGGCCTGTTGTGTGAAACCTCCCAGAACGCCCGGAAACACTCACCTCCCCACGCTCCTACGCGGGCGCTCGTCCAATCAGAGAACTCAGAGCCGCTGTGGTATGCACGTACAAGCGGCGTCCAACCACAGCGGCTCTGAGCGCTGGAGGCCGCGTCTCGCGCTTCCCTCTAACAGGGAGCGCGCCGGCTGTGACAGACGCTCTGTCTTTTGGATGTCATCACTATTCAGTTGCCCACCGGGTCATTCACTGGCCTTTTCTTAATTAGGTCATTGTAGTTTGGATTGTATTATAAACTGCCTTTGTGTTAATTGATTACGTCACAGGCAATGGCATTGTTCTGATTGAGTGTATTACAGACGCCTATTGTTTTGCTGATTGCGTCACTGGCAGAGTTGGTCTGTGTATTTGTCATGAGGTCCACGGGGGAGGTCCCATTGCATGGAGACTTGTGTATATAAGGCCTAGAGTGGCACTAATAAAAACACTTCACCTTCACCCTCAATACTGAAGTTCTGTCTCTTATTGGGGGAAACGCTATATTACAATTCACTAGCCCTTGTAAGGGCTGTTCCTGGTTCCTCACGGATGACTCTGGAATTCCAGCAGCACCTCTTACGATTGGGAAAAGGACTTCTCGGGTGGTGAAGCCCTCCGGCGATAAGGGTTATCGCTACAATTGGTGGCAAGCGGTCGGATGGTCCTTTCTACCCAGAGAGAGTGCTACCCTGATGGAGAGTCAGTAGGACAAGTTGAAAAGGCTGACCCTGAAGGATCTACTCGAGAGCCGGGGAAGGTCAGCTAGCAACCGCCCACGTCAGGAACTGATAGCCGAGCTGATCGAAATGGATCGTGCAGCAGTGAGGACCGAAACCAATATAGAGGCCGATGAAGACGCTGCTCTCGTTCAAGCGGTTCGGAACAGATTGTCGGTCTATGGCCCGAATCCATCACAGGAACTGATCGACCGAGTCTTCGCCGCAGCGGAGGCAGAGGCCAGTAAGCGAAGGGAAGATCGGCGACTTTCAACCCAGCAGCCTCTCAGCCTCAGTTACACTGGGGGGAGAAAGATTCCATTTGCAGCATTTAAGTCCTTCCAGGAAAGTGACGACGAGATTGACGGATTTTTGGCCGATTTTGAACGGCAGTGCGCTTTACACCGGGTACCCACGGAGGAATGGGTCACCATATTATCAGGGAAACTATCTGGGAAAGCTTCCGATGCTTTCCGGGCCATCCCTGATGCGGACTTACCACACTACCATCTGGTAAAGGAGGCTTTGTTAGCCCGGTACGCTGTCACCCCGGAAGCCTACAGGCGACGATTTCGGGAATCCCAAAAGAAGGGAGGGGATTCTTACACGGAGTGGGCATGTCGCCTCCATCGTACAGCATCACACTGGGTCACTGGATGCAAAGCCACGACCGCTGAGGATGTACTACAGTTGTTTTTACTAGAACATTTTCTCATTGCCCTGCAACCAGAGCTAAGAGAGTGGGTACGTGACCGGAGGCCTCTAACGCTACCTGAGGCTGCTCGTCTAGCCGACGAGTACACCGATGCTCGCCGGACAGAACAGTCCGCTCCAAAACCACAACCTCCCATCAAATTTCAAGCACCTGTGGCTTCAGCGCCAACTCGTTACTCTGGGCCACATAGGCCAGCGCAGCAACCGAACCTCTCCACAGTTCAGTGCCATCGTTGCAAACAATGGGGACATTATCGCAGTGATTGCGCCCTAGAGCCTCCCCGAAACACGTGGGGGCAAAAGCAACCTTCCACCTCCCGTACTCCTGCGGCACACTGTTTGGAAGCTGAGAGCAGTTCGGAAGAGTATCTGGGGGTACTGTATGAAGCTGATCCCGTACAAGCGGCCATTCCAGACAACCGACAGCACCATTGCCAGGAGGTACGAGTCAATGGGCGCACCGCGCAAGGATTACGCGACACCGGAGCCACACTTACCTTGCTTCAACCTCATTTGGTCAAGAACAAAGACCGCACTGGACACACCGTTGCAGTAAGGGTGGCGGGAGGAGCTGTGTTTCGACTCCCCACCGCCCGAGTACATCTTGACTGGGGCGCTGGATCCGGCAGGGTACAGGTGGGACTTATGGACAACTTACCAGCAGAAGTACTATTGGGAAATGATCTAGGACCAATGACTTCTGCCTACGCTACGCCTGGGCCAGCCAGCATCAACTCTGTTACAACCCGGTCTCCAGCCCGAGCTGCCGACTCCAGCCCACTGGTCGGGGAGACCCAGGGGTTTCGTCTGCATCACGTCATGTCTGTTACAAGAAGCCAAGAAGAGGATCAGCCATCAGGTTACGTCCTTCCAGAAGGGAAACGTATGCCAAACACTATTTTTGTTGGGGGCATTGGCCGTCGGATTAATCAGCCTGAAATTAAGGATGTTTTTTCAAAGTATGGCGCTGTAAAGAGTGTCAAAATTATTAGGGATGCCTCTGGCGTTTCTAAGGGTTATGGTTTTGTCTACTTTTACGATGATGTAGATGTGCAGAAGATTGTGGATTCTCCGATCAGCTTCCATGGAAAGAGAATGAAACTTGGACCAGCTATAAGAAAGCAAAGCACCTGTGCACACATCCAACCAAGGACTTTGGTGCTGAACTCACCAACGCCACAATATCCCAGTGTTTGGACCCCACCCATGACCGATTCCTATGTACAGCCCACGTCAATGTTTAGTCCGGTTACTCACTATGTGCAGACTTGTCCTTACACAGAACTCTGCCCATAACAAGAGTCCGGACAGCCCCACGTTAACCCGAACAGGGTCAATCCGGGTCTGCCGGGTGTTCCACAAAAAGGGGGCATTGTGACAGACGCTCTGTCTTTTGGATGTCATCACTATTCAGTTGCCCACCGGGTCATTCACTGGCCTTTTCTTAATTAGGTCATTGTAGTTTGGATTGTATTATAAACTGCCTTTGTGTTAATTGATTACGTCACAGGCAATGGCATTGTTCTGATTGAGTGTATTACAGACGCCTATTGTTTTGCTGATTGCGTCACTGGCAGAGTTGGTCTGTGTATTTGTCATGAGGTCCACGGGGGAGGTCCCATTGCATGGAGACTTGTGTATATAAGGCCTAGAGTGGCACTAATAAAAACACTTCACCTTCACCCTCAATACTGAAGTTCTGTCTCTTATTGGGGGAAACGCTATATTACAATTCACTAGCCCTTGTAAGGGCTGTTCCTGGTTCCTCACGGATGACTCTGGAATTCCAGCAGCACCTCTTACGATTGGGAAAAGGACTTCTCGGGTGGTGAAGCCCTCCGGCGATAAGGGTTATCGCTACACCGGCCATTCACAAACGGACGGCGCGGGTGCGCGCCCTGCTAGAGGGAAGCGCGAGACGCGGCCCGCGCATGCTCTGTTGGAACAGGGTTAAGGTAAGGTTTGTGGGCTTCCTGGGGGGTTTCACCTCGCGGGACATCCAGTTTTCGGATGCCCCGCAGGGAGATTCCCGGGCCGATCCCCCCCCTGGGTGTTCACTTTAAGGGGAAACTGTAACAAGGGACAATATCTAACACACCTACAGCTTTACCGCCATGTGTGTCACCACACAACTCTGACAAGATTCTGTCGCCCAAAGAACCCCCCAATAACCCTGGAGTCTCACCGTTCCCCTTGTCTATAGACGTGGAGGCTAATTCACTACTAGCGCCAAGTATCGACAGATGAGCATCTGTATAGTAGCGCTTAGAGCGACCGCTAGTAGACGTTGTAAGCAGGTATCGGGCGCTGTAACAGAGCGTCTCAGTCGCTGTAGTAACCTGCCCGGCATTGATGAATGTGATGTATGTTGGGCGCTCTAACACCAGTACAGCGCTGCAGAGAGCGAGAGGTAGCGCCAGCTCATTACGACCGACTCTCAGCGACTCACACCATATTCAATAAAAAAAACACACACACAGCGTCGGCCAGGGGCGTAGCTATAGGGGTCGCAAGGGTCGCCATTGCGACTGGGCCCCTAAGCCAGGGGGGCCCCGCAGACATGGGGACCCTCACCTGGGGGTGGCTGGCTTTGGCAGGACTGGCCGGGCTCCCCCTCAGCACGGTGATGTGCATTTTCCCGGTGGGCCGCACCCCCCTTATGTCAATATTACATTGTTTCATGTGCAGAATGAGGTGCGGTGCTGTTTTGGCTTTATTTCTAGTGTATAGCAGACCTGGGCAATGTACGGCCCTTTGCTAGGCTCCTACCGGCCCGGGCTGAGCTGGCCAGTAAGAGACGCAGAGGAAGGGAGAACATTCCAGACCTGACGAGCCGAGTGGCCGATCGGCTGTTGCTTAACTTAGGTGATCGCCTGTGTACAGTGCAAGAGGCTTAGGTTAAGCAGCAGCAGCCTATCGGCCGCTCGACTCGTCGGGTCTGGCGTGTTCTCCCTTCCTCTGAGGAAGCCAGACCTGATGAGCAGGTGATAGAGACCTGGGGACTTGGGCAGGGCAGAGTAGGGGCTCCAAAGCATCTCCACTCACTGGCTGTAGCAGTTGGTAGTGCAGGGGTTAATTGCAGACCCGCAGTGCGGGCTGTCTGGCCGGGAGGTATGCTGTCTGTCACATTGAAGGTGAGAGGGAGGGGGGCAGAGGAAGGGGCTGCTAAACAATCCCCTTCTGCCAGTGTCTCTCAGTGACGACATGACAGGCAGAGCAAGCTGTAGTGATAAGCCAGCTTTGCAGAAGAATGAAATGGAAGCCTGCAGCGCGGGGGATGGAGTGTGACGTTGGTGCTCAGTAAGTCTGCTCAGAAAGATGATGTAGTTTGCTTGTGTTCTTCCTTCTGCTTCCTTCCTTCCTGCCTGCTGTCTCTTTTCACCATGTACCTGCCCACCATGCTGTCACCATGCCCCCTTCCTGCTGTCCACCATGCTCTAACCATGCCCCCTTCCTGCTGCCCACCATGCTCTAACCATGCCCCCTTCCTGCTGTCCACCATGCTCTCACCATGTCCCCTTCCTGCTATCCACCATGCTCTCACCATGCCCCCTTCCTGCTATCCACCATGCTCTCACCATGCCCCCTTCCTGCTGTCCACCATGCTCTAACCATGCCCCCTTCCTGCTGCCCACCATGTTCTAACCATGCCCCCTTCCTGCTGCCCACCATGCTCTCACCATGCCCCCTTCCTGCTGTCCACCATGCTCTCAACATGCCCCCTTCCTGCTGCCCACCATGCTCTCACCATGCCCCCTTCCTGCTATCCACCATGCTCTCACCATGTCCTCTTCCTGCTATCCACCATGCTCTCACCATGCCCCCTTCCTGCTGCCCACCATGCTCTCACCATGTCCCCTTCCTGCTGCCCATCATGCTCTCACCATGTCCCCTTCCTGCTATCCACCATGCCCCCCAGCTGCCCACCATGCCCCTTTCCTGCTGCCCACCATGCTCTCACCATGCCCCCTTCCTGCTATCCACCATGCCCCCCAGCTGCCCACCATGCCCCTTTCCTGCTGCCCACCATGCTCTCACCATGCCCCCTTCCTGCTGTCCACCATGCTCTCACCATGCCCCCTTCCTGCTGTCCACCATGCTCTCACCATGTCCCCTTCCTGCTGCCCACCATGCTCTCACCATGTCCCCTTCCTGCTGTCCACCATGCTGTCACCATGCCCCCTTCCTGCTGCCCACCATGCTCTCACCATGTCCCCTTCCTGCTGTCCACCATGCTGTCACCATGCCCCCTTCCTGCTGTCCACCATGCTCTCACCATGTCCCCTTCCTGCCGCCCACCATGCTCTCACCATGCCCCCTTCCTGCTGTCCACCATGCTTTCACCATGCCCCCTTCCTGCTGCCCATCATGCTTTCACCATGCCCCCTTCCTGCTGCCCACCATGATCTCACCATACCCCCTTCCTGCTGCCCACCATGCTTTCACCATGCCCCCTTCCTGCTGCCCATCATGCTTTCACCATGCCCCCTTCCTGCTGCCCACCATGATCTCACCATACCCCCTTCCTGCTGCCCACCATGCTCTCACCATGCCCCATTCCTGCTGCCCACCATGCTCTCACCATGTCCCCTTCCTGCTGCCCACCATGCTTTCACCATGTCCCCTTCCTGCTGCCCATCATGCTTTCATCATGCCCCCTTCCTGCTGCCCACCATGATCTCACCATACCCCCTTCCTGCTGCCCACCATGCTCTCACCATGCCCCATTCCTGCTGCCCACCATGCTCTTACCATGTCCCCTTCCTGCTGTCCACCATGCTCTCACCATGCCCCCTTCCTGCTGTCCACCATGCTCTCACCATGCCTCCTTCCTGCTGCCCTCCATGATCTCACCATACCCCCTTCCTGCTGCCCACCATGCTTTCACCATGCCCCATTCCTGCTGTCCACCATGCTCTCACCATGCCCCCTTCCTGCTGTCCACCATGCTCTCACCATGCCCCCTTCCTGCTGTCCACCATGCTCTCACCATGCCCCCTTCCTGCTGCCCACCATGATCTCACCATACCCCCTTCCTGCTGCCCACCATGCTTTCACCATGCCCCATTCCTGCTTCCCACCATGCTCTCACCATGTCCCCTTCCTGCTGCCCACCATGCTCTCACCATGCCCCATTCCTGCTGCCCACCATGCTCTAACCATGTCCCCTTCCTGCTGTCCACCATGCTCTCACCATGTCCCCTTCCTGCTGTCCACCATGCTCTCACCATGCCTCCTTCCTGCTGCCCACCATGATCTCACCATACCCCCTTCCTGCTGCCCACCATGCTTTCACCATGTCCCATTCCTGCTGCCCACCATGCTTTCACCATGCCCCATTCCTGCTGTCCACCATGCTCTCACCATGCCTCCTTCCTGCTGCCCACCATGATCTCACCATACCCCCTTCCTGCTGCCCACCATGCTTTCACCATGCCCCATTCCTGCTGCCCACCATGCTGTCACCATGTCCCCTTCCTGCTGTCCACCATGCTCTCACCATGTCCCCTTCCTGCTGTCCACCATGATCTCACCATACCCCCTTCCTGCTGCCCACCATGCTTTCACCATGCCCCATTCCTGCTGCCCACCATGCTGTCACCATGCCCCATTCCTGCTGCCCACCATGCTGTCACCATGTCCCCTTCCTGCTGTCCACCATGCTCTCACCATGCCTCCTTCCTGCTGCCCACCATGATCTCACCATACCCCCTTCCTGCTGCCCACCATGCTTTCACCATGCCCCATTCCTGCTGCCCACCATGCTGTCACCATGTCCCCTTCCTGCTGTCCACCATGCTCTCACCATGTCCCCTTCCTGCTGTCCACCATGCTCTCACCATGCCCCCTTCCTGCTGTCCACCATGCTCTCACCATGCCCCCTTCCTGCTGCCCACCATGATCTCACCATACCCCCTTCCTGCTGCCCACCATGCTTTCACCATGCCCCATTCCTGCTTCCCACCATGCTCTCACCATGTCCCCTTCCTGCTGCCCACCATGCTCTCACCATGCCCCATTCCTGCTGCCCACCATGATCTCACCATACCCCCTTCCTGCTGCCCACCATGCTTTCACCATGCCCCATTCCTGCTTCCCACCATGCTCTCACCATGTCCCCTTCCTGCTGCCCACCATGCTCTCACCATGCCCCATTCCTGCTGCCCACCATGCTCTCACCATGTCCCCTTCCTGCTGTCCACCATGCTCTCACCATGCCCCCTTCCTGCTTCCCACCATGCTCTCACCATGTCCCCTTCCTGCTGCCCACCATGCTCTCACCATGCCCCATTCCTGCTGCCCACCATGCTGTCACCATGTCCCATTCCTGCTGCCCACCATGCTCTCACCATGTCCCCTTCCTGCTGTCCACCATGCTCTCACCATGTCCCCTTCCTGCTGTCCACCATGCTCTCACCATGTCCCCTTCCTGCTGCCCACCATGCTCTCACCATGCCCCATTCCTGCTGCCCACCATGCTCTCACCATGTCCCCTTCCTGCTGTCCACCATGCCCCCTTCCTGCTGTCCACCATGCTCTCACCATGCCCCCTTCCTGCTGCCCACCATGATCTCACCATACCCCCTTCCTGCTGCCCACCATGCTTTCACCATGCCCCATTCCTGCTTCCCACCATGCTCTCACCATGTCCCCTTCCTGCTGCCCACCATGCTCTCACCATGCCCCCTTCCTGCTGTCCACCATGCTCTCACCATGTCCCCTTCCTGCTGTCCACCATGCTCTCACCATGCCCCATTCCTGCTGCCCACCATGCTCTCACCATGTCCCCTTCCTGCTGTCCACCATGCTCTCACCATGTCCCCTTCCTGCTGTCCACCATGCTCTCACCATGTCCCCTTCCTGCTGCCCACCATGCTGTCACCATGCCCCCTTCCTGCTGTCCACCATGCTCTCACCATGCCCCCTTCCTGCTATCCACCATGCTGTCACCATGCCCCCATCCTGCTGCCCACCATGCTCTCACCATGTCCCCTTCCTGCTGTCCACCATGCTCTCACCATGCCCCCTTCCTGCTGCCCACCATGCTCACAGTTTGCCCCCAGCTGATCTGAGCTCTCCTTCCAGACTGCCAGAAGCCAAGGGCTTCTCTGATTGGCTGGGAAATGATCACACCAGAACATTTGAAGTGGACCAAAACCCTGCTTTATCAGCCCGGAAATCTTATAGATCCCCTCCCCGCGGGGCATCCAAAATCGGGACGCCCCAGGTTGCCCATAAACTCACCTTCTTTCCCAGTTCAATAGCGCATGCACGAGCTGCGGCTGCATGCCTGCTATCCCTCTAGCAGGGCGCGTGCCTGTGTCGGCCATTTGTGAATGGCCAGCGCGGGCGCGCTCCCTGTTAGAGAGAAGCACGAGATGCAGCCGCCAGCGCACTCAGAGCCGCTGAGCTTAGACGTCGCTTAGACGCCCATAGCTCAGCGGCCCTCCACAATATTTTTAGTTTCTCATGTGGCCCCATGGAAAAAATAATTGCCCACCCCTGCTCTATCAGATGCACCCCCTCCACTGCTGCTTTATAGGACCCTCCAGTGTCATTTCACTGGAGGGTACCTCTCTAAAAGCCCATGGAAATGTCCAAAATCAGGCAAAATTACTTACACTATTTCTATGCTTCCATGCCAATTTAGTAGCCCACATGACCACCGCTGGGCAATAGGGTTCACTAAACAAGGGGCAGAGCAACTAGGGAGGAGCATGAGCTAGCAACTCATCCTGGTGATCCCACAGAGCATGCGTGGGTCACTGGACAATCAGCCCTTACACTCTATTTATAATCTTGCTTCACCAACCTCACATCAGATATAATGTTAGATTGCCTAGAAAAGATGACTGGAGCGTGCTGCTGGCCGCTCCTCTGCCTGCCTGTGCTAGACATTCAGAAATGTCTGGTGCAAGTACAGGCCTCAGACAGAAGCATATGGAGGATGTAGCCACTGCTAACCTATGCACTTTGGGCTCACCAGCTACATGAGTATACCAGGCAATCTCATACAGCAGGGCATCCCGACTGAGGGATCGTTGGTCATTGTTTCTCATTAAAAGAACGTATAAACTTATCAGCAGTGGCTCCTCAAAAAAGCAACAGGACTGATCAGGGACAAAAGAATCAGCCCAGGCTGTGTGCCCACAATTAAATAATTTTAAATGGAATTAATCAAAATCATAGCTGTGCACCAGCACTGTTATGGCTCTAACACAATATACTGGGCCGGTCACAGCACAGCAGGGTCTTACCAGTAAAATCCCGGCCTGTTTTTTGACCCCAGTCTGCCCATGCCTGGCATAGGAGTGTGTGTGTGTGTGTGTCTCAGACAACATGTCTGCCAAAATGCATGGTGCAGGGCGTTTACACTTCATCAGGCTGCACTGAGCCCAGTACATCAGGGCTGGTAAAGTCACGGGCCAATTTTTGGCCCCAGTTCTGCCACTTAGCCTCTGACGTGGGGGGGGGGGGGGGGGGGATTGCGCACTGCCTGTTATGGGGAAGGGGCGTAAATACTGGGCTGGACAGAGTGCAGAAGGGCCGGTGTGACCAGAAAAGTCCCGGGCCGTTTTTGAACCCCAGTCCGCCCCTGTGTGCAGGGTGAGGAGGATGGAGACAGACAGACATGGGGACAGACAGACAGACATGGGGACCCTCACCTGGGGGTGGCTGGCGTTAGCAGGACTGGCCGGGCTCCCCCTCAGCACGGTGATGTGCAGGGTGAGGAGGATGGAGACAGACAGACATGGGGACAGACAGACAGACATGGGGACCCTCACCTGGGGGTGGCTGGCGTTAGCAGGACTGGCCGGGCTCCCCCTCAGCACGGTGATGTGCAGGGTGAGGAGGATGGAGACAGACAGACATGGGGACAGACAGACAGACATGGGGACCCTCACCTGGGGGTGCCTGGCGTTGGCGGGACTGGCCGGGCTCCCCCTCAGCACGGTGATGTGCAGGGTGAGGAGCAGAAGTCCCAGCAGTAGCAGCAGTTCGGCTCCCAGACGCACCATCCTCTTGATGCGCCCGGCCTTTAGGCTCCGCTCCTCCGCCGCCCCCCCGCCACTCTCCGGGTCCGGCTCACCGGAGGAGCCGCAGCACCTCGGAGCCACTGCGGAGCAGGAAGGAATCAGAGCCCCTTGGGAAAGCTGCCAGAGAGCCGGGGCTGGGGGCAGATCAGCGCTGGGATAACATGGGCGGCTGCCCCCCGGATCCTCCAGGTGAGCGGCGCCTGTAGTACTCCTGTCCCCTGGGGCTCGCGAGGAGGCGCTGTGGCGGCTTTCTGGAACTCTGGCTGCGGGGAGCGCTGCGGGTTACTGTCCGGCTCCCGGGCTCCACGTGTGCAGGCTGCCGATCATTCCCGTAATACTCCACAGGTAGGTCCGATTCATCCGGGGAAGTCCTAGCGGGGACGGCGAGCTCCATTAACTGTATCCATGAAGTCAGGTCTCCGCACAAGCGCTCACCTGGAGCATCACACGAGGCGTCCTCCAGAAACCAACTGCCCCGTCTCACCAACTGACCCCCGCCTGTCTCCTATTGCCTCTGACTGTCTCCCAATACCAGTGACTATCTATTGGCTGCTGCTCTGTGAGCGCTCACACTTCCAGCGTGTCAGATCAGCTTTATAGCGCATGGCAGCGCTTGTTGTTGCTGTGTATGTGTGTTACCCCTCCCCCTGTCACCAGGCTGCCCTCCCACCCCCATCCCCTCCTCTGTTACCCACCACCAGGCTGCCCTCCCACCCCATCCCCTCCTCTGTTACCCACCCCCATCCCCTCCTCTGTTACCCACCCCCATCCCCTCCTCTGTTACCCACCAGGCTGCACTCTCACACTTATCTCCTATCCCATCCTCTGTTACTCACCAGCCTGCTTTCCCACCCCCATCTCCTCCTCTGTTACCCTCCAGCATGCCTTCCCACTCCCATCTCTTTCTCTGTTACCCACCAGGCTGCCCTCCCATCCCCATCTCTCTTGCCATCCAGCCCAATTACTCTCTCTCCCTATCCTCTATAACCAGCCTGCCCACCAACTTACACCACTCTACCCACCAGCACATTTACACTTCCTTTCTATTCCACCTGTCACCAGGTTGCCCCCGCTCATTATAAGGTAGGTCGCTGTCACTGATGATGGGGGGGGGGGCCCAGTTTGACTCCTCGCATCGGGGCCCACAAGACTTTAGCTACGCCCCTGGCGTCGGCGCTCTGGATCTGGTCGCAATAGCATAGAGCGCCAGACGCTGTGTGACTAAAGTCTGTTTTTGAACACATGTCAACCAGTAACAAAGCGAAAACACATGGAATGACATTGTTGTAACATTGTGACATTAACATTTTAGTGCCAGACCTGTAATGACAATTCTGCATAAAAAACAACAAAATAACTTTTTGTAGGCCAGGAGAGGTCACACAATTATTTGAGAAAAAAAAAATGACCATTCGAAAAGAGATTAAAAGGAACGTCCATTGAAATGTATAGGAGAGCGACACTGAGCGACAGGTAATACCTGGTGCTCTGGAAGCTAGAGCGCCGGCGCTATATGCTGAGCCACCTGTAATAATACATGTGACGCTACATGGCGCTGTTAGAGTCGCTCACCAGAAACGCCTTCATAAATGTGGTTTTGTGCACAGCGCCCAGGGTGAAGTACTACCTGGCGCTAGACCTTCATGAATAAACCCCAAAGTTTTTTTAAAGTGGACCAACACCCAGGATTTTGACTATCCTGGGTTTTGGTCCACTTTGGCGGGGCACCCCGATCGGGGTCGCTGTGTGAAACCCCCCAGAAACCCCAAAAAACTCACCTCTCCCCGCTCCCACGTGACCGCGCCGTCCAATCCCCGCCGATGGACAAGAGAGCCCGTCCGCCGCCGCCTCCCGCGCGTCACCCCTACAGGGCGCGCGCCGGCCATTCACAAACGGCCGGCGCGGGCGCGCACACGTCTAAAGGGGCGCGCGGGAGGTAAGGAGTTTTGGGGCTTTTGGGGGGGTCCCTCACCGCGGGACATCCCAATCTCAGATGCCCCGCGGTGAGAGGGGTGATCGGCCCGGGAATCTTATAGATTCCCGGGCCGATCACCGATGGGTGATGGGTCCACTTTAAGTAAAATTGTTGTAATCCATATAGAAAATCTCACATGTTAACAACATAATTTACATTTATTTTACACTTTATTATTAAAGCGGACCTTCACTCTGAATAAGAGTCTATCTTATATGTCTCCCACACCCTGTACATACAGATTGCTCGAATTAAAAATCATCCTACCTGCATCTTATGAGCCTTTAAACATCCAAGATGGCGGCTCATAGAACATCAGGCAGCCTGCATACAGGAAGTGTCTTCTGACTGTGCTGCTCTGCATTTTGGGATTGCTGACCTTTTCCTGACCCCAGCTCTGCTCTGTCTGAGCAAAGCACAGCTATAACCCGTCCCCCTGTACTTTATCCTATTCATCTCTCGTAAGTGTGATGCTTCTGTGGCAAGATGGCGGTGCCCGTATCCTAAAGTTCTGAACAGAGGCCAGTGGGGGAAAGAATAAGTGACTAAAAACTTAAAATATATAAATTTTAGATGCTGGGGAGTCGTTTTATAGGGGTTTGGGCTTTTCAATAAATCATGCTGAAGGTCCGGTTTAAATATTATTATTTTATTTATCATTAACAATGATTATTTTACATTCCTTTTTAAATGTGCCCGTCCGCTTGTCTTTCAAACAGTGGTTTAGCCGAGACACAAAGTAATTAGACAGCTCTGCAATAGACGCTGACACACGGAGCCCGGCTTACCTCATTCGCTCCCTGATCTGTCAACGTTAAACGTAGCCCCGCCCCTCTCCCCGTGTAAACCCGAGGAAGGGGGCGGGTCGTTTATCTATCGGCACCTTCTGTTGGCTGCGACGCATTCCTCTACAGAGGTCCCGAGGGCAGCCATTGGCTCAGCCGTATCGAGGTGCCTCCGCCCACTTTCATTGTTACGTCACGGATTCGCCTGCGCCCAGACAGGCCCTGATAGGATTGGGCGGGGCTGTGAAGGGAGGCGATTCTTTTATTGGCTGTCAGAGCGGTCGATCCGGTCTGGGTAGGCGGAGCTGGAAGTAGACTGAGCCGTGCAGCGGTTTTAATCGTTTTTGCTGCTGAGCTGTCAGTTGTGTCTACGTCCTTCGTGCGCCCGCCCGGACTGTTTTTTTTTTTATCTCCACGGGACCACTTATTATTTGGATGTCTTCGTGGACGGACATTGTCTACCCATGATGCTTAGCAGTGTGGGCATGTAGATTCCAGCTAGTGTTGTCAACCCCTCCCCCCTGTCTCTGTGTCCAAGATGGCGGTCCAGGAATCAGCTGCTCAGCTCTCAATGGCTCTGAAGGTTCAGGAGTACCCAACATTAAAGGTGTGTCATGCTGGGTGCCCAGGGAGGGTCAGGGGGTCACCCTCTGCCAGCTTTATTAAAGACATACATGGGTGCCACCCCCTCTTATCTAAGCACATATGTAGGGGTGCCACCTTCCTGGGTGCTGGCATGTGGGTGTCACTGCCTTATATGGGTGCTGCCCACTCTCTGAATATGGGTGATGTCTATGAAGAGGCAGCACCCACTGACAATAGGATTCTGCTCTGCTATGGCAGCTAGTGGGGTGGCACCTACTAAAAATGGGCGCCGCACCCTTTTATTTGTAGGTATTATCTCAGCCGTGGCTTTGTACATATTGGGTTTCCTATGGCACATTTAGGGGGTGCACCTGGATGCTGATTCCTATTGTATTTGTACAGGTGGTCCTATAACTGGGTGCTGCCGGTATTGCTTATAACTGGGTGCTGCCCATTTCCGGTTGCCTATGACCTGTATAGGCAATGGGCCAATATATAACTGGGTGCTGCCCCTTTTGGGTTGCCCATGGCCTGTATAGGGGGTGTGTCTGCCTATAACTGGGCGCTGCCCCTTTTGGGTGGCCTATTGCCGGTTTAAGGGGGTGTGTCTGCCTATAACTGGGTGCTGCCTCTTTTGGGTGGCCTATTGCCGGTTTAAGGGGGTGTGTCTGCCTATAACTGGGTGCTGCCCCTTTTGGGTGGCCTATTGCCGGTTTAAGGGGGTGTGTCTGCCTATAACTGGGTGCTGCCTCTTTTGGGTGGCCTATTGCCGGTTTAAGGGGGTGTGTCTGCCTATAACTGGGTGCTGCCCCTTTTGGGTGGCCTATTGCCTGTTTAAGGGGGTGTGTCTGCCTATAACTGGGTGCTGCCCCTTTTGGGTGGCCTATTGCCGGTTTAAGGGGGTGTGCCTACAAATAATTGGGTTCTGCTCCTTTGGGTTGCCTATGGCCTGTATAGGGGGGTGTGCCAACATATAAATGGGTGCTGCCCCTTCTGGGTTGCCTATGACCTGTATAGGGGGGTGTGCCAACATATAAATGGGTGCTGCCCCTTTTGGGTTGCCTATGGCCTGCATAGGGGGTGTGCCAACATATAACTGGGCACTGCCCCTTTTGGGTTGCCTATGACCTGTATAGGGGAAGTGCCAACATATAACTGGGTGCTGCATCTTTTGGGTTGCCTATTGCCAGTATAGGGGGTGTGTCTGCCTATAACTGGGTGCTGCCAATTTTGGGTTGCCTATGGCCTGTATAGCTGATGTGCCTTCGTATAACTGGGCACTGCCCCTTTTGAGTTGCCTATGGCCTGTATAGGGGGTGTGTCTGCCTATAACTGGGCGCTGCCCCTTCTGGGTTGCCTATGGTCTGTAGAGGAGGTGTTCCTGCATATAACTGGGCACTGCCCCTTTTGGGTTGCCCGTGGCCTGTATAAGGGGTGTTCCTGCATATAACTGGGTGCTGCCCCTTTTGGGTTGCCTATGGCCTGTATAGGGGGTGTGTCTGCATATAACTGGGTGCTGCCCCTTTTGGGTTGCCTATGGCCTGTATAGGGGGTGTGTCTGCATATAACTGGGTGCTCACTGTTTTAGGTTGCCTATGACCTGTGTAGGGGTGTGCCTGCATATAACTGGCTGATGACCATTTATGGACTCCTATTTTATATGTACGGATGGTCTTATAACTGGATGCTGCCCCTTTTGGTTTTCCTATGACCTGTATTGGGGGGGGGGTGTCTGCATATAACTGGGTGCTCACCCTTTTAGGTTGCCTATGACCTGTGTAGGGGTGTGCCTGCATATAACTGGCTGATGACTATTTATGGACTCCTATTTTATATGTACGGATGGTCTTATAACTGGATGCTGCCCCTTTTGGTTTTCCTATGACCTGTATTGGGGGGGTGTCTGCATATAACTGGGTGCTCACCCTTTTAGGTTGCCTATGACCTGTGTAGGGGTGTGCCTGCATATAACTGGCTGATGACTATTTATGGACTCCTATTGCATATGTACAGATGGTCTTATAACTGGCTGGATGCTGCCCCTTATGGTCTGTATAGGGGGTGTGCCTGCATATAAGTGGGTGCTGCCCCTTTTTGTTTGCCCATGGCCTGTATAGAGGGTGTTCTACGTATAACTGGGTGATGAGTTTATGGATTCCTATTGCTTCTTTAGGGGTGGTCTAATAACTGGGTGCTGAATTCTTATTGCATATGTTTTGGGTATCGCCTGGTTTTATATGGTCCTATGGTATCTGTGAGGGTGGTCTTGCTCATAACTAGGTGCTGCCTCTTTTGGGTTGCCCATTGCCTGTATAGGGGGTGTGCTTGCATATAACTGTGTGCTGCCCAATTTTGGGTTGCTCGTGGCATGTATAGGAGGGGGTGTCTGCATATAATTGGGTGCTGCCCCTTTTGAACCTAGATTCATATTACACATGTGGGGGTGGTCTTATAACTGGGTTCCCCTTTATGGCTTCCTATGGTATCCGTAGGGGGCAAGTATTGCTCATAACTGGGTGCTGACCCTTTTATGGCTTCCTATGGTTTCTATAGGGGGCAATATTGCTCGTAACTGGGTGCTGCCCCTTTATGGCTTCCTATGGTATCCGTAGGGGGCAAGTATTGCTCATAACTGGGTGCTTCCCCTTTATGGCTTTCTATGTTTCTATAGGGGGCAATATTGCTCATAACTGGGTGCTGACCCTTTATGGCTTTCTATGGTTTCTATAGGGGGCAATATTGCTCATAACTGGGTGCTGCCCCTTTATGGCTTCCTATGGTTTCTATAGGGGCAATATTGCTCGTAACTGGGTGCTGACCCTTTATGGCTTTCTATGGTTTCTATATGGGGCAATATTGCTCATAACTGGGTGCTTCCCCTTTATGGCTTTCTATGTTTCTATAGGGGGCAATATTGCTTATAACTGGGTGCTGCCCCTTTAAAGCTTCCTATGGTATTTGTAGGGAGCAGTATTGCTCATAAATGGGTGCGTCCCCTTTATGGCTTCCTATGGTATTTGTAGGGAGCAGTATTGCTCATTAATGGGTGCTGCCCCTTTATGGCTTCCTATGGTATTTGTAGGGAGCAGTATTGCTCATAAATGGGTGCGTCCCCTTTATGGCTTCCTATGGTATTTGTAGGGAGCAGTATTGCTCATTAATGGGTGCTGCCCCTTTATGGCTTCCTATGGTATTTGTAGGGAGCAGTATTGCTCATTAATGGGTGCTGCTCCTTCCTGGTTTCCTTTGGTAGGGGGCAGTATTGCTCTTAAATGGGTGCTGCACATTTAGATTTGCTTATGGCATTTCTAGTGAGTGTACCTGCCCCTTCATGGATTCCTATTGCACCTGTGGGGGTAGTCTTGCTTAGAAATGGATGCTGGCCCTTCCTGGTTTCCTATTGCATCTGTAGCGGATAGTATTGCTCATAAGTGGGTGCTGCCCCTTCATGGTATCCTTTAGCATCTGTAGGGGGCAGTGTTGCTCATAACTAAGTGCTGTACCTTTTTATGTTTGATCGCATCTTTAGGGGGTGTGTCTGAGTGTACGTGGGTGATATCCCTTCATGGATTCCTATGGTCAGCGTCAATGAGGATGGTCCTAATTATAACTGGGTGCAGACCTTTTCTGCTTTCCTATGGCAGCTCTAGGGGGCAGCATTGCTCATAACTGGGTGCTGCACCTTATGAGCCATGCCACCCCATTGAGATGTCATATGAAAGCAGACGTCATGTAGACATGACTCTAAGGGGTGTCACAGGCTTATATCAGGGTGCTGCCTTCTCCATGAGGCAGGCTATAGTGTTTAAGGAGGGAGCACCCACTTACAACACAATTCTTGTCTGACTATGGCAGCTAGTGGGGTGGCACCATTTAAAAATGGGTGCTACACCCTTTTGGTGGTTTTTATTATCTCAACCAATAAGTGGGTGCTAACCCCATTCTGATAAGCTGCAGTTCCTATGGCAGGCTGCTACCCCTGTCTGGGGCAATATGGATTCCCCAGATTTAGTATTTGGTGTCTTAAGGGGTGCACTTGCTTTTAACTGGGTGCTTCTTTTGGATTGTGTAGGTTGTGTGTGTATATATTAGTGCTGTGGCTCCTTTAAGACCTTTGTATCCTAATTGCCCTGCTAACTTGCACCTCCCAGGTTAGTTATAAATTGGTCTGAGCGGCTGCCACCCCTCCTTTGTTTCTTTTGATTTTTTTTTGCAGGCACATGGGGTGTGAGGTTTAAACTGTACTGCGAGGTCTTCAAGCCTTCCACCCCACCCCAAGGGCAACCTCAGGTAAGCCTGCTCCCAATTTATCTATTGCATTGTATGTCCCAAAGGGGGCTCTGAGAGATTAGAGTTAGTACTGCACCCCACAGAGGCACCTTGGCGCTTGGTGGTGCAGCTTCAGCTACTTCTGTAGATGTGTGTGACCGAGTCCTCTGTTTTTAACCAGATTTTAGGTTTGTCTGCAAGCTAACAGGGTTGAGTACTGTGGCTCCTTTAAGACTTGTATGTTAGTGCTGCCACTTTTTGGCTTCCATATGTGAGGGTGGTCTTGCTAATAATTGGGTGCTGACCATTTCTGATTTCCTGTGCCCCGTCTAGGGGGTGCCATTCATTTTGGGCATGTCTGTGACACATACCTGCTTATAACTAGGTGCTGCCCTTTTACAGATTCCTAGAAGGTGGTCCTGTCTAGAATTGGGTGATACACTCTGGTTATCTATGTTGCCTTATGGCAGGCTGCTACCCCTGTCTGGAGCAGTATGGGCTCTCCATCTTGAAGCTAGAACTTTCTAGTTTCTAATGGCATCTACAGTGGGTGCATTTATTTCTAACTAGGTGCTGCCTTTCTTGGGTTGTCTATGGCATCTCTAGAGGGGTGCGATGGGGGAGGTTATAACTAGGTATAGGGGTGGCTTTACTTGTTAGAGGGTGCTGCTCTTTTTGATTTGACCATGCAATGGCATCTGTGTGGTGCGGTGCCCTTACTTACAGCTGGGTGGTCTATGGAACCTCTACAAGGGTGTGCTTGTGTATACCTAGGTGCTACCCCTCTTGAGTTACCTGTGGCACCTCTAGAGGGGTGCGTTTGCTCTAACTGGGCGTTGCACCTTGATGGTTTCTTATTGCATCAATGGGGTGTGGTCTTGCTTATAATGGGGTACTTTCTCTTTCTGGTTTCCTGTGGCATCTCTAGGGGGCACATTGCTCATAGCTGGGTGCTGCCCCCTTTGGGTTGTCCATGGCATCAACAAAAGAAGGGGGTGTGGCCCAATTGCCAATAATTGTTTATTCGAAAAGATAACACCAAGACATACACAAAACCACTAAACACATCACAGCAGACAGATTAAAAACAGCTGGGCTTTCCCCTTATAAATATATTACACAAATCTGAATCCATAATCAATATAATAAGTATAACAGTTGAACGGAGGGCCCTCCAAAAGATTAACAATAGGGCCTTAATAATATTTTTGTGCCGGCACAAAAGGTTAAAAAAGAAAAAATGTTTGATATTCTATAGTCCCTATGATGCTAAGTAGAGGGACAATGATTGTAACACATACCATGAAGAAGGGGCAATATAACCCAATAAAGTGACTAGTGCTAACAAACTAATAAGTGAACCATATACACACGTGGTCCAATACATATAAATCAACAATAGGTTATTTAGCAATATATTTATAAATAATCAATAAGAAAACCCCTTAGAACAGTCTCATGGTCATAGACACAAAGTGCAACTGTGCAAATGAATAAAGTGCAAAAACAGAGAAATTACCATACATGCTAATGGCCAGCACAATCCGTCCAGTACAGAGAGGTAGAGACCAGCAGGGAACACCTGCGCACGCGGCTACCCGTGCCGCTTCTGCTGGGTGAGGGGCAGAAGCGGAACGGGTAGCCGTGTCTTCAACAGGGTGCTGACTCCCTTCTGTATACTCTGTAGAGGGTGATGCCGCCAGGTGCTCAGCCTTTCCTAGGTGCTTATGGCACCCCTAGGTGGTGCCATTTCATAGGCCATTTTCCACATACCTGGGGGGTATATCAGTTTGAAATTGCCCAACTTTGTGAAATCCCCCTGATCGACCTCCTATAGTCAATAGCTAGCAGAGGGACGTGGGCAGCAGCTCGTGCTCCTTTTCAAACTGCCATGGTGGCCTACGCGTGCTCCATTGGATCACCTGCAAAAAGTGTATAGTATTCGACCTGGGGGATTACGCATAGCTGGGCATCCCAATACACAGGTTAGTGAAAATCCTGGGTGTTCCTCTTTAAAGCGGACCAATAGTCAAAAATGACTTCTACCAGACCAACACAACAAACAGTGCTCATATGGACCCCTCCCCGGGGCAATTTACATTGCTGCACATAAAAATTAATGTACCTTTTTCTAACTCTGCTGTAGTAAATTTTGGAAACAAAATGGTGGCTCATGCATTTGCAGGCCACCTACAGACAGGAAGTGCTGCTGGGCTTCCTGTTACTGTGCAATGTCAGTTGAATCCAGGCAGCAGCATGGCTGAGATGCTGGAAGAGGAAGCCCCAAAAGGCCACTACCTTTTCTTTCTTTTCTTTTCCAACTGTGCCAGGCTGCTGGTCTGGTTTAATGCAGAGCCACACACCCCTTCCTGAGTAGCACTGCTGTGGCAGTTAGTGGGTGCAGGAACTGTCTATGAAGAGGACTCATAGGGATCAGGTCAGTTTTTAGTTGTTGGAGGGAGAAAAGTTAGAGGACATCCAGTGATAGTTGACTGGAGGTCCCCAAATGCCCCATCGTTTCTCACCGTGTCGCAGTGTGGATCCCAGCACCCCGATGTTGACCACTTTTTGTTTTATCTGCCACCCACATGAGCAGCTAGTTGGGTTTTCCCAGTGGATGTGCACATTACTCGGCTTGCGGACTTGATTGACTGCTGTATGACAGTTGTGGGGACCTGTCCTTTGGTGAGGAGTGGCAGGGCCTCCCGAATGGGGAGGCCCCCATGCTATTAGTGCAAGGCCTATTTTGAATATAAGAGGCTGCATAAACTTAAAAAAATGGCTGGGCTGGTCGTGAAATTAGGGGACCTTCGGTCTATTTTGATTGGAGATCCTCTTAAAGGACGCCAGGGGCATCTGGCAATTTTTGGGGGTTTTCATAAATGATGATGATCATAAAAAAGATGGAATTGAAAAAAGTGACAGGCAATTTATCGTACAACATTTCATTTATTCATAATTGATACTGAAATTAGATTTGATTTGAAGTGTTTATTACTAGTAATACTCTTTTTCATTGAGGGAGATTGATGTCCTCATGGATGATGGCAGCTTCAGGGGGAGACTCTTGTCTAAATGATGGACTTCATCTGCCAACATCCTGCTGTTTGAGGAAGAGAGAGGTCATATTTAAACCCACTGCTTCCTTTTTATAGTGGGGCCGCCATGGTTATCTTTTACATGGCAAGCAGTGGGATTAAATCTGACCTCTCTTCCCCAAGCAGTAGGATGTTGGCAGATAAAGTCCATCATTTAGACATGAGCTTGTGAGTTTACATATCAACTGGTGGAGATTGCGGGCTTTCTATGACAGCAGCTATTTCCCTTCACCATGCCCCTGCTCCCCCCAAGCAGCTTTGCCTCTGGGTACCACATGAGCACTGTTGTGCTTCTATCTCTCCCATCTCCATATTCTAATCCTAGTCCACACTACATCAAGATGATCAAAGATTCATCAAGATGGAGCTAAATGTGGGCTGTAGTCAGGCAGAGGTGTGCTGATCAATAATAATAATAATAATTAATAATCAGGGATGCAGAACTGCTCATCTACTGGAGATCTGTGCCAAACTCTCACATCAGAGGTGGAGACGTCTTGACAGCTAGGCTCCTACATTTGCCCAGGGACGAAAAAGTTTCCTATTGGAGATAACATGGCTACAACCCACACAGAGGGACTGCTTATTTTGTAAGGTTAGATAGAATGGGCAGGGCCCTAAAGTTAAAGTGGATCAAAATCGAGTGCGAACGGCCCGGGAACCTTATAGATCGATTCCCTCCCTCCGGGGCATCCAAAATCGGGATGCCCCGCTGTGTGAAACCCACCAGGTCCCCCCGTTCCCTTACCTTCATTCCCGGTCCAACGACAAATGCGCAAGCCCCGGCCGCATACCCCGCTAACCCTCTAGCAGGGCGCGTGCCCGCGCCAGGCATTTGTGAATGGTGGGCACGCTCCCTGTTGGAGGGAAGCGGGGGATGCAGCCACCAGAATGCTCTTTAGATGCAGTCTTAGATGGCGTAACGTCAACGGCTCTGAGCGGCCAAATTGGACGAGTGGCTGCTCATGCGCTGTAGGACCTGGAAGAGGTGAGTAGGCGATCTGGGGGGTTTCACACAGTGGGGCAACCCCCATTGGGGTGCCCCGGTGGAAAGGACCAAAACCCAGGATAGTCAAAATCCTGGGCTTTGGTCCACTTTAAATTCCCAGTAAAGCCAAACAGAAAAAAAGCAGTTCCCTGCCTGCAGGCTCAATCCCACAAAGTGACAAAGTTCTGTGGTCTTAGCCAGTCTGGTTTCCTTGCTATCAGGTGTTGATACATGAATTCCAGCTGGCCTCGGTACACACCCCTGCTGCCAGTCACAAGGGAGCAGGCTCCCTCATTTATTGTGTGCATCATGTGACCGTTTACTGCACATATGTGGGGACTTGCATTCAGCTTCAGCCCTGCAGTATGAGTGAGTGAGCCTGCGGGGAGTGGGATAAAGTGGACCAAAACTAGATCTAGCATCTACAGGCATCTGCCCCTGGGGCATTCTGATTTTGGATTCCTCTCTGTGTGAACCCCCCCTCACCCTCAGTCACTTGATATTCTTACCTCGCCCATGGTGCATGCACAGCCACCAACTGCATCTGTCGCTTTCTCTGCAGGCTGTGCTTGGCCCGCACATGCTGTAACTGAATGGCTGATGCGGCCAAGCCATAGAAGGATGCAGGGAGTTTTGTATCATTTGCGATTGTGGCTAAGCTCCCATTCAGTTTCTTAAACCGGACCTTCATCATGATTTCATGAAATGCCCAAAACCTTAAAACATCTCAAATTAATTTAAAAATAATAAAATAATATTTTAAGTTTTTAGTCACTTGCTTATTATTCTTTCCCCCACCGGGCTGCAACTCTGTTAAGGACTCTAGGATACGGGTGCCGCCATCTTGACTCAGAAGCATCACAAATACTGAGAGGCGAGTGGGATAAAGTGCAGGCGGGTGGGGTTATAGCTGTGGTTTGCACAGACAGAGCAGATTTGGGGTCAGGAAAAGGACAGCAATCCCAGAATGCAGAGCGACACAGAAGGCACTCCATGAGCCGCCATCTTGGATGTTTAAAGGCTCATAGCATGCAGTAGATGCAGGAAGGATAGAATTTTTAATGTGAGCAATCTGTATGTACAGGGTGTGGGAAACATATAAGATATGCTCTTATTCATGGTGAAGGTCCGCTTTAAGTCGCACATTAATATGGGTGGCCAAGGAACCCGATTGGGGGGAGCCATTCTGGCGAGGTATGTATATCGGCCAAAGGGGTGTGTATCACATTGGGGCATAGTGAAAATCGCAGTTTTTGGTCCAGTGCGCTCCCTCAAACCTTTAAAGCGAAAGTCCAGTCATACATTAACCCCCTTTCCTACCACCCTACCCTGGGGCTGAGACAGGACAAGGGCGCTCAAAGGAAAAAACCTTTACCTCACCCACGGTCCAGCAAGGCTCTACCGTTACTCCGCATCCTGGGCACGGCCATCTGGAGTGAATGCGCAAAGCGGTATCCCCAAGGGATGCCACATTGTGACTTCCTGTGCGGCGACATTATAGACCCAGTGGAGCGGCGATGGACCGTAGGCAGGTTATGTTTTTTTTTTCTGTGTAACCATTCACCCTCCGCCGCCCGTCCTGCCTCAGCACTAGAGAAGGGTGGGCAGGCTTTTGTGGACCTTTCCTGAGACTCCAGGGCTGGACGGCAGGAGCAGTAACTAGCAGATCAACTTATCTTACTACCTAACGCTGCCGCGCCACTGTTCATCCTTCCAGAGCCCCGGTTTGCAAAGCTGGGAGTTGCACTTACAGGCTCCAACTGGCGAGTGGGCGTGGCCAGGGTATGGCTGGCTCCTATAGAAAACAATGGAGGCCCTGGTATTCCAGGAGCTTCAACGTATGGAGGCGCCCATTGTTTTCAATAGGAGACGGCTGTACGTAGGTCAAGCCTACCTGCAAGGCAGAAACCTGAAGAGCAGCTCCCCGCTCTATAAAGCAGAGCTGCTGGAACATGATCATCGGCACAGAGGCAGCTCCCGTCTCTCGAGTAAATTTTTACTTTACAGTGTGCCGAAACCCAGGTTTTTCCCACTCACCTGGGTTTTGGTCTGCTTTAGTTTGGGCATCCCATTTATGAATGTTCCTATGTGTGAAACCCGTATTCTTGACTCTCTGGCAATCCCACCAGATTGCCATGTGACTACAGCAATGGAATACGAGATGCCTTCCGCCATATTAGCCCATGACTTACTTCCTACCAGCAATCCCAGAGCGCATGCATCTAACTTCTTCAATGATCATTCACTGGCGGGCACCTCGCAAGGCCTCTGCCATGGGGTGTGTTCACGGGATGTGGACAGCTGAACTGTGATGTGTTGACGAGTGGTAGTTGTTCCGTGCCCGAAACCAGGCTTGCAGGAGGGGCAAAAGGAATCTATCTGGGTATCGTTCCCAAATCCCCCTCCCGGTGTGGTAATCTAATGCTATGAACGTTTAGCCCCGCACCCAAGCGCGGTAATCAGCTGCAATCAATGTTCAATAAGTATTGGATTGCTTTAATTTAAGACCAAATTCATTGTGGAGTTCCTAGACTGCTTTGGCCTCAGTACGTAGTCATCTGAGCCACTGTTATAGACCTGGAGGCCCACTCTAATGTTTAGCCTGTCCTCTATTTCAGGTACCTTACGAGACTCTGAACAAGCGCTTCCGGGCAGCTCAGAAGAACATCGACCGGGAGACCAGTCACGTCACCATGGTGGTGGCCGAGTTGGAGAAGACGCTAAGCAGCTGCCCCGCCATGGACTCGGTGGTCAGCCTTCTGGACGGGGTTGTGGAGAAACTTGGTGTCCTCAAGAGAAAGGTAAAGAAAATGAACTCTAAGCATCACATTTATTTGTAAAAGTGCGAGGGGAAGTGTAATTGCCCCAAATGTCGGGATAAACTCCAGAAATAACCCGTCAGGCCCAGTTGCTCTACCAACTTTGCACCACTTGCACTGAGCTTGATATATTCTCTTTTCTTTTACATTTTCTTTAAAGTGTACCAAAACCCGGGATTTTCACTCTCATGGGTTTTGGCCAGCCCCTCCCTGTGGCACCCTGGTTTGGGACGTCAGGCTATGACGCCCTGCCAGTGCCCAGTAAACTCTCCTTTTCTTGGTCCGACAATGCATGCGCGGGCCGGTCTTCTAATCAGCTTCTCCGGCCACGAGTAATAATGTGCGGCTAGATAGACTGAATGGATTCCCATTCGCTAACACAAGTGGCACGGGCATAACTTGATTCCTTGATGCGAATGATGCCACCTTGGGCTCGTCAGACAGGTAAGGATGTTAGGCGATTGGGGGGGGGGGGGTGTTGGCAGAGCGGGGCATCCCAGAAGTGTGAAAGATTCAGCATCCTCCAGAGGGAGGCATCCAGTAATCTATTCATTCAGAATAGACTGGGGGGCTGCTTGTGTCTGGGGGAGGCATACCGATTGTTGATGCCCCCACCTGCAAGCCCAAAAACCAGGTCCTTACCTCTTCCGGCACTACTTCTGTCGGTGTCTGGCCCTGGACCCACATGACTGCTGTCACCCTATTGCTATAGCACCACCAGAGACGGAAAGAGGCCGCTGGTGGTCATGTGGGTCTGGAATGTGGAAAAGGTCAGATCGAGCCTGCAGGGGGCAGGGACCATCACCAGTGGGAATGCTTACAAATTGGGATCACTCTGTTAAGCTGAGCAAAAGCCAGGTGAGGGAAAATGTTGATGGTGCTACAGGCTGACACATCCCCACAATTGCAATGAACAGAGTGGGTGTGCTTCAGACATTGTGACTGACGCAGGGGGTGGCCCTCAGTCCTGTAGGTTGCAGGGAATGGAGGACAGGCCTACACTCCATGGGACTCGATCTAAAGACACCACTGGATTAGGGTGGATCAGCAGCTGGGGCAGACCCTTTAAAGTGGACCAAAACCCAGAATTTTTACTATCCTGGGTTTTGGTCTATCTTGCTGTGTAATGCCTTGCCATTTGCCGGGTCACTCACCTCTCCTCGAGCCCACGCTGTGGCTAGAGCAGCTGAAGGGAATCCTAGCAACAGTTGCAAGCGGCATCACTCTGCTCCCTTTGGCCATTCAGTTGTGGCGGGCATGGCCACGCACAGCTGAGAAGGGAGACAAGTGATGCTGGCACCAGTCATGCATGCCATGTGGGCTTGGGGGAAAGGTAAGACTATCCGGCGCCCTGGGAGGTTTCACAGAGCGGGGCATCCCATTTCTGGATCCTCCCGCTGGAGGGAGTAAGCCTGCCCTGGACTTTCATAGAGGAGGAGAAACCCACCCTCTTGAGTCTAAAAGGCTCTTGGAAGGGTTGGTCTACCTCTTTCTGTGGGGCATCCTATCCTGCCCCACTGTGTGAAACCCCTTGGATCACCCGATCCACAAGCCCATACCGCATATCCGCGCAGTGGATGCGCACCAGGCCTTTCTGATTGTCTGGCACCACAGCTAGAGGCGGGACCGGTGATGCGGCAAATGGTGACCACGCCACTCACTCACTGATGTCAGCGCGGCAAGGAAATCTGAATGGAATGAGTGCTGCCGAGCCCGCGCATACGTTGTGGGAAGAAGGAAAAGGCTGATCCAAATTGAAATGCCCTGCCAAAGAGGAACAAAACACAAGAAATTTCTTAGGTGTAGTTCCTCGCCTTTGCCCAATATTCGTAACAGGAATCGGTAAGATGTCCAATGGCAGCCATATGCTGATTCATTCAGTTACAGCTGAACTGTCACATAATGGCAGTTAGGTTGAAATGCTCCTCAATGCTGAGCTGTGTGTACTGTAACTGAGTAGATCATCGCTGGAAGGCACCAGGGGGCGGGGCTGCTGGTCAGGGAGCAATATGGCTGACTGCATCCAGTTTGTGTTTTGAATATGGGGCAAAGGTTTCAGAATAATGAAACACAGGCTGTTTTGGGGCACTGGGCTGTGGAAACTTTCTTTCTGAGTATAGGTGTGCTTTAATGCCTCCAAATCCAAAATGGATGGGACCTCGAATCATTGATGGCCCAGGCAGAGCCACTGGCAGGTCTAACTTGTAGACACCTTTAAAGAGAACCTTCAGATAGGGTGGACGCATGCTCTCTATAGCATAGCCAGAGATGTGGCCGTCGACGTTCCCTATGCCTTGGCATAGTCCAAAACAAAGGCATTATGCTGTGTGTAAGTATACATGACATAAAGCGATGATTGAAGGAGTTCCAAAACAGTGGAAAGGTGAGTGGAGTGGGAGATCTGTCGGTTTCACACAGGGGGGGCATCCCTCAACAAGGTTCCCCCAAGGCAAGAACCAGGATAGTCCAAATACTGGTGATTGGTCCACTTGAATATGCACGGCATTCGGCAGGGATTGGATGAGAGCCCGCGCATGCTTTGTAGGACTGGGTAGAGGTGAGTTTTTATAGGTGAACTTTGAGGGGTTCACACAGCGGGGCACCCCAAATCAGAATGCCCCTGAGGCACCTTACCTTCCCCAGGGGCCCTGCCACTCCCCCCGTTCTCCGGCGACCGCCACAGGAAAAAATACAAAGCGGCACCCCCCAGGTCCCTGCACTCTTCACTTGAATGGGCGGGTGAAAGCATGGACAGAGCCAGGGTATTGTGGTTCTGTGTTTTACTCTCAAGATGGCGGTGTCCAGGATCCGGATCAGCATGGGCCCCTGGATAAGGTAAGCCCCCCCGAGCCAGGGTAGGGTGACAGGACGGGGGGGGGGGTTATACCTTGTCTAAAGTTCCACTTTAACAATGTTTTTCACATCACTGGTATGGCGTCATGCAGCAGCTCCTGTCCCCCTCTAACCACTTGTCACTCCCCAGGCTGCCACTGCCTTCATGGATAGACTAGGGAGCGGCCCATCAGTCAGTTAGCAAAGTGTAACAGCCGTCCAAGTGCAGTAAATGAAACAGACATCAGATCAATCACTGGGATTGCTATGGATTCCATGTTGAGTGTTCAATCTCGTAGCGCAACGACATTGATGGATTAAGCTGCGGTAAGTGGCCAGGACTATATGCTGAGCCATCCACGCGGCTGTGCGACTTTCCTCCTCCCATTGATGCAGCTTGTTGTAAATGAGATCCAGATGACCCGGTGGCATGCAGTAATGAATATGAGATGTTTCCTGCTGGGGATGGAACATGGAAATCAGGCTGAGGCTTGTCTGGCAAGTTTCCATCGCTCTCCTGCTCTCACATTTAAAATGACTGCTTCTGCCTATTGGCCCATTGCTGCACTTATATAGGGCTGACAAGTGGGCTGTCAGAGTGCCTCATTGCTGCTCGCTGCAGGGACCTGTTGTGTTTGTTTTTTTTTTTTTATATATATCTTTTTGTAGATGTAAAGTTAGGCACACACAAAAAAGTGGTCTAATATCCACTCTGTCCCTTGGTGCTCCCATTGAGAGCGAGCACAGCAAGCCACAGTGGTCCCGCAGCTGTCTCTGACCGCAGTAGAGCATGCAACTCCCTTCCCAGCTCAGCCACAGCCCAGAAGTTGTATTGAGGAAACGGCTTTGCTGGGAATTAATAAGCCATTCACCAATCTGAGATGAAGTGGCTCATTTTACACTGTACCCAATAGGGGTGTCAGAAGAAAAAAGATTCTGGCAAGTATCGCGATATTTCATTCAACAATACTAGTATTGATTTTTTTTCTTTCTAGTATCGATTCGGACTCTCCAGCCCCCCACCTGACCCCTTGTTCGATCCAGCTCTCTTCTTCACCTGGGGGCCCGCCAGGGCTCTTCAGGCCAGAGCCCGACAGGCCCTCTCCCCCTACCTTCCTGACGGGCACCGCCATTCTCAAGAATCATCCTGGCTCGCAGTGATCGCTGGGCAGAGAAAATGGTGGAGCGGGAGATCCTCTGATCTCCTGCCCCCCCCTTTCCTCTGGCAGCAATGACCGCATCTGTCAGCGGATCGGCGAGGGACACAGGAGCTGACAATTGGAGGTGAGTAGAAGAGAATTTTTATTTTTTAATAAAGACATTTTCTGTGTGTGTGTGTGTGTTGTTTTTTTTTTTTTTTTTTTTTACTCTTAACCTTTTGTGAACTGGTAAGGGATCTATGTGACCCCCTATACCAGTTCACAAGGCTTTGGGTCTGGCAAGTCACCTGCAACTAGTGGGTGACTTAACATTATACCCGAGTCCATCCATTACCAGCCTCCCAAAAGCCCAGGGGGGGCAGAAGAGCCCGTGGCCATAGGCTATGCTGGCTTGTAGCCTGCAGGGCCAGGGGCCACCAAAGCTGGCCCCTGTGCCTTGTTCTACAAGCCCCCATAGCTGGTACGGGCTGGTTATGCTGGGTAAGGGGGACCTCACGCCATTTTTGGGGGGAAATCTAAAGGGTTTTTAACCCTTAAAATGCCCCCAAAAATGGGATCCTACCCCTACGGGAAAGGGGGACCCTATGTAATTTTTTTAAAAATCGCAATATATCGTCTTTGAGACAGAATCGGGATATATTGTATCGTTATACGTGTATCGCAATACGTATCGTATCACCAGATTCTTGCCAATTCACACCCCTAGTACCCAAGGGAGATATGGTGGGAGGAAGTTAGCATGTGCGTCTGAACAGGAACTATGAATCACATCTCTACATTCATAAAAGATTTAAAGCGGATCAGAACCCTTGTGGGGCCGGCTGCTAGCCTGCCCCAGGGACATCCTATATTCCAAGTATGCATCACGCCCTGCTCCAGTAATAATCATTACGTCTGGGATATAGTTCATTAGAGAGCGCTTTACTGCAGAGATGGCAAAAAAGAGGCCCCTCCCGGTCCATATATACCCGGGACCTCCCACCCATTCCCCAGTTTAGTCTCTGCAGTGGGCGCCGAAGGTCAAGATGATGGCTCTCTCTCCTTGCAGGTAAGCCGGGCTGCACAGTCCCCGGCCATATGGCCTATTCCCACGCGTGCCACCTTTACCTGCCTCCCAGCTACGGCTGCAGGGTCCGGGTGATGGTAGGCAGCACCTATTAGAGGTGCTTTTTACTGGAGCATTGCTCCACCGCAAATCCCCCACCAAAGGGTAGGCAGCACAGGTTGGTGAGCCTGACATGGGATGCCCCGTCTGCCTTAGCCCTCACTACATGTAACCAAATGTATTCATGGGCTTATTCCCCCTTCTCCCTAGTCCGGTTATTCGGGGGGGGGGGGGGGGGTCCGTATACTCGTGTGAGTGTAGTGATTGTCTTACTGTTGTCACTGTGTGCGTACCTTGCTTTTTACTTTTACAGCGCTGGCACTTGCTCAGCGCTCTCCTCCTCTCCTCCATTACTGTGAGCATGCTGGCAGAGTTTGAATGGCCCGTGCGCGCTCGTCGGCGGCTGCAGGCCGGTGACGTCATCTGTTGCCGGGGGCCGGGCGATAGGCTGCCTGGCCTCTCTTCACTGTCCCTGCTTTCCCAGGGGGGCGGGGCATAGCGGCGGGTGCGTTCCGCATCTGGCCCGCCCCCCTCCGCAGCTGATCGGCGCCATCTTGCTGCTGCCTTGTGGTGTGTGCGATCCGGGTTATGCGAGTGCCCTCTGCGGGCTTTTCTTATTGCTATCCTTATTACTTTACTGTGTATTAAATATACATGCCATATTTAATGGGACTTCCTCTGTCTATGCTTATGTCTTTCAGGCTAGGACAACCTATTTAGAGGTTTCTCCCGGTCCTGGGCCCTGGGTCATACCCTTACTAAATTGGGGGCTTAATTGCAAACCCTCCCACTAGCAGACAATTAGGGGGCATCCCGGGTAGCTGCACAGCATAATTCCCACTGGTCATTGCGACTGCTAATTCACCTTTATGGAGGCTTCCCAGGATACTGTGCTCGGGGTCCCTTCGGGGCAAGCCCAGCTATGTGTGGTGTGCGGGGCATCCCTTGTGGGCAATGATGTGCGGGTTTGTGTACCCTGTGCCCAGCAAGTGATTGCGCGGCAATCTGGGCCCCGTGCGGCCGGATCAGTACCCTCGTCCTCATCCCCCACACCCCCGCGCCTGGTTATGAACTCTAGTGACATTAACACTAGCGGGGAGTCGCAATCTGATGTTTCCGCCAGACTGGCCAACATTGAGAGATTGATTGCTAGCTCTGCAGCCCATAAGGCTCCAGCTAAAAGACGGCACGTGGCGCCCGCTGCATCGGCCTTTACCTTCGGACAAGATTATTTCCTTGATTTGTCTGACTATAACCCTCTCGAGGAAGGGGAATTATTTTCAGATTCAGATCTTTCTGACCATCAGCATTGCCTTGGCACTGATGCCGGCTCAGAGCATTGGGATGCTGACGACACCCATAGACTTCTGACTCAAATTTTTGAGGTACTTGCCATTTCCCCTCCTGCAGCGGCACCTAAGCAGCAGGGGGAATTGTTTGGTACCGCAAAACCACGTTTGGAATTCCCCCGAACAGACGCATTTTAATAATCTGATTCTTAAGGAATGGGAACAGCCTAGCCGGTTTCCCGGTATCCCTAAGGGGTGGGTTAGGAGGTATCCCTTCCCCTCGGATGTGGTCAAATGTTGGGCTGTCTAATACTTCTGTTGTGCATTCCCCGGATTCCACTACCTTGAAGAATAGTGAGGACCGGCGTATTGACCAACTGGCCTCCCACGCCTTTGCTTGTGTGGGTTCGGCCTTGCGCCCAGTTTGCGCTTCCGCTATTACGGCCATGGCTATTAGGACCTTAATCAGGGGCCTTCTGGACGGCTCCTTCTAGTGCGGAATTTAGAGCCTTGTCGCAATGTGAGTTGTTCATCACTTATGTACTCTCTGCCTTAGATGACACCATTCGGATGTGTAGCAGGAACTCGGCCTTGGTTTTCTCTATCCGCCGCTCGGCCTCGTTGCGCTAGTGGGCAGTTGACAATGCTGCTAAGAAGGCTCTCACGGGGCTTCCCTTTACAGGGTTGTGCCTGTTTGGTGATCGTCTGGACCTTTTTGCTAAGGGAGGTAAGTTACCCCAATGCAAAAAGCAGCCGCGACCCTTTCAGGGTTCGGGCTCCTTCACTCCCTCCTTTTGTGGGCCTAGGTCAGGCAGGGGGGTATCCTTTGCAGGACAAAGGGGAGATTTCTGGGGCAAGGGCAGAGGCTGTGCCCGACCCGGATCCTCCTGGGGTTCCAAACCCAAATCCACTGCCAAGCCCGCTCAGCAATGAGGGGGCGCCCTCACCCTTGTGGGTGGGTGGACAGCTGTGGCTCTTCGCTCAGGTCTGGGAGCAACAAGTCTCAGACAAATGGATTCTGCAGGTTGTCTCTTCCGGATACAAGCTGGAGTTTGCGGACCGGCCTCCTCCCAGATTCCTCAGGTCACGGGTTCCTACGGACCCTCGGGCAGCTCAGGGCCTGTTGTTGGCGTTTCAAAACCTTGTCAGGTTCCCCCGAGAGAGAGAGGTCTGTGTTACTATTCCAATCTCTTTACAGTGCCCAAAAAGGATGGTTCCGTCAGACCCATTCTGGACCTAAAGCTTCTCAACAAATTCATCACAACCAAGTGTTTTCGCATGGAGACGCTGTGCTCCACTATCAGCTCCCTGCGCCCGGGGGACTTTATGACCTCAATAGATATCAAGGATGCTTACCTTCATGTGCCGGTCTTCCCAGGGCACCAGCGGTTCCTCAGGTTTGTGGTAGGGGAACAATACCAATTTGTGGCACCCTCCTTCGTGCTCACCTCTACCCCCAGGGTGTTCACCAAAGTGTTGGCAGGCGTGATGGCCCTTCTCAGAGCCCAGGGTATTCGCATTCTTCCTTATCTGGACGACCTTCTCATTACGTCTCCTTCACTCCAACAAGCGGAGCTGACCACTTGGACGGTGGTGGCGACACTGGAGTGGTTCGGGTGGTTGATCAATTACCCCAAGTCCTCACTCTCCCCGTCTCGGGTGACCGCCTTCCTGGGTATGACTCTGGATACCATTCAGACCAGGATTTTCCTCCCTCAGCAGAAGGTGGACTCTCTTCAAACCCTGATTCATGGCTTGCTGTCCAACCCTCATCCATCCATCCGACAAGGGATGCAACTGGTGGGACAGATGGTGGCCTGCTTCGAGGCAGTTCCCTATGCTCAATTTCACGAGGCCTCTTCAGCTCCATCTTCTTTCAGCCTGGGACAAGTGTCCCCTGTCTCTGGACCAGACTTTTGCTTTGTCCCCTTTGGTCCGGCGGTCCCTCCTTTGGTGGCTGGACTCGAAGAATCTTCTGGGGGACAGATCATTCCTGACACCGTGCTGGGAGACGGTCACTATGGATGCCAGACTGTCAGGTTGGGGGGGCTACTGGAGAGCCCACCAATTCCAGGGGCTGTGGGGCCCTCAGGAGGCACACGCCCCCATCAATGTTCTGGAGCTGAGGGCGGTTCGGTTGGTGCTGGCGCATCACCTCCAGGGCCTACCGGTTCAGGTTCGCTCCGACAACAGGACTGCGGTCGCTTACATCAATCATCAGGGAGGGACTCGGAGCAAGAGTGCCCTCCGGGAGGTGTCGTTGATTCTCTCTTGGGCCGAGGTCAATGTCCTGTGTATCTCGGCGGTTTACATTCCGGGAACAGAGAACCTGGAAGCGGATTCCCTGAGCAGGGGGACCTCTCACCGGGAGAATGGTCCCTCAACAGCAAGGTCTTTCTATCCCTCTGTCACAGGTGGGGGATGCCGGATGTGGATCTGTTTGCCTCTCGTCACAATCACAAGCTTCCAGCTTTTGTCTCACTGTCCCAGGATCCTCTGGCTCTGGCGGTGGATGCCATGTCTCGTGCACGTCGTGCAGCTGGCGGTCGATCAGTACCCCCTCTGCCCCTGGTTCCGGATCTTCTCACTCAAGGACGGCTCTGTTACCCCAATTTACAAACGCTGGCTTTGACGGCATGGCTGCTGAAACCTCCATCCTAAAGGAAAAGGGTCTGTCTGATGCGGTTGTTCAGACTCTGGTCAGAGCTAGGAAGAAATCCTCTTCTACCATCTACTACAGGACCTGGCGGACCTACATTGACTGGTGTGAGGCTAGGGCCTTCCCTTGTCGGGTGTTCTCCATCCCTCGGATACTGGAGTTCCTTCAACATGGTCTGGATGTGGGTTTTCAGCTCAGTACTCTGAAGGGGCATGTGTCCGCCTTGGCGGTTTTCTTTCAGAGGTCTTTCGCTCTTCATCCTTTGGTCAAGACTTTTTTCCAGGGGGTCACTCATGTGCGCCCTTCCCGCAAACCCTTGTTACCGGAATTTGGTTTTGTCTGCCCTTCAGGGTCCTCTATTTGAGCCTGTGCATGAGGCTGCACTGTCTATTCTCACTTGGAAAGTTGCCTTTTTGGTGGCTATCACCTCTGTCTGGCGTGTTTCGGAGTTGGCGGCTCTGTCCATTCAGGCCCCCTACTTTGAGAGACACCAGGACAAGGTGGTTTTCCGCTTTAAACCAGATTTCTTGCCTAAGGTTGTCTCTGCCTTTCACCTCAATCAGGACATTGTGCTTCCTTCCTTATGCCCTAATCCTGGTAATGACAAGGAGTGGGCCTTGCATTCTCTGGACGTTGTCAGAAACTTGAAATACTATCTGGTGGCTACAGCGCCTTTCAGGAAGACGGACGCCTTGTTTGTGGTACCCTCTGGTCCAAACAATGGTTTGGCGTCGGTCAAGTCTACCATTAGCAAATGGATTCGTCAGGCCATTGTTGGGGCCTATTCTGCTAAAGGGAGGGATCCCCCTTTCCGAATTACTGCTCATTCTACCCGTGCTGTTGGGCCCCTTGGGCTTTTCAGCACCAGGCTTCTGTTGAACAAGTTTGTAAGGCTGCTACTTGGTCTTCTGTTCATACTTTTTCCAAGTTTTACAAGGTTGATGTTCAGGCCTCAGCGGATGCTGTTTTTGGCCGCAAAGTTCTGCAGGCTGCTCCCAAAAAGAGCATTGTTGCTCTTTTTGGGATCCCCACCTGTTGTTGGACACTGCTACTGGATGTCCCAGACGTAATGAATCATTACTGGAGCAGGGCGTGATGCATACTTGGAATAATACCATTCTGTGAATACTCACCTTGTAGAATGGATATTATAAGTATGCATCACGCCCTGCTCCATCCCACCCTGAGTTTTTATTCTTGGATCCTCTATATGGTGAAGTTTTCCTTGTTAAATATTGTTAATCTTGTTATTGGCTTCTCCTGGTTCCCTTACTGCTTAATTATACTGGGGAATGAGTGGGAGGTCCTGGGTATATATGGACCGGGAGGGGCCTCTTTTTTGCCATCTCTGCAGTAAAGCGCCCTCTAGTGGACTATATCCCAGACATAATGATTATTACTGGAGCAGGGCGTGATGCATACTTATAATATCCATTCTACAAGGTGAGTATTCACAGAATGGTATTTTTTGCCGGTATACTTGCCTTTACCTGGCAGCTCCCACAACGCTGCATTCGCAAGCGCCACATCCCCGGCTTCTCTGTAGCTGTGATTCTTGAATGGCTGGGCGCAGGAGTGGGCGCACCCTGCTTAAAAGACGAGGGTTGCGGCCAACCAGCTGGCAGATCACTCGGCATCTCATGCACCCTGTCCCCCAGCACCTTGAGATTAGTCAATCAGTGATCTAAACAGGACTAGGTGGGCGTGGTCTTGGCAGTGGAAAACCCTGGTTTTTACAGAAACTGGACCACCACCGAGTCGGCAGCATTGGCCAGCTGCTCAGAGCAGGGCACCCAGAAATGGGTTTTGCACCTCTTTAACATGGGGTATATAATATGCAATAGGAAACAGAAAAGAACTGAATGAAGGTACACTGTTACTAATGTAGGAAAAAAGACATGTCCATCAAGTTCAACCCGGGGGGGGGGGGGGGGGGGGTTGGGGGCGGGATTGGTTAGGTTTTATTATTTGAAGTGGACCAAACCCCATTATTTTGACTATCCCGGGATTTGGTCCTTGCCTACAGTGCACCCCAATCTGGAATGCCCGGCTTTGTGAAACCACCCAGGTCAGCCAATCTAACTCGCCTTTCCTCGGCGCATGCACTGCCTTTTAGCCAATCAGTGCGCTCGCATCTATTTTTCCGAGTCTTGCTGAGCGGAGAAGGTGGGTTTACTGGGCAACCTGGGGGGTTTCACACAGCAGGGCATCCCGAAGCTGGATGCCCCGGGGGAAGGGATGCAAGTCAGCCCTGGGTTTTGGACCACTTTAAGAATAACAGCTGATAGGTACGGTTAGTGTTAATTCTCAAAAGCCCTTAGTTTGAGCTTATCAGTCTGTTTTATTTATCATCTGTTTGCCTGAGGCAGAGACGACATTACTGAGCTCACAGGTTTATCCCCCTACTGCTCTAATTTAAAGCGGACCAACAATCAAAGATGACTTAAACCAGACCAACACAACAAACAGTGTTCATATCAATCCCTCCCCGGGGCAATTTACATTGCTGCACATAAAATTTAATTGACCTTTTTTAACTCTTGATGTGGTACATTTTTAAAACTAGATGGCAGCCTGCAAACAGGAAGTGCTGCTTGGCTTCCTGTTACTGGGCATTGTCAGTTATGTCAGTTGAATCCAGGCAGCAGCATGGCTGAGATGCTGGGAGAGAAAGCTCCAAAATGGCTGCTACCTTTCTTTTCCTACTGTGCCAGGCTGTTGGTCCAGTTTAAGTTTCTGAAAATTCTAGTAAGAAATTATACTAAGGGCTTTACTCAAGGCTGCTGCCACTTTAGCAAAACAGAGCCACAGGAATATAAGAAACTTGGAAGCTGCGTGCGGATAAGTAAATCACAGGTCTGGGGACCACAATCCTAACGCACATGACTATTTTACATCCCAAAAGAGGAAAATAATAAGGCGGAACACCAAACACCTAACAAAAAGTGAGTTTTCCTTTAAAGCCTGGTTTTTGGTTCCTAAGGATCTATTACTTTAGAGTTATACCAAACTGGGGAGCGTGAAAAAAGGGATGCAAAGAAATTCTTGACTTTTGGTCCACTTTAAGGTAAGAGGCAGATGTATATGTCCCATTGCAGCGTATCTATCTTAAGCGATGTCTCCATGTTTCAGGCGGTGGAGTCGATCCAGGCCGAGGATGAGAGCGCCAAGCTGTGCAAGAGGCGGATCGAGCACCTGAAGGAGCACAGCGGTGACCAAGCTGCTGCCGTCAATATGTGGAAGAAAAAGCGCATGGACCGAATGATGGTGGAGCATCTACTGCGCTGCGGCTATTACAACACAGCTGTCAAGCTGGCCAGGCAGAGCGGCATTGAGGTAAGAGGTGTCCTCATCAAGATCTGCTCATAAAACCCGCACTAGACTTGTTTCATGCTTTACATGTGACCTCTGACATCAACAAATAGTGTGACTTTGTAGTGCCTCCGTGTACAGCATTTATTGCACTATAAGACGCACCTGACCATAAGGCACACCTAGACTTTAGAGTTTAAAAAAAAAAGAATTTGAACCAAATGGTGTGCTAATATACCCTCCTCCCAATTACCCTATATCAGAGATATGTGCAGAATCCCCTCAACCCCCAATCACCTCATTAAAGGTAGCGTGTGGCACCCCTTCCTTTACTGCGGCATCCCTCCCCCCCATTATCCCCCCCATTACAGGCAGCGTGCGGCATTCCTCCCCCCCAACTACAGTTAGCCTGCAGCACCCCCACCATTACTGGCAGCATGCGGCACCCCCTTAATTACAGGCAGAGTGTGGGTACCCCCCCAATTACAGGCAGTATGGGGCTCCCCCTCCATTACAGTCAGCGTGTGGCATCACCCCTCCCCCCCCCCGCATTACAGGCAGCTTGCAGCATCCCTCCCCCCTTTACAGATGGCTTGCGTCATCCCCCATTACAGGCATCTTGCGGCATATTGCCCCTCCCATTACAGGCAGCGTGCGCCATATTCCCCCCCCCCCATTACAGGCAGCTTGCGTCATCCCCCCCCCTTCCCATTACAGGCAGCTTGCGTCATCCCCCCCCATTACAGGCAGCGTGCGGCATCCCCCCCCCATTACAGGCAGCGTGCGGCATCCCCCCCCCCCCATTACAGGCAGCGTGCGGCATCCCCCCCATTACAGGCAGCGTGCGGCATCCCCCCCATTACAGGCAGCGTGCGGCATCCCCCCCATTACATGCAGCGTGCGGCACCCCCCCCCCCATTACAGGCAGCGTGCGGCATTCCCCATTACAGGCAGTGTGCGGCATCCCCCCATTCCCCATTACAGGCAGCGTGCAGTACCCCCCCCAATCACACCGTTACAGCATGGAACAATCCCCCTATAACAATGAAGGAGCAGCAGACAGGTGGACACAAACTGTCAGTGCTTCCCATGTTGCTGATCTTTCCCGTTGCAGGTGAGCGTGGCCCCGTGTTTAGGCCAGCATCCATTGTTTTCAATGGACGGCAGCCCCTATGCAAGCTATGCCCATCCGCCGCTCGGAATCAGCAAGAAAGATCGGCAATATGGGAAGTGCTGTTCCAGAGGTCTGTTCCAACGGTGCTTTCTCTCTGCCACCTAAGCTGTATGTGTGTGGTCAGTCACCTATATCTGTTAGAAACTCACAAAATTTCACATACATTGTTTTGGTCACCTTTTGGAACAGATTTGTATTCTGAATTGGGTACATTTATGTAGGTCTCCTGCCTTCTCTGCCATGCTTCTGTGCTGTGCATCTCTGTCCTAAAAGTTTAATTCTTGGCTGTCATTCCAACAATATAATCTACTCCAAGCGATCTTGTGACCATTCCAGAACAGAAATCCATTGCGGGGGCGTATAACTGTTTCGTGGCTGGAACCAATTCTGTTTGTTCTAAATCTTGTGCATTAGCTTCACCCTTTAAAACCCACCACGATTGTCCTGGGGATCTTTAAGATTCCCTCCCTCCGTGGCATCCAAAATCCGAATGCCCTGCTGTGTGAAACCCCCAAGTCACCCTATACACTTACCTTGCTACATGGTCCAACAGTGCATGCACGAGTCGCGGGCACGCTTCCTGTTGGATGGAAGCGGGGGATGTGGCCACCAGTGCGCTCAAAGCTGCTCGCCTCAGACGAAGGCTTAGACGACGTGCTGAGCGGTCGCACATGCCCCATAGGACCGGGAAGAGGTGTGTTCAGTCAGACGATCTGGGGGGGTTTCATGTAGCAGGGCACCCCAGATTGGGGTTCCCTAGGGTAAAGGACCAAAACCCAGGATAGTCAAAATACTGAGCGTGCCCACACTGGCCATTCACAATGGCATCGGGGGATGCGGCCACTGCGCACGCTCGGGTCTGCTCCCTTAGACGAAGGGGAGGGAGCGGATCCAAGCATCCTGATTAGATAAGAGGCTGTGCATGCGCCGCAGGACCAGGGAAAGGTGAGTTAGATTGGGTGATCTGGTGGGTTTCACAACACATCTATCCTCTGTTTTGGTCTTTTTCCCCAGGGCACCATGATTAGCGATGCCCCAAGGACAAGGATCAAAACCCAGGATAGTAAAAATCACAGGATTTTGGTCCACTTTTAGTGCCAAGTATGTGGGGCATGCAATAGGGGGGCTGCCGCCCGCGGGCCCATAATGGGGTGGGGTGCTGCCTGCAGCGCGTAATGGGGGCGCCGACCGCTGCCTGTAGCAGGGTGATGGGGAGGGCGAGTTTTAGCACACCCTATTGGTTCAGAATATATTCTAAGCATACAGCACGTCCTGCTCCATCTATAATACTTACACATGGGTAATCCTCCGCCAGAGGGCGCTGTTCACTGCAGACATGCAAAAACAGGCTCCTCCCGGCCCTACATATACCCAGGGACCTCCCACAAATCCCCAGATTTCTCTGCAGTGCTGAACTGCGAAGACATGAAGTATCACGCTCTCGCAGACTAGCGGGGCTTTACAGCCCGTGGGCCTGTGGGACTATTTCCACCCGTCCTCTTTAAGAAGAATATGCCTCCCAGCCTGGGCTGCGTTGATCGGGTGAAGGTAGGCAGCACCTTGTGTGCTTAACGGAGCCATGCTCCACCGCAATCCCCCACCATAGGGTAGGCGGTTAGGCCGATGGTGAGCCTCTAGTGGATGCCCCTCCCGCATTGTTGCCCGTGCCCCTCACAGAGTTAGTCCCTGGACGCAGGTCCGCTTCTCCCTCGCTTCCTCCCGTAGCTCGGGGGAAAAGAAAGGGGGGGGGGGGTATGTGTGGCAGTCCTAGTGCAATATAACACGTTAAGGCCTTTGATCTTTTATTATACTTGGGTGTCAGTGTCGCGCTCCTTGCTCCACAGTTTCGAGCCTGTTTGTCCTTTCATTAACATTAGCGTACTGCCCAGACGGCAGCATCATGTTCCAGCGTGACAGCAACTTTATGTATGCACTTTCTATCCACTACTGTCTTTCTTTTTTCGTTGATTAGAGCTTCGCGCTCTTTGGAGGAGGCGGTGACTCGGCATGACGCGCTCCGCGTCACAGCCTGGTCAGGCCCGCCCCTCGAGGTTCGCTTGGCGCCATTTTGACAATCTTCGCACGCGTGGTGCGATCCGCCTCCTCCCTTGGTCATGTAAGTGCCCTCCGGGGCGGCATTGTTCTATGTGTTTATTCAGCTGCGCATGGCACTGACACCACCCCTCTTGTCCCATTATGTCTTTCAGACGCCAGGACTTCGGTGGCTTCTCCCGGCCTCACATATATATATTACAGCGGGTCCACATAACAAATTCTCCCACTTCCTAGCGGGTCTTGGGGCATCCAGGGTTGCCTATTGCGTAAATCCCTGCGGGCATACTGCTCAGATAATCACCATATGGAGGCATCTCAGAATTATGTACCCGGGGTCCTTCTGGGATATGACCGGCTTTGTGCGGTGTGTGGTCAGCCCCATGCTGATGCTGACAAAGCACGGGTCTGCGGACCGTGTGCTGAACAGGCACTGACCCTGCAATCAGGTTTGCCAGTGGCTGCACCTCCCTTCAATACACCCGTCTCCCCGGACCTAAACCTCACTCCTGATAAGTCTCACTCGAGCGGGGATGACCTGCAAGCCGTGCCACGCGTGCTGCCTACGGCGGAGCAGGTGCTGTCTGGATTGGCGGAGCGTATGGGCCCTGGAAAGAAGCGGTCCCTGACGCCTCCTGGCTCTCCGGTTCCTAACGAAACCGATGACTCTGCTGATATGCAGGACCTTGATCCTTCTGAGGAAGGTGAGCTATTCTCCGATTCGGGCTCCTCGGATGAGATGCCCGGGAGCTGTGATGATTCTGGGCCCGGTTCTTGGGGCCTGTGTGACACAGATGAAATTCTGATTAAGATCTTTGAGGTTTTGTCAATCTCCCCTCCTGGAGAGGCTCCCAAGCCTAAGAGAGTTTCCACACAGCGCCACCGCGCTTGGAGTTCCTGGAACAGGATCATTTCCAGAATCTTATATCCCAAGAATGGGAATCGCCTTGTAAACTTAAAGGGGTCCCAGGGGTCTGGGATTGGAAGTACCCTTACCCTACTGATGTGGTTAACTTTTGGTCAGCACCTCTTGTGGTGGATGCACCGATTATAGGGGTTACTAACCCCCCCTTCATGACGGCTCCTTATTACCGTACCCTTTGGGATGCTGAGGACCGGCACATTGACAGACTGGCTTCCCACGCCTTTTCGTGTGCAGGGACGGCTCTGCGCCCGGTCTGTGCCGCGGCCATCACTGCGGTGGCCGCCAGGACTCTTGTCAGAAAGATACTTGACCACCGACCTGAGGATCGCCCCTGGGGGGTGTTTAATGCGCTATCAGACTGTGATGTGTTTGTGAAGTTCATCCTCTCAGCGCTGGATGACACCATTAAGATGTGTGCTAGAACCTCTGCCCTTGTAGCTATTCGCCGCCTGGTCTGGCTGCGACAGTGGGGTGCTGACGATGCTACTAAAAAGGCCCTCACTGGCCTTCCCTTCAGAGGACGGCGACTATTTGGGGCCCGTTAGGACTTTTTTGGGAAAAAGGGTAAGGCACCCCTGCGCAGAAGGCCGCTCCGGCCTCCCCGGGGCAGGGTCACCCCTCCACCTCCCTACGAACCTGAGGTGTGCTTCCAACTGTTCGGTGTGGATTTCCACCATGGGGTGGGCAGGCAACGCCCTGGGCCCTCTGGCAGGACTAAGTCCAAATCTGCCAAGACCTCCCAAGCATGAAGGGACGCCCTCGCCCTTCTGGGCGAGGGTACTGCTGCAGCAGCTGTCTCCCATCTAGGAATGTACCTTCTCCTTCTGGTGGTTCCAGGAGGTAGTTCCCCTGGACACAGGATAGCATTTGCTGGGCGGCCCCTCTCCGTGGTTGTCAGGGTGCTTCTAGCCCCTGTTTTTCCCTCAGGAATTGGGGCAGGCCGTACTGGGCCTACAGAGTTTGGGCTTCCTTACCGGTTGCCCTTAACAGTATGGGGCTATGGCCTCTATATTAACCTTCCTCCTTCCCTCAACAGTATGAAGCAGTCTGAGCCACGCTGGCCTATGGTAGGCCTGGCAATTCTACTCTCACAGGTAGTTCCTATATGACATCTCTGTCTTGGGACACAGGCGCCCTGTGCAAGGGGGGCTTCCGACCTCCTGTGGAGTTCTAGATCTTCTTAGTTCCCCCTGTGTCTGCTGGACACCAAGACCGTTACTAGGCGGTGTGGCAGGACCAACCCTGCGGCTTGAGGCATTGTTGGTGGCCTCTCTTTCGCTCCCAGGCTACTCACCATGGCGCGAATGGAGTGATGTCTCGGACATGCCTGGGGGGGGGCGTCCGCATTAGGACCTACCGGGTCGTCTTTCCTTACTCCCCAATCTCTACGTCAGGCCAAATGGATTGGTCGGCCGGCGGTGTCCCCTGGGAGTTACTGGATGGGTGCTCAGTCACCTCAATCCCTCTTGGTCCCTTATCCGCTATCTCCATTCCTTGGATTCGGTTCAGGCTTGAGCCTTCTTCCTTGGCAACAGGTGGACTCCTGTCCCCCTTTGCTGACATCTTACTTTCACCAGGCAGGATTGCAGCGGGTGGGCCCGTTGGTGGCGTATCAGATGATGTCCCTTATATACAGAGCCCTTGGGCTCTTCGGCACAGTAGGTTATTGATCCTACATGGGGTTCCAGCACCCCTGGGGCTTGGTCTGTGTTCATTCCCCCTTGGTAAGGTGGTTCCTCTTGAGCTGATCATATTCAAGGGCCCTGTCAGGGGGCACCCCCTTCTTTGCTTGCATCTTCCTGTGAATGGTCACCTTGGGTACCAAGTCTCGCAGGTAGGCGGGGGGGGGGGGGGGGGGACTTTCTTCCAAAGCCCCCCGTGGTTCCTAGGTAGGGTTCCTTAGAGGGTCCATCTTACCTACTGGTTGTTGCTTCAGGGAGCCTTCCGTTGACTCTATACGGCTGGACTTCTCCTCTTTTAAGACCTGTCTATTTGGGGACTCTTGGTCTGTTGGAAAACAATTTCCTGTCTTATTATTGGTCTGGAGCTTGAAGCAGGATGATCCCTCTGGAGGGTTCCTGATCTGGGCGGGGGTCTACGCCCCCTGCTCCTCAGCGGTATTCGCTCCAATGGATGCCTTTCAGTGGCAGGTTATGCTATCCTGGTGTCACTCTGAGAGCCAACTAGGGTGGCTCTGTTGGATCTCGCTTATGCCACAGGGGCTCCACCCTTGTATTCTAAGTATGTCACACACCCCACTTCAGATACTTATTATTATTACACTTGGGTAACTCACCGCTAGGTGGCGCACTTGCAGAGATCTCCAAAAGCTTCAGCAAGCCCCTCCCGGTCTATATATACCTGGTACCTCTCACCAATTCCCCAGTGTTGGTCTCTGCAAGATGGCGACAAGACAGAAGAGAGAAGTCTCCTGCTTGCAGGTAGCCGGGGTCTCACCCCGGCCCCCCCCCAATGGTCTATTTCTGCCCGGCTCTGTTTTGTGTTTATCCCCTTATTCTATGGCAGCCTCCCAGCTCAGGCTGGAGGCCGGGCACAGGTAGATGGCACTCTAGGTGCCTAGGAGATTAGCTCCTCCGCTCGACCCCATATTATGGGGCATAGCGGTGCTCCGGTTGGTGATCCGGACATGGGATGCCCCAGCCCTTATATCCCCATTAGTTTGCCCTTAGTGCCCTTGTCTTTTATTCATGTCTATGTGTGTGAGTGGCAGGGATGAGTGGTCTGGCGTTTTCCGTTTTTGGTGCTTGGTGCTTGGGGGGCTCTCTGAGCCCCGTGTTTTTCACTTAGGGGGCTGTGCGGGCGGCGGGCTCGCCGGCCCGTTTTTGTAGGTAGGGGCGTGCGCCATGTCAGGGCGCCTGTCTTGGCCCAGGGTCCCCTGCTCGCTCTGTGGGCGGGGCCGGCAGGCGCGCTGCGCCGCCGGCCCGTAGGCCGCGGTCGCGCTCGCCGGTTTTTTATTGCGGGCGGATCGGGGCGGCATGTGCGCTGCTGGTCCGCCTTGGCGGTTTCCGTGGGCGCCATTCATGTGGCGCCCGCTGCTCGCTCTGCCTCAGAGGTGGGCGGGACCGCGGCTCGCGCGGCCCGCGCCGTGACAAGCGGAGCGAGAAGGGGCGGGGCTTTCGCGGCTCCCGCGTTTCTGTTGGGCCCGCCCCGGGTCTCGCTCCTTCTCTCCCTGGCTGGCCGCCATTTCGTGGCGTCTGTTAGTGCGGCAGGATCCAGGTAGGTTTTTTGTGGTTTTCCTTTACGTGTTTGCCTATAGGGGATAGTGGGGCAGGGATCGCTGGCTATTGGGCCTTATTGCGGGCTCTGTTCTCCCCCCCCCCCCCCTCCCCTTCCCCCTCCCCCCCCCCCCCTCCGACCGGGGGTGTTGGGTGGTATATGCGGCCAGGTTTTGTGTATGCCTGTGTTGGTAATAGAAGCAGGTGGGGTATTTTGCAGCCATTATTTTATGCTTATATGCTCTTGGCCCCTGGCCTCCCTGTTTTTCTGCTAAGTCTGGCCCTCCCTGGCTTCCCAGTATTTTGGCTATGTTGTGTGTTTGCTGCCATGCTGTGCTGGTTTTTGACTGTTGTCTTTGTCTTTGTCTTTCAGATTCCGGGATTCCATCCTGTGGGGCTCTCCCGGTCTCATATACCTGGCTGGTTTGGGTTCGGCCTTATAGTCCCTTTGGGTGGCTGGCAAAAAAAAAAAAAAAAAAAAAAAAAAATTTTTTCCCTGGTCTGGGCAGTATAGATTGTATATATTTATATATACTTAGATTGTATCATTGGGGGCATCCCGGGTTGCTTACTGCATAAATCCCTGGGTTCCGCGAATACCATAAATTCACCATATGGAGGCTGCCAAGGATACCGGAACTGATCCTTCGGGACAATCCAGGCTGTGCGGGGGTTGTGGGACTCCGCTCCCGGGGGATGATGTCATTATATGTATACCATGTGCAAAGCGGAACATTGAGCGTCAATCCAGCACTCCGGTGCCTGGGACTTCTTCGTCCGCGCCATCTCCCTCTTCGCCTCGCCTGTTCCGGACCCCGTGTGACGTTGTCACGGGTGGGGATTCGCAATCTGAGGTGTGCGCCCGTCTGGCCAGCCTCGAGAAGCGGTTTTCAGATATGTCCGCTCTGAAGGTTACCGCGAAGCGTAAACACCTATCTCCGCTTCAGCCGGACTCTGATGAGGAGGTTGTTGAGGATTTGGATTGGGTGGATCGCCCCCTTGAGGAGGGGGAGCTTGAGGAAGAATCGGATGTCTCCGTGGGTCAGCAGGTGTTGGGTACTGAGGGGGACCATATTGATGGTCCCGTTCCTGACACGCCTTCTATTTTAGCCCAGATGTTTGAGGTTCTGGATTTGGACCCTCCCGAGGCGGCTCCTCGGCCTAGGGGTCAGCTCTTTGGGGGGGTCAAGCAGCGTTTGGAGTTTCCCAGTCAACAGCATTTTGAGGATGTTGTCCTTAAGCAATGGGAGCAGCCTACACGGCTTGTTGGTGTTCCGCCCAGCTGGGATAGGAAATATCCCTTTCCGGCGGACTTGCTAAAGCGGTGGTCGGTCCCTCCCGAGGTGGATGCCCCGGTTTTGGGACTGTCTAATACGGCGACTGTTCATCTTCCTGACACTACTTATCTCAAGGATGGCGAAGATCGCCGGATTGATCAGTTGGCCCGCCATGGTTTTGTTTGTGCGGGCTCGGTTTTGAGGCCTGTTTGTGCTTCGGCTCTTTTGACCTTGGCAGTACGGTCTTTGGTCAGGGATTTGTGTGTGGACCTTGATCCCTCTGGTGATGAGTTTCTTGCGCTCAAGCGTTGTGACTCTTTTTTGTCATTTGTTCTGGCCGCCCAGGATGATGCCATGTTGATGTGTGGCAGAGCTTCTGCTCTGTTGGTGGCTATTCGTCGCTCTGTGTGGTTGCGACAGTGGACAGCTGACCTTAATTCTAAAAGATCTCTCACGGCCCTTCCTTTCTTGGGGTCGAGGCTTTTTGGTGAAAAGCTGGATTCCGTTGCCAAGGGAGGCAGGTTGCCTCAGCGCAAGAGGTTTCGCCGTTCCTTTCGGGGGGCGGTCTCCTTTAATCCGTCCTTTAGGGGAGCCAAAGCCGGCAGAGGTGCGGGCGTCTCGGTTTCCAGGGGCACGGGTTGGAATAGGGGTAGAGGCCGTGGCCGCCCCGTTCACGCTTGGGGCGCCAAGCCTAAGTCAGTTGCCAAGCCCGTTCAGCAATGAGGGGGCGCCCTCACCCGCACGGGTGGGGGGACGGTTACGATGCTTCTCCCGGGTGTGGGACCTGGAGGTATCGGACAGGTGGATCCGGGAGGTAGTGTCGACCGGTTACAAGCTGGAGTTCGAGTCCCGCCCTCCTCCAAGGTTTCTCAGGTCTCGGGTGCCTCTAGATCCTGTGGCCGCGCAGGGGCTCCTGGCGGCAGTAAGGAATCTTCTGATGTTGGCAGTCATCTGCCCGGTTCCTCCTTCGGAGGTGGGAAGAGGTTATTACTCCAATCTCTTCACTGTCCCCAAGAAGGACGGGTCCTTCCGTCCGATCTTGGATTTGAAGTGTCTCAACAGGTTTATTCGTCCCCGGAAGTTTCGCATGGAGACCTTGCGGTCGGCGATCGGCTCGCTTCGGCAGGGGGACTTCATGACGTCCATAGACATCAAGGACGCGTATCTTCACATTCCTATCTTTCCGCCACATCAGCGGTTTCTTCGCTTTGTGGTGGAGGATCGTCATTTTCAGTTTGTGGCTCTCCCATTCGGCCTCACCTCGGCCCCGAGAGTGTTCACGAAGGTGTTGGCAGGGGTGATGGCCCTGCTCAGAGCTCAGGGGATTCGTATTGTTCCTTACCTGGACGACCTTCTCATCATGGCTCCTTCCTTCAGCCAAGCAGAAGGGGATACCAGCACGGTGGTGTCCATGCTGGAGAGGTTCGGCTGGGTGATCAATTACCCCAAGTCCTCTCTGGTTCCGGCCAGGGTGGTGACTTTTCTGGGGATGTCCTTGGACTCTTGTCAGCACAAAGTGTTTCTTCCTCAGGACAAGGTTCTTTTGATTCAGGAATTGGCTCAGCGTCTTCTTTCCATTCCTCGCCCGTCCATTCGGCTAGGGATGAGACTGGTGGGGTTGATGGTGGCCTCGTTCGAGGCGGTTCCCTTCGCACAGTTTCACACGAGGACGCTGCAGCTTCATCTTTTGGCGTCTTGGGACAGGCGCCCGCGGTCGTTGGATCGGTCCTTCCAGATTTCCCCTCGGGTTCGGCGGTCTCTTCGGTGGTGGTTGTTTCCGGACAATCTTCTGAAGGGCAGGTCGTTTCTGACTCCGCGGTGGGAGACTGTCACCACGGATGCCAGCTTGTCAGGATGGGGAGGTTTCTGGAAGGATCTTCAGTTTCAGGGGCTGTGGGACCCTCAGGAGGCTCACTTGCCCATCAATGTTCTGGAATTGCGAGCCATCAGGTTGGTTCTGTCTCGCTTGACGCATCGGTTACAGGGCCTGCCTGTTCAGGTTCGATCGGACAATCAGACGGCTGTTGCTTACATCAATCACCAAGGAGGGACTCGCAGTCTGGGTGCCCTCAGGGAAGTGTCTCTGATTCTGGTCTGGGCAGAGACGTATGTTCCTTGCATTTCGGCGGTGTACATTCCAGGAGTGGAGAACACGGAGGCGGACTTCTTGAGCCGGTGCTCGTCCCGCCGGGGGGAATGGTCTCTCCATCCCCATGTGTTTCGGTCCTTGTGTCTTCGGTGGGGAACGCCGGAGGTGGATCTGTTTGCCTCTCGTCACAATCACAAGCTTCCGACATTCGTGTCACTGTCTCGGGACCCTCTGGCACTGGCGACGGATGCCATGTCATTGAGCTGGAAGGATCTGGGGTTCCTGTATCTGTTCCCTCCGATTCCCATGCTAGGCAGGGTGCTGCGAAAGCTAGTTCAGGAAGGAGTTCCCGCCATTCTCGTGGCTCCAAGGTGGCCAAGGCGGGTGTGGTTCGCAGACATCGTTCGTCTGGCAGTGGATCAGTTCGATCTGCCTCTTCGGCCAGATCTGCTCACTCAGGGACAACTGTGTTACCCCAGTTTACCAACGCTGGCTTTAACGGCTTGGCTGCTGAAACCTCCATCTTGAAGGAGGAGGGTCTTTCCGACTCGGTCATTCGGACTCTTGTTAGTGCTAGGAAGAGGTCTTCCTCTTCCATCTATTACAGGGTCTGGAGATCTTATATTGATTGGTGTGAGACTAGATCTTTGCCATGCCGGGTTTTTTCTATTTCTCGGATTTTGGATTTTCTTCAATCTGGGTTGGATTCTGGTCTTCAGCTGAGTACCTTGAAGGGGCAGGTGTCTGCCTTGTCAATTTTTTTCCAGAAGTCTTTTGCTAGCCATTCCTTGGTCAAGACTTTTTTCCAGGGGGTTTCGCATCTGAGGCCTCCTAGGAAGCCATTGCTCCCAGTGTGGGATTTGAATTTGGTGCTTTCTGCGTTACAGGCTCCTCCTTTTGAGCCTTTGCAGGGTATTGCTTTATCCACTCTGACTCAGAAAGTTGTCTTTTTGGTGGCCATCACTTCGGTTCGGCGTGTTTCGGAGTTGGCAGCCTTGTCGATTCAGGCTCCTTATTTTGAGAAACATCAGGACAAAGTGGTCTTTCGTTTCAAGTCAGATTTTCTTCCTAAGGTGGTGTCTGCTTTTCATCTTAATCAGGACATTGTTCTTCCTTCCTTGTGCCCTAGGCCTAGGAATGATAAGGAGAGTGCGTTGCACTGCTTGGATGTGGTGCGATGTGTTAGGTACTATTTGCGTGTCACGTCTTCTTTTCGTAGGACTGATGCTTTGTTTGTAGTGCCTTGTGGTCCTAGGAAGGGTTTGGCTCCGGCCAAGTCTTCCATTAGTAAGTGGATTCGTCAGGCGATTATTGCTGCCTATTTTGCCAAGGGGAAGGACCCCCCTTTTCGTGTTACTGCACATTCTACTCGTGCGATCGGTGCGTCCTGGGCTTTTCAGCACCAGGCTTCAGTTGAACAAGTTTGTAAGGCTGCTACCTGGTCTTCAGTTCACACCTTTTCCAAGTTTTACAAGGTTGATGTTCGGGCCTCGGCGGATGCTGTTTTTGGCCGTAAGGTTCTGCAGGCCGCAGTGGTTTGAGTTTTATCTGCGTTATTGCCTGGTTTGGATACCCGCCCTCTTTTGGACACTGCTGTTGGATGTCCCAAGTGTAATAATAATAAGTATCTGAAGTGGGGTGTGTGACATACTTAGAATAATACCATTTTGTGATTACTCACCTGTAAAATGGGTATTATAAGTATGTCACACACCCCACTTCACCCGCCCTTTTTTGGTATCCTGGTTCTTTATATGGTGAAGTTTTGTTATTTACGGTTGAGGGTTAAATTTGTTTAGTTCTGGTACCTTGTCTTACTGCTTTTTGAACACTGGGGAATTGGTGAGAGGTACCAGGTATATATAGACCGGGAGGGGCTTGCTGAAGCTTTTGGAGATCTCTGCAAGTGCGCCACCTAGCGGTGAGTTACCCAAGTGTAATAATAATAAGTATCTGAAGTGGGGTGTGTGACATACTTATAATACCCATTTTACAGGTGAGTAATCACAAAATGGTATTTTTTACTGTCCCAGAATATTCTGACTCTGGTCATGGGGGCTTAGTGAAATTATGCATAGATTCTCTATTTTATACGCCTTCTCTTCGTTCACCCTACTATGTGGGGTTCTGCGCACGGTTGTGCTGATAGAGAGACCCGTGAGATTGATGGCCCCTGGGTGGCCTTCTGAACTGTGGTTCACAGATGCTTCTGCTGAGGTCTGCTGACCTGTACGCTCTCTCAGGAGTGCGGTTATGCCCTTGTCAGGCCCCTTCTTTTGTCGTCTCAATCTACAGACTCTAGTCTGGGGCTTGACAGCTGATTCATTCACCCCTTGGAGACGGGCTTATCTTCTGGGTGACTTGGTATATGGGGGGCTAGGAGCAAGCTTTCTTGGTTTCCTCTTCCTCCGTCTATTGTGGTACATGGTGTACCCATGTTGATTGGCATGAGTTTTGGTCTCTTACCTGTTGGACGCTCTCGGTTCCCAGGGTTCTAGAGTCATTACCACATAGGTTGGGGTTGGCTCCCCATCTAGGTACTCGGAAGGTTCAGGTTTTGTCCTGGCTGTCTTCCTGTAGGAGTCTGGTTCTGTCTTCCTTGTGAGAAATTCTCTTGGGGTTTGCTCATGGGCATCTCCCAAGTAGTTCTGTGGTTCCTGTTGGGATCCATTTTCATTCTGTTTGCCCTGCGGATTGTTCCCTTGGGACTTATGCTGGATGCTGTCTGAGCTGCCTTGTAGTCCAAGTCGCTTCTCTGGGGGCTTCTGCTTCAGTCAAACGTGTGCCTGAGAAGGTGGATCTGATTACTTAGCCTTGGCTCGATATATATATATATATATATATATATATATATATATATATATATATATATATATATATATATATATTATATTATATTATATTATATTTGCACACCATGACGTGGTGGTATTCCGTCTTACGCCGGACCTCTTTGCCCAAGTGGTGTTTTATGATCATTGTTTAAGTCCGTTTAGTCTTAACTACGGACCTTATTCTTAATAATGCTGATCTAAAGGGTCTACATTCCCTCAACAGGTGTTGCAATTTTTCCTGGTGGTTTCTTGTCCCTTAGGGGGACTGATGCCCTTGGGGTCTGCGGGCGCCTCCTTTTGTATGTGCCTGATATCGCTTGCTTCCGGGGCCACTGCGCCCTTTGGATTGATCTTACTTGGATGCCTTCCTGGTCCTGAGTAAAGGTTTCGGCTTCTTGCTAATGAAGGGGTCAGTATTCCCGCCTGTCTGACGGTAGACCAGTTCTCATTCCCATTAGGGAGAGTTTTAAGTTTTCCACGAGGCTTCTGTTGCCTGTGGGCTGGTTGGCCCGTTACACTGGCCTATTCCTTTAAGGGGGAAGAATCTCCCTTTTTCACTTTATTCCGTTATATTGGTGTTTGGGTACCATTGGCCCTTCAGCACCAGGTTTTTTTCTGTTAAATAAGTTACTAGACTGTTGCTTGTCTCTGTTCATACCTTTCAAAGGTTTTTTATGAGATTGAAGTTCGAGCCTCTGCTCATGTCGTACCTGGTTGCAAAGTTTTGCAGGTGACAGCGCCTTTACTGTCTGCTGTGCCTTGTTTTTTTGGGGATCCCACCCTACTTTATGGACACTGCTATTGGATGTCCCATGTGTAAGTATTATAGATGGAGCAGGACGTGCTGTATGCTTAGAATAATACAATTCTGTGAGATACTCACCTGTAGAATTGGTATTATACGCATACAGCACGTCCTGCTCCACCCCACCCTGGTTTTACATTTTTCTGGATCCCCTGTTTGGTGATTGTTATCATTTCTTTTGTTACCAGTTGGTGGTTGGTTTCTCCCGGCTTCTTTTCTCGCTGCTTTTCAATACTGGGGATTTGTGGGAGGTCCCTGGGTATATGAAGGGCAGGGAGGAGCCTGTTTTTGCATGTCTGCAGTGAACAGCGCCCTCTGGCGGAGGATTACCCATGTGTAAGTATTATAGATGGAGCAGGATGTGCTGTATGCGTATAATACCAATTCTACAGGTGAGTATCTCACAGAATTGTATTTTTTTTTTCTTTTCCTCCTCTAAATCCTGGATGCATCTTATGGAGCAAAAAATACAGTAATGTAAAAAGCCTCTCCAAAAACGAGGGCTCTTTCTCTGCCTGGAGAAGAAAAAGATTCAATCCCCAGAGGAGACAATCCTTCTTCTTTCTTTACTAATATCTGTAACTCATCCCATGTTTGAACCTGATGGACATTTTTGTCTTTTTTTAACCCTAGTAGCTATGGATACAATATTGTGCAATAGGATTTGGTTTGAGTCTGATTGGAAGCTTATGATTTCTCGGTAAGAAAGCTGCTAATAGAGAAGAGTCGGCAAGGTGTGAATGGATTTGCTTTCATCTTTGGCACATAATTGCAGATCACAGTGTTTTCAGAGGAAAAATAATGAGACGAGAACTTGTGTATTTTCAGGTGTTGCTAGAAAATCCGCGCTAATCAAATATGACGATTGAGCTAATTTGCTAATGGTTTCCAGCTCTCTAATGATGTGCTAAACAGCAGCGGGTAGAGGAAATAGAAGCCGCCATAACAAATGGTTCCCTCGGAATGGCCCATAAAACCGGCTCATCAGTGTGGGCTTGTTACACTGAGTAATGATCACACTTTGATCCCGGAGTGACCTCACATTGCAGCTTTGATATCCCAATTGGCTTTACTTGCTGCACAAAGCAGATGTATATAAAACTAAAAAGTTTTTTTTGTTCGCTGCTCAGTTTTTTGTTTAAGCGGACCAAACCCCACCAGTGATGCTAAACGTATTATTAAACGTATTAGGCAGTCTCCTTGCTGATAGTTCAGGACTAGGGACTCGGTAAGCCAAAGTCTGGCTCTGGCTCCAAATCTAATGCCTTTTTAAATGGCCAATAATTAGTAACACATTTCCTATGATGGTAACATGGGTCTATTCCAAGTATGTCACACACCCTGCTTCCAATATTCATGACATCTGGGTTATAGCCAGTAGAGGGCGAACTTCTGCAGAGATGACAGGAAAAAAAGAAGCCCCTCCCGGTCCATAAGTACCTGGGACCTTCCACACATTACCCAGTCTTCGTCTCTGCAGACGGCGAGCAAGTCAGAAGATGGCTGCGTCTCTTCCTTGCTGGTAAGCTGGGTTTTCACCCGGCCATTTTGTCTCTATTTCTGTCCGGACCTTGTTTGTTTTAGCCTCCATGCCTCCCAGCCTTGGGGTCCGGGCGACGGTAGACTACACCTTTAGAGGTGTATTAGGGAGCCATGCTCCCCCGTGAGACCCCATCTTAAGGGGTTGGCGGTATCCGGGTTGGTGATCCCGGTTAGGGATGCCCTGTCCCTACTTTATCCCTTCCACCCTGTAGTGCGGGATTCCCCCCCTTCGGGGTCTCCCTGTTCCCCTCTATTGGGGGGAGGGGGTGACTGTTTTCCAACACTTCTTTAGCATGTGTGCGGGTATGTGCGTGCTTCTACACTCGTCACGTGGGGTGTGTGGGCTTTTGGCACATGTGGAGGCCCCTTTTTTACATGGGGAGCTTCTTCCCCTCAGGTTGCTTGGAAAGGGGGTGGAGCCGGGCGCTCGGCGCGCTTGCCGCGGCTCGCCCCCTTTGCTTGTGGTGTATTGCGGAGCCCAGCTATTTGCTGGGATCCGCGTCCTTCAGATGGGGGCGGGGCCAGGCGTTACTGGCTGGCAGGATGCCATTTATCCTCTGTGAGTGCCCTGCTGGGCCCCTCTTTTTTCTTTATCTGTGCGCTGCGTGTTCATTCTAGTGCGTTGGGGCAGCCTGCCAATATGTCCTTCCATATGTTATTGATATATATATATATATATATATATATATATATATATATATATATATATATAATTTTTTTTTTTTTTTTTTTTTTTCTGTCATATTTTATGTGCTTGATTGCATGTGTATGTGCCTGCTCATGGCTCCCTTCACATTATGTCTTTCAGGAGGACTCTCTATCAATATATTAAAAGGTGGTTCTCCCAGTCCTAGGGTCCCGTGCAGATAAATTTGGGGTCCTATAATTCCTCCCACTAGGGACTTAAAGGGGCATCCCGGGTTGCTCAAGCAGCGTAATTCCCTCTGGTCATTGTGACTACCTTTTAAAATCACCATATGGGGGCTTCCCAGGATACCGGGCTTGGGCTCCCTTCGGGGCAATCCCGGCAGTGTGTGGGTTGTGGGGTATCCCTTACGGGGGATAATGTACTGATTTGCATACCATGTGCTCAGCGGGCCATAACGCGGCAGTCGGGGTACCAGGCGTCTGGGTCCGCGCCACCGGCCTCATCTCCTACCCCACCCCGCCTTATCCGCACCCCAAGTGACACTGTCATTAGCGGGGAGTCGCAATCTGATGTGTGTGCTAGATTGGCCAACATCGAGAAATTGATTTCTAGCTCTGCGGCCAGAAAGGCCCCAGCTAAGAGAAGACATCTGTCTCCGGCCGCGCCGGTTCTGGATTTTGATGACTATGATTACCTTGACTGGTTCGATTATTCCCCGCTTGAGCAGTGGAATTGTTTGCTAAATCTGATGCTGAGGATCAGCATCAGATTTAGCAGGCGCAGGGGGATACCGTTGATACTGGGCAGGCGCAGGGGGATACCGTTGATACCCCCAGGGTCCTGGCCCATTTATTTGAGGTGCTGGATATTTCTCCTCCAGCGGAGTCTCCTCCACTGAAAGGGGAATTCTTTGGGACTTCTAAGCCTCGCTTGGAGTTTCCAAATCAGAATCATTTTGAAAGCATGATTCTTAAGGAATGGGAGAGACCTAGCCGGCTCCCCGGTGTTCCTCAGGGATGGGATAGGAAGTATCCCTTTCCGGTGGACGCGGTTAAGCGCTGGTCGTCCCCTCCCGAGGTCGATGCGCCAGTTCTGGGATTGTCCAACACCTCTGTTGTACATTCTCCAGACGCCACCACTCTAAAAGATGGTGAGGACAAGCGCATTGACCAAATGGCCTGCCATGCCTTCGCTAGTGTGGGTTCAGCCTTGCGGCCTGTTTGTTCATCTGCGCTCACGGCTGTGGCTACCAGGTCTGTGGTTAGGGACCTGTTGAGTGGTTCCCAGCTTTAACCCGGCCAGTGATGATTTCACACTTTTAAGCGGTGCAAATTGTTCATGTCTTTTGTTTTATCCGCCTTGGATGACACAATATGCATGTGTAGTAGAACCTCGGCGTTGCTAGTGGCTATTCGCCGATCGGTCTGGTTGCGCCAATGGGCGGCTGACATTGCTGCTAAGAAATCACTTACAGGGCTACCCTTCCTGGGTATGCGGCTGTTTGGAGATAAGTTGGATTCGGTGGCAAAAGGGGGAAAGTTACCACAACGTAAGAAGCAGCGTCGCTCCTTTCGAGGGGCAGGCTCTTTTAATCCCTCCTTTCGCGGTGCCAGAGCAGGCAGAGGAGCTGCCTACTCTACCTTCAGAGGTGATTCCTGGAACAGAGGCAGAGGACGCGCTCGTCCTGGACCTGCCTGGAGTTCCAAGCCCGCTGCCAAGCCAGCTCAGCAATGAGGGGGCGCCCTCACCCTTGCGGGTAGGGGGACGGCTGTGACACTTTTTCCAGGTTTGGGCCCGGGAGGTCACAGACAAATGGATCTTGGAAGTGGTCTCTTCCGGGTACAAACTGGAGTTCGAGTACCGGCCTCCTCACAGATTTCTCAGATCTCGGGTGCCCTCGGATCCCCGGGCTGCGCAGGGGCTCCTGTTGGCAGTACAAAATCTTCTGGACATGGAAGTCATAGGCCCGGTGCCTTTCTCGGAGAGAGGCTGGGGCTATTATTCCAACCTCTTCACGGTCCCCAAAAAGGATGGATCCATAAGACCCATTCTGGATCAAGCTTCTCAACAGGTTCATCAGAACCAAGAAGTTCAGCATGGAGACTCTGCGCTCAGCCATCAATTCCCTCCGTCAGGGGGATTTCATGACGTCCATAGACATCAAGGATGCTTACCTTCATGTACCAATCTTCCCAGCACACCAAAGATTTCTCAGGTTTGTGGTGGGAGATCAGCACTTTCAGTTTGTGGCCCTCTCTTTTGGGCTGACTTGGGCACCAAGGGTGTTCACCAAGTTGCTGGCGAGCGTAATGGCCCTTCTCAGAGCCCAGGGCATTCGCATCGTGCCGTATTTGGACGACCTCCTCATTACGGCATCCTCTTTCAGTCAGGCGGAGCTGGACACCAGGTTGGTGGTGACGACGCTGGAGAGGTTCGGCTGGGTGATCAACCATCCTAAGTCTTTTCTCTCTCCCTCAAGGGAGATCTCGTTTCTGGGCATGAATCTGGATACCATTCGGACCAGGGTGTTCCTACCTCAGTCCAAGGTGCAGATGGTTCAGGATCTGAACCATCTTCTGTCCAAACCTCGTCCTTCTATCCGACTAGGGATGAGACTGGTGGGATTGATGGTGGCTTCCTTCGAGGCAGTTCCCTTTGCTCAGTTTCACATGAGGTCGCTCCAGCTCCATCTATTGTTGGCCTGGGACAGATGTCCCCAGTCATTGGATCAGTCATTCCTGGTGTCTCCCCGGGTTCGGCAGTCTCTTCAGTGGTGGCTGGAACCAAGCAATCTGATGAGGGGCAGATCTTTTCTGACCCCTTGTTGGGAGACGGTTACCACGGATGCCAGCCTGTCAGGCTGGGGAGGTTTTTGGAAGACACATCAGTTCAAGGGGCTATGGGGTCCTCAGGAGGCTCACACCCCCATCAATGTCTTGGAGCTGAGAGCTATTCGGTTGGTTCTGTCATGCTTGACGCATCACCTACGGGGCTTACCGGTTCAGGTTCGATCAGACAATCGAACTGCGGTAGCTTACATCAATCACTAAGGAGGGACTCGCAGCAGGATTGCCCTCAGGGAAGTTTCTCTGATTCTTGCATGGGCGGAGAGCAATGTTCCATGCATCTCAGCAGTGTACATTCCGGGAATGGAAAACACGGAGGCGGACTCCCTGAGCAGGGGATCCTCTCGCCGAGCGGAATGGTCTCTCAACCACAAGGTGTTCCGGTCCCTCTGTCACAGGTGGGGGTTTCCAGAGGTGGATCTCTTTGCCTCACGTCACAATCACAAGCTCCCAAAGTTTGTGTCTCTGTCTCAGGATCCTCTGGCCCTGGCAGTGGACGCCATGTCTCTTGCCTGGAGGGATCTGGGGTTCCTGTATCTGTTTCCCCCCTTCTCCATGGTAGGCATGGTGGTGCGCAAGCTGGCTCTAGAGGGTGCGCCAGCAATTCTGGTGGCCCCAAGGTGGCCAAGATGGGTTTGGTTCGCAGACGTCGTAAGGCTGGCGGTAGATCAGTACAGGCTGCCACTGTTTCCGGATCTGATCTCTCAAGGTCCACTACGTTACCCCAATTTACAAACGCTGGCTTTGACGGCGTGGCTGCTGAAACCTGCATCTTAAGGGAGGAAGGTTTGTCTGAGGCTGTGATTCAGACTCTTGTTAGAGCTAGGAAGAGATCTTCCTCTAACATATACTACAGGACTTGGAGGTCCTACATTGACTGGTGTGAGGCTAGGGCTTTGCCTTGCAGGGTGTTTTCGATTCCTAGGATCTTGGAGTTTCTTCAACACGGTCTGGACCTGGGGTTCCAGCTTAGTACCTTGAAAGGGCAGGTCTCTGCCCTGGCGATCTTTTTTCAAAGGTCTTGCTCTGCATCCTCTGGTTAAGACCTTTTTCCAGGGGATCACTCATGTGCGGCCCCCTAGAAAGCCTTTGGTGCCCGTTTGGGATTTGAATTTGGTTCTGTCGGCCCTTCAGAGGCCTCCTTTTGAGCCGGTGCAGGATGTTGCTCTTTCTGTGCTCACTCAAAAGGTTGCCTTTTTGGTGGCTATTACCTCTGTTCGGCGTGTCTCTGAGTTGGCGGCTCTGTCCATTCAGGCCCCTTACTTTGAGAGACACCAGGACAAGGTGGTTTTTCGCTTTAAGCCAGATTTCCTTCCTAGGATGTAGTTCTCCCTTCCTTGTGTCCTAAGCCTAGCAATGACAAGGAGAGGGTTTTGCATTCTTTGGATGTGGTTCGTTGTGTGAAGTACTATTTAGTGGCTACTTCTCCCTTTCGCAAGATGGACGCCTTGTTCGTGGTGCCCTCCGGGCCTAGGAAGGGTTTGGCGCCCGCCAAGTCTACCATTAGCAAATGGATACGTCAGGCCATTGTTTGGGCCTATTCTGCCAAGGGGAAAGTTCCCCCTTTTCATATCACTGCTCATTCTACTTGTGCTGTTGGAGCTTCTTGGGCTTTTCAGCACCAGGCCCCTGTTGAATAAGTTTGTAAGGCTGCTACTTGGTCTTCTGTTCATACTTTTTCCAAGTTTTATAAGTTTGATGTGCGGGCCTCAGCGGATGCTGTTTTTGGCCGCAAAGTTCTGCAAGCTGCAGTGGTTTAAGTTTGTGCATTGTTGCCTTGTTTGGATCCCCACCCTGGTGTGTGACATACTTGGAATAATACCATTTTGTGATTACTCACCTGTAAAATGGGTATTATAAGTATGTCACACACCCCGCTTCATCCTGCCCTTTTTGTATTCTGGATCCTTTATATGGTGAACCTTTTATTGTTAAGATTTTTGGATTTGGCTCTTCCTGGTCCCCTTACTGCTTTCCTATACTGGGTAATGTGTGGGAGGTCCCAGGTATTTATGGACCGGGAGGGGCTTCTTTTTTTCCTGTCATCTCTGCAGAAGTTCGCCCTCTACTGGCTATAACCCAGATGTCATGATATGATGATATTGGAAGCGGGGTGTGTGACATACTTATAATACCCATTTTACAGGTGAGTAATCACAAAATGGTATTTTTTCTCCCCATTATCTAAGCAATAGATCGAATTTTATAGAACATAAAGCTTATCCATCAATCGGTTAAAGAAGTTCTTTTGAAGGAATAGAAGGATTTAGTTAAAAAGGTTTTTTGGCCTGGAAATCTCAAGAGGAGATATCCCTTTAAGGAGGGAGAAATTAAAGTTTTGGATGGTTGCCCTAAGCTTGATGCCCCTTTTTCCAAGGTCTCCGAAGGTGTGGACCTGGCCTTTGGCGTATCAAGATTCACTTGATAAAGAGGATGGACTCTCTTTTGAAAAGGATTGGCAGGCACATTCATGCACTGTATAATCTTTTCTGCCAGAAATCTGAATTAATGGCCTCAACAATTGAAATCCTGTTTGTTAAAGCAGACCAGTATGGACCAGTATGGATGATATACTATAAAAGCTGTTCCTATTCTTTTTTTCGTTTGCAGCCTTTATTACAGATGCAACTGACGAACCAATAAAATTTGTAGCTAACTGTACGGTTACGCTCCTGCTCAGGTGACACGGGTCCCCTAAGATTTGTTGTCTTTTATGCCCTTTACTGGAGAATATATATTTGGGCCTGAATTTGAGATTTTTGGAAAAAGTGTTTCCTAGTAAAACAGATTTCAGGGGTCGAACCACTTGAACCACTTTTCCTCTAGACGATACTTTCTTGGCAGGGATTCGACTAGAGCAGGCAGGTCAGCCTCTTCTTACCAGAAGGGATAGATTTAGAGGTTCCACCTTAGTACCCCCAAAATTATCTGAGAAAACAGCGACGCCGGGTCCTAAATAGGGGCCAGATTAAAACTATTTTGCGTCCAGTGGGATTCTATGCTGGATTGCCCCTTCATCTTAAGAGGCATACGTCAAGGGTTCCCGATAGTTTGTCTCGGCTCCTCCTTGGAGATTTCTAGTCTCCTCTTTTCCTGTGGGAGAGGAGGAGAGACTGGTATTAAAAGAATTTTTGGGAGTAATCGGACCTGTTCCCTCGAACCAGATTTATCAGGGATTCTACTCGCCCGGAGGGTACCGCTTCATTCTGAACTTGAAGGCTCTGAATCCTTTGGTAGTTATGTACAGGAGATTCTGGATGGAATCAATCTTTTCTGTATAGAACATGTATCCCTCCTATTTGTTTATGGTGTCTTTGGATCTGAAAGATGCTTACTGGCAGGTTCCAATGAGCGAATCCACTCAGATTTGTCGCGTTTCTCCATGAATTTGGAAGGTCAGACTCTCCATTTTCAATTCGTATGCCTATCCTTCATGCTGGCATTCGCTCTGAGAGTTTGAGAGACGTCGGTTCTCGGGATGGGGGGGGGGGGGCACATTGCAAGACTCTTAATGGCCCAGGGGAAAATGTCCAAAAGTAAATCGTCCTCCAATATAGGGAGTTGAAGTTGATAAAGGAGGCTCTTCTCAAATTCTCAATCCATTTAAGGAACCGTCTATTTGGATTGAAACCGACAATACAACAGCTGTTGCATATATATACTGCCATGGCGGAAAGAGATCAGTAACGCTGCAGAGAAATTTTGAAATGGGCAGAGTTGGATCTTTTTCAGCCACACATCTGAAAGGTTCTATGAATTGGGTGGTGGACTTCTTAAGCCGGTCTCTTATTCAGGAACCAGAATGGTCTCTCAATCAGGATGTGTTCAAACTGATTTGTGCCATGTAAGGAGTGCTGGAAGTAGACCTTTTTGCATCCAACCAGAAAGTGGAAAAATATTTTTCTCTAAACCCGGCATCAGTCTTTGGGGGTGGGCGCATTGGCCCGGCATTGGCGTATGCCTCCCCTCCAACCCAGATTCTTCCATAGGCTTTGAACAATATTCGGGTTCAGTCGACAACAATGTTGATGGTAGCTTCTTGGTGGCTGAGAATACATTGGAAGAGAATGTCCATTCAGGATCCTTGGGAGATTGCTCATTGCCCGAATCTTCTATCACAGGGACCTGTAATATGCCAGGATCCTCAGAAGTGGCAGCTGACCCTGTGGTCACCTTATTGTTGAATAAAGGTTTTTCAAGGAGAGGGGTTAAACTTTAGTTTCAAATAGAAAAAAAGTAAGGAGAAAGATCTGTCTGATCCTTTGCAGTTCTCCAGGTCAATTTAGAATTCTTACAAAACTGAGTTGACTAGGGCTCAAGTGTGAATAATTTAAAGGTACAGCTAGTAGCATTATCCGTATTCCTGGATGAAAGCGTTTCAGCGTTTTTACTGGTGAAGAGGTTTCTGCTGGCAATCAAGAGATCGAGACCAGGACGTCTCCTCAACTTTAGCTATGAGTCAGCGACATTCAAGCCTTATCCCGTTGATAGCTTTTTTTGCAGATTTTTGAAGCAGAGTGGTGTTAAAGGTAGATCCCTGTTACCTTCCTACGATTGCTTCAGAATTCCATAGGACACAGGAGATTGTCTTACCATCTTTGGCTCAGCAGCATCCTTCCTCCTCAGATTCAGTATCTGGATCATTAGACGTTAGATATATTCTTGACTACCTTGAACAGACCAAGTCTTGGCGCACATCTGTTAGCCTTTTTATAGCCTTTTCAGGACCTAGGAGAGGACAACGAGTGTCAAAGGCTGTTGGATATAATGCATACAATGCATATAATGGATCGTATCCTCCAGGCCGTGTATTAGCACATTCCATTAGAAGCATCTCTACTTCTTGGGCAGAGAGAGCTGGGACCTGAACCAGAGCTAAGACTTTTGCTAAACATTATCACTTGTATCTCCTTACCATGCAGGATCAATCCTTTGGTAGGAATGTACTATAAGAAACCAAACCCCTCCATAGATGTAATATCTCACTTATCCATGGTATGCTGTCCTGAGGATGTTTTGAGAAAATTTAAGTTAGGTACCTGGTAAATTGTTTTCTAAACATCTGAAAGGGCAGCATACAGGTTCCTACCCTAAGTAAGTTGCTGAAGTTCGTTTCCGTTACATAAAAATGATTACGGTTATTTTGTTTAATAATCCTTGTGGTTGGTCTGTTCTATTTTGTATTTTTTTAAAATTTATTTTAACTAGGGCTTATTTTTATGGTAGAGTTTATATTTAAAGCCTCCTCAAATATCCTGTAAAATCTTGCTAGGGCTTATTTTTGGGGAAACGGAATAGGGTCTATAAAACATCATATGGTGCAAAAGTGTATCCTCTGATGGAAGGATGATGAACAGTGTAATATTTCTCCTGTGCAGCTTTCGCCCGACATCACCGGGCCCCCTTGTTCCCCACCTCTGGGAGTGGGGGGGAGCTGCCAGTAGTCTGCTCTTCATTCGGGTTTACTTGCTATTTAGAGTGGCAAAGCAGATCTAGAGGGATACACACAGCAGGGCATTTCCAATTGGGATGCCACTGGCAGGAGGAACAAGACCCAGCTCTTTAAAACCTTACCCTGTGGCCTCAAATGTCATGCTTTCATTTTGATCAGTAGATTTCTTTTTTCTTCTCCTAATGGTGAGTATGAAAAGCATATGCAGATAAGATGCTGCCTTTATTTCTGTCCCTAAATGAACAGCGTGCTAAACGGCTAATTGCCAGCCCTTGTCTGTGTGCTTTGTGTCTCCATGTAAATGGTTTTATCTTCACAAAAAATCTGTCATTTCTTCTTCTCTTTCATGCCTCCACTTATTACAGATGGGGCCTTGTGTATTATTTAGGCTCGCTGGGAGCATTCTGTTCTGAAATGTAAGAGAGAACATTCCTCACAGGCCCCAGGGGGCAGCCCAGCCTGTGTTAAATAACACAGCAATTAGCCCAAATCAAAGTAAATATTGCCTGGAAAATCAAATGCTATGAAATAACCGCTTTTTACTTCCTTTCTCCCCCCATACACAATTAAAGGTGGAGGAGTAGTCCACTATATGGAGTAGCAGTACACAGGCACCTGAGGAACAGATCAATAGGATATTGGCATGGGGTGATGATAAAACAGTACTTTTGGCAAATCCGCTTATGTTATTGCTGTAAGGAAAAAGATTAAAAGTGGACCAGAACCCAGGATTTTTACTATCCTGGGTCTTGGTCCTTTCCTTCCGATCGTGGACGCCCCACTGTGTGAAACCACCCATCCAGGTCGCCAAAATAAACCCGCCTCTTGCCGGTCCTATGGCGAATGCGCGGCCACTCATCCAATCGCCATGCTTGGATCCGCTGATGTCCCTTCGTCTAAGGCGAGCGGCTCCGAGTGCGCTGATGGACGCATCCCCCCGCTACCCTCTAACAGTGAGCGTGCCCACGCCGGCCATTCACAATTGCCTGGCAAGGGCACGCTCTCTGCTAGAGGGGTGGTGCATTTGCCATTGGACCAGAACAGAGGGTACGTGTATGGGCGTTTCACACAGCGGGGCATCCCAATTTTGGATGCCCCGGCGGAGGGAATCGATCGGCCCGGGAATCTTATAGATTCTTTGGCTGATCGCCGTGGGTTTTGGTCCACTTTAATGTTTTAATCTACTTCACATTCATATTGACAGGCCAGATAAGCTTGCATCAATTCTGGGCAGCAGACACAGGCACACATGCTTTATATGGATGTTTCAGTATAAGGGCTAGACAGTCTTGTATCCTTCAGACAGAGGACACAGGTACGCAGGCTTATCATAAAGTTTCAGCATAGGGACTAAACCGTATTGTATCTCTCAATCAACAGTAAGCCCTTCTACAGAGAGGTGCTCCGAGCAGAATCTGCTCACCAGAGTCTTAAAGAGGAACATCGGTCAAAAAAAAAAAAATATATATATGGACGTCTCCCACCCCCCTCCCCAAAATTGGGCCCTGCTTACCTCACCGCATGAGGCGGCGGCTACATCCGGCTGCTTCAGGGCCTGATGCTCTGCTTGCCAGCCCCCCCCCCCCCCAGCCTTAGCCGTCTTTACCCGACACTGCTTTACCTGTACTTGTCAAAGTTCAGCACCACTCTGTTAAGTCTCACGGCTATTTGGATGACCCCCATATATATCCTCACGATTGCTGGCCGTGCGCAGTGGCAGATGAGATACAAGATTGTGTTGTTCGTCCGGAGGCTACCCGCAATCCGTGGGACCCAGAAGATGGATGCCCCGGCGAGGTGATTATAAACTTCCTAAAGCTGAAATCTGAGGGTTGGCAGCTGTCTGGTGAGGTTTTAACCTCCCCCGACGTTCCTCTTCAAGTACTGCGTCACTGCCTCACAGCCTCATGGGATTCCCTTGCTCCGTAGAGGCACCTCGTCAATCCCATTTATGCCAGGACTCTCCTTGCTTCCTTTCCACCAGGGCCCTCTCTCTCCGGTGTAGACCTCTGCTCTCCACTCCTCAGCACTACTATACTGCGCCACAGCAACGTCTTCTCATCCGCTTCTTCAGCATCCAGACCTCTCTGTAGTAGCCACACCAACCGGTCTTGCACAGGGTTTTGGGCTTCAAACTGTCTCCCTCTGTTTCTCTAGTTCCCACTTGTATTGCCTCTCTTCTCTTACATTGTTGCCTTCAGTTTCCCTCCAAAAAACTCCCAACCAATCCCAGCAGTTTCCTGTTGTTCCCCAAATGTATCTTCAATCCCCTGACTCGTCCTAAAGGGGAATCCTACCCCTGTACTTTAAAGGAGCACTATCGTGAAAAATGGCCTAATGATAAAAATCCATATAAATTTGCTGGATGACCAGGGGAGGGGTCACTTATACACCCAGCATCAAGCAATGTGCAGCCAGGCTTGTTGTTCTTTCTTTTAATGAAAGGAAAAGGATATCCGGGGTGACAGGCTCTGTCACCCATGATAGATTAAACCTGTCACCCCTGGATTTTATTCCTACAAGGAGAGAAAAACCACAAGCTTGGTGGGAGTTTTATTCAGTTTGGGTGTATAAGTGACCCCCTTAGCTGACATGTTTATATGTATTTTTAATATCGCCCAATTTCGCTATAGTGCTCCTTTAATATCTGAATTTAATTCTATTATCCATTTAGTGTCTAAAGTTGGAACACACTACATTTTCGTTTCAACTGAGAATTCACAATATATTGCCTACCCACTTCTAGTATACTGATCTGCAGCTCATCCTAAAGATGATCCCACTGTTTTTAAGCAATGTGTATTGACTTGATGTAGTTTGGTATTCTACTGTCTTACAAGCTAGACCCACATGGGCCTCGAAACAATCTTGTTACTCAAAACTTATTGAAATCGTGGTAAAAACGTACTCCATTTCATGTGGTGTAGGTCTGCTTTAATGCTGAAGTTCAGTCTCTATGTAGCCCCCCCCCCCCCTTCTGCCGCTCTGCCTCCCTCTGCTTGCACTCAGACAGGTCAGGGGGTTACCTGTCCTGGGTTCCAGAATGGTTCCTCCAGCATCTCGGGTCCTGGGCGCACCCATCTTGCAGAGAATGCACAGGTCCATCACCCAATCCTGTGCAACAGTGTGACAGTACTGGTCAGTACACCGAGCTCTGTATTGAATGCGGCTCTTAGTGTCACACACCCGGCAGAGCCGTTTTCTTGCCGGCAGATGGGGCAAACTTGCTGAACTGCAGTGAAAGAAAAACAGGGGAGGAATTTGTTAGTCGCTGTTAAAAGTAAGAACTGGGCCATCCAGGATCCTTCTATGGCTGCTGTGGAGCAGCTTGCACCGCCAGTTATGCCCGCACTATTAGGCACGGCTGCCGGCGCAACCCAGAAGGGTATCCAGGTGGCAGGTTCTGTTTTACCAGGTTGGGGTGTCCTGCTTCGGCATATTAAAGTGGACCCAAATCCAAGATTTTGACTATCTTGGGTTTTGGTCCCTTCCCCAGGGTCACCCTGATCGGGAGTTCCCCGCTGTGTGAAACTCCCCAGGACACCCAAATCAGCTCACCACTTCCTGGTCCCACGGCGCGTCTAAGAGCAGTGGCTCTGATGGTCGCACCCTCCGAGTCCCTCTAACAGGGAGTGTGCCCGCGCCGGCCATTCCCAACTACAGTGAAAGAAAAACTGGTTATGGCCGCTGCTATCATCAAGGAGCCACACAAATAATGCTTCACGTTAATTTTCTCTCTGAAATGGAAAATCACTGAAGGATTTCAAAGTCCTGTACGTGACGCGGGTGATAAAGAGAGAAGAGAGTCGCTGGAATTAAACCCGCCCGCCGTGTATATAGGGAAATGGCTCCTGATTTCCGTGGATTGGCCAAATTTCAGCTTCTGAGGATTATTTAATCTTTGAAAAATGGTAAATCGTAAAGAGGAAGTTCAAGCTTTTTGTACCCCCCCCCCCCCTTTCCCCAGCCAATCCCCGCACTCCTGTGCTAAGCCCTATTTGGGCATTACAATAAACATTCGGGGGGGAGGGGAGTACTATCTTATTTTTTTTTTTTTTTTGGTAGCTATATTGTTCTCTCCATCTGCAATGGTGATTTGGTACAGTGGCCCTAGGGCACTTACTAAGCAAGAAGTGGGGTAGGGTCCACTGTTCCCTCTCCTAAAGGTCCTATTCTGGGATTCCAATGGTGGGGTGAGAGTGGACTCTATAGTACCTTAAATCACTCACTGCGTTACCTTCAGTAGTGTTCTCTATATTTAATAGCAAACAATGGTGGTACAGTCACATTTCATCATAGGTATTTATTATTGTAAGCCCCGTGGGGGAGGAGTAACAATCCTTTCGTTTTTCTGGGGATTTCCCCCCGCTACCTTTGGTTCAGTAGTTGGGTATAGTTGTATGGTATTACCCTTCAGTTTGTAGCAATTTTTTTTACTTTTGTAGCAAGCTCAGTCCCTCCTTCAGGTGTTTGTAGCAAGTGCTGTGGGATCCTACTACATACGCGTTTCGCCGTGAGGCTTCATCAGTGTGCGGACCCGTATCTATGGTTATTATGGTAATATGTTAGTATGGCCTGAATACAAATTATTGTATTATTTTTTGTTTTTTAATTACATAATCCAATAATTCTTTTTTTACCTTTTTTTAAACCTTTCAGCTGATTGACAGATTTCTCCCCTGATGGGCTTGAGAGGCAGACGTACTGGTCTGCCACTCAAGCCCATCAGGGGAGGATTTTGCTGCACGGATTGGGTAACTGACCTGTGGCGCAACGTCCTGGCTTCAACTTCTGTGCAGATTATTTCTATTTTTATGTTATTGCCCAACTGAGCAGGGATGGGAGACTATAAGTTTCTAGGCCCCCTGATTGCCTCCCCCGGGTAATCCCATTTCATCTGAGGCTGTCTGAAGCCAAACCTGCCAAGTCCCCTAAAAAACCTACCTTCTCCCTGATCCAGCAGTACATGTGCAAGCTGCAGCTGCCGTCTGCTATACCTGTTAGCATGGTGCACGCATCCTATTAGTGGGTAGCGGGGAAGCGGCTGCCGGTGCACTCAGTTCTTTTCGGATAGACTTAGCCGAAATGTATCTGTTATTGATGAGCGCAGCCGAGTATGCGGATTGGTAGAAAGGCGAGTTCTAATGGGCGACCTGGAGGGTTTCACACAGTCTGGCATCCTAAATCGGGGTGCCCCCCAATATTCCTTTTAAAGTGGACCAACCAATATGCACAGTGGCCCTGGCGTCTAAAGGATTCCAGGAAGGGCCACTTCAGTCCCCATGAATCCTAATGCTCAGCTGTGTGTGCCCCTCCCCTCGATAACCCCCCCCCCTCCCCAATCACCCGCATTTACTCACCCTTTCTGGTGCTTTTTTTCTGGCCATGCTGTGCTCGTCAGACGCAACCACATCCCCGGCACCATTGTAGCTGAGACATGCTCCTGCACCCAATCATCCATATAGGTGGGAGCGCTCCTCAGCTACAGGGGTACTGGGGATGCGTCCGCTCTCCTATACCGGACACTGTGTGTAATCAGGGCTGTTTTTATTTCACAGGGCTTGTCCCAGAACAAAACCCTACAGGACTGCCTCTGGATTCTAAACAATTCCAGTACCGGCTACTGGCCTTTCCCTGTGGCTTCCCAGATTGGGATGTCCTAGAAAAACTCTCCTCCTTCCTGGCTCCTTCTCCGATATAAAAATACCCAGCCACATCCACAGAATCTTTGGGCTGTGAAGCGATCCTGGCGCCAAATTCCTGCATAGTCAATATCCCGGGTTTTGTTCCACTTTTAAAGTGGACCAACACCCAGGGGTGATCGGCTCGGGAATCTACAAGATTCCCGGGCCGATCACCTCCCTCACCAAGGGGCATCCGAGATCGGGATGTTCCGCGGGGTGAAACCCCCCTCCCAAAAGCCCCAAAAAACCTTACCTTATCGGCGTCGGATCAGCCGCCGACGCCTCCCGTGCGCCCCTCTAGCAGTGCGTGCGCCCGCGCCGGCCCTTTGTGAATGGCCGGCGCGCGCCCTGTAAGATGGACGTGCGGGAGGCGGTGGCGGCTTGTCCGTTGCCGAAAAGGTCTTTTGGGGGGGGTTTCACACAGCGGGGCATCCTGATCTCGGATGCCCCACTGAAGTGGACCAACAACCAGGATAGTGAAAATCCTGGGTGTTGGTCCACTTTAAAGTATGGTCCCTTTTTATTATGCAGCAACGGGGCTGCTGTGCATCTCTCTGTTAAAGCGGACCGAAACCCACATTTTTAAAGCACTATCGCGAAATTGGGTAATATTAACTATTCAGAACCTGTCACCCGATTACCTCTTCCTTCCATTCCAAAAACAAGCCTGGCTGGATATTTCTTGTCGCGGGGTGTATAAGTGACCCCTCCTCCCGCCGTCCAGCATATTTATATGGATTTTTATTGTTGGCCCATTTTGCTCCTTTAAACCAGACATTCTGCATAATTTAATGAAAAGCCCAAACCATTAAACTATTCCCCAGCATCTAACATTAATATATTGTAAGTTTTTAGTAATTTACTTATTATTTTTTCACCTACTGGGCTGAAACTCTGTTCAAGAATCTAGGATACGGGCGCCACCATCTTGACTCGGAAGCATCACATATACTGAGGAGAGGGGACAGGATAAAAGTACAGGGGGCGGAGTTATAGCTGCGACACAGTCAGAAGACGATTCCAGGCTGCCTGACCATCTTGGATGTTTAAAGGCTCATAACATGCAGTAGATGCAGGTAGGATGATTATTAATGTGAGCAATCTGTATGTACAGGGTGTGGGAAACATATAAGATAGGCTCTTATTCAGGGTGAAGGTCTGCTTTAACTAGAATCCCCTGAATTGTCCCCCCCCCCCCCCCCATGAAGAGTACCATTTGCTAATTTTCACTGCTTCTGCTTCATTCTAGTCCCAGATAATGGCCATTGTTTTATATATAAAGCTCCCCCTCCTCCATTCATAGCCACTGTTGTGTGGGGCAACGATGTCATTGCCACACCTAGGCAATGGCTGACCCCATGCAATATTTCAGAAAAAAAACAGTGTTGTAGGACAATTCAAAATCAATATTAAGATGAATAACTCTAAGAAGGGAGTATAGGCAGGGGCTTTGGCTAAATTTATTTCACAAGGCCAGTGGATTTTGGTCCGCTTTAAAAGCATGAACTGGCCCATCCAGGTACTCACCTCATGCAGGATCCTTCTATGGCTGATGTGGAGCAGCTTGCACCGCGCTATTAGGCACGGCTGCCGGCGCAACCCAGAAGGGTATCCGTGTGCCCGGTTCTGTTTCACCAGTTTGGGCTGCCCCGCTTCTGCATATTAAAGAGGAACTATAGTTCTCCCCTTTAAGAGCTGGAGAAAGCTCCAGCTTACAGTAGATTATATTCACTGTAATGCAGTACCGTTCTTTGTTGCATTTTCATATTTTATTAGCCCTCCGCAATGACTCTTTACTCCCGACATCTTTGTTCTCGCCCAGATCTGGAGAGGATCAATCTTATGTTCTGAATATTCCAGTTGTATGATTGTCAGTGTCGTGCCTTCAGAAATGCATCCAATTTAAATGTGCTGGAACAAGATCATTTTTATGTTAATACAAACATTCTCAGGAGCAGCTACAGTGTTTGCCGTACATTAAATTGAACAGCTCCCCACCGAGGGTTTCCTTCTCTTCTTCTTCCCTAGAAGAATGAACTGTCACAGCGTGACTTTATTTATTCAGTGACAATAATCCTTGTGCATGACATTTCCTAATTCATCGGGTTCATCCATCCCTTAATATACCACATTGCCACCAACTGCCAGGAGCTGAGAGCAGTGTCTCCACCTGAAGGTCAGCTTAAGGGTTAAAGATATCACAAGGTATACTAGTTGTAGTTGGATGACACTAGTAGTAGTTGAGGGTTTCTCTCAGTAGTATTTGTATAGTATATATTATAATACTTATAGTTGAGTGACTAGTAGTAGTTTGACTATAGTAGTAGTAATTGAGTGATTTTAGTCGTAGTAGTTGGGAGACTCTAGTAGCCTTTAGTAGTAACAGTTAAGTGACCCTAGTAGTAGTACTGTAGTAACTCTAATATCAGTATTAGTAGTATAACGTTAATAGCAGTAGTAGTTAGTTGCATAACTCTAGCAGTAGTAGTTGCAGAACTCTAGCAGTAGTAGTTGCAGAACTCTAGCAGTAGTAGTTGCAGAACTCTAGCAGTAGTAGTTTCAGAACTCTAGCAGTAGTAGTTTCAGAACTCTAGCAGTAGTAGTTTCAGAACTCTAGCAGTAGTAGTTTCAGAACTCTAGCAGTAGTAGTTTCAGAACTCTAGCAGTAGTAGTTTCAGAACTCTAGCAGTAGTAGTTTCAGAACTCTAGCAGTAGTAGTTGCAGAACTCTAGCAGTAGTAGTTGCAGAACTCTAGCAGTAGTAGTTGCAGAACTCTAGCAGTAGTAGTTGCAGAACTCTAGCAGTAGTAGTTAGTTGCAGAACTCTAGCAGTAGTAGTTAGTTGCAGAACTCTAGCAGTAGTAGTTAGTTGCAGAACTCTAGCAGTAGTAGTTAGTTGCAGAACTCTAGCAGTAGTAGTTAGTTGCAGAACTCTAGCAGTAGTAGTTAGTTGCAGAACTCTAGCAGTAGTAGTTAGTTGCAGAACTCTAGCAGTAGTAGTTAGTTGCAGAACTCTAGCAGTAGTAGTTAGTTGCAGAACTCTAGCAGTAGTAGTTAGTTGCAGAACTCTAGCAGTAGTAGTTAGTTGCAGAACTCTAGCAGTAGTAGTTAGTTGCAGAACTCTAGCAGTAGTAGTTAGTTGCAGAACTCTAGCAGTAGTACTTCGTAAATGACTCTAGTATTAGTTGAGTAATTCTAATATTGTTGAGTGGCCCTAGTAGTATTTGCATGACAGTAGTAGTAGCATGACTCAAATAGTAGTAAGGTGGCGTTAGTAGTTGAGTTACATTAGCAGTAGCTATTTAATGACTCTTAATTGCAGCAATTGAGTAATTCTAGTAGAAGTAGCTGTATTACTCCAGTAGTAGAGAAACTTTAGTAGTAGTAGTTGAGATATTCTAGTAGTAGTTGCATGACAGTAGTTGTAGTAGCATGACTCGAATAGTATTAACCCTTTGAGTGCCAGCCTACCGAGATTTTTTGTCACACTCTGTTGCCGGACTACTTTTCACGTTTTTGCGCTACACGTGTTCAACCTGGATTTTTGAAGGGATTTCCAGGGATTTTCCAGGAAAATGATATATTGTTTTTTTCAGCAGAGTCTGGGCTTCAACATGAAATGTCTTGTTTGGCCTTTTTTTAGTGTATAAAAAATGTAAGTTTGTTAATAAAATATTATTGCGTGTGAAAGCCCTATTTCTCCCGGTTATAACGCTACCACATATGTGTTGGTATACACCCTTTCCTGCCCAGGAGACTCCCCTAAACTGAAACAGCAGTTTAGGAGATTTCAGATGGGATACAACTATGCAATATGATTGCATAGTTGTAAGGGGTTAATTTAAAAAAAAAAATGACATAGGGTCCCCCTTCACAGTGAGGGGGACCTCATTTTTTGGGGGGAATTTTAAGGGTTAAAAACCCTTAATATCACCCCCAAAAAATGACATGGGGTCCCCCTTACCCAGCATTACCGACCCGGACCAGCTATGGGGGCTTGTAGAACAGGGCGCAGGGGCCAGCGGGCTGCAGGCTACTAGCCCACATAGCCACGTGGTCCGGGCCCTTCTGCCCCCCCCCCCCCCGGCCGTTGGGGAGGCAGGTAATGGGGGGCTGGGGGTTATGGCAAGTCACCCGCTTGCCGCAGGTGACCTGCCATACCCAGAGCCTTGTGAACTGGTATAAGGGATCTCCTTACCAGTTCACAAAGGGTTAAGTAAAAAAAAAGACACAGACACAAAATTCTTTATTATTCTTCTTTCACTTATACTTACCTCCCATCCAGTGTCCCGCGCCGCTGCAGATAACAGTTGTCGGTAGTGATCAGAGCAGGGAGGGTGGCAGGCAGGGAGATCAGAGCCACCCTGCCTGCCACCCTCCCTGCTCCGATCGCTGCTGACAACTGACAGAACGGAGCCCGGGTGCCGGTAACCCCAGGAGCGGGATGACGTCATCAAGTGGGCGGGGCTAGGGGCGGGGCCAGCGCTGAAGAGGATGGTGAGGGCCTGTTACTGGGCTCTCACCCGAAGCGTGGAAAGCCCGGGGGGGGGGGGGGGGGGATCGGAGCCCCCCCCCCGGTGAAGAGAAGACCCGGGGAGAGCCATCGCGCTGCGAGGTGAGTAAATGGCGCCGGCGAGGGGGGGGGCTATTACGGGCCCCCTCCTGAAGATCAGAGGCCCGGGGGCGAAAATCTAATACTTGATTCTTGTACAGAATCGCTGGCACTTTCAAAGGGGTCAGGTAAGTCTGTATCTTTTTTACTTTTTTTTTAATGGGGCTCTAAAGTCAGCTACGTGACTCTCACGTAGCTGGCACTTAACGGTTGGAGAGGCAGCTACGTGAGAGTCACGTAGCTGGCACTAGAAGGGTTAAAGATATCACAAGGTATAGTATCGTATATATTATAATACTAATAGTTGAGTGCCTGTAGTAGTAGTTTGACTCTAGTAGTAGTAATTGAGTGATTTTAGTCATAGTAGTTGGGAGACTCTAGTAGCATTTGCGAGCCTTTAATAGTAACAGTTGAGTGCCCTAGCAGTAGTACTGTAGTAACTCTAATATCAGTATTAGTAGTATAATGTTAATAGCGGTAGTAGTTGCATGACTCTAGCGGTAGTAGTTGCATGACTCTAGCGGTAGTAGTTGCATGACTCTAGCGGTAGTAGTTGCATGACTCTAGCGGTAGTAGTTGCATGACTCTAGCGGTAGTAGTTGCATGACTCTAGCGGTAGTAGTTAGTTGCATGACTCTAGCGGTAGTAGTTAGTTGCATGACTCTAGCGGTAGTAGTTAGTTGCATGACTCTAGCGGTAGTAGTTAGTTGCATGACTCTAGCGGTAGTAGTTAGTTGCATGACTCTAGCAGTAGTAGTTAGTTGCATGACTCTAGCAGTAGTAGTTAGTTGCATGACTCTAGCAGTAGTAGTTAGTTGCATGACTCTAGCAGTAGTAGTTAGTTGCATGACTCTAGCAGTAGTAGTTAGTTGCATGACTCTAGCAGTAGTAGTTAGTTGCATGACTCTAGCAGTAGTAGTTAGTTGCATGACTCTAGCAGTAGTAGTTAGTTGCAGAACTCTAGCAGTAGTAGTTGCAGAACTCTAGCAGTAGTAGTTGCAGAACTCTAGCAGTAGTAGTTTCAGAACTCTAGCAGTAGTACTTCGTAAATGACTCTAGTATTAGTTGAGTAATTCTAATATTGTTGAGTGGCCCTAGTAGTATTTGCATGACAGTAGTAGTAGCGTGACTTGAATAGTAGTAAGGTGGCGTTAGTAGTTGAGTTACATTAGCAGTAGCTATTTAATGACTCTTAATTGCAGTAATTGAGTTATTCTAGTAGAAGTAGCTGTATTACTCCAGTAGTAGAGAAACTTTAGTAGTTGAGATATTCTAGTAGTAGTTGCATGACAGTAGTTGTAGTAGCATGACTCGAATAGTATTAAGGCGGCACAAGTAGTAATACATTAACTCTAGTAATAGTAATTGAATAACGCTAGTAGTAGCATTTGGGTGCTCCAGTGACTGTAGCAATAGTAGTCATAGTAGTAAAGTAGTAGTAGTAGTAATTGGTTGATTCTAGTAGTAGTTGCATGTCTCCAGTAGTAGTTGAGTTACCCTAGTAGTAATAGTTTGGCTCTTTTACTAGTTTGAGTATTTTGTTCATGGAGTGGCTCTAGTGGTAGCAGTTGAGTGGCTCTAGTGGTAATAACTAAGTGACCCTAGTAGTCAAGTGACTAGTAGTACTAACTGAGAGACTAAAGTGACTTGAGTTCAATGCTAAGCCCCTGTTCCTCCTTCCCAGTTTAACCATATTATTCCCAGACTTAGAATGTGATGTTCTTTGTGCACCGTGTAGAAGAGCAGACAACGCTTCTATGTCAGTGTACATATGCAAATGTGCTTACTTGCCACTGTGGCTTTGTCATGGTGGCTTCCACCGAGAGCTCCAAGGGATAGAGTGCCTGTTACACCACTTTTGTGGCTGGAATGAAACGGAAAGGAAGGCAGCCTTTGGAGAGCTGCTACGGCCTCTACCCTGTACTGCAGGAAATGGAGAGCCGCGAGGTATCAAGTGAGCTGCTTGCTGCCTTATTATTGCCATTGGGTTTACCTTCTGTGCCGAGATGCTTCATGGATACAATGAGCTGGAGTCTGTCCTCTCATCTGATTGAACAGCTGCTCTTTATTGCTCCCTTGGCTTTGTTTTATTAGCAAGTTCCTTTTTTCTTTTCTGTATTAACATTCCAACCCCGGGTCAGTGAATCAAGTTCTCGGAATAGAGCCGGTAACTACAGAAAGCCATCATCCAGCTCAATTAAATAAGGCATTGCACCTCCGGGATGTGCTTTACCATTTTCAAAGTGTCCAGCAATGACAAGTCACCTTTTTTTCTCTTGGTCAAAATTGGAATAAAACCCAGGATTTTGACTATCCTGAGTTTTGGTCTTTTCCCCCGGGGCACCCCGATCGGGGGTACCCCGCTGTGTGAAACCCTCTAGATCGCCGAGCGCAACTCGCCTCTTCCCAGTCCTACGGCGCATGCGCGGCGCTTGTCCAATCAGCATGCTTGGAGCATCCAAATGTTGGGGCATTATATGTCCATGCCATACGTGTGTGTGTGTGTATATATACATATACTTCTTATGTCTTCCGGTTACATGTTTGTTTTTCTCTTTCACAGGATTTAGTGAATATAGAAATGTTTCTGACTGCCAAAGAAGTAGAAGAATCTCTGGAGAGGCAGGAAACCATGACATGCCTGGCCTGGTGCCATGATAACAAATCTAGACTTAGGAAAATGAAGGTGAGTTGCATGGGCCATGTATTAATGTTTAACAATATAGTTTTCCGGCTAGAGATAACTTGGGCTTCTTTGCTTGTGACTCCATCTCACAGGTCAATGAACATTCCCTGCAGACCTTCCTAGTCATCTCTGCCAGGGTACAGGGACCAGCACTGACTTGGGCATAAATAGGGAGACTTGGCTCCTATACAATATAGTTACATCATTACATCAACTTGAGAGTTGCTAGTATTCGGCCTGGCCACAGTATTAATTTTCCCGGTGCCTGATATCCAGAAAACTGTGCTGTCACTTTTTTTGGAGAAGGGGTGCATCTTATGGTGCGAAAAAACCCTGTTAGAGTTACTGGTAACTCTGGTTACAGGTAATGCTTATTGGTTACAGGTAATGCTTACCTGTCTTTATAAGACATCCAACAAGTGCCCACCACTGAAATTGCTGTATTTTAGCAGGGTATATAAGGAAACCCCTGGCACACAGCCGGGTTCAAAAGGGTGTATCACCTCCTCCTGAACATCCCAGTCTGCCAGACAACAACAAAAGATAATATCAAAGGCAGGCAGCAAGCCTGACCACTTGCTGGCCTCGCTCACACTGGGAGTGCTAAGGAATAGGGGTGGACTTGTGCCCACGTTTGGAGTGTAGCCATGGAGAAGTGTAAAGGAAAGGAGGGGGCAAACTCTCTTTAATGAGACTATACATTCATGAGAACGCTGGGACTGGGGGAAACGTGTGCAGATGGGTGAGAAATTGGCTTAATGATCAGAAGCAGATGGTGGTTATCAATGGTACAAACTCAGATTGGGTCACCGTTACTAGCTGAGTACCACAAGGGTCAGTTCTGAGACCAATTCTCTTCAATATATATATTATTGACATTGGGTACAGATTAAACAGTAAAGTCTCAATCCAGATGATACCAAGCTGTGTAAAGTAATTAAAACAAAAGAGGACAGCAGGCAGCTACAAACAGATTTAGATAAATTGGAAGTATGGGCAGTAAAATGGCAAATGAAGTTTAACACATATAAATGTAAGGTTATGCACATGGGAAGGAGAAATCTGTGTCACGATTACATACTAAATAAACACTTGGTAAAATAACAATGGAAAAGTGGTTTTAGTTAACAATAATCTCAACTGTAGTAATCAGTGACAGGCAGCAGCTGCCAAAGCAAACAGGATCATGGGGTGCATCAGGAGGGGCAGAGGTGCTCATGGCCAGAGTATCATTTTACCCCTGTACAAGTCACTTGTCAGACCCCATATGGAGTACTGTGTACAGTTCTGGGCACCTGTGCTTAAGGACATGTCAGAACTGGAGCACGTTCAAAGGAGGGCAACAAAGTTAATAAAAGGAGTGCGGGGGCTATGGTACCCTGAAATATTGTCAGTTAGGTTTATTTAAGTTAGAAAAAAAAAGACACTTGAGGGGTGATCTAGTAACTATGTGGAAATATATTCGGGGTCAATACAAAGATCTGTCCCACAATCTATTTATACCCCAGAGTGTAACCATAACCCAAGGGCATCCACTAAGGTTAGAGGAAAGGTGCTTTCACCACTGACATAGGAGGGGATTCTTCTCTGTAAGAGCAGTGAGACTATGGAACTCGCTGCCAGAGGAGGTAGTAATGAAGGATACAGTGAAAACATTCAAAAGTGGCCTGTATGCCTTCCTGGCATGTAATAACATTACTACCTATGGCTACTAGACCACTGGAAGGAGATAAATAGGCTGAACTGGATGGACTAAAGTCTTTGTCTTCATAGTAACATAGTATGTAAGGTTGAATAAAGTGCATAAACTATCATTCAGCAGGTCACCTCCTAATGGCTGCCCTCTCCCTTCGTGTCAGAACACAGCTGCTCCTGGAAGTAGAAACATGGCAAAGTGTAGTGGCACAACCCCTGAATTCCTTTGCTATAAACTTCCAATCATGTGTTTTGACTGGTGGTCTATAGCTCCACCGCCATTTGACAGCTCCGCAAGAATGAACACACTAGTATTATGCAGCCTGAGCCAGCACAGCCTTTCACAGCCTTTGTGTGCCTTCCACCCTTGGCTGCGGCCCCTTATTAGTATATAAATAGCCATGCCTACTTAGTGTTTCATTCACCGCTGTACCTCATTAGCACTTCAACTACCTCCTCACTTGGTTAGCATTTGAATAACCCATGCCTGCCTTTGTGGTTGTGATTAGGTAGCACAATCACAGCTGTGGAACAAGACCATAGAGCCTGCACCCCCTCCCTTCACTATTGATCACCAGATTGTGTACACTGTGGTTTAGAAATGACTGCTGGTGTGTAACAACTGATTCTATCCAATCTATAAGAAAGTATACAAATACTAGCAATCTGGAGATGGGGAGGAGCACAACAGCCAGCATATCTGAAGCAAATTATGGGGCTCTTACCACTCCTCCCGCCTATTATGTTGATTATTATGCAGCACCACCATTCCAAGGTGAAGTGCTCATAAGGTGAAACTGTAAACTCTATCTCGGCCATTTCTTCTTAAAAACAGAAAATAGTACAGGACCGTGACAACAAAAATTATAGAAGAACTTGAACTTATCAGAGATGCTTAAATTGAAACAACACAGATTTTTCACAAAATGGGCACAGGGAGGTATCCCAATTGCGGGTGTCCCCCTGCACATTACCGGCGATGAATGGGAGAAATCTCGTTCCTAAGGAGAAATCTTGGGCTGTGATTGGCCGCCACAGTTATGTGGGTGCCGGCATTTGTGATAAATGAGTGTTCCGGATTATAGAATTTCTGGACGAAGGAAGGGAGAGAGGGAACATCATTGAGACCTTTAAGTGAAAGGATTGAATAAGATTCAGGAGGGAACTGTTTTTAAATTGGACCAAAACCCACCCTGGAGTCTGAGACTTCAGGGCAGACTTGCTCCCTCTCCTGTGGCAACCAGATTCGGGATTCTTCCCTGTGGCTTTGTAAAAACCCCCAGGTCACCTTCTCCCCGATCCAACGACGCATGTGGGAACAGGCGATTTGACATCAGTGCATTTAAGTGTGCAGATTGGATGAGAGGCCGCACATGCACCGTAGGACCGGGGTTTTAGTGGCCGACCTGGGGGGTTTCACACAGTGGGGCATCCTGCATCAGGGTGCCTGGGGGCTAGGACCAAAACCTGAGATAGTCAAAAACCCGGCTTTTGATCCGCTTTAAAACAAACAAGGGGGCACAACCAAGCAAGTCAAAGGGAAGAGCAGGAGCAATACAATGCTATTATAGTAGGAGTAGTAGATGGTTGGAACAAACTTCCAGTAAAGGTGGTGGGAAAGCCAATAGTAAGTGAATGTAAACCTGCCTGGGATAAGCCTCCATTTATCCTAAGATAAAGAGACCATACAATACACCAGTAAGGGCAAACTAGATGGACAGTATGGTCTCCTTCTATGTCTATCATTGCTAGGAATATTTCATTTCCCCACAAGAGGTCCCTACAGGCAGCACTAACTGAAATAGCAACATAAAACTGCAAAATAAACAGGTAATAAAAGTAAATAAAAAAAAATACTAAGCTATAAGGGAGAGCATTTAAAGTCAGCCTTTAAATTGGACCAAACCCCATGCCGATTCCCGGGCTGATCGATTCCCCCCCCCCCCCAGAGCATCCAAAATCGGGATGCCCCACTGTGTGAAACTCCCCAGGCGGCCCCATACACTTGCCTTGTGCAAGCCGCGACCACATCCCCGCTATCCCTCTAGCAGGGCGCGTGCCCGCGCCAGGTATTTGTGAATGGCCGGTGTGAGCACGCTCCCTTTTAGAGGAAAGCGGGGGATTCGGCCATCGGCATGCTCGAAGCCACTGGTCTTGGATGAAGGCTTAGATGACGTGACATCAGCTGCTCCGAGCTCGCTGATTGGACGAGCATGCGCTGTAGGCCTGGGAAGAGGTGAGTTGGCATCTGGGGGGTTTTACACTCTGGGGAATCCCGATTTTGGATGCCCCGGGGGGGGGGAATCGATCGGGTCGGGAATCTCAGAGCCGGCAAGATCAGACGATGTGTTCTCTCCCTCCATTACAGCCATGATGTGTCCTCTCCCTCCATTACAGCCGCCATGTACCCTCGCCCTCCATTACAGCCATGATGTGTCCTCGCCCTCCATTACAGCCATGATGTGTCCTCTCCCTCCATTACAGCCGTCATTTGCCCTCGCCCTCCATTACAGCCGTCATGTGCCCTCGCCCTCCATTACAGCCAGCATGTGCCCTCGCCCTCCATTACAGCCGCCATGTGCCCTCGCCCTCCATTACAGCCGCCATGTGCCCTCGCCCTCCATTACAGCCGCCATGTGCCCTCGCCCTCCATTACAGCCGCCATGTGCCCTCGCCCTCCATTACAGCCGCCATGTGCCCTCGCCCTCCATTACAGCCGCCATGTGCCCTCGCCCTCCATTACAGCCGCCATGTGCCCTCGCCCTCCATTACAGCCGCCATGTGTCCTCGCCCTCCATTACAGCCGCCATGTGTCCTCGCCCTCCATTACAGCCGCCATGTGTCCTCGCCCTCCATTACAGCCGCCATGTGTCCTCTCCCTCCATTACAGCCGCCATGTGTCCTCTCCCTTCATTACAGCCGCCATGTGCCCTCGCCCTTCATTACAGCCGCCATGTGCCCTCGCCCTTCATTACAGCCGCCATGTGCCCTCGCCCTCCTTTACAGCCGCTCTTGTCCCTTTTGCTGAAGGCCGGCAGCTGGATTATGAATCGCAACTTGGGCTTATTTTCGGGGTAGGGCTTATATTTCATGCATTAGCAAAATAGCTGAAAAACCTTACAAGGGCTTATTTTCGGGGAAAGAGGGTAGCTGTGACTTCCTTTGACCGTACAACTGGTTCTTTAGCAGGAATACAATCTAAAAATAGGACAACCTTGCTTCTGCTGGATATGATTTCTATATTGATAACCTAATAAAGCAGAACATAAAGTACGTGTGAACGTCTGTGGTCCCTCATGTTCTGGGATTTCAGCAGGCCTGGCTATTGTACTTCTGACAGATGGTCCTGATTTCTGTTATAACGATCCCTCTAATGAATGTTGACGGTTCTGAAATTGTGTTCCCAAGCTCCACTTTTTCATTAATCTGCTTCTAAACTGTTTCAGCATCCTGCTGTTATCTGGAGACAATGTGGAGGCTTTTATACACCGGCTTTATCTCATTTCTCACTTTGTCTTTCCCTTAGAGCTGCCTGGAATTCAGCCTCCGGATCCAGGAGTTCATAGAGCTGATTCGACAGAACAAGCGGCTGGATGCAGTCAGGTAAGACGCTGGGATGCTTTGCTTTCTCATTGACAAAAACTGTTCCAGAAAATGTCATTTCATTGCAGGATGGGGGATTGTGTTGCTTCTTTAATGTATTGATTTTCCACATAGCCCTTCTTTCATATATGTATATGTATATATTACACCCGTGAGGAGTGCCAGTGCCCCGGATGATGTATAGCAGGGTTACTCAACTGCTCTCAGTAAAGGTCCACTTGCCGGGGTCTGTCATAAGGCGAATGTCTGAGCACACCACTGGAGCGGGGTAGCGCAACCTCCGCACTCATTCTGAATGGAGTTCGAACTATATTGTTACCGGAGCGGTGATCCGGTGATCCCATTAAGTACATGCAGGTTGCGATGCATCCCCTGCTGCATTCAGCCTGCTGTGCATGCCGGCAAGCGGCTATCTAAAGGACTAATGCGGGACTGCATCGCTGGAGCGAAGTGGTATGACCCCGGGTGGCTGTTTAGCTGTGTCCCTGTTCTGACTATCGTGCATACTTTTTGTAAAAATCACCATATGGAGGCTTCTGGGGATAATGTGCTTGTGGTTCCTTCGGGACAAGCCCGGCTGAGTGTTGTGTGTGGGATTTCCCCTATAAGTGAAGATGTCAGGGTATGTGTAACCTGCACCCAGCAGGTACTTGCGCTGCAGTCTGGGTCCCGTGCTACGGGCCCTGGTGCGCCGCCCCCTCTGGCTTCGCCTACCCCCCCACTCTTGCATTTGACCCCCAGCGAGGGACATACTAGCGGTGAGTTTCAATCGGATTTGGCGGCACAGGTGGCCAGCATTAAAAAGCATATTGCTGGGTCGGGCCCGTGTAAGGCTTCTGTCAAGAAGCGGCATCTATCCCCCCGCTGTTTCCCTCTTCCCTGTTGAGGCTGAGGAATTTTTTTACATCTCGGGTTATGGTCCCCTTGAGGAGACTCATCTGAGGAACAACCTAGGGTGTATGGTGATACCGGGTCTCCTTTTGGAGAAGACCAATGTTTCCCCTCCTGCAGTGGCTCCGCAGCAGCAGGGTGAGCTTTTTCATACAGTGAAGCCACGCTTGAAGTTCCCTGAGCAGACTCACTTTAATAATCTGGTGCTCAAGGAATGGGAACGGCCTAGCAAGCTACCTGGGGTGCCCAAGAGTTGGGACAAGAGGTATCCCCTTTCCTGCTGATGTGATTAAGCGTTGGTCATGTCCTCCCGAGGTGGACGCGCCCGTTCTGGGGTTGTCAAATACATCTGTCTTGCATTCTCCGGACACTACTACCCTGCGGGATGGTGAGGACCGGCACATGGACCAGCTGGCTTGTCATGCCTTTGCCTGTGTGGGGACCGGTTTGTGCCCCAGCTATTGCTATTAAAGGGCTGCTTAAAAGTCTCTTAGATGGGGCCTCTGTTGCGGGAGGAGAGTAGTATAGATCTCTTCTGCTTTGCTATGAATTTGTTACATATGTTCTATCTGCTATGGATGATGCCATTAGAATGTGTGGGAGGACGTCTGCTCTGTTAGTGGCTATACGTCGCTCTGTCTGGCTGCGTCAGTGGGTAGCTGATAACGCTGCTAAGAAGGCTCTCACTGGTTTTCCCTTTAAGGGGCTGCGCCTCTTTGGTGAACGCTTGGACTTGTTTGCCAGGGGTGGTAGGTTACCTCAACGTAGGAAGCCGTCTCGGTCCTTTCGGGGGACTGGTGCCTCTCTCCCCTCCTTCCGCGCTTCCAGGGCTGGTCGAGGAGCTTCCTTTGCAGGAGCACGTGGAGATTATTGGGGCAGGGGCAGAGGACGTGGCCGCCCCGGCCTCTCCTGGGGTCCCAAGCCCAAATCCTCCCCTAAGCCCCCTCAGGCATGAGGAGGCGCCCTCACCCATCCGGGTGGGGGGGCGGCTTCGGCTCTTTGCTCACGTCTGGAGGCGACGTGTAGCAGACAGGTGGATCCAGGAGGTGGTTTCCTCCGGTTACAAGATAGAGTTGGTCGCCTGGCCGCCCCCAAGATTCCTCAGAACCCCCGGTCAGCTCAGGGCCTGCGCCTTGCGGTCCAAAACCTTCTGGAGTTGGGGGTCATCTGCCCTGTACCATTCAGGGAAAGGGGCAGAGGCTTATATTCCAATCTCTTCACGGTCCCCAAAAAGGATGGGTCCATCAGGCCCATCTTGGATTTAAAGTGTTTCAACAAGTTTTTCAGAATCAAGCATTTTCGCATGGAGACGCTGCGCTCAGCAGTCAATTCACTGCGCCCAGGCGACTTCATGACCTCCGTAGACATCAAGGACGCTTACCTTCATGTACCAATTTTTCCAGGTCATCAGAAATTCCTCAGGTTTGCTCTGGGAGATCAGCATTATCAATTTGTGGCACTGCCTTTCGGTATCACCTCGGCTCCCAGGGTATTCACCAAGGTTCTGGCGGGTGTGATGGCTCTGTTGAGAGCTCAGGGCATTCGCATTCTCCCTTATTTGGACAACATTCTGATCTCGTCCCAGTCCTTCCATCAGGCAGGGCTGGATACCCAGGTGGTGGTGACCACACTAGAGTCATTCGGCTGGGTGATCAACCATCCCAAGTTCCTGTCTCTAGTGAGGTCCTTTCTGGGCCTGATGCTGGATACATCTCAGGTCAAGGTGTTTCTCCCTCAGCAGAAGGTGGAGAATCTTCAGGCTCAGGCCCAATTACTACTGTCTTGTCCGCATCCCTCCATCCTGATGGTGTCTTGCTTTGAGGCGGTTCCATATGCTCAGTTTCACATGAGACCTCTTCAACTTCACCTACTGTATGTATGGGATCGGGGCCCTGTGTCCCTGGATCAGGAGTTTGTTCTGTCCCCCCTGACCAGGCGGGCCCTCTTGTGGTGGCTGGACTCAAGGAATCTCTTGGTGGGCAGGACCTTTCTGTCACCTTGCTGGGAGACTGTCACTACAGATGCCAGTCTGACAGGTTGGGGCGGGGGGGGCTTCTGGAAGTCCTTGAAATTCCAGGGTCAGTGGGGCCCTCAGGAGGCCCATACACCTATCAACATTATGGAACTGAGGGCGGTGAGGTTGGTTCTCACACAATTGACCCCACACCTTCGGGGTCGGGCTGTTCAGATCCGCTCGGACAACCAGACGGCGGTTGCCTATATCAACAATCATCAGGGAGGGACCCAGAGCAAGAGGGCCCTCAAGGAAGTGTCTCTGATTCTGTCCTGGGCGGAGGAGAATGTTCCCTGAATCTCGGCAGTGTATATCCCGGGGGTGGAAAATCTGGAGGCGGACTCCCTGAGCAGGGGGACTTCTCATCTGGGTGAATGGTCCCTCAGCAGCAGGGTGTTTCGCTCTCTGTGTCACCGCTGGGGTCAGCCAGGTGTGGATCTGTTTGCGTCCCGTCACAATCACAAGCTTCCAGTCTTTGTCTCTCTGTCCCAGGATCCTCTGGCCTTGGCCATGGATGCACTAACATTGTCTTGGAAGAGCTTTCAGCTCCTCTATGTGTTCCCTCTGTTTCCTCTGCTGGGCAGGGTGCTGCGCAAGATAGCCCAGGAGGGGGTGCCAGCCATCCTGGTGGCCCCCTGTTGGGCAAGAAGGGTGTGGTTCGCAGACATTGTGCAGTTGGCAGTAGATCAGTACGTCCTGGCCAAGGACCCAGATCTGCTCACCCAGGGGCAGCTGTGCCATCCCAATTTGCAAACGCTGGCTTTGACGGCTTGGCTGCTGAAACCTCCATCTTGATGGAAAAAGGGTTGCCTGTCTCTGTTGTTGATACCATGATTAGGGCTAGGAAGAAGTCCTTGTCCTTTATCTATTACAGGGTCTGGCATGCTTACGTTGCCTGGTGTGAGTCTAAGTCTTTTCCCTGTAGGGTGTTTTCTATTCCCAGGATTCTGGAATTCTTGCAGCATGGTTTGGATTTGGGCCTTCAACTTAGTACCCTCAAGGGCCATGTTTCAGCCTTGGCTATTTTCTTCCAAAGGTCTTTTGCCAACCACCGTTTGGTTAAGACTTTTTTCCAGGGGGTTACTCACGTGCGCCCGCCACGTAAGCCTTTGTTACCAGTCTGGGATTTGAATTTGGTTTGCCATGCAGGGTTCTCCTTTTGAGCATATTCGTGAGGCTGCCTTGCCTATTTTGACTCTTAAAGTGGACCAAAACCCAGGATTTTGACTATCCTGGGTCTTGGTCCACTTCGGTGGGGCACCCCCGATCGGGGTGCCCCGCTGTGTGAAACCCCCCCGATCACCCGAAAAACTCACCTCTCCCCGCTCCCAGCGCCGACGGACAAGAGATTTGACAGGCGCAGACAAGCGGCTCCCCCGCCGCCGCCATTCACAGACGGCGGGCGCACGCACGTCTAGAGGGGCGCGAGGGAGGTGGCGGCGGCCGTCCGCCGCCGAAGACAAGGTAAGGGGTTTGGGGGGGTTTCACCCCGCGGGACATCCCGATCTCGGATCTATAAGATTCCCGGGCCGATCACCGGAGGGTGATGGTCCACTTTAAGGTAGCCTTTTTGTGGCTATCACGTCTGTTAGGCATGTTTCTGAGTTGGCAGCGCATTCCATTAAACCTCCTTACTTTGAGAGACACCAGGACAAGGTGGTGTTTCGGTTCAAGACAGATTTCTGTGTCTGCTTTTCATCTCAATCAAGACATTGTTTTGCCTTCTCTGTGTCCTAATCCTAGTAACTCTAAGGAGCGGGTCTTAGACTCTTTGGATGTTGTCAGGACCTTGAAGTTCTATTTGGTAGCTACTTTGTCTTTTAGGAAGACTGATGCTCTTTTTGTTATCCCTTCTGGACCTAGGAAGGGTCTGCCTCCGGCTAAGTCCACTATCAGTAAGTGGATCCGTCAGGCTGTGGTACGAGCCTATTCCGCTAAGGGGAAGGAGCCTCCCTTCCACCTTACTGCTCATTCTACTTGTGCTATTGGTGCCTCTTGGGGCTTTACAGCACCAAGCTTCTGTTGAGCAAGTTTGCAAGGCCACTACTTGGTCTTCTGTTCATACCTTTTCTAAGTTTTACAAGGTTGATGTTAGGGCCTCAGCGGACGCTGCTTTTGGCCGCAAAGTTCTGCAGGCGGCAGTGGTTTAAACTGCCCGCTGTTACTTTTGGAGATCCCACCCTACCTTACGGACACTGCTATTGGATGTCCCATGTGTAAGGAATATTCTGGAACAGGACGTGCTGTATACTTAGAATAATACAATTCTGTGAGTACTCACCTCTAGAATTGGTATTATAAGTATACAGCACGTCCTGTTCCATCCCGCCCTTGTTATCATTATTCTTGGTTACCTTTGTATGGTGATTGTTCAGTTTATGTTTATTGATTTTCCCCGGCTTCTTGTATAGCTGCTTGTCAACACTGGGAATAAGCGGGAGGTTCCTGGCTATTTAAGGGGCCGGGAGTGGCCACAAGTCTTTTTCTGCAGTCCAGCGCCATCTTGTGGATGTATTACCCATGTGTCAGGAATATTCTGGAACAGGACGAGCTGTATACTTATAATACCAATTCTACAGGTGAGTACTCACAGAATTGTATTTTGTTACAGCGGAGTGCATGAGCTGCCACATCCCTGGCTCGTGTTCCCGCCCCAGCTATTCAGCATGGCCAGAGATGTGGCAGTGTGTGTTCCCCATTCAAGACAATGAGAGCCGTCTGCCGAATTACATATTGACAGCGGGCTGCTGATTGGATAAGAGCCCAAGCATGTGCCATTGGAGTCTGGACAGGTTAGTTTTTATGGGTGAATGGAGATTTCACATAGCGGGGCATCCCAATTCGGGCATATAACAAAACCTGGAAAAAGTCAAATTCCCGGGTTTTAGAAAGAATAATTGATTAAAGGAGAGCTATGCCTATCCCCACATTTATTTAGGTGGTAAAGGGATACTCTTGCATTCTGAAATATATATGGCTTAAAAAAAAAGCTTTTCTACTACTTGAAGCTGGCATTGGAGGGACCTGAATGTTTACTGTAAATAGAATTAAGCAGGCTAAACCGCCATGGCCGGTAGCCCTACCTGGATTCTGTGGCATATTTTTTTTTTGGTCTCCTTAAAACTCAATGTGTTAATACATATATTAGCGGCAGACCTCTTTACACAGCATGCTTGCCACTTTGAGCGAGGAATATAAAATAAGAGATGGCAGCAAGTCAGCTGTTTCTGATTCCCTGCCACAAAATAGATTACAGCCCGACCCCAGGCAATGCTTCTAATGGCGCATCATAAAAATACCTTCCATCCGCACCTAAAATAATATGGTATAGGAGATGTAAAACCAGGTTAAAACGCTGGCCACATAAGCAGTGCTTGCATGTCAATGTTAGGGGGGCCATTTTGTATTCATAAACTGCTTTTCATTCTATTCATGAAAACTACGATTTTCCTGACTGCCCATTAAACTGCTCGCTGAATTTTTATCATGGAAATGAATCTGAGGAACCATAATTTTCTTATTTAAAATTGTACATGCTTTGTGCTTTAAAATATGTTCAGGGTGGGCTGAAATAGCGGGGCTTTAACATTTTTCACGCCATAAGACGCACCTAGGGCTTGGAGGAGGAAAAAAAATCTGAACCAAATTGTGTGCTTAAAGGGTAATTCCACTTTTGAATGGCATTTTTTAAAGTTCCCATTATTGTGTGGGAAAATGACTGGCAAAGTGCTGAGCTTATCTGATTTTTTTTCCATTTTCTATTTGTTTGCATAGCAACAATGTGTTTACCTTAACTATGTACACCAAAGTGGTGATTTTGAGTACATATTAGACTTCCTCACTCTAGCTTGCTAATCATCTAAGTGGCTAAGTTATGGGTGACTGGTTTAACCCATTCTGCTGAAATTCAACTTCTTCAGTTTGGAAGGATCACAGTCTTGTGTTCCAGTAGCAAGGGTTAATGGCTGGGTTCTCGGCTGGAGAGGTCATTAGGCTGCTTAGACAAAGCTGCTAAAGTGTTCACCTGTTACATTGGAAGAATTGTAGTCCATTTTTTTACTCAAGGCCATTAAAACCTCTCCCACTGTAGCAAAGCAGAGGTAAGAATCATGGAAACAGCATGCTAAGCAAATCACAGGTCAAGGGGCACATTTCTAACACAAAAATGTTTATTTCACATTCTAAAAGAGGAAAACGGTAAGGCAGAACACCAAAAACATGCCAAAATGGAAGTTTTTGCTAATAGAACCTAATATGATTTGACAGAATCCCCCTAATCACCCCAACTGAGGCAGTGTGCAGAATACCCCCAACCGTGTCACATGATCAAACTAACAATCCAGCACCTATGATCACGCAGTCTGTTTTCCTAAAGCACCATCCATTCGCCTGCCTAGCGGGACTACAAGGCCACGGACACACAGATTCTTGCAAAAGGATCACTGAAATTAAATATAGATTTTAACACAATAAGCACAACCACAAACCTTTGGCTTACAAACATTTGGCTATGATGGAATTAATACAAATGCCCTTCTGAGTAGTGGGATACAGATTTCAGGTACGGTTAGTTACAAGCAGAGATACGACAATATGACGAGTTACCATTAGTGTGTTCTGATGAGGCAGAGCGGCTTACAGGGACATGAAGCAGCTTGTTGTGATGTTAGAACCTCTCCTTACATGTGCTAGGTGACCCTTGGGATCAAGAAACCTGAGATATCAGGTTTAACTACCTGCCATACATGCCCAATGCCCATCTGGGTGGAGGATCTAACTCCACCTTTGCTAGGAGCTAGCTTACAACACTATTTTGGGGCTAATTCCTAAACAAAGACGAATGCCAGCACGATTCTGGCATCAAACGTATGGGCTAGTTGTTCCGCATGTTTCAGGTCCAAGTATTGGGGTGTAAGCTGGGGCAGAACCAGAGTTCTCCATTTCCTCAGGTTTCCACTAGTTATGGCAAAGGGTCAGGTATGCATCCTGGCTGCATTCGATTCTGTGCCTGATTTGGTGCTGGGACACGCAGTGGCTACGATCTGATTTGTGTTGGTGCCGAATGTCTGAGGGACTGGTGTTTGAGGAGAGGGTGCTCTCTCTAGGGGTCGCCTCTGTCATAGACTCTGTGGGGCCTTCTCAGCCCAGAGGTGTGAGAGAATCAGCAGGAAGTCACATATAAATGCTAGTTTGCCTTCCTGGAGGGATTAGGTCCGGTGCATGTTTATTACTGGAAAGCCAAATGTGACAGGGGACAGTAAAGGAGCACTCCAGACTGGTATCTGGGAATTCAGGCAATTTTATGATTAAACCAGATATGCCCTTCATGACACGGAAATGAGGCAGATGATCCCCCCCCCCCCACCCCCCATCATATTACTACAAAACAAAAACTTCTTACCTCACCCGAGTTCTGGAGGAAGCCATCAATGGCGCAGCGGCTGCACTAACCGTGCAAAGAGATGTGACTTCCACACTGCTGTGCACATGCCAGCACACACAGAGCAGAGTTTCTGGTAACCTTATCGCCATTCCTGCGCCATTGTGTGCTGCAGCCTTCGGAAGGACGTTCAGATTCAGGACAATTGGTGGTGCAGGAATGCCAGTAAGATGAGTAGACTACGTCTGCCCCATAAGATGCACAGGCAATTTCCCTAGACTTTTAAAAGAAGAAAGATGCATCTTATGGAGTGAAAAATACAGACTTCAGCAGGTCTGCTTTAATATAACAGTCCTAAAATGAAATGTTGGGACAGACGATCCCCCTTGGGACCAGTGTGCCTACTCTGGGGCCCATTCTTTACCAGGCACAAGCCTGGTCACCTAGCAACCCTCAGTTGGCAGGTGGGGCTGTGCTGACATGACCCCGTCCACAGCTTGCATGCTCCGCTCTATCCAGCTGGAAGAGATGTTCGGTTCGTTACAGCTACCTGAACGGGCTTGAATAATAAATAGGGGCACAAGGAGAAAGGGCAAACAGGAGGTATCAAGCAAGCGGCCACTATGGAGCCATGAGTGGGAAGAAGTTGCTGGGCTGAATTTATTTCACACTGTTAACTCTTTCTTTTCCAGACATGCACGAAAACATTTTAGCCAAGCGGAAGGAAGCCAGCTGGATGAAGTGCGGCAAGTGATGGGGATGTTGGCCTTTCCCTCAGACACTCACATCTCCCCATACAAGGTAAAGCTGGCCAAGCTATATTTTCTTGCACACAGATATGTTATTTGAATTAGGAAAGTCTTTTATGTGCATTTAGTTGTTTAGGCTTAAAGTGGACCAACACCCATTTCTCCGCTAACAGTCGTGGATGTAGCTGCGAATGCAGCCCCAAGATTGGCCACCGGTGGTCAAATGGCCGGAACCAAGAATATGACACTGACCCTGACTGATCTGTGACGACCAATCGTGGGGCTGTGTTCCGGGTTGAGGATGAGGTAAGAATTGTGGGTGCTCTTTGGATGATGCACGAGAGTGGGGGGGCTCCTGCTTTCGGTCTAAATGCGGCCAGACCGACAACCACGCCCGTTAGCGAGGAAGCCGGCATTGGTCCACGTTAAATGGTAATTGCAGGCAAAGGGTTACATATAATGCGCGGGATGGAATCCTAGATCAATTAAGATCTAAACTGCAAGATTATCCGTTTAAGTTCCGTTGGCAGGAAACTCTGTCCATCCCAGCGCAAATTTGTGATCTGACTGTTGCAGGCTTTTAATTTAAAAAAGTGCGTGACCTCTCATGACCTGTAGATCAATTTGTAAAGAGTTAAATTAGCTGCGTTCTCTTTTCCCCATGATGGCTGTTAGGGGTGGCATCTTTCATTCACCAGCACTTTGCATTCCCTGATGAACCCTATAGAACTTGCTTCCTTCTGCTGACTTAATTGTCAGGGTCCCTGAAATAAATTGACCTCTGAGGGGACCCTCTCATTGAGACCTCCCTCTGCAGAAGGGAGAGAATTCAGCTTCTTGACAGCCAATGTAGGAGGAGTCGAAAGCAGCCTAATTTAACCCTTTTGTCTAGTTCTGATTCTGATCCACAGGGAAGCTAACTTCTCCTTCACGCCATCAATGAGCCCTGCGTACTCCTCTTAGAGCGCATCTAAGCATTGCCGAGAGCATTTGAATGTCGCCGCACATGTACAAGTCGGAGGAGATGTTGCCTGGTGCGAAACAAAGCTTAGATGCGTTCTACCTACCTAGCCGAGAACCAACCTCTGCATATTCCATGGGATCATGGAAAATGTAAGATAACAGTCAGCCTGCTGAGTTTCACAAAGCTGGGTTTTCCAAATCTGGGAGTATAGCACATGCCAAAATGGGTTTTGGTCCTCTTTAAAAATCCCCAGATCGCCCACTCGCCTTTCTGCCGTGTCCACCTATCCAATCCAATGTCCATCTATCCAATCCAATGTCCACCTCCACCAATCCAATCCAATGTCCACCAATCCAATCCAATGTCCACCAATCCAATCCAATGTCCACCAATCCAATCCAATGTCCACCAATCCAATCCAATGTCCACCAATCCAATCCAATGTCCACCTATCCAATCCAATCCAATGTCCACCAACCCAATCCAATGTCCACCTATCCAACCCAATCCAATGTCCACCTATCCAACCCAATCCAATGTCCACCTATCCAATCCAATGTCCACCTATCCAATCCAATGTCCACCTATCCAATCCAATGTCCACCTATCCAATCCAATGTCCACCTATCCAATCCAATGTCCACCTATCCAATCCAATCCAATGTCCACCAATCCAATCTAATGTCCGCCAATCCAATACAATGTCCACCTATCCACCAATCCCATGTGCCCACAATCCAATGCCCACCTATCCACCAATCCAATGTCCACCTATCCACCAATCCAATGTCCACCTATCCACCAATCCAATGTCCACCTATCCACCAATCCAATGTCCACCTATCCACCAATCCAATGTCCACCTATCCACCAATCCAATGTCTACCTATCCAATCCAATGTCTACCTATCCAATCCAATGTCTACCTATCCAATCCAATGTCTACCTACCAATGTCCACCTATCCAATCCAATGTCCACCTATCCAATCCAATGTCCACCTATCCAATCCAATGTCCACCTATCCAATCCAATCTGTGCTTCATGCCGTGCATACTAATGCTGGACATAAAGCTGTTTTGGACTGCGTGTCTGCAATGGGAACGCCGGAGGCCGCATGCTCCTGCCCATCCTATCTGAATCGCTGGTTGCAGTAGAGCGGGCAGCTCCGGAGAAGAACGGCGGCCCGCAATCGTGGTGAGGGATCTGCGGAAAGATAGGGGGTTTTGCGGGTGTTTCACACATCCTGCATCGGGATACCCCAGGGGCTGGGCATTGTCTGTGATTGGTCTACTTTTGGATCGATTCAGAGCCAGGTGAGAAAACTGCTTTTCACTTGTTTGCCTTGGGGCTGATTCAGAGCCAGGTGAAATTTACACCCAGTTGTTGAATCAGCCCTAACATAGACAATTTAGGTGAATGTCAGTTTTCTCTCCTAAAAATAATTCTCACCTGGTTCTGAATCAACCCCTTTAAAGCGGACCAAAGCCCACCCAACTTGTGAGATACGTGGCCAAAGCCCCTGCCAATACTCTCTTCTTAGGGTGTAGAACTAGAAATTGATATTTCCGCTTTTCAGAATGTCCTGGAACACTTAATTTTTTGCTGTTCCTCTCTGTAAGATGGCAGGCGGTCAGCCATTGCATAGATGTGGCAGTGACATCATTGCCACACACAACAGGGGCAATGAGTGTTGGAGGCAGAGCTTTACAGAGCTTTACGCTTTTAAACAGGCGCCTTTATCTGGGATTATAGTGAAGCAGGAGCAATGACATTTTGCAAAAGGTGCTTCTCACGCGGGAAGCAATTCGGGGGATGGAAGTTAAAAATATGGGTTCTGGTCCCCTTTAAGTTCTTTTGCTATGAAGCAAACCTAAAGCCAAAAAAAACCCTTGTTTCTCCATATACTCGCCAGAATCCAACAGTTCATGTGCAGGCCTCTGGAGGCATCCCAGCTCTGCGCACTTGTACGTCTGTCTACAGCTAGGCGGGAGCTGTGGGACTGAGGTCAATATACAGGAAACCACACTGGGGTGCATCCCAAATCCAAATGCCCATAGAGAAATCTCTATGTGGACCACATCCTATGAAAGGTTACTTTAAAAAAAATAAAAAACTAAATAAACATTGACCAACTTCCCTTAAAGTGGACCAAAACCCATCCTAGAGCCCATGAGACTCTGTGGCAGACGTACTCTCCGGAACTGGGATGCCCTGCTGTGTGTCACCCCCCAGGGCCCCTGAATTTCTTACCTTTCCCCCGAGCCCACAGCGCATGCTCGCACGACATGCATCACTTGTCTCCCTTCTCGCTGAACACAGTCCCGCCTGCCGCAACTGAATGGCTGTGTGGGGCCGCACACAGCTGTAGAGAGCGAGAGATGCCGCACACTACCGGTATGTGCAGCTAGGATCGCCATTCACTTTAGCCGCACATTCATTTTTACGACGGGAGAAGCTGATTAGAGGACCGGCCATGTCTGCGCCATGGGCTTGAAGAGAGGTGAGGCTGCCCAGCGTTCTGGGGGTTTCACTCAGTGGCATAAACCAGAACCCAGGATAGTGTAGGTCCTGGGTTTTGGTCCACTTTAATGTCCTGGTAATGAATTGGACAAAACATAATCCCAAACGATTTTGGCTTTAAAGGAAAAATTGGGAGAAAATTACATTTTCGTTTGGCTCTTATCTGTCTTCTAGCACAATTTTTCTGTAATTGCTCCTAGCATGATATTGCGAGGAGAGGGGCTTAAGCAGCTAGTTTAGAGCAATGCTATCCTGTTAGAAACCAATGACCTACCTGGGGAAAACTATAACAAGAATACCAAGCAGCATTGAGGGCAGAAAAATGGTACCTGGGGTGGGGGAGCAAAACAGATGGAGTTGTTTGGGGGGGGGGGGGGGGGGGGTTGGTCCGCTTTAAAGAAGGCCAACTCCTTTTATATCCGTTTTCTATTTGGCCCTTTCCCTTTTTCTGTCTTATTCATCAAGGTCATATTCTAGTTGTAGTAATAAGTCTAAGCTGCTGAACTTTTTCCTAGTTCACCTAAAGACCTTTCACTGGTCATCTGCTTGGTTTCAACCAGCTGGAAGCCTGGTTTCCCTCCGTGGGGCCACAGGCAGCAAAAGCACATTCAAGATGTAATGTGGATGGAGAATGGCAATTGGGTGATCAGTGAAATGCCCTCAGAATTTATTTATTTTTTTTATTTAACTTTTTTAATTATTTTGAACAAAATGGGTGCACCAGCGGTAATCCTAATAGATATTGTATGTGCTCTTAAGGGTATATACAAGAGACAACAATGAGTGGATGTGAACCCTGGTCACACCTTCCTCACAATGAGGAGCACCAATCACAAGTATAACTAAAATTTCAAATTTTTATTTAAAGTGGACCAACACCCAGGATTTTGACTATCCTGGGTTTTGGTCCACTTCGGTGGGGCACCCCGATCGGGGGTGCCCCGCTGTGTGAAACCCCCCCAGAACGCCCCAAAGACTCACCTCTCCCCGCTCCCACGTGACCGCTCCAGCCAATCACAGCGCGCGTCCAAGGCCGCTTGGACGCGCATAGCAGCTCAGCGGCTCTGAACGCTGGAGGCCGCGTCTCGCGCTTCCCTCTAACAGGGAGCGCGCCTGCGCCGGCCATTCACAAACGGCCTGTATACAAAAGAACCCCTGTTAAGCACCACTCAATCTGATCAAATTATGAGGGGAGATGTGTGCAAAAAGACCTCCAAACCTTTAATTGGTACAACCAAACACAAAAGAAGAGAACCCTGTGGTACCAGTAATCCACAGATAAATTAGGTTAAGCAGGCCGCACCACCCTCACCTCAAAGATCAATCAAAGATCAATCAAAAATATTCATTATTTAGATTTTATTCATAATAATCACTTAAAACAACACACACATTAAGTCTTCACAACATACATTTAAAAACATATAAATGACTAACCTCAGCAGGAGTTCCCTATGTACCCCATTATATGCCTACTATCCCCCAAAAGCAAGCACATTATGGTCTCAATTTAAAGTGCTAAATAAAGTGACCAGTGCAGTATCAAGTATCAATTTAAAGTGCTATATAAAGTGGCCAGTGCAACATATGATCCCATACACAATTAAACATCAAATACCTCAGTGCAAATGTGATCGCCTCCTGCTGAGAACATGTACATCCACCCACGCGTTCCGTGACACAGGGTCACTTTCTCAAGGTGTTATTCACAAACGGCCGGCGAAATCAGGATGTCCCGCGGGGTGAAACCCCCCCAGCGCATGCGCGGGCCGCGGCCGCGCCTCCCGCTTCCCTCTAGAGGGATCTGATCGGTCCGGGAATCTTATAGATTTCCGGGCCGATCCCCCCTGGGTGTTGGTCCACTTTAACCTCCTTAGCGGTGATCCCGAGCGTGACTCGGGGTTAATTTGCGCTGTAAGTAGCGGTAACCCCGAGTCACGCTCGGGATCTATTTGGCAGAGGAGCAGGGCGGCGCAGTCTCCTTACCTTCTCCCTGCGATCCAGCGATGTCCCCGCTGCGATCGCAGGTGAGAGCCGCGGCTGCGGCGTCCGTCGCACTTCCGGGTTCCGTCTCTGTGAGCCGCAGAGGCTCGTGGGGGCGGAGCCGTGCGTCAGAGACAAATGTAATGGTAACGCTTTCGTTACCATTACATTTGCCTCTATCATAACGCCAGGGGGGTTAAGCATAATTACACTCACAAAAATATTAAAATACAAGCAACATTCAACACAAGACAGGGTAAAAACTGCAAACCTCCCCATAATCTCAATTGAAGTGAATATCATAAACTTGAAGATTGGTCCAACTAAGGAATCACCCCCTAAATTTGTATGATGAATTTGCACTTGGTCACTTTACATGGTTTATTGTTAGGACAGCTTTGGTAGGTAGTTCTCATTTTTTTGCGCTCTTTACTAATGATTGCACTTTTAAGAGTTTTTTTCTAGGTTCTTTGTGCCTGCACAAACAACATAGATATTTTAGGGGGTGCTTCCACATTTTTTGATATTTGGGGCATAGAAGACTGTGTAAATATTAATATATAATTTGGTCTAGGTTCCTTAGTCGGACTAATCTTTTTATGATATTCACTTCAATTGAGATTATGGGGAGGTTTGCAGTTGTTTTTATCCTGTCTTGTGTTGAATGTTGCTTGTATTTTGATATTTTTGTGAGTGTAATTATGCTTTAATAAAAATGTCAAATTTTAGTTATACTTGGTGCTCCTCATTGTGAGGAAGGTGTGACCATGGTTTACGTGCACTCATTGTTGTCTCTTTTTTGATTATTTTGTTTTATTGTTGTATAGACTTTGTCTCTTTACATGTTTTCCCCTCTGCACAGGATCTCCTGGACCCGGCGCGGTGGCGCATGCTCATCCAACAGTTTCGATACGATAATTATAGGCTGCATCAGCTGGGAAATAACTCTGTATTTACCATAACTCTTCAGGCCGGCCTCTCTGCTATTAAAACACCGTATCCTTTTGATATTACAGCTGCTGCTTACTGTGACACATTCAAGTGGACCAATCGCCAGGATTTTTACTATCCTGCTGATTGGTCCCCTGTCTCGAGGGCATCCTGTGTGATAATCCACTTTCACGTACCTTACTGCCATTCCCATGGCACTCGTCCAGTCTGCGCTTCTTTTTATGTGTGACATAAAGCCATGGAGCAGCAGCCGCATCCCTGCTATCCCCTTAGCAGGACGCGTGCCCGCACCAGGCACTTGTGAGTGGCTGGCATGGCATGCTCCCTGTTAGAGGGTAGCGGGGGATGCGCCGCCAGTGCGCTTGGATCCGCTCATATTAGACGAGCTTCTGGATGAAAGGGCTCAAGCACGAGTGATCGCGCGCTGATTGGACGAGTTGTCCCGCATTTTCATAGGACCTGGAAGAGGCGAGTTTGTTCAGGCAACCTGGGGGGTTTCACACAGCGGGGCACCTCCGATCGGGGGGTGCCTCCAGGGGCAAGGACCAAAACACACGATAGTCAAAATCCTGGGTTTTGGTCCACTTTAATGATTGGCTGGCCATCCTGCCCCTCACTATTGGCTGCCTCTGACTCCGTCTGTGTCTGGTTGGCTAGATTTGCCCTTAGGTGTTCGGCAAGGAAACCCTGTCAGCCTTGGAACCGGAGGAACAGTGTGGTGACTGCTGAGCATTCCACTTGCAGAGGTGCCAAGTCACCCGGTTTTCCAGGAAGTCACATGGTTTTAACCCCCTCCACCAAACCATGCACTATTTGGTTAGCAGACACCACTAAATGATTGGCCAGAATTACTATGTAAGCATTATTTATTTAAAAACTCTTATATACCTGCAAATTGCTATGGAGGTGATAAAAATGTTAAAATCCCATTAATGAGCCACGCCCTTAAACCACACCCATCATCCTGTAAAACTAATCCCCAAGGTCAAGTACTAGTACAATGCCAAAGTATCTCATTGTAATTTGTGAGATATTGGGTGTGGGTGTTATTACTCCAGGGGAAAGATAGGATAGGCTTTCTGTACCCAGATTTCTGGGTAGAACTGAGATTTTAGGTTTCTGTGTGTTTTATAGAATATTCTAGGAAATGAACAAAATGAAATAACACTTCAGACAATTATACAGACTGTATAATTCAACATTGAACATTCAAATGAAGTCGTCCTGACAGTATGAGAGGCACAGGACAGATAACTGTGGTATTATAGGAACAATAATATAGAGGAGGGGCAGGCCACTCCAGGCTTTGAGATGTTTATCCAAAGAAAACGGTAATCCCTAACTGGATGGACGAATGTCTTAATTCAGCCTTACATATTGGGGTTGATTCATATCCAGGTGAGAATTCTCACTCCTATTTTTTAGGAGAGAAAATTGCCATTGACTTACATTGTCTATTGGGTGTAAATTTTCACCTGGCTCTGGATCAGCCCCAAGGTCTTTTGTTATTGATCTGCCCAAAACTGTGTAGACCTTCTGATACACTCTTGTGTAGAACGGCTTAACTAGCTGGGACTGCCACCAAATAGGGAGAAAAGATGAGGGGCAGCCTCCGAAACGTGTGGCAATTCTTTCAGGGACTAGGTAAGCCGCCTTCCCCCCGGTGATCAGTTTGACCTTTGTTTCCACTACCACAGTGCATAATCAGCAGGAGGTCCAGACTTAAAGGTTTTCACAAAATTTGAGGGATCTTTTATTAAAATGCTAGTCAACTTCTCATTCTTAAAGAATCAGTTTATTCTATATACTTCATGGAAGACTACTCTATTCCTCTTCCATTCATTCGCTATGGTTTGCTTGGCTGCTAGAACAAGTGTCCTCAGTCTCTGTTGATTCCTAGTGATTATGTGCAAATTCAGCAAAGGTCCATAAACTGTAGACCAAAACCCTTTCCCCCCCTCCCCCCAAATATGTAAAACCGTGCATTTTTCTGGACATTCCCGAAAGCAATCACCATATTGTTCGCTTTATAAGACGCAAAATTGAAGGAAAAATATTGGTGCCTCTTATGGAGCAATTGTGTGTGTGTAAGAGGGGTTTGTAAGGTAAAGGCAACCTTATGGCACTCCCACGGTACCAAAACACACGATAGTCAAAATCCTGGGTTTTGGTCCACTTTAATGATTGGCTGGCCATCCTGCCCCTCACTATTGGCTGCCTCTGACACCTTCTGTGTCTAGTTGGCTAGATTTGCCCTTAGGTGTTTGGCAAGGAAACTCTGTCAGCCTTGGCTGCTTGGCTTATGCTCTTATGGAGCAATTGCGTGTGTAAGAGGGGTTTGTAAGGTAAAGGCCCATACCTTATGGCACTCCCACAACACTCTTCATGCCGCCCCTGCCGTAGCTCTTTGGGTGGGTGTAGCTTATGCATGACCGGTGTCGGTTCATGGTCACCAGACATACATAACCCACCCCTCGAAAGCATGAAGATCAGCACGGGAGCACCATAAGGTATGGGCGTTTAACTTAGAAAACCCCCTTAACACACACATACCATAACCAGTTCATTCAGTCGCGGCCCGGGCTGTGACTAAATGAACAGCAGGACTGGAGCGCAGTAGAGTGTGTGTGTGGGGGGGGGGTGCCATACATTGGAGGACAGGAGGATGAACAGGGAGCAAGTGTAACTGCTTTTCTGCCTACCCGCCGTTCCTCGATCGTATGGGGAGGAACTCTGCCTATATATGGTGTTGGGGGGAACTCTGCCACGCTGTCTGCATATGGGGTTTGGGGGGGGGGGAATGGCGCCACACTGCTTGTATTTGGGAGAGGGGGGCCACCTCACTGCCTGCCTATGGGGTTGGGGGGGGATATGCCACACAGCCTAAATGTGGTGGAACTCTGCCACACTGCCCGCATATGGTGGCGTGGGGGAACTCTGCCACACTGCCTACGTTTGCTGTTGGGGGGGGGGGGTTATTGTGCCACACTGCCTGTATATGGGGAACTCTGCCACACCGACTATTATGGGGTTATTGGGTGGTTTCTTCACACTATCTGCTGCTATTGTGTTTTGTGATCTGGATCAGAATACTTTTTCCCCCCCCCCCCCCTCTAAATATTAGGTGCATCTTATGGAGCGAGATATGAGGGCAAAGATGGGTTGGTTGACATTTCTGTTAACATAGCAGGTTATTTATATCTGGGTTAGAATTCATGCTGATTCACTTTATTCATCTCCACATTGATAGCACTTTATTGAATATATTGAACATATATTATTTGCACTTATTTGAGCAGTTTGGGCCACCTTTTGTGCTTTTAACTGTCTCTTGTGCATATGTTATTTAATTTGTGTGCATCCATTAATAAGTTCTTTTGTTTGACCACTAAGTGCGGTGGTGTATTTGTGGGCAGCTTTTGCTTCCCACTTGTCTTTTGGCTATACTGTGCTAAAGCGTGTTCGAGATAATGTGAATTTCCATTAGTACATGCAGCAATTAGTTTGAGATGGTGGCCCTCCTGAGGTCTGTGTGCCTAGGTAACTACAGCGGCCCTACAGAGTGGAACCCTTTTCAGACCCTCCATCTTTAAGAAGACCTTCGGGGGCCCTGTAGTCTAAAAGATTCCAGGCCCGCCCGGCTCCCAAATTGGGATGCCCCACTGTGTAAACACCCCCCTTTACCCGGAGCGCTGCCCTTTCTGAATGTTGATCAGGGGCTGAGGCTGGTGGCGCACTTGGTTCCCTTAGGCACGAGTCAGCCAATCGGCGCACTCGTCCGAGTCTGTGCTGTGGGAACGAAAGGGAAGTGGGTGTATGAGGCGACATGGGGGATACACACAGCGGGGTATCCTAATTCAGGAGGCCACCCCAGAAAGGGAGCAACGCACAAGAAACTGAAATTCCTGTGTGGTGTTCCTCTTTAGGCATCATCGTAACTCTTAAAGTTCCCAAACTGGAGCCTGAAGTATAATTCAATGTCTGTAGTTTTCTTGTACAGCCCATGAAAGCCCTTTAGAGAAAAGCGTTATGCCAGATAATAATACCCGATGTTGAACGACCCATAATATGAATAGAAGTGATCCTTAGCCGTGTCTCAGTCAGTGCTACAAAGAAGATGGTACTTCTAAGAACCCCGACTGTCCAGTGTGCAGCAAGTCTCTGAACAAGCTAGCCCAGCCTCTTCCTATGGCACACTGTGCCAACTCACGACTGGTCTGCAAGATTTCCGGAGACGTCATGAATGAAAACAACCCTCCAATGATGCTGCCCAATGGCTATGTGTATGGGTACAATGTGAGTATTCCGTGCTGTCATTTGTCTTTGTTTGAACACATAACAGTGGCCGTACAGTACAAGACATTGAAAAACTTTTTTCAACCCCTGCCTCCCTCTGTGCTAAGCCAGATTTGGGCATCAAAAAAATAAAACAACTCGCCTGATTGCCTCCTATGCCGCAGCCGGGCTCTGCATGATACCTGTAGGCTTGAGTAACAGACCAGTACATTCACACATCTGCACGTGATTGGTTGACTGACCTGTCACTCAAAGTCTCAGCCTCTGTGCAGATTACCTGCCGCCCTCAGGTTTTTTCATGTTTTCGTCCAAATTGGGTTTAGCCCAGGGGTGGGGGAAGTGAGCTGAATGTCAGAAAAGGCTTGAGCCCTCTCACAAGAAAAAAAATGGTCTAATAATTAAATTCTAGATAAACATATTAGATTTCATGGTCGCGGCCTGCGCGTGCGTCCTTGGATCATGAAGATGGTAGGTTTTTCTTGGGACCCGAGGGGGGGGGGGGGATCGGGCTGTCTGTGGTTTTCAGTCCACTTTAAAGCAGGCCAAAAGTCAAAAAAAGCAAGTTCAGTAAATCGCACCTCTAAAGCTCCACTCTTACATAAACTATTTGAGAGGCCTTGACTCCATGCAGATGTTCTGCATTAACATGCCAATTCTTTGTTGCAAAACTGCATCAGAGCGGCCATCTTGCCACATAAGAGTTCAGCTTCTGAAAAACCCAATCCCACAGTCAAAACTGCCTCGCATATCGGTACAATCCTCCTTTATTTCTAGCAGAAAGCTATCAGCTGTGATGACTCATTGCTCTGAGGCACGGATGAAAGAATTTTATCATTTTAGATACATATGGTTTACGTTGACTGAATGGGAGTGCTGTAAATCCAGAGTGGCAGTGAACAGTGATAAAGAAACATTGTTGCAGCTTTCTCTTTATGCACACACTCTCTCTAGCAGCTGGTTATTCAATGTGTGTGTGTGTTTATAAAACATAATACACAAGCTGCCAGTGTCTCTAAGGGGGGATGCCACACTATGTATGGGAATGAGAGGATGGGAATGCTGAGCAGGTATGTTTGGCTATGGAGGATTTGATCTGGTTAAGTGCCAGAGGCCTAGCTGTGGTGGTAGCTTTAAGGTGTGCTTTATGGCTTAGGCAATGTCCAGCCTCTAAAAAGAATCTGATGGGACCATTTTACCATGGTTGGCATGGTAAAAAACATGCTACTGGTGTTAAATCATCTAATCTGCCACAGAAGCCGAAGTCTAATACTGCTTTCCGCAGGGCCTCTAATCCTTCCGGCTTTGCATGGGGGTAGAAGTTCTGCCTTTGGGATCACAAAGATATTTTTGGAATAAGACAAAGTCCAAATTTAAGGCAACAGGTTTCTGGCAGAATAAAGCCAAACCCACTTCAAAGCCTGCTCAGGCATGATGGGAAGCCCTCAACCTTGCCGGTGTGGGGGGACAGCTTCTGCATTTTGCTCATATTGGAGCCTTCATGTAACAGATTTTTGGATACAGCAAGTTGTATCCTCGGGTTACAAGATCGAATTAGGAGCCAGACCTCCTCGGAGACTCTCTTGGTCAGGGGTATCCCGAATTCCACAGAAAGCAGAAGCATTGAGATCTGTCGTATCTCTCCTTTTAGAGATTGGAGTTGTTTGATCCACAGTGATGTTACTCCAGTCGGCAGGTTTGATAACCACAGTGTATATATAAAGATGCGCACCTACATTGCAGTAGGTGGCCTACATCTTCAGTTTGTGGCGCTACCCTTCGGTCTATCGTCTGCACCAAGGGTGTTTACCAAGGTGTTGGCAGGTCTCATGTTTTTCTCTAAGAAGTCAGGGTATACATATAATCCCTTACTTAGACTATCTGTTTATATGGGCCCCAACATGTCAGGGGCCACAGAAGGGTACACAGACTGTCTGATTGACATTGGATAACTGACTATCCAGTCGAATTCTTTTTAAGTCGAATATCATACCTATAAGTGTTTTTTCTTTTCTGGGAATGTCATTAGACACTTCTCAGGCAAAAGTGTTGTTCCAACACAGAAGTAACTTTTACTTCAGGCCCGGGTACAGGGTCTCTTGTCTTGCCCTCACCCGACGATTCGTCAAGGAATGTGTCTGTTGGGCCTGATGGTATCTTGCTTCGAGACAGTACCTTTTGCACCGTTTCACAAAAGACCGCTGCAGATGGAATTCCTCATGATCTGGGATCAAGACCCACAGACTCTGGATCTCTTATTCCATGTATACAGCACGTCCTGTTCCAGAATATTCCTTACACATGGGTTATACATCCACAAGAGGGTGCTGGACTGCAGAAAAAACTTGTGGCCACTCCCGGCCCCTTAAATAGCCAGGAACCTCCCACCAATTCCCAGTTCTTATCTGCAGTCTGGACTGCGAAGATAGAAGATGGCTCTATACTGCGCAGGTGAGCGGGGCTTATCAGCCTGCGGCCCTGCAGGACTATTCCCAACCGTTTCCGGACCCACTGCCTCCCAGCCTTGGCTGACTGGTTCGGGTGAAGGTAGGACAGCACCAGGGTCAGGTGCTGAGGAGCGCTGCTCCTACCGCAATCCCTGCACTAACATGGGTAGACTGTTTAGGCTTATGGTGAGCCTTGTGGGATGTCCCTTCCTGCACTCTGGGTCTTCCTTACCCTATCCCCCCTCCCTCCTTATTCACTTTATTATTGTGTGGCGGTGTTTTTACTTAATATGCTCGCTGACGCACCGCTTGTACAGCGCTCCGCGGACGGCGGCGACATTGCCTCAGCTGCTGATGCGCCGTCATTGAACAGCGAGATCGCGTGGGACGCGTTTCGCGCTCTTCGGGGGGGGGCGGGCTCTGCGGATGACGCTTTTGGCGTCACATCTCCGCGGCCCGCCCCTCGAGGTCTCTGCAGGCGCCATTTTACTTCTCTTCCTCATTCGCTCGTGCTGTGTGCGCTGCTGCTCCTTTACCAGTGCGGTCCGTGAGTGTCCCTGCAGGGTTTTTTCCTTCTGTTTCGCACTTGTAAATGCTTATGGGGATGTCTTTTATGTCTTTCAGGCGGGATAAACGTCACTGTGGTTTCTCCCGGCCCTCTTCCCTTTGATAATCTCCCACCTCCCTAGCGGGTTTTTGGGGCATCCCGGGTGGCTATTACTAGCCTTAACCCTATACTGGCCTATTGTGCCATTCAAATCACCATATGGAGGCTTCTGGGGATAATGTGCCTGGGGTTCCTTCGGGACAGGCCCGGCTGTGTGTTGCATGTGGGGTTTCCCCTGTGAGTGATGATGTCAGGGTATGTGTAAACTGCGCCCAGCAGGCACTTGCGCTGCAGTCCGTGCTGTCTGTTGCGCCCCTTTTGGCTTCACCTACCCCCCCACGCTTACATCTGACCCCCAGTGAGGGGCACACTAGCGGGGACTCTCAATCTGATTTGGCTGCACGGGTGCCCAGCATTGAAAAACATATTGCTGGGTCAGCCCCACGTAAGGCTTCTGCTAAGAAGCAGCATTTATCTCCCGCTGCTTCCCTCTTTCCTGTAGAGGATGAGGGACCTTACTCACTTTCTGGCCCTTACCCCCTCAAGGAGGGGGAATCGTTTTCGGATTCCGAATCCTCTGAGGAACAACCTAAGATCTATGGTGGTACCGGGTCTCCCTTTGGGGAAGACCCATGGTCCTCAGATGATACTGACAGGTTGTTGAGTCACATATTTGAAGTGCTTTGTATTTCTCCTCCTGCAGTGGCTCCGCAGCGGCAGGGTGAACTTTTTGATGCGGTTAAGCCACGCTTGGAGTACCCTGAGCAGACTCACTTTAATAATCTAGTGCTCAAGGAATGGGAACGGCCTAGTAAGCTACCTGGGGTGCCCAAGAGTTGGGACAAAAGGTATACCTTTCCTGCTGATGTGATTAAACGTTGGTCTTGCCCTCCCGAGGTGGACGCGCCCGTTCTGGGGTTGTCAAATACATCTGTCATGCATTCTCCTGACACTACTACCCTGCGGGATGGTGAAGACCGGCGCATGGACCAGCTGTCCTGTCATGCTTTTGCTTATGTGGGGACTGCGCTGCGCCCGGTTTGTGCCTCTGCCATAACGGCTATTGCTATTAAAGGGCTGCTTAAGTGTCTCATAGATGGGGCCTCTGAGAGGTGAAGACTATAGATCGCTCCTGCTTTGCTATGAGTTTGTTGCATATATCCTCTCTGCCATGGATGATGTCATTAGAATGTGTGGAAGGACATCTGCCCTTTTGGTGGCTATACGCCACTCTGGCTGGCTGCGTCAGTGGGTAGCTGATAATGCTGCTAAGAAGGCTCTCACTGGCTTCCCCTTTAAGGGGTTGCACCTTTTTGGTGAACGCTTGGACTTGTTTGCCAGGGGCGGTAGGTTACCTCAACGCAGGAGGCCTTCTAGGCCCTTTCAGGGGTCTGGTGCCTCTTTTCCCTCCTTTCGGGCTTCCAGGGCTGGTTGAGGAGTTTCCTTTGCTGGAGCATGCGGAGACTATTTGGGCAGGGGCCGTGGCCGCCCGGTCTCTCCTGGGGTCCCAAGCCTAAATCCTCCCCAAGCCTCCTCAGGCATGAAGAGGCGCCCTCACTTATCCGGGTGAGGGGACGGCTTCAGCTCTTTGCTCAAGTCTGGAGGCGACGTGTAGCAGACAGGTGGATCCAGGAGGTGGTTTCCTCCGCCCCCGAGATTCATCAGATCCCGGATGTCTCAAAACCCTCTGTCAGCTCAGGGGTTGTGCCTTGCTGCCCAAAACCTTCTGGAGTCTGGGGTCTTCGGCCCGGTGCCTTTCTGGGAAAGGTGCAGAGGCTTCTATTCCAATCTCTTCCTCAGGTTCGCTCTGGAGGATCAGCACTACCAATTTGTGGCCTTGCCTTTCGGTACCACCTCGGCTCCCAGGGTATTCGCCAAGGTGCTGGTGGGCGTGATGGCTCTGCTGAGATCTCGGGGCATCCGCATCCTTATCTGGACGACATTCTTATCACGTCTCAGTTCTTGCATCAGGCCGAGCTGGATACCCAGATGGTGGTGTCCACACTAGAGTCCTTCGGCTGGTTGATCAACCATCCCAAGTCTTCCCTGTCCCCGTCACTGGTGAGGTCCTTTCTGGGTATGACTCTGGATACATCTCAGGTCAAGGTTTTTCTCCCTCAGCAGAAGATGGAGAGTCTTCAAGCTCAGGCCCAGTTTCTTCTGTCTTGTCCTCATCCCTCCGTCCAGCAGGGGATGCAGCTGGTGGGGCTGATAGAAACATAGAAGGTTGACGGCAGAAGGAGACCATACGGTCCATCTAGTCTGCCCTTATGTGTATACTGTATGTACTCTTTATCTTAGGATAGATGTGTGCTTATCCCAGGCATGTTTAAATTCAGTGACTGTTGATTTTTCAACTACCTCTGCTGGAAGTTTGTTCCATGCATCTACTACTTTCTGTAAAATAATATTTTCTAACATTGCTCCTGATCTTCCCCCCGACTAGCTTCAGGTTGTGCCCCCGTGTTCTATCATTAAGCTTCTTCTTAAAAACACTTCCCTTCTGAACCTTATTCAATCCTTTCACATATTTAAAGGTCTCAATCATGCCCCCCCCCTCCCTTCTTTCCTCCACACTGTACAAATTAAGTTCTTTAAGTCTCTCCTGATAAGTTTTAAGTTTAAGTCCTTCCACCATTTTCGTTGCCCGCCTTTGGACCCGTTCTATTTGAATAATGTCTTTTTGCAGGTAAGGTCTCCAGAACTGCACACAATATTCTAGCTGTGGCCTCACCAGGGCTCTATACAGCGGCATCACAACCTCCCTCTTCCTACTGGTGATGCCTCGAGCTATGCAGCCGAGCATCCTGCTTGCTTTTCCCACTGCCTGGCTACACTGTCCACTCATCTTGCAGCTATCAGTAATCAGTACCCCTAAATTACTGATAGCTGCAAGATGATGGTGACTGATGGTGTCTTGCTTCGAGGCGGTACTCTATGCTCAGTTTCACATGAGACCTCTTCAGCTACACCTTTTGTCAGTGTGGGATCGGGTCCCTGGATCAAGCGTTCTGTCCCCTCTGGCCAGGCGGTCCCTCTTGTGGTGGCTGGACTCAAGGAACCTCTTGGTGGCCAGGGCCTTTCTGTCCCCTTGCTGGGAGACTGGGGTCAGCCGGATGTGGATCACAAGCTTCCAGTCTTTGTCCCTCTGTCACCGGACCCTCTGGCCTTGACCATGGGTGCATTATCAATGTCTTGGAAGAGTTTTCAGCTCCTCTATGTATTCCCTCCATTTCCTCTGCTGGGCAGGGTGCTGCGCAAGATAGACCAGGAAGGGGTGCCAACCATTCTGGTGGCCCCCTGTTGGCCAAGAAGGGTGTGGTTCGCAGACATCGTGCAGTTGGCAGTAGATCAGTTTGCCCTGCCCAAGGATTCAGACCTGCTCACTCAGGGGAAGCTAAGCCATCCCAATTTACAAACGCTGGCTTTAACGGCCTGGCTGCTGAAACCTCCATCTTGATGGAGAAGGGGCTGTCTGCTTCTGTAGTTGATACCATGATTAGGGCTAGGAAGAAGTCCTCATCCTTTATCTACTATAGGGTATGGCATGCTTTCATTGCCTGGTGTGAGTCTAAGTCCCTTCCCTGTCGGGTGTTTTCTATTCCCAGGATCCTGTAATTCTTGCAACATGGTTTGGACTTGGGTCTTCAACTTAGCACCCTCAAAGGTCATGTTTCAGCCTTGGCTGTTTTCTTCCAAAGATCCTTTGCCAACCATCGGTTGGTTAAGACCTTCTTCCAGGGGTTTACTCACGTGCGCCTTCCACGTAAGCCTATGTTACCAGTCTGGTATTTGAATTTGGTCTTATCCGCTATGCAGGGTCCTCCTTTTGAGTCTCTGCGTAAGGACCCTTTGTCTATCTTGACGCTTAAGGTAGCATTTTTGGTGGCTATCACTTCTGTTAGGCGTATTTCTGAGTTGGCGGCGCTTTCCATCAAACCTCCTTATTTTGAGAGACACCAGGACAAGGTGGTGTTTCAGTTTAAGCCAGATTTTCTGCCTAAGGTTGTGTCTGCTTTTCACCTTAATGTGGTTAGGACTTTGAAGTTTTATTTGGTAGCTACTGAATCCTTCAGGAAGACTGATGCTCTTTTTGTTCTCCCTTCTGGACCTAGGAAGGGTTTGCCTCCGGCTAAATCCACTATCAGCAAGTGGATTCGTCAGGCGGTGGTGCAAGCCTATTCTGCTAAGGGGAAGGAGCCTTCCTTCCGCCTTACTGCTCATTCTACTCCTGCTGTTGGTGCCTCTTGGGCTTTTCAGCACCAAGTTTCTGTTGAACGAGTTTGCAAGGCCGCTACTTGGTCTTCTGTTCATAACTTTTCTAAGTTTTACAAGGTTGATGTTAGGGCCTCAGCGGATGCTGCTTTTGGCTGCAAAGTTCTGCAGGCGGCAGTGGTTTAAACTGCCCGCTGTTACTTTTGGGGATCCCACCTTACCTTACGGACACTGCTATTGGATGTCCCATGTGTAAGGAATATTCTGGAGCAGGACATGCTGTATACTTGGAATAATACAATTCTGTGAGTACTCACCTGTAGAATTGGTATTATAAGTATACAGCACGTCCTGTTCCACGCCGCCCTTGTTAGCATTATTTTTGGTTATCTCTGTATGGTGTTTGTTCATATTGTGTTTATTATTCTCCCAGCTTCTTGTCTGCTTGTCAACACTGGGAATTGGTGGGAGGTTCCTGGCTATTTAAGTTTTTTCTGCAGTCCAGCGTCATCTTGTGGATGTATAACCCATGTGTAAGGAATATTCTGGAACAGGACGTGCTGTATACTTATAATACCAATTCTACAGGTGAGTACTCACAGAATTGTATTTTTTGCATGACACCGTCAACAAGGCAATCTCTAGCCTGGTGGCTGAGTCATCGGCCTCTTTAGATTGGCAAATCCTTACTTCCAGTACCGTGGAAGATCATTACCACAGATCTGTCTGGTGGGGGGGTGTCATGGAGTCAAACGATCCAGGGACAGTGGAGTCCAAAGGAGAGCAGACTCCCCATAAATATCTTAGAATTTAGAGCAATTCTGTTGGATCTTAGACATTAGACATCCCATTTGAAGGGGCATCCCACCTGGATTCAAACAATCAGATGGCGGTGGTATATATCAACCATCATGGGGGCACCAGAAGCAGTAAAGCCCTTCATGGAAGTGAGCTGTTTTTTACTTTGGGCCGAGAAACGGGTTCCATGTATCGCGAATGTACCTGGAGTGGACATCTTGCAGGCCGATCATCTCAGCAGAACGGTCCTGCATCGGAGGAATGATGTCAGAGGGTTTTCAATCCCTATGCATGCGCTGGGGGATTCCGGACGTAGATCTCTTTGCACCATGGCAGAATCGGAAGGTTCCAAAGTTTGTGTCCTGGTCAAGGGATCTTCTAGCAATAGCAACAGATTCCCTGCCTCTTTAGTGGTCAGCATTTAAGCTTCTTCATTCATTCCCTCCGATTCCACTCCTGGGTCGACTACTAAAAAAGTTAGCTCACAAGGGAGTCCCAACCATTCTGGTGGCTTCTCGGTGGCCAAGGAGAAGCTGGTTCTCAGACATAGACCCGATAAATCCAGATCTTCTCACACAGGGGCCTCTAAGGCATCCCATTCACAAGTTCTGGCTTGGACAGCCTGGCTATTGAATCCTTCATCTTGGCAGAAAGGGTTTTTTTTTTTTCTGCCAGAGTCATCCAGACTATGATTCAGACCAGGAAGAAGTGAAAATCCAGAGGGTTCGCTGGTAGAACCTTTTTCTTTATTGCATGGCACGGCCTGCTTCGGTATTCATAACAGTTGGGTTATTTCGCCACAAGGTGGTGCAGTGGTACTGCCGAAAAGCTGTGGCTTGTCCCGGCTCCCTATAAAAACGGGCTGAACCATAGAGTTCCCCAGTGTTCTCTCTGCAGTGGACTGCGAAGTTAGCAGATGACACTCTCTCGCACAGGTGAGCGGGGCAACCAAGCCTGCGGACCTGCAAGTCTATTTCCATCCGTTTCTGGACTCTCACTGCCTCCCAGCCTTGGCTGACAGATCGGGTGAAGGTAGAAGAGCACTAGGGTCAAGTGCTCCTGGAGCGCAGCTCCAAGCCGCAGACCCTGTAACACACAGGGTAGCCGGCCATAGGCTTTATGGTGAGCCTAATAGGGATGCAGAGTTTCTGTCCTAGCTTCTGAGGGGGTAAGTAGTTTGGGGACTGTGTCCTCTCTTTTTCCTTTGGGTCCCCCCCTCCCTGACCATGGCTGCTCGCCGCTGCTTCTCTCTCTCTCTGGCGGCGAGTAGTCATATCTGTGGTGTTTTTTATGTTTTTGGTATGTTTTCTGGTGTTTTTAGCTGCCGTGCCGCTTTGTACTGCATTCCGCGGCTGTGGGCGCTATATGATTTTGCTTTGTCATGGCGCCGGCCGGGTCACGTGAGCGCAGTTTTTCGCGCTCTTTGCGGGGGGCGGGGCCGGGTGATGGCGCGTGTTGCGTCGTTCACCTCGTGGCCCGCCACTCGAGGTACCTCTGCCGGCGCCATTTTGGACGAGCTGCGCGTCTGGATTTCTCCCTTCCTGGCTGCAGCGCTGCTTCCTCTGGCGGGTTGTCTTATCCAGTGGTCTGTGCCTGTGTGACCCCCGCGGTGTCTCTGGTCTGTGAGTCCCCCTTGGGGGTTTTTTTTATTGAAGGGGTGTATTTGCTGCGGGATGCTCATGTGTGTTTTTACTTATGTCTTTCAGGCAGGATACCATTGGGTTGTGGTTTCTCCCGGCTCCACTCCTTCCTCCCCCTCATTCCCCCTTTATTAACTTCTGGGGGCATCCCGTAGGAGGGCACCCCGGGTGGCTTCTGTATTAAGCCTGTACCCACTGCTGGCCTATTGTGCCTGTATTAATCACCATATGGAGGCTTCTGGGGATAGCACGCTTGGGGGCCCTTCGGGGCAAGCACGGCTGTGTTCCATGTATGGGGTATCCCCTGTGAGTAACAGTGTCACAGTGTGTGTGCCGTGCGCTGAAAGTGTCCTTGTGCTTCAAGCTGGTTTGCCTGCTTCACCCCGCTCCTGCAATTGGGCCCCTGTGAGGGGAATGTTGGCAGGGAGTCACATTCTGATTTGGCTCTGCGGGTGGCTAACATTGAAAAGCAGCTTGCCAGGACGGTTCCTAGGAAGGCCTCTGGCAAGAAGAGACACCTGGACCCCAGGCCTGCTCTCCTTACTGAGATGTATGTGGGGATTGATTAGCTTGGTGACTGTCACCCCCTTGAGATGGGGGAGCTCTCCCAGGACTCTGACTCCTATGGGAACCAGCAGGAGGGTTGCGATAGTGACCCTGGGTCTGCGTCTGGAGAGGAATCATGGTACCCTGAGGACACTGATAATCTGCTGTCACATATTTTCGAAATTTTGCACATTGCTCCCCCTAAGGTAGCTAAAAGAAAGCAGGGGAAACTTTTTCGCCCTGGTAAACAGCGTCTAGAGTTCCCTGAGCAGGAACATTTTACCACCTTGGTGCTTAAAGAACGGGAACGTCCTAACAAGTTGCCTGCGCTGCCCAAGGGTTTGGATAAAAGGTATCCCTTTCCTGTTGATCTTGTTAAGAGGTGGTCATTTCCCCCTGAAGTGGACACTCCCGTGCTAGGCTTGTCCAATACTTCGGTCATGCCTTCCCCTGACACTACCACTCTGAGGGATGGTGAGGACCGGCGCATAGCTTCCCCTGACACTACCACTCTGAGGGACGGTGAGGACCGGCGCATGGATCAAGTGGTCTTCCCAGTCTTTCCTGGAATCCTAAGTCCAAACCCTCTCCCAAGCCTCCTCAGGCATGAAGGGGCGCCCTCACCCATCCGGGGGGGCGGCTTCGGCTCTTTGCTCACGTCTGGAGGCTTCACTTCTCAGACTGGTGGATTCTGGAGGTAGTGTCCTCCGGTTACAAGATAGAGTTTGCAGCCTGGCCCCCCCCAAGATTCATCAGATCCCGGATGTCTTTAAACCCCCTGTCCGCTCAGGGATTGCTTCTGGCGGTTCATTGCCTGTTAGAGGCCGGAGTCATTTGTTTGGTGCCTCATCAAGAAAGAGGTCAGGGGTACTATTCCAATCTTTTCACGGTCCCCAAAAAGGATGGCTCTCTGAGGCCCATTCTGGATCTGAAGGGCCTCAACAAATTTGTCAAATTCAAACATTTTCGCATGGAGATGCTGCGCTCTGCTGTCAGTACACTTCGCCCAGGCGACTTCATGACCACTGTGGTCATCAAGGATGCTTATATTCATGTGCCTATCTTCCCAGGTCATCAGAGATTTCTAAGGTTCAAGCTGCAGGGTCAGCATTACCAGTTTGTGGCTCTACCCTTCGGTATCACCTTTACACCTCGGGTGTTCACCAAGGTGCTGGCGGGAGTGATGGCTCTGCTAAGGAACCAGGGCATCCGCATCATTCCTTACCTGGACAACATCCTGATTGTGGCGGAGTCTCTTCCTCAGGCCAAGCGGGAAACTCAAATGGTGACATCCACTCTGGAGTCTTTCGGCTGGGTGATCAACTATCCCAAGTCTTCTCTGTCCCCGTCATTGGTGACCTTTCTGGGCATGACGCTGGATACCTCTCAGGTCAAGGTGTTCCTTCCTCAGCAGAAGGTGGAAGGTCTTCAGCTGCAGGCTCGGGCTCTGCTGTCGTGTCCTCATCCCTCCATCCGTCAGGGGATGCAGTTGGTGGGCCTGATGGTGTCCTGCTTCGAGGCAGTCCCCTTTGCTCAGTTGCACCTCTTGTCAGTTTGGGATCAGGACCCTGTGTCCCTGGATCAGGAATTTGTTCTGTTTCCCCTGGCCAGACGGTCTCTCTCGTGGTGGCTGGACTCAAGGAACCTTCTGGGGAGTGGTCACCACGGATGCCAGTCTGACTGGCTGGGGAGGCTTCTGGAAGCCCCTGAGCTTCCAGGGTCGGTGGGGCCCACAAGAGGCCCATGCTTCCATCAATGTCCTGGAACTGAGGGCGATCAGGTTGGTTCTTTCTCGCCTATCCACTCACCTCCGGGGTCGGGCTGTTCAGATCCACTCAAACAACCAGACGGCGGTGGCCTACCTCAATCATCAGGGAGGGACTCGGAGCAAGCGAGCCTTCAAGGAAGTGTACCTGATTCTGTCTTGGGCGGAACAGCATGTTCCCTGCATATCAGCGGTCTACATCCCAGGGGTGGAGAACCAGGTGGTGGACTCCCTGAGCAGGGGAACGTCTCGTCTGGGAGAGTGGTCTCTCAACAACCAGGTGTTTCTCTCCCTCTGTCACCGCTGGGGTCAGCCGGACGTGGACCTGTTTGCATCCCGTCACAATCACAAACTTCCCAGATTTGTCTCTCTGTCTCAGGATCCTCTGGCCTTCGCCACGGATGCCTTGGCAATACCGTGGACAGAGTTTCAGCTTCTCTATGTGTTCCCTTCGTTTCCTCTCCTGGGCAGGGTCATGCGCAAGATAGCCCAGGAGCGGGTACCAGCCATACTAGTGGCCCCTTTTTTGGCCAAGAAGAGTTTGGTTCGCAGATGTCATGCGGTTGGCAGTAGACCGGCACGTCTTGCCCAAGGATCCAGATCTTCTCAACCAGGGGCAGCTACTCCATCCCAATTTACAAACTCTGGCTTTAACGGCTTGGCTGCTGAAACCTCCATATTGATGGAAAAGGGGTTGCCTGCTTCTGTTGTTGATACCATGATTCGGGCTAGGAAGAAGTCCTCGTCCTTTATCTATTACAGGGTCTGGCATGCTTACATTGCCTGGTCCCTTCCTTGTCGGGTGTTTTCTATTCCCAGGATTCTTGAATTCTTGCAATATGGTTTGGATCAGGGCCTTCAACTTAGTACCCTAGAAGGCCATGTTTCAGCTCTGGCAATTTTTTTCCAAAGATCCTTTTGCCAATCATCGGTTGGTTAAAACCTTTTTTCAGGGAGTTTCTCATGTGCGTCCACCCTGTAAGCCTTTGCTACCAGTCTGGGATTTGAATCTGGTGTTGTCTGCCCTGCAAGGGCCTCCCTTTGAGCCTATTCGTGATGCTACCTTGTCTATTCTGACCCTTAAGGTAGCCTTTCTGGTGGCTATCACTTCTGTAACGCGAGTTTCTGAACTAGCGGCACTTTCCATCAAACCTCCTTATTTTGAGAGGCATCAGGATAAGGTGGTGTTTCGGCTCAAGCCGGACTTCCTGCCAAAGGTTGTGTCTGCTTTTCATCTTAATCAGGACATTGTCTTGCCTTCATTGTGTCCTAATCCTGCCAATTCCAAGGAGCAGACTCTGCATTCCCTAGATGTGGTCAGGGCTCTGAAGTTTTATTTGGTCGCCACTGAGCCTTTCAGGAAGTCTCATGCTCTTTTTGTTCTCACTTCTGGACCTAGAAAGGGCTTGCCTCTGGCTAAATCCACTATCAGCAAGTGGATCTGTCAGGTGGTGGTTCAAGCCTAGGAAAGGAACCTCCCTTTAGGATTACTGCTCATTCTACTTGTGCTATTGGTGCCTCTTGGGCTTTTCAGCACCAAGCTTCTGTTGTTTGCAAGGCCGCTACTTGGTCTTCTGTTCATACTTTTTTAAGTTTTACAAGGTTGATGTTAAGGCCTCAGCGGATGCTGCTTTTGGCCGCAAGGTGCTTCAGGCGGTAGTGACTTGGACTACTGCCCGTTACACTTTGGGGATCCCACCCTACTCTGGACACTGCTTTTGGATGTCCCCACTGTTATGAATACCGAAGTGGGCCGTGCCATGCAATAAAGAAAAAAGCAATTCTGTGAGTACTCACCTGTAGAATTGTTTTTGTTCTTGCATGGCACGGCCCGCTTCGCCCCACCCTTGTTTTCGTTGTTCTTGGTTGCCTCTTTATGGTGATTGTTCCAAGTCAATTGGGGTCTTTTACCTTTTTCACATTTTTTACTTATTCTCTCCCGGCTTCTTGTCTCACTGCTTGTGTACGCTGGGGATCTCTATGGTTAAGCCCGTTTTTTATAGGGAGCCGGGACAAGCCACAGCTTTTCTGCTGTACCACTGCACCACCTTGTGGCGGAATAACCCAGCTGTTATGAATACCGAAGCGGGCCGTGCCATGCAAGAACAAAAACAATTCTACAGGTGAGTACTCACAGAATTGCTTTTTTCTGTTCCAGAATATTGGATTTTTTGCAGAAAGGTCTTGATGAAGGTCTTCAATTGAGTACTTTAAAAGCACAATCTGCTTGATCTATCTTTTTTTTCAGAAACCCATTGCTGAGAATAAATGTATCAAAGCTTTTGTATAGGGAGTTGCTCATGTGTGGCCTTCCCATAAGCCTCTTCTGCCGGTTTGGGACCAGAACCTAGTTTTATCAGCTCTTTTAAACCATTGGCAGATGCGTCATTAAGTTTGACTCTTAAGGTTATCTTTTTTAGTGGCAATAACCTCAGTAAGGAGGGTTTCTGATTTAGCAGCTTTATCAGTTGTCTCCTTATTTAGTGTTACACTAAGGACAAGGCTGTCTTCTGCTTTAAACAGGATGTTCTTCCTAAAGTGGTTTTGATCTAAATGACGAGGTGAATTTGCCTTCCTTATGTCCTACTCCCAGTGTCTGATAAAGAAAGGATTCTTCATTCGCCGGATGAAGTGAAAGCACTAAGATACTATCTCACTGCTACACAATCTTTCCGTAGGTCAGAATTCCTTATTTGTCATACCTGAGGGCAATCTAAGTCTACCATCAGCCAATGGATTAGACATAAGACCCTATGTCTCCAAAGGGATGGATCCTCACTACTGCTCATTCGACACAAGCATCTTGGGCTTTTCAGCATCAAACTTCAGTAGAACAAGTATGCAAAGCCGCTACTTGGTCTTCAGTTCATACATTTACCAAATTCTATAAGGTAGAGCCTTTTGTAGGAAGAAATTACATACAGTAGTATTTAGATCGTTTCGTAATGTCTTATTCCTGAAAGGAAAAAGGGTTTTTGGGGATCCCACCCGAATTAAGGGTACTGCTTTTGGGGGTCCCAATTGTCTCTGAATTACTCTGATGGCCTGAAGTAAAATGGAAGAGAAAAGAGAATTCTGTGAGTACTTACCTGTAGAATTTATTTCTCTTCCATTATTACTTCAGAACATCAGACCCTCCCTATCTGCTAGGTTACTATGTCCATGTCTTGGATGCCTAGTCTTAGTGGAGTGGTAGATATGTAAATAGTTGTTGTAAATAATGATCAGCATTGAAAAAAAAATACATTTAAACAGAGAAAGGAGTCTTGTATTTGGTCTCCAGCCTTTTGTTTCCAACAGAGATATAGGTATGCCTCCCAGGTGGCTGGTTCTACTGCTTTTTAATTAAACTGGGGTGGAGGAAGTCAGCCAGGAGGATATAGGCCCGGGAGGTAGAGCCGCACCTTGCAGTCCACGCCCTTCGGTCCTGAGGTTAACCCAATCGTCTCTGAATTACTCTGATGGAATTCTACAGGTGTGTACTCACAGAATTCTCTTTTTCCACTTTTTGGTCGGCTTTAAGGTGTAAATGGTAAAATGTAAAAGGTGTAAATGGTTTTATAAAACCCAGGTTTCTGGCCCAGTCTAAAGTTCAGTGTTTGGGTAATTTGTGCATTAGACTGTTGTGTGCGTGTGTGTGTCGAATTTAATGGTTTTATAAAACCCTGGTTCCTGGCTCAGTCCAAAGTTCAATGTTTGGGTAATTTGTGTGTTAGTCTGTAGTTTGTGTGTGGAGCTGTTCATTCTCAATGAGCTTTTTTATTTTTTTCCCCCTTCTTTCTAGTCTCTTCTCTCTATTCGCCAAGATGACAAAGTCGTTTGTCCACGAACCAAAGAGGTCTTCAACTTCTCCCAAGCTGAGAAGGTCTACATCATGTAGAGTGCCACCTCCTGTGCCTCCAGAGCCTGCTGAAGACCAAACAGCAGCATCACACGCACAACCGTCATATTCACTAGGTTGCATTTATTGTCTTTGCGACCAAAGATTTTAAAGCCGCAACGACGACGACAACAAGCATTCACACTTCAAGATAAAACGGCGTCCTAACCATTGAAAGTGCAAAAATACTTAAACCCATTTGTACTTTTAGGTAAATAATCCTTTTGATTGTTATGGTTTTTTGTAACATAGGGCGACTATGGACGCTTCGGAAGAGTTTGATTTAGTTACTTTCTGGATTCTCCGCCCTATGAGGAGACGCGGCGTTCTGCTGCTCGGTTATTTAGTCACATTTACAACAATCGCCATTAGACATTCTTTGTGCAAGTTTTATGGATCTTCTTCATATCGCTGCCTTACTGCTCGCTTTCCTAATGTACCACCAGGAAAACACATACTGTTGCCTGTGCTGTTTTGGATCTCTACAGCACTAGCAGGGGAGGGGGGATCTTAAAGGGTTTTCCCTTGGATCTAAAAGTGAACCTTTTGCCTTTATTTTAGGGAACTTGATATATAGATATAGTTCCTGGCTGTCTCAGATCTTCCACATGCAATTCTTATGTGAGCCACTGACCTGCAACTGGTGTGTAGATCGGGGTTCTTACTGCTTTCTGATGGTTTCTGGACAGTAAACCGCCATTTACAGTCAGGCAGTTAGCCTCGACCATGGGCAGTTCTCTTTGTTGGGTTCAGTTTGTTTGAGGCCACTAGCCGAGGTTAAAATTGAAGCACCTGTCGGGGGATCAGAGATCCTTTCTGCAGGCTTGTAAAACTTAAAGATCGTTAGTTAGGATTACTTGAAACAGCAACATTATATTTAATAGGTTAGATAGAAGTCATTTTTTTTGGTACACCTGCTCAGACAGACAAGGGGCAGCTTTTGTCATAGGGATTTCAGCACCAACACCTTAAATAAAGGTGTATACATGGCTTCAAAACAGATGTTATTTTTAGTTATATAAGCTTAAAGGAGCATTATTGCGAAATTATAGTGTAATATAAAAAATCCAAAATCCACACAAAGGAGGGGTCACTTATACACCCAAACTGAATAGAACTCCAGCCAAGCTGGTTTCTTCTTGTGGTAGGAATAAAATACAGGGGTGACAGGTTTAGTCTATCACGGGTGACAGAGCCTGTCACCCCGGATGTACTTTACCTTGCATTAAAATAAAATAAACAAGCCTGGCTGGATATTTCTTGATGCCGGGTGTAAAAGAGACCTCTGCTCCCACCATCCAGCATATTATCATTGGGCCATTTTTCACGATAGTGCTCCTTTTAATGGCGACCTTTAGCTGAATAAAAAAGATCTGTAGACCTAATTCGTAAACTGAAAAAGGATCCTGAAATTTGTCAAAATGACTTACCTCCTCTGTGACCCAGTGCCACTGCCTTGCCCCAGGTGACCACTACGCCTGACTGGGCAACCCAGTTGGTCAACAATGGACACTTGGGGTTGAGAATGGTTGCCCACCGCCAATAGGCCGCTGAACCAGTGAGGAGTTCTGCATAATTTTGGGCTTCATTTTAATGTTTGTGTGATGGGGCTTCCCAAATGGGGGATGTTAGCCTTCAGTCATTTTTGACTGTGGGTCCAGTTTCAAACCATTTTTTTACATTAAAAGTGGATTTCTGTAGCAGACCTCGGGCCCCTACATCCCCCACTCACCAGGCATCCCACTTTGACCCCTATGAAGGACTAAAATCGGGTATTACTACTTTCCTGAACTGTGTTACTAGCCCAAACCCGATTGGTTGCTAACGGTTTTGGATATGCAAGGATGCAGCTGTCAGACCCAGTTCTAATGCTATGTCATTCCAAGGAGGCATTTACTAGACTGGAATCCCAATTCCGGATCATAGGATGGGTGGTAGGAAGACCCTGGACATTTTTGGATTTCCAATCAGGCTTCAGATCAGGGTTCCATTTGGGCACAAGCTCCCCTGCTTCCCTCCCCCTAGCACAGATTGACCTCCCGCAGCCCCAGTATGTGAAGTCATGTGCGGGACTATGAGCCCAGACTGCGGCTCCCATTATTCTCCATGAGCCTCCATTGAGCTTCGTACAATGTCCTACATCTTCAGCCAGCCTAAAAGCAAAGTATGGCTTCCGTCTACATATACCGGCACCGCGGTAGGGTGATCTGCACCACTGGACCAGGTGAAAATGTACACTGGGGAAGCCTCATGCCTGTGATCTTAGGTCCGATCGAAAAGTGTTAGTTGGGCGGTTCAGGATTACAGTCACTTTCATCTTTGCAGACTATGATCCTGTTTGGAAATTGTAGCTTCCCCTCCTTTGTGTGTTAACTATGGAAGTGTCCTAACAAAAGGGCCATAATGCTGGTCATTTTGGTTCAAATTTCTGTTAATGGACTTACTTTTCCCTAGTGACCAAACAAGAAGAGGGGGCTGACCGGGTCATTGATGGCCCACAAAAACCCCACCAAGCGGTCTCTTACTCTTGCCTGAAGCTGAGGTTTAATTTGGTTCAGATTGAGTGAAGGACAAACTGGCTCATTTTGATTTCCTACTTATATAACGTGTTTGTTTGGAGTTATATAACATATATAAGGGGCCGTTAGTGACCTCTTTGGCACCACCTCTGCTTTTGAAAGGGAAAAAAAACTGCTTGAAAAATCAACACATAGGCCTTGATTCATCAAGAGTTGAAAAAATGTCTCATGGTAGTAAATTAAATTTATCAGAATAAAGCCTGAGAATGTAATAAAGTGCCATTGACTTTCATTGTCTTCCTATCTGGTGATTCACTAACAGTGACATTGTCAGGCTTTATTCTCATGAATGGCATTTTTTACTACCATGAGAATTTTTTTCAACTCTTGACGAATCAAGGCCATAGATTGTGTTTTGCTACGTGGAACTGCTTCCAACCTGACCGGGGGAATGTGAGAGCTCCATTGGCTGTCCATGGCTGGTCCACCATGCTTACGTACCCACAGAAGGGTCTGAGGTCTTGCCCTCAGGCAATTAAAGAATCCTTTGCAGCCATAAGCCACAAGGTATAAAGCCACAGTTGTTTTAGCAGCGCTGGCAGATTCTTCATAATCTTTCCAGCAACCCTTTTTTTTTTTTGCCCTTCATGGTCTTTAGCAGATAAAGCAGTAGAACATTTGTATTTAGTGCTTATTTTTGCATGTTGGTGTTCATTAGCGAATAAAAAATTATTGTAAATTTAAACCTGCATCCAGATTATTATTTTATAAAGCGCCATCATCTTCTGTAGTGCTGTACAAAGTAGTAATTACTTGCAGTACATTGACTATTACAAATGCAGTGTTGAGTTGATACAATAGGAGAGAGAGCCCGGCCCTTGCGAGCTTACGGTCTAAAGCACATCTGTTAAACTCCATGGCTGTCCCTCTGACAGATACCAGATGGTGGCGGTTAGGTGGTTCTCCTTCTCAGGGCCGCCATCATGGGGGGAGGGACAAGACTGGTCTCCCGAGCACGAGGGGGGGGACCAGGCTCTGCGTTACGCCCCCTTAAACGGGGCCACGAGTGGATCAACATACACTGATTGCTGCGGGGCGCAGCTTTGCACGCAGCCTGCAGTGTAAGATAGCGTGTGTGCTGTTAGCCACACCCCCTTCATTCAAGAGCTGTTTTGCACCAAAGACGAAGCAGCAGCAGGAGGAGACGGCGACCAAGCGTGGGGAAGGAGTACAGGACTGAGCAACCAGCTGGATATAATAAGGTTATGCAACAAGAATGGGGGGCACACCTGATAGGGCCCCGCAGTGTGCCCAGGAACTGGAGCTTCTTGTTTGGGCTATTAAAACCAAAAAGGACAGGGTAAAATGTAGGACTGGCACAAAATTCAAATACGCCAATTGCCGAGAAACGACAGATATTTAGTGCACCAATCTCAGCACACACATATGAAATAACATCCCATACTACATAAAACAACAAATAAGTGCATTAAAATAACGGGGGCCCTCCGTACATCCATACATCCCACACACACACTTGCACAACCTGCCAAATTGCACTGCTGGATCCAGCCTAAAGTTAAAGTGACTCGGTGCACGTGCGCTGTCGAGCGTTTCAGCACGGCAGTGGCATCCGTCTCACAAGGCGTGTTGTAACATGATAATGCTCAGGACAACAAAAGACACTCAAATGGCCAGTCAGGGGAGACTCATCAAACAGCATTTGCCTCAGCGCCCTCTGAAGCGATTTTGAAACTCCACAGCATGTGTGCTGCTTAAGCTGTGACTATTCTGCACGTGTACAGTGCAATATGCGCACGAAGCTGTTACACAGTCACTGTAAGGATGGGGCACAATACTAGGCTCTACTTAGCTGTTGGTAAATGTGGTCATCCAATTTCCCGGGCCTCAGCCTGAAATCGTGTTGCGCAATACTCCGGAGGTTGTTGGCTGGAGCAGAGCTTAGTGACGGGGTGACGTGCGCGTGGTGGGGCCGGTCGGCCGCCGACGTGCATTTCGCTCCACCCACCGGAGCTTCGTCAGGGTGGTGGGCGGCCCCTCCACTTCACTCCTTTATATGCCAGGTACCTCCGCAGCTTGTCTATATCCAATCCGCTTCCAGATTGCTTTGAAGACGCATCACGCGTCACCACTCAGCCATCAGATCGGCAGGTACGCGGGGCTCTGCTGCCCCATCAGTTACAGGCTTCATGCAGTTGTAGAGTGGACTTCTTAATATGGATATACAGGGCAAGGCCCCCGATGCCTAAAATCCGCAATCATCAGATACTTTATCAATGGGAGCGCGCGTTCTACACGCGCATTTTTCGATGGAACGACTCACACATATACTAGCAGACATACCACTTAAGTGCAGGACTACATATATATTTAACTAAGGATGCCTATATACAATGTCATACCACCACCTTCACCTCATTAATAAATTACATAACCATAAGCACATCTATATACTATATTATGTCATATCTCTGTGCACTGTTAGCATCTCTTGTCACCGTGCAACCTTTAAAATTGGACCCCAAAAAATTGAGTTTTTGGATTTATTAATTAGACGGGAAGGAAACAAACTACTCACATTCACATATAGAAAGCCCACTGCGGGCAATACTTTGCTTCATTTTACGAGTCACCACCCTCTTCCAATGTTGCCCGGGATCCCGCTCGTATACGCAGGAATTGTGGGTCCGAGCGAGATTACGCGTGGGAGGCACGTGAGTTGACAAGTAGATTTAGAGAGAGGGGTTACCCACACAGACTTATACGCACATGTTTTAAGAAGGCGTTAGAATCCAATCGGGAGGATCTCCTTAGAGGAAACAAAAATGAGAGGACGTGCTGAAAAAATCCCGATGATCAGCCAGTTCTGCTGATTACTCAGTTTGGAACTCATTGGGAAAGGTTCCGAACGATTCTAGAATCACACTGGCACATCTTACTCTTGGACCCGACGGTGTGTGGGCCCACGCACTTTGCTCACCGCTCGGAGAGCTAAAACTATGCGTGATTTATTAGTTCATAGTGATCTGTCAAACAAAACTAAGATGACGCCGTCCAACCCAGTGGAGGGCTCCTTTAAGTGTGGGCACTGCAGGATCTGTGCCTTTTATGGAAAAAACTAGTAGTTTTAGGGGTGCAAGAGGGGGACCGGCACGGCAGATCAGGGGATTCATTAACTGTGCGACAACATATGTCGTGTACATGCTCACCTGCCCATGCGGCAAAAAGTATATAGGTAAAACTAAGCGCGAATTGCGTACGTGGGTGGGTGAGCATGTGCGCGACATAAAGAAGGGAAACGAAAAAAGTCCCGTCTCTGAGAATTTTAGAGCATTTCATCATCGGAGTTAATCCCCTGGGGTTAAAAGTCTGTGGAATTTTTGTGCTAAAAAAAGGAGGAAGAGGGTTCTGGGATAAAAGGTTGCTCCAACAGGAATCTAGGTTTATTTTTGAATTAGGTACTATGTCCCCGAATGGACTGAATACAGATTCAGGATTGGGTGCCTTCCTGTGAAGATAGGTGTATTGGTGGGAATTACTAGAAGGATAGTGACAGCATGAATGGGAGAAAGCTAGATAGGGACTAGTAGATCTCATGTTCAAGTATCTTGATAGGCACTGGCAGTGTAGAAGGCAAAAAGTATGATCTATAGCGCTACATACCATTAGGATTTATATACGCACGATATATAGGTATATACTTGGTAAGGGTGTAGGTTGAAGACTCCCCTTAGCCCTGAGTTTGGTGCGGTAGTGATGGCACCAACAATATGGTGGTACAATGTAGTGTGCCAGGATAGATGTTCTTCCTCGGTAGTACAGTGTAATGATACATCACTATCCCTTATATGGTTGCACTGTGACAAGAGATGCTGACAGTGCACAGAGATATGACATAATATAAATAAATTGGATAACCATAAGCACATCTATATGCTATGAGGTGAAGGTGGTGGTATGGCATTGTATATAGGCATCCTTAGTTAAATATATATATATGTAGTCCTGCACTTTAGTGGTGTGTCTGCTAGTATATATTTGTGAGTCGTTCTATCAGGCAGGGGGAGCAATAATGCCCATAGCCTGTTAACAAGATGACTACAACACCATACAACATACAATTGTTTAATAGCCTGGAAAAATGCGCATGTAGAACGCGCGCTCCCATTGATAAAGTATCTGATGATTGCGGATTTTAGGCATCGGGGGCCTTGCCCTGTATATCCATATTAAGAAGTCCACTCTACAACTGCATGAAGCCTGCAATTGATGGGGCACCCGAGCCCCACGCACCTGCCGATCTGATGGCTGAGTGGTGACGCGTGATGCGTCTTCAAATCTGGAAGCGGATTGGATATAGATAAGCCGTGGGAGGTACCTGGCATATAAAGGAGTAAAGTGGAGGGGCCGCCCACCACCCTGACGAAGCTCCGGTGGGCGGAGGGAAACACGCGTCGGCGGACGGCCGGCCCCACCACATGCACATCACCCCGTCACTAAGCTCTGCTCCAGCCAACAACCTCCGGAGTGTTGCGCAACACGATTTCAGGCTGCGGCCTGGGAAATTGGATGACCACATTTACCTACAGCTAAGTAGAGCCTAGTATTGTGCCCCATCCTTACAGTGACTGTGTAACAGCTTCGTGCGCATATTGCACTGTACATGTGCAGAGTAAGTCACAGCTTAATCAGCACACATGCTGTGGAGTTTCAAAATCGCTTCAGAGGGCGCTGAGGCAAATGCTGTTTGAGTCTCCCCTGACTGGCCATTTGAGTGTCTTTTTGTCTTGTCCTGAGCATTATCATGTTACAACACGCCTTGTGAGACGGCCACCGCCGTGCTGAAACGCTCGACAGCGCATGTGCACTGAGTCACTTTAACTTTAGGCTGGATCCAGCAGTGCAATTTGGTGGGGTGTGCAAGTGTGTGGGGGATGTATGGATGTACGGAGGGCCCCCGTTATTTTAATGCACTTATTTGTTGTTGTATGTAGTATGGGATGTTATTTCATATGTGTGTGCTGAGATTGGTGCAATAAATATCTGTCGTTTCTCGGCAATTGGCGTATTTGCATTTTTTTGCCGGTCCTACATTTAACCCTGTCCTGTTGTGTAATATTAGTTAGATAATTTAGGTTAGTAGGACGCCACATATTATTTACAGTGGCAGTGCACAGGCATGAATTAGGGCTCTCTCAGTCCTTTTTTTTTTATTTTGATTGGTTATTAAAACAGACCCAAACATGTGACTCCAGCTCACCTCATCCTAAAGTGAGCTCTGCATTAGAGAAATACTCACCTGTTCCTAGCAGAGCTCCAGCATATGGAGGACAGGAAACTAACCTCACCTCACACAATCAGTGACCCTGCATTAGAGACATACCTTTCCCTAGCAGAGCTCTATCATATTGGGGACAGGAAACTAACTTTTCCCTATATCCAGTCCAGGTCGTCCTAGAGTGATGACATGTGGGTATTCCGCCCCAGGGGGCGCTCGACTGCAAGATCAAAAGCTGTCGCTCCTCCTGGCCCCCTATAAAAGCAGGTGTCTCTATCATTTCCCAGTGTTCATCTTGCAGTCTGGCTGCTGAAGATCGTTGGATACTCTCTCCTGGATTTTGGCAGTTGAGCGGGGCCTCCTAGCCCGTCGGCCGCTGCGGACCCTATTATCACTGATCTTGTTTGTGTCTTTTAGGTGGGCCCATTGATTAGGGCTGTTGTTCCTCCCGGTCTCCCCCCCCCCCCCTCCCTTTTTATTTAGAGGGATCGCATAAGAGGGATCATTTAGGTTTGGGCCATCAGTGCCTTGTAACCTGCATTGCAAATTCTTCTCTAATAATGGAGGCATCTGGGGATAGTGAGCTAGGGGCCCCTCCTGGACGGGTGAAGCTCTGCCCCTTGTGCAGTGCATGCCCTCTGGGCGGATTCAGCAATATTTGTACCACTTGCGCCAGGAGCGTCTTCTTGGACCATGACCGGGCGGGCGTACCTGCCCCCAGCCCTTCATTGCCTGCGGCCTCTCCAGAACCCCCGCTGCTTCACTCAAGCCAGCAGGGGGTCCCATGTTGATTTGGCATTTAGGGTGGCCAGTCTCGAGAGACAGATCTCACGAACAGCGCCTAAGAAGGCCTCGAGTAAGAAACGGCACATAGAGCCCATTTACTCGGATAATGACGATGACCTTTTTGATAAGCGGCCCTTTCGGAGCTCATCTGCCTATCGCTCCTTTCGAGGAGGAAGAGGCTCTTCATTTTCAGGTGGCCGCAGAGATACCTGGGGTAGAGGTAGGTCCCGTGGCCGACCCAATCCCGCTTGGGGAGCCAAGTCTAAGCCCCCAGCCAAGTCTCCTCAGGCATGAGGAGGCGCCCTCACCCATCCGGGTGGGGGGACGGCTTCTGCTATTTGCTCATATCTGGAGACGGCGCGTCTCGGATCGGTGGATTCAGGAGGTAGTGTCCTCCGGTTACAAAATAGAGCTGGCAGCCAGGCCGCCCACAAGATTTCTTCGCTCTTGGATTTTCCAAAACCCATTGAAGGCACAGGGCCTGAGATTGGCCGTGCAACACCTCCTGCGGTTAGATGATTAGGTGATTTGTCCTGTACCTCGTCAGGAACAGGGTCAAGGTTTCTACTCCAATCTGTTCACGGTTCCCAAGAAGGACGGAACGTTGAGGCCTATCCTGGACCTGAAGGGTCTCAACAGGTTTGTAAGAGTCAGGCATTTCCGCATGGAAACCTTACAGTCAGTGGTGAGCTTGCTTCGGCCGGGCGACTTCATGACCACGGTGGACATCAGGGATGCTTATCTGCACATCCCGATTTTCCAGGGACATCAGAAGTTCCTGAGGTTTGCTCTGGAGGATCAGCATTACCAGTTTGTGGCACTGCCATTCGGGATATCCTCAGCCCCCCGGGTCTTCACCAAGGTGCTGGCGGGCATCATTGCTATCCTGAGGAACTAGGGCATTCGTGTGCTACCCTATCTGGACGATTTACTGATTGCGGCTCAGTCTCTTCAGCAGGCAGAGAGCGATACCCGGACGGTTTTGGCCACTCTCGAGGATTTCGGCTGGGTAGTCAATTACCCAAAGTCTTTTATCACTCCCTCAACAGTGAGGTCCTTCCTGGGCATGACAATAGACACCTCTCAGGTCAAGGTCTTTCTGCCACAGCAGAAGGTTTTGGGCCTCCAGACGCAGGTGCAGGCCTTGCTGTCTTGTCAGCGGCCATCGTTCCGCGTGGGGATGAGACTGGTGGGCCTAATGATGTCATGCTTCGAGGCCGTGCACTTCGCCCAATTTCACATGAGACCTCTTCAGTTGAACCTGTTGACCGTCTGGAATCGGATGGAGGAGTCGCTGGAACAGGAATTTTCACTGCCCCCCCCCCCCCCCCCCCCGGCCAGGCAGTCCCTCTTGTGGTGGCTGGACTCCAGGAACCTATTTGTGGGCAAGTCCTTTCTGACTCCCCGGTGGGAGATAGTTACCATGGATGCCAGTCTGGCTGGGGAAGCGTTTGGCAGACGATCCAGGGTTAGTGGGGTCCGCAGGAGAACCGCTTACCCATAAATCTCTTGGAGCTGAGAGCGATCTGGTTGGTACTTCTTCGCTTGACTCCACATTTAAGGGGTCGTGCAATCCAGGTTCGCTCGGACAATCAGACGGCCGTCGCCTACATCAATCACCAGGGCGGGACTCGGAGCAAGCGAGCCCTCAAGTGACTCAGATTCTGACTTGGGCAGAGGAGAATGTTCCCTGCATCTCGGCGGTTTACATCCCCGGGGTAGAAAACCAGGAGGCAGATGCCCTGAGCAGGAATGCCTCATGCCTGGGGGAATGGTCTCTCAGCAACAAGACCTTTCACGCTCTGTGACTGGGGTCAGCCGAACGTGGCTCTGTTTGCGTCCAGACACAATCACAAGCTCCCAAGGTTTGTCTCCCTTTCAAGAGACCCTCTGGCCTTTGCCACAGACACTCTGGCAATTCCCTGGACGGATGTCAGTGGATCGCTACATCATGCCCGACGACCCAGGGCTTTCCACTCAGGGGTCGCTGCGGCACCCCAATTTACGGACGCTGGCTTTGACGGCCTAGCTATTGAGAACTCAATCCTGACGGAGAAGGGGCTGTTGGCCATGGTTGTGCATACCATGATACAGGCGCGGAAAAAGTCTTCTTCCATGATATACTACAGAGTTTGGCATGCCTACATTGCTTGGTGCGAGTCCAAGAGTCTCCCTTGCCGCACATTCTCTATTTCTAGGATTCTGGAGTTTTTACAACAGGGCTTAGACTTGGCTCTCCAGTTGAGCACCCTCAAGGGCCAGGTCTCGGCCTTAGCCATCTTTTTCCAGAGATCCATTGCCAATCATAGGTTGATCAAGACTTTTTTCCAGGGAGTCACCCATGTCTGTCCACCGCGTAAGTCAGTAATACCGGTTTGGGACTTGAATTTGGTACTTTCTGCTCTTCAGGGTCCCCCCTTCGAGCCCTTGTGTGATGCTGCATTGTGACTCTTAAATTGTTTTTTTTGGTAGCGATCACCTCGGTGCGTCTTGTGTCAGAGCTGGCCGCGCTTTGTATGAAGCCTCCCTATTTTGAGCGGCATAAGGATAAGGTGGTTTTTCGCTTTAAACCTGATTTTTTGCCTAAGGTCGTGTCTCCCTTTCACCTTAATGAGGAAGTTGTCTTACCTTCTTTGTGTCCAGCACCAATTCTAAGGAAAGGACCCTCCATGCCTTGGATGTGGTCAGAGCAATTAAGTATTACTTGGTTGCGACTGAATCCTTCAGGAAATCGGATTTGCTCTTTGTCCTAACAGAAGGCTCAAGGAAAGGTTTACCACCAGCCAAGTCCACCCTCAGTAAGTGGATCAGACAGGCGGTGGTGCAAGCATATTCTGCCAAGGGGAAGGAACCCCCTTTTTGGATTACAGTTCATTCTACTAGAGCTATTGGTGCCTCTTGGGCTTTTCAGCACCAGACATCTGTTGAACAGGTTTGTAAGGCCGCCACTTGGTCTTCAGTTCATACCTTTACCAAGTTTTACAAGGTTGATGTTAGGGCCTCAGCTGATGCTGTCTTTGGCCGAAAGGTGCTTCAGGCGGTAGTGAAATTAACTACATGCTGTTCCGCACTGGGGATCCCGCCCTAATGGACACTGCTTTTGGATGTCCCACATGTCATCACTCGACCTGGACTGGATATAGGGAAAAATACAATTCTGTGAAACTCACCTGCAGAATTGTTTTTGAGTATATCCAGTCCAGGTCGTCCCACCCCGCCCTTTGTTCATTATCTTTTGTTTGTGTGTTATGGTGATTACCATTTGTATTCTTGCACTTGTTGTCCTAAAAGTTTTTTTGTTGGAGAGAGTACAAGCTGAAGCTATGTGAAGTAACATGGTTTCTTGGCCTCCCGGCCTGTCTCCTCTTACTGCTTTTTAACCACTGGGAAATGATAGACACCTGCTTTTATAGGGGGTCGGGAGGAGCGACAGCTTTTGATCTTGCAGTCGAGCACCCCCTGGGGGTGGAATACCCACATGTCATCACTCTGGGATGACCTGGACTGGATATTTTCAAAAACAATTCTACAGGTTAGTTTCACAGAATTGTATTTTACCTCCCCCCTCACGCATCGGTGAGCCCTGCGTTAGAGTGACACTTACCTTTCCCTTTGCCACCAAAAAGACCACATTAAAAATCAATAAGCTTAATCACCTCTGTTCGCAGAGTTTCTGAGCTGGCATCTCTTTCGGTTACCGTATTTTTCACACTGTAAGACATACTTATTTTCCCCAAAAAATGGGGGGAAATGTCAGTGTGTCTTCTTGGGCGAATGTAAAAAACAAAAGGAAACTTGCATCCGTCGCTCCCGATGTCACCGTCTTTCGCGCTGTCCCGCTTCCACATTTTCGACACTGCTTCTTTTCCAGCGGCTCATGCACACACAGCATACACACCTGGCTCCCTTCAGCCGGTGGAGCTGGACAGAGCTGGGTGTTTACACTATGTGTGCAGGTGTTGCCAGAGAAGAGGCAGTGGGGGAGACAGCGTGCAGCATGGACAGCACAAACGACAGGGACATCGGGAGCGATGGATGTGAGTTTACTTTTTTTTCCTTTTGCCTATGGGAGAGGGGAATGCCACACTGCCTATGGGAATAGGAGGAGGGATGCCACACTGCCTATGGGAATAGGAGGAGGGATGCCACACTGCCTATGGGGTATGGGAGGGGGGAAATGCCACACTGCCTATGGGGTATGGGAGGGGGGAAATGCCACACTGCCTATGGGAATGGGAGGGGGAATGCCACACTGCCTATGGGGTATGGGAGGGGGGAAATGCCACACTGCCTATGCGGATGAGAGGGGGGAATGCCACACTGCCTATGCGGATGGGAGGGGGGAATGCCACACTGCCTATGGGAATAGGTGGAGGGATGCCACACTGCCTATGGGGTATGGGAGGGGGGAAATGCCACACTGCCTATGCGGATGGGAGGGGGGAATGCCACACTGCCTATGGGAATAGGAGAAGGGATGCCACACTGCCTATGGGGTATGGGAGGGGGGAAGGCCACACTGCCTATGCGGATAGGAGGGGGGAATGCCACACTGCCAATGTGGATGGGAGGGGAGAATGCCACACTGCCTATGCGGAATAGGAGGGGGGAATGCCACACTGCCTTTGGGAATAGGAGGAGGGATGCCACACTGCCTATGCGGATGGAAGGGGGGGATGCCACACTGCCTATGCAGATGGGAGGGGGGATGCCACACTGCCTATGCAGATGGGAGGGGGGATGCCACACTGCCTATGCAGATGGGAGGGGGGAACGCCACACTGCCTATGCAGATGGGAGGGGGGATGCCACACTGCCGATGCAGATGGGAGAGGAGAAATGCCACACTGCCTATGCGAATGGGAGGGGGGATGCCACACTGCCTATGGGAAATGGGAGGGGAATGCCACACTGCCTATGCGGATGGGAGGGGGGAAATGCCACACTGCTTATATGTGGAATGGGATAGGGGGGATGCCACAATGCCCATGGAGAATGAGAGGGGGGATGCCATGCTGCCCATGGAGAATGGGGTGGGGGGTATTGCCACACTGCCTGTAATGGGGTGGTTTAGCACAACATTTAGTTTAGAACTTTTTTTTCTTATTTTCCTACTCCAAATACTAGGTGTGTCTTATAGGGCGAAAAAATACAGTATATGTAGTCACCTTCTATCCCCAATTCAGTGTCCCAAAAAAGCCCATGTTGTTTTTTTGTTTTGTTTTTACTAGCCTTTGACCAATATTCATAACACGAACTGGATGCATTTGGCTATGTTGCTTCCTGGCTGAGCAGCCCCGCCCCCAGTGATGATGCAATCAGAGTACACACAGCTCATCAATGGGGAGCACTTCAACCTAACTGCCCCCCCCCCCCAGTATCACACCCTCCACCACACGCTTCACAAGGCCCCACTGTCTCACCCCACAACTAGTGACAAATACAACAATCCTGCAATTATACCGTGTCACCCTACATGATGCCACACAACACCAGACCTCACACACTCGCATCTCCTTATAACCTCCAATAACCCACACCTCAGCCCAAGGACCCACTGGGAACAAGTGATGGGGGTTCCCTAAGTGGAGTAGGCTGCAGGGTGTGTGCTCTAGGTGCCCTTCCTATAATCTGATACTGATTATGTGGCCTTGGGTGCTGTGGGGCCAGGGTTCCTCTAAGGTGTCGGGGCCCGGAAAAGTTGTTCCATTGCCCCAATTATAATTATAACCTGAGCAATCCCCTTTACTGATATGGTCGGATTTTTCCCCTACTCCCAGTTCTTAAACAGGTGATGAGGCTAATTGCAAAGGAAGCCAAATTAAAGGAGCCGCTGAGGCTTCCAGTGAGGAGATGGAGAGACTGGGATGAGGAGCCCGGGCCTTGCTGCTCCCAATACTGACAGTGCTGAATTGCATCCAAAGGACTTTATGTGTTATCTGTTCTGGAAACCTGTGATATCAAGGACTTTGGAAGTTGGTGAGTTAACCGCTTACTGTACTGCATTGTTCCTGCATTATACTCTGAAGTTAAGAAATTTTGCCTGTTGGACTTTGTTTTCAATAAATCGCATATTATTTGACTAAGAACTGTCTTCAGAGTCATTGCTGTTGGCCCCAGATCCTGAATATATATATAACTCTCTCTCTCTCTCTCTCTCTCTATATATATATATATATATATATATATATATATATATATATATATATATATGATTAGGCCCTTCCATGGTTCCTAGCCATGATAGTGTATAGTGGTTGGAATACCTTTTATTTAGACACAAGATGGCAGCAGTAGGAACAGGACATAGAAAACCATTAGGCCATAGACTTTAATGGGGGATATTCTAGAAAGTTGAGAAAGGGTTAATAATCAGAGCAGGATGCTTGAAAGAAATAGAGTAGCGATCTAGAGGATAGTCATTGGTTAGAGGCTTTTACAGGGAACTGACCAGCACATATTTGGCATGTTTACAAACATGTAACGGAAGGTTCCGGAAGGTAGTTGGAAGGTATATAAGCGAAAGAGACTCTGTAACAAGTGTGCTATACCACTTGGATTGTTCAGAGCAGTGTTAACAGAAAAAGAGAGAGAGAGAGCATTGTCTGCAGTGCCGGATTATGAGGGGGGCGCAAGGGAAGTGAGCCCCGGGGCCTCCACCACTTGCCCTGCAAAGGGGGCCTCCACCAACCTTTGGGTTATGCTTTGTTCCAGGAGGCTTTTCAGTCGGGGGCCAGCAACAAAGCTACTGGCAGAAGTACCCCCCCAAGTGCCTGGGCAAGCCTTTTTTTTTTTGCCAACCTATAGTCAAAGCCACCACAGGGCAGGATGGAGAGTCTAGAGCAGCAAAGCTGCCGTCAGCAACGCTACAGTGATGGGTGCAGAGCTGTCACTGCACATAAGCCACCAAGCACAGCGGCTGGCAGCTCAATGCAGGGAACTGTTTTCTGCTGGACCAGCCGGGTGACTACACCACCCCCCACCCAGAATGGCAAAGCAGGAGTTCCCGAGCAGCACGCACCCACACAAGGGGGGCACAAGGGACTCCATCTGATGATACAGTAAGTAGGCGGGTGCCAGACAACCACCAATCAGTTACTTGGCTGGACTATTATTTTAAAGGAAAAAAAAATACAGTATCTGGGGCCTCCACCATATTGTGTGCCCAGGGGCCTCCACCACACTTAATCCGGCCCTGATTGAGTCAGCGGGTGCGTGTAGGCCCCAGTGGGAATCCTGAGAAGGAGGTCTTGACTGCCCCCAGACAGGATTCGGTTGCGTATGTTGGAATGCTGTATTGCTGCTGTGCTTGTGCAACGGTGACGACGTTAAACTGGACCTTCAGCATCATTTTAATGAAAAGCCCAAACCCTTAAAAACTATTCCCCAGCATCTCAAATTTAATATATGAATAAAATTAATATATTTTTAAGTTTTTAGCCGCTTAATTATTTTTCTCCCCCCTCCCTGGGCTTCAGCTCTGTTTAGGACGCCATCTTGCCTCAAAAGCATCACATACTGAGGAGAGGGGTGACAAGTGCAGGGGACGGGGTTATAACTGTGCTTTGCACAGACAGAGCAGAGCTGGGGTCAGTAAAAGGACAGCAATCCCAGAATGCAGAGTGGCATAGTCAGAAGCGACTTCCTGTCTGAGACTCCACGGGCCGCCATCTTGGATGTTTAAAGGCTCAGAAAATGCAGTGGATGCAGGTAGGATGATTTTTAATGTGGGCAATCTGTATGTACAGGACGGGGGAAACATATGGTCCGGTTTAATAAAGTGGAACTCTGCTTGCATCCTTTGGAGTGTCATGTCTCAGTTGCACAGTGAATACTAACTTCTCTCATGGTAGAGCCCCCATCACCTCACCCACACAGAGAAAAACCTGCTCCCTGTCGTCTTTACCAAACCCCAGGTGCGTGAGGGCAACATTAAAGCACACCAAAACCCACTGAACTTGTGAAATACATTTGGCCCAAGCCCCTGCCGATATTCTCTTCTTAAGGCATTACAGCTACAACAGGCACCATTATCTGGGACTAGAGCGAAGCAGGGGCAGTGAAAATTGGCAAAAGATACCCCTCATAGGAGGAGCAATTCAGCGAATGCTAGTTTAATGTGGGTTTTGGTTCGCTTTAAACCGGGCCGACACCCGTTTTTTTCTTTAATGCGTGTTGGTGCCGCTGTAAGCTATTTACACGAAGCTCCGGGGGGGGCATCCAGAATGCTGGAGCCCCCCTTCACAGATAACCTCCCAGAACACCCGTAATGCTCCCCTTCATTGGCCGCCAGGTGGTCACATGCCAATGGCCAGCGCATAGGACGCAACTATGGCCCAAGTAACGGCCCGGCGGCCAATCACGGGACTCCTTTCACAAGGCTGGCTCGTAATGAAGGTGAGCATTACGGGTGTTCTGGGAAGTTATCTGCGAAGGGGCGCCATTCTGAATGCCCCCCCCCCCCCCCGAGCTTCTTGTAAATAGCTCCTTAGTGGTAAAAGGAACAGGCGCGTTTCCTGCGAACTGATTCAGCAAACTCCTACAAGTTTCCTTTTAATACAGAATCTATTTGCTTGCCTTAATCCAGCCAAGAGATACCATCAGTTACTCAACTTAAACTTCACGTGCCAGCAAAGCTTACATAATAAAGTGCTGTTACTCACAAATGGCTTCAGCATCGGTATAAGAATCGATAGATCTCCTTACTGTGCGGGCTGCTCGTTTAATGTGGCCGAGTATTTCCTCTTTATTTTCCTCTTTGTCCGCTGCAATCCAGGCTGAATATTGACGTTCCTCCATCGACCGTACGTCTTCCTTCGCCACACTTTACTTTCTAGCTCTGCGCATTAAACAATCCTTTGTGGAGGAGAATCGCTGCTCGTGCTTCTCAAGTGTGATCAATGGGATCTGCAGTGTGGGGTACAGAGGAGGTCACTTACACTTGCATCGGTGGCACTGCCAGGGAATAGGTCTGCAGAGATACATGCTCTCAAGGTCAATATATTTAATTTAAAAAAAAGCGAACACCCCAACAGGGATAGATATTACCTTCTTGGTTATTGGAGAGCCATATGCAGCCATAAGTGTTGGCACCCATGACATTTTTCCAGAAAATGAAGTATTTCTCCCAGAAAACCATTGCGATTGCACGTTTCACGTTTTGTTATGCACATCTTTAGTATATTGGAAAACGTCTTAGGAAAAAAAGCTAAATTCAAGATAGTTTCACACAAAACTCCAAAAATAGGCTAAGATTGTTGGCACCTTTGTGTATAAACAAAACAATGTTTCAAGCATATGATGTTCGTTCAAACTCACCTGTAGCAGGTAACGGGTGTGGACAATATAGAAATCACAACGGAAACCAGATGAAAAGGGGAGAAGTTGACTCTGTAGTGTGTGCTACAATAAGCATGAAGAACAGAAATAGAAGAGAACTTGAGAACCAAAACTGAAGTAAAATATCAACAATCTCAAGGTTCCAAGTCCATCTCCAGAGATCTGGATGTTCTTTTGTCCACATTGTGCCACATAGTCAAGAAGTTTACACTACTCTATACACCGTCGTACCACCTCTTTTCCTGTACTCACTCCATGTTATCGTACTTTCTACATTTTGCCTAATATAGGTACAACGTTTGGGTCCACATTATATTTTTATATATTTTGTTCCCAAAGAAATTGTAAAAATCTTATACAATCAGAAAATTACACTGTATATAGGATGACTCGTTTTGTTTAGCCAGCATGGTTGGTTCTTTAATATTCAGCATGGTGGAAGACGTTCCTTTGTTCTGAAGAACAGGTTTGGTATCTTTTGGCCTGAGCTTAGTTTCATGTGTGCATTTGCATGCAAATTAAGTTGGCAGGCAGAAAATCACCAGCGATAGTTTTATCTGAGCCAATCGGAGTATCACCTTGGTTAGTTTGTCTGGGTCAAACAGAGATCACCTGCAGTATTTCAAATGAAACAAAGGGGTCAGTCTGGAAAGAGAGAGAGCTGGCTGGTGAGAGACAGAGGAGATTCACCCGGGCAGCTTAAGGACACACACAACACGTGTTTTGAATGGAGATGGACGATGATGAGATTTGCTTTGGGATAGAGACCTGCTTTGTGAACTTGAATAAAGTAGCCATCTTGTTTGGAGATTGGATGTGCCCTGCTGATTTCTACCTGGCCAGAAACACTAGTTGAGTAATCCATTTTAATACATGCTTTTGCCCTGTTAGGCTTTATGTGTTGTAACAGTGCTTGTATTGTTTTTGTATTTGTACATTTTTTGCAAGCAAGGTATAAAAATACCTCTTTAAAGTGCACCATCTAGCTTTTCCTTGGAGTTAACTAGACAACGTGGTGTCATTTTAGAGGTATACATGAATTTGAGCTTTTAAATTGCCTTATACATTTAAGGGCTGCAAATATACTTGTGAAATTTTAGCAAAATTACACCCATGCAAAACACCACAGCAACTCCTAACCACCCCTATACCTGCAAGCTGATACACAAGTAAGTCTTACTATACTAACCTAACCTCAACCTACAAAGGGCCACGCTAGACTTTATTAATGGAACCTTGACCTAAAAGGCACCAGTATATACTGACATAGCCTTATATCTACTTACAGAAACAGCTCTTCGGCAATGCAGCAAGATGAACACCCACAACCCTCTGATGACGTAGAGATAAGACGAAACGCGCGAGGGTTGATCTCTCACCTTGCAATTTACCAAAATCCAACCTGAACACTAACCCGCACTACTACAAACAGGGGCAGAACTCAGTGCTATATCTGGACAGCTCCCACCCGTACAGTGTCGCTATTTGGCCAGCTCTTACTCAGTGCATGTTTTAACTTTAATATACTACAACCCACTCAGGTATCTGCTTGCTTTGTCACCAGGCAGTGCTTCATTCTTCCTCCAGTCTGTTGTGACTAACTTACCTGCGCCATGTTCCAGCGATGTCTCCGCCGCTTTCCCGCCCGTTCGGCGGCTGCTCGTGCTTCTGCGAGTGCGCCTGGGTCCGCCCCCTCCTCTGCCGGCGTTCCCAGCATCAGTGCACATGCTGGATGAGCCAATGAGCCCAGGTGATGTGGGGGAAAAACGCCCCTTGTTTTGTTAGGGCCAATTAGCCCAAAGGAGCCTTTTTTGGGCCATACGCCCTTTTCTGTTGTGGAGCCAATAACAGTTAGAACTAGTAAGCACCAATCACACACTCACCTTCCCATCTCCAATTAGGTCTGCAATCCTATAAAGGCTTCACCTTGTCAGTTGCTCAGTGCCTGTGATAGAGCCTTGTTGGACCTTGTTATCTGTTGAATTATTCTCTGATTGATCTCCATTGCCGACCCTTGCCTGAACCGACTACTCTCCGATTTGATCTCTGCTGCCGACCTTTGCTATCCACGACCATCCTGACCGCTGCCAGCCTTGACCCCTGCTCCGTACCTTGACCTCGAGCTGCCTCATCCAACTGTATTGTCGCAATCTCAGCTTACCCGGTGTTGACCTCTGGCCTGTCTCGGACTTCCTAGTGATTCCTACTGCATCTCTGGGACTCACCCAGTAAGCTCTCATCCTTTGAGCCATTGAAGTCCTGGGGGCAACCGATCCCGGGCAGGCATGTACTGCGTCCCGGCAAGCGGGGGCTCCTACAGGTGAAGCTGGCTGCGGAGATTGGGGGTTGAGAGCTTACCTGGAGGGCTGGAGTTACCTGAGCGTGACACATTCACTCAAGTAGCAGCAGAGGCATAAACGGCGCGGACCCAAAGAGAGAGGTGGTGGCAGGGGTGGGAAGAATCCCACAGGAGGAGGCTAACTGACCTCGGCTAATATCCAGTGCCATCGGGTGATTACAGAGCTGGGCCCCATCATCTTTCATGCAGCTAAGAGCATGTTCCCTGGGCTGGGTGCTCCCACCCACCCATTGAAGTGAATAGTCCCCCTATTGGCACTGGTGGTCACAGCATCTAAAATATCATCTCCTCTGCTGTTGATGGAAACCAAGGGGGGCTACAGCAATCCTGATGCAACTCCCTGCCAATGTCTTATTCTAAAGCTGCCACTTGTGATCTTGTCTCACAGAACGCGTGGGGGACTAGGACGCCGGAGTCTATAAGGGACCCCTCCAACCCTTCAATTTGGTGATATCTTGTACTTTAACTATCCACAAATAACTTTTCTTGGGGCAATCTGGTTGGCTGTTTGTTTTCTCTTTTTATATGGGACAATAGTTCTTGATTGTTGTACTGTAGCACGTTTTAGCTCAGCACTCAGCACTTTAATATTGCACTAGTTACTTTATACTCATATACTATATACTGTGTGATAGGGATCTATTCAAAAGGGGAGGAGGGATGGGTGTTTTGTCCCTGCTATTAGATTTTGTTTTTAATACATATGTGATGGTATATTTGTAAACTATTAATAAATACCGATCTATTTATGATACTTTTTTGATTTAAGTTTATTGATTTGGTGGTGCCTGAGGTTTTCTCCGGTGGCAGCTGGGGCCACACATTTTTGTGTGTTTGTGTTTGGATATACTTTATTATCTAAGGCACACCCATAAAAAAAAAAAATATATATAGTGGGGGTGGTGCATTGAAATCCTTAAGATTCATTCTTATTGTAAAGTAAATGGGCGTTGGACTGCTTCAACAAAGGCATCCGGATTTGGGATACCACTGTGTGTGACACCCCATGAAACGCCCCTTACCGCGCTGGCATGGTGCATGTGCAGACTTTCATACAATCAAAATAAACTGTGGGGCATATTAAAGTGGACCAACACCCAGGATTTTGACTATACTGGGTTTTGGTCCACTTCGGTGGGGCACCCCGATCGGGGGTGCCCCGCTGTGTGAAACCCCGAAAAACTCACCTCTCCTCGCTCCCACGTGACCGCCGCTGCCAATCCCCGCCGGCGGAAAAGCGGGAGACAGTGACGGACAAGAGAGCGTGCCCGCCGCCACCTCCTGCGGGTCACTCTTACAGGGCCATTCACAAACCAGCGCGGGTGCGCGTCCTGCTAGAGGGATGCGCGGGAGGCGGTGGCGGCGGGCGGCGCTGGATCGTGGATAAGGTAGGGATTTAGGGGTTTCTGGGGGGTTTCACACAGCGGGGTGCCCCGCAGTCAGGGGTCTGATCGGTCCGGGCCGATCATGGGAGGGTGTTGGTCCACTTTAATGACCAGCATTTTTTTCTGAATGACTGAATTGCTGGGGCGCCCCCCGATGGTTGCTGTGTGCAACTTCCGCCAGCCATTCAGTTATGCTGGTCATAGCCGCCTGTGGGGTGTGCGAGCTGTGCGGTCACACAAGCGCCATCCCAACCTCTAAGGGGGAACCTTAATAAAGAAGCCTCTCATTCGGCTCAGCAAGACTCTCTTTTACACATTTTCCCCCTATCAACGTTCCATGTTTCCTCCATCACACATTTATTCTGTTTTCCACATTCCCCCTTCTCTCCCTTCTCTCTTTTTCACATCCCATCTTTCTCTCCTATTTTTCCACATTTCGTCTTTTTTCTTCTCTCTTTTTCACATCTTCACCCCTTTTCCTCTCTTCTATGTTCCCTCCTTCACTTTCTTGCTTTTTACCACATTCCTTCCCCCTCCCTCCCCTTTCCACATTCTTCTCTTCCTTTCTCTTTTCCCCTCATTCCCTCCTTTTCTCTCTCTTTCCCATATGTCTTTCTTCTCTCTCTTTTCCACATTACCCTTCCTGTCTCTCTCTTTTTTTCCACATTACCCTTCCTGTCTGTCTCTTCCACATTCCCTCCTTTTCTCTCTCTATCTTTCCCACATTTCTTCTTTCTCTCTCTCTTCCACATTCCCTCTTTCTCTCTATATCTTCCACATTCCCTCTTTCTCTCTCTTTTTTCATATCCCCCCTCCCGTCTCTCTCTTTTCCACATTCCCTCCCCTCCATCTCTCTCTTTTTCCATATTACCCCTCCTGTCTCTCTCTTCCACATTCCCTCTTCCTCTCTCTTTTTTCATATCCCCCTCCCGTCTTTCTCTTTTCCACATTCCCTCCTTCTCTTCCTTTCTTTTTTCCAAAACACACTCTCCTTCTCCCTCTTTATTTCTTTTCCACATTCCCTCTTTCTCTCTCTCTCTCTCCACATTTTCTCCCTCCTTCCTTCTTTATCTCTCTCCCTCTCTTTTTACACATTCTCCCCATTCCTTGTTTTTCAGATTCCCTTATTCTCTGCCTCTTTTCCTCATTTTCGCCTTCTATCTCTCTCTTTTCCCTCTCTCTCTTTTTTTCTATACCCCCTCCTTCTCTCTATCTTCCACATTTCCACCTTCTCTACTTTTTCTTTTTTTCCCACACAATCTCCTTCTCCCTTTCTTTCTTTTCCGTCCTCCTTCCTTCTTTCTCTCTCCCTCTCTTTTTACACATTCTCTCCCATTCTTTGTTTTTCACATTCCATTATTCTCTACCTCATTTCTGCCTACCCTCTCTCTCTTTTCCACATCTCTCTTTCCCACATTTCCTCCATCTCTCTCTTTTTTCCCACATCCCCCCCTCCTTCCCTCTCTTTTCTACATTCTCTCCTTCTCTCTCTTCTTCCATATCCCCCTCACGTATCTCTTTTCAACATTCACTCCTTCTCTTCCTTTTCTTATTTCCCACACTCCTCCTCCCTCTTTCTTTTTTATTCCCCCTCTCTTCCACATTTCCTTAATTCTTTATCTCTCTTTTTTCACAGTCTCCCATTCTTTGCTTTTCACATTCCCTTATTCTCCACCTCTTTTCCTAATTTCTGCCTTCTCTCTCTTTTCCACATGGCCTTCTTCTCTTTTTCTTTTCTAGCTGTCATGTTTTTGTGCCTTAGTCTTTCCCTTTTCCCCCCCAATTTATTCTCCCCTCTGTGTTTTCTCCATTTCTATATGGAAACTATCAGAGCAAGTGACAGCGCGCCATCTAGCGGCGAGAGGCGGCAATGGCAGCGTTGTATATACAAGCTGTCACCATAGCCCCGCCTCCCCCATTGAATACATTGCCTCGGTAGCCCCGCCCATTCTCTACACTCCTCGTACAGCCTCTTCCGTCACCAGCTGATCTTCAATGGGCTGCGCTCGTGACGTCACAGCGGAACAGCGATTACAATGCAGGTGTGGGCGGAGTCGGGAAGACGAACGCAGTACAGGGGGCCTCAGCCTGAGCGATGAGTGTGCCCCGCTCGGTGCCGGGTTGGATGGGGTGAGTATATGTGTGAGGCGGTGTGTTTTCTCTGTCATGTCTGTGACGCCATTGTCTGCAGTGACCACATAGGAAGTTCTTCGGATATAAAACCCAGCTTGTAGGGTCTGATGGAGAGGTCCTTAAAGCGGACCTGCAGTCAGTTGGGCAAAAACCTTGACTGCTCCACAGCCCCGTGCTGTTTATGTGTGTCACATGACCGCCATTGACAAGTAGTGAACCCTATTGGCTGACGGCTGAAACCGGACCTTCACCTTGATTTATAGAAAAGCCCAAAGCCTTAAAAAACTATCCCCCAGCATCTAAAATTAATATATTTGAGGTTTTTTAGACTCTTATTCAGGGTGAAGGTCCGGATTAATGTGAGCAATCTGTATGTACAGGGTGTGGGAAACCTATAAGATAGGCTCTTATTCAGGGTGAAGGTCCGGATTAATGTGAGCAATCTGTATGTACAGGGTGTGGGAAACATATAACATAGGCTCTTATTCAGGGTGAAGGTCCGGATTAATGTGAGCAATCTGTATGTACAGGGTGTGAGAAACATATAACATAGGCTCTTATTCAGAGTGAAGGACCGCTTTAAAGTGGACCTTTAGTCAGAAATGACTGAAGGTTTGCTTATCCCCCCACCCTGGATAATCCTGATTCGGGATGCCCTGCTTATTATAAGCTAATAGGATGCCAAACATTGGGCAAAAACCTTGACAGGTCCACGGCCCTGTGCTGTTTATTTGTGTCACATGACCGCCGCTGGCAAGTAGTGAACCCTATTGGCCGACGGCTGAACGGGGAGCTGGATGCTCTGTGGAGACCCTTTTGCAATGAACCAGTAAGTACCTAAAGTGGACCAAAACCCAGCATGACCTATACGTTTCCCGGGCCAATTGATTCCCTTCCCCTGGGGCATCCATAAAACTGTGTAAACCCCCCAGGTCGCCCCATACACTTATCTTGCTTCCTGGTCCATTGGTGCGTGTGTAGTGAGGGGTAGAATGAATAAAACACACCACACCAGATAAATAAGAACCAATTTAAAATGTAACAGTTGAATATTAGGCAAAGTATTGAGCACAATAGTTGGTGTATATAGTCACTGGATTAAAGCGGACCTTCACTCTGAATAAGAGTCTATCTTATGTTTCCCACACCCTGTACATACAGATTGCCCACATTAATCCGGACCTTCACCCTGAATAAGAGCCTATCTTATATGTTTCCCACACCCTGTACATACAGATTGCACACATTAAAAATCATCCTACCTGCATCTACTGCATTTTCTGAGCCTTTAAACATCCAAGATGGCGGCTTATGGAAGCCGCCATCTTATCAGGCAGCCTGCAAACAGGAAGTGCCTCCTGACTGTGCTGCTCTGCATTCTGGGACTGCTGACCTTTACCTGACCCCAGATCTGCTCTGTCTGAGCAAAGCACAGCTATAACCCGCCCCCCTGTACCTTATCCCACTCTCCTCTCCTCAGTAAGTGTGATGCTTCTGAGTCAAGATGGCGCCGCCCGTATCCTAAATTCTTGAACAGAGTTGCAGCCCAGTGGGGGAAAGAATAATAAGTTAGTGACTGAAGGTCCGGTTTAAGGCAATAAATGACTGTAGAGAAAGAAAGAATATGGGGGGGGGGAGATATCTCAAACAAAGGCTAAACTTGTGTCTAGGTTGTCTAGTGCTGCTTTTGTCCTGGAGAAGTGACGCGCTGCCATCACGCAACGTGTCGACAGCGCATGCGGGGGGGGGGGGGGTCGAGCTTTATGGCCGTGGTGACATGTGAGTTATTCTTTTGTATTGGTATCTGCGGTTTTGTCTCCTGTCTTCTTTACTGAATTTAGCACTGTATGCACATAGCACTTTAGACGTTGATTGGCATAGATACGAGGGATCGTTATAATTAGTTTATCAAGTAGGTTAGCACTATATGTTATTTTTCAGCCAGATCACAAATAGCAGAGGATCAGAGATTATATGTAAAATATTTTACGGTACAAAGCTGTTCCCATCTTAGGGGTTGATAGAAGCGAAATTCTGCCTCTTCCTCATTCTTCTCCCCCCCCCCCCCTCCCCCCCTCTTTTTTTCTTTTCACAGGTTGTGTATTTATGTATTTTAATTAGTTTTTAATCTGTTTGTATATGTGTACATAGACTTTTGGATTAATAAAGGAATCAAGGAATTATTTTTATACTATCGGAGTAGTGCCATTTTTTATTGAAGATAGTTTTTGAGGAATAGTGGGATCCCTCTTTCTTTTGCATAGGTTACTTTAACATATATGGCTATTTGTATAACTAACACACTGTGTGCTCTGTGTAACTCAGACAATCAATACACACACTATCTATAAAGCGGTCTTTCACCCTGTATAAGAGTCTATCTTATATGTTTCCCACACCCTGTACATACAGATTGCTCACATTAATCCGGACCTTCACCCTGAATAAGAGCCTATCTTATATGTCTCCCACACCCTGTACATACAGATTGCCCACATTAATCCGGACCTTCACCCTGAATAAGAGTCTATCTTATATGTTTCCCACACCCTGTACATACAGATTGCTCACATTAATCCGGACCTTCACCCTGAATAAGAGTCTATCTTATGTTTCCCACACCCTGTACATACAGATTGCTCACATTAATCCGGACCTTCACCCTGAATAAGAGTCTATCTTATATGTTTCCCACACCCTGTACATACAGATTGCTCACAGTAAAAATCATCCTACCTGCATCTACTGCATGTTATGAGCCATTAAACATCCAAGATGGCGGCTCATGGAGCATCAGGCAGCCTGCAAACAGGAAGTGTCTTCTGACTGTGCTGCTCTGCATTCTGGGATTGCTGTCCTTTCCCTGACCCCAGCTCTGCTCTGTCTGAGCAAAGCACAGCTATAACCTGCCCCCTGCATGCTTCTGAGGCAAGATGGTGGCGCCCATATCCTATAGTCCTGAACAGAGTTGCAGCCCATTGGGGGAAAGAATAATAAGTAAGTGATTAAAAACTTAAAGTGGACCAACACCCATGGCTATCAGCCCCCTTCCCCGCGGGGCATCCGAAATCGGGATGCCCCGCTGTGTGAAACCCCCCCTGGACGCCCACAAACCTTACCTCCTCCCGTTCCAACGGCGCGGGCCGCCGCGCGTCCCTCTAGCAGGGAGCGCACCCGCGCCGGCCGTTTAATTCACTATTCTATTGATTTATTTATTTATTATTATATGGATGACATAATGAAATGATTTTTTTGGTTACAGAGGGGTGGCGATTAGGATATAGTCAGTGGGATTGGGGTTAATTAAGTAATTAATTAATTAATTTAATTAATTATATTTATATTTCACGATTTTTATGTCTTACCTTATTTAATTTATTCATATGATTCATATTCTTTTATGATTTGAGATAATGCTTAATCCGTAACGTTGATGTATTGTATGCATATAACACAGCATATAGTTCTATAGAGGCTTATGGAATTTATCTCATCTTTATGCAGGGGAATGCAGGGGGTTTGGGTCCGATAAGAGGAGGGTTGCCCATTTTTATTGCAGTAATCGCTATTTGTGAGCGATGTTTTTGATGATTAAATGATTTATGTATAAACTTGTATGTGCTTGGATTAAATAATGTGTCAAACTCAGCTGTAGAATAATGAGCTCCAGAATATGTGAAATGTGCAGTCACTTTAAACTTAAACCGGACCTTCAGCGTGATTTAATGAAAAGCCCAAACTCTTAAAAAATGATTCCCCAGCATCTAAAATTAATATATTTTACATTTTTAGTCACTAACTTATTATTCTTTCCCCCACTGGGCTGCGACTCTGTTCAGGAATTTAGGATACGGGCGCACCATCTTGACTCAGAAGCATCACACTTACTGAGGAGAGGAGAGTGGGATAAGGTACAGGGGGGCGGGTTATAGCTGTGCTTTGCTCAGACAGAGCAGAGCTGGGGTCAGGTAACGGTCAGCAGTCCCAGAATGCAGAGCAGCACAGTCAGGAGGCACTTCCTGTTTGCAGGCTGCCTGATAAAATGGCAGCTTCCATAAGCCGCCATCTTGGATGTTTAAAGGCTCATAACATGCAGTAGAGGCAGGTAGGATGATTTTTAATGTGGACAATCTGTATGTACAGGGTGTGGGAAACATATAAGATAGACTCTTATTCAGAGTGAAGGTCCGCTTTAAGCCATGAGCGAGATTTGTAAATATTGTTTTATTGTATTCATTTCATTTACTTCATTGTTTACATTAGATTAAAAGATTGTAATTTTGTTATTGGTACACTTTGTATATTTGTATCATGAATGATTTGTATTTTTAGACACATGGTGTAGTAACAGATGACGTGGCCTGGATGTCTGCAGTGTGAGGGGATGGCCCGCTGGGATTGCCTTGCCCCGTCTCGCTCTCCCCGCACGCTCGGCCGTCACTATGGAAGCACGTCGCTATGCGACGGGGCTGAGTGGGACGTGCCGGGGGTGTGGTTTGGGGGGCATGGCGGGGCACGGCCGTCTCGTCCTTTTGACATCTGCGGGATAGGGGGTGGGTGTGGGCGCGCACCTGCGCCACTCTATTTCCGGCACGAGGGTGGCCGCCGGCCGGGGCCGCCACGTGCACGGGGGTCGGCGTTGGGTGGGCGCTTCCGCTCGCTCCACTTCATAAGGCAGGCATTCGGGTCTTTGATTCATCATGACACCTTGAGAAAGTGACCCTGTGTCACGGAACACGTGGGTGGATGTACATGTTCTCAGCAGGAGGCGATCACATATGCACTGAGGTATTTGATTTTTAACTGTGTATGGGATCATATGTTGCACTGGTCACTTTATATAGCACTTTAAATTGAGTCTATAATGTGCTCGTTTTTGGGGGATAGGAGGTTTATAATAATGGGGTATGTAGGGAACTCCTGCTGAGTTTGAGTCATTTATATGTTTTTAAATGTATGTTGTGATGATTTAATGTGTGTGTTGTTTTAAGTGATTATCATGAATAAATTTAAATAATGAATATTCTGATTGATCTTTGATTGATCTTTGGGGTGAGGGTGGTGCGGCCTGCTTAACTTAATTTACCTGTGGATTACTGGTACCACAGGGTTCTCTTTGTGTTTGGTTGTACCAATTAAAGGTTTAGAGGTTTTTTTGCACACATCTCCCCCTATAACTTGATTAGATTGAGTGGTGCTTAACAGGGGTTTCTTTTGTATATATGAATGGCCGGCGTGGGCGCGCTCCCTGTAAGAGGGACGCGGCGGCGGCAGCAGCGGCCTCAGCTTGTCCGTCGGCAGTGAGGTAAGTTTTTGGGGCTTTCTGGGGGGTTTCACACCCCCGATCGGGGTGCCCCACAGAAGTGGACCAACACCCAGGATAGTGAAAATCCTGGGTGTTGGTCCACTTTAAAATATATTAATTTTAGATGCTGGGGAATAGTTTTTAAGGGTTTGAACTTTTCATTAAATCATGGTGAAGGTCCCCTTTAACTGTCCTCTGTGACTCTTTAGGGATGTGTAACGGCTGAAGGATGGATCAGAAGCTGGAGGAGCTGGTGGAGGCGCTGACCACATCCGGGGAACCCGAGCTCAACCCGGAGCAGCTGAAGCAGCTAAAGAAGATCTGCAAGTAAGTCTTGTTGTGTATTTCTATAGCGCCGTCGTCTTCCGTGGCGCTGTACAACAAAGGTCATTACAGACAGGGTAAAACATAAAGTACATAGACTATGGCAGACAAGAGCCTACAAAGTTCTTAAAGTGGACCAACACCCAGGATTTTCACTATCCTGGGTGTTGGTCCACTTCCGCGGGGCGCCCCATTGTGTGAAACCCCCCAGAAAGCCCCAAAAACTCACCTGACCCCGCTCCCACGTGACTCGCTCCACCAATCACCCGCCGCCTCTCGTGCGTTCCTCTTACAGGGAGCGCGCCGGCCATTTGTGGTTGCGCGCCCTGCTAGAGGGATGCGCGAGAGGCGGCGGTGGCGGTCCGCGCATGCGCCGTTGGAACGAGGAACAGGTAAGATTTGCGGGCGTCCTGGGGGGTTTCACACAGCGGGGCACCCCGATCTTATAGATTCCCGGGCCGATCAGCATCGGGTGTTGGTCCACTTTAATGAATGCTGTGAGGTTTGACTTTCCCAGATTCTGTTCCGTTCCCCCAAGGCATCCCGAATCAGTAATGCAACGCTGTGTGGACTCCCGCCCCAGAACGCTCCTTTTGCTCACCTTTTCCTGGTACCAACGGCGCATGTGCGGGCTCTCTTCCAATGAGAGCTTCCTGCCGTGACTATGTCATTCAGCCAATGGCTCTCATTGACTGGAATGGGGAGCGCGCACTGTCGCATCCCCGACTTGTTTGTGCTCCCGTCCCTGTATATCTGAATGGCTGCGATGGGAGCGCACGCCGCTGGGGATACGGCAGCGTGCGCTCCCTATTCACAACATTAAGAGCCGTTTGCCGAATGGCATAGTCACAGTGCACGGCTCTCATTGGACAAAAGCCTGCACATGCGCCATTAGAGCGGGGAAAAGTGGGTGTATATGGGTGCCCCCGGGGGGGGGGTCACACAGCAGGGCATCCCAACTCAGATGGGTTTTGTAATGTTTTAAAGCAAAACAAAACACAATCCTGCCCCCCCCCCCCGGGCATCCAAGATTGGGATGCCCTGCTATGTGAAATCCCACCTGGGGAGCATAAAGCTCACCTACATACTGTCTGCGTCTCCCAGCATCTTTGTGCCGCGCCTCTCAGCATCTTTGTGCCGCGCCTCTCAGCATCTTTGCGCCGCGCCTCTCAGCATCTTTGCGCCGTGTCTCCCGGCATCTTTGCGCCGCGCCTCTCAGCATCTTTGGGCCGCGGCTCCCAGCATCTTTGCGCCGCGGCTCCCAGCATCTTTGCGCCGTGTCTCCCGGCATCTTTGCGCCGCGCCTCTCAGCATCTTTGGGCCGCGGCTCCCAGCATCATTGCGCCGTGTCTCCCGGCACCTTTGCGCCGTGTCTCCCGGCATCTTTGCGCCGCGCCTCTCAGCATCTTTGGGCCGCGGCTCCCAGCATCTTTGCGCCGCGGCTCCCAGCATCTTTGCGCCGCGTCTCCCAGCATCTTTGCGCCGTGTCTCCCAGCATCTTTGCGCCGCGTCTCCCAGCATCTTTGCGCCGCGTCTCCCAGCATCTTTGCGCCGCGTCTCCCAGCATCTTTGCGCCGCGTCTCCCAGCATCTTTGCGCCGCGTCTCCCAGCATCTTTGCGCCGCGTCTCCCAGCATCTTTGCGCCGCGTCTCCCAGCATCTTTGCGCCGCGTCTCCCAGCATCTTTGGGCCGCGGCTCCCAGCATCTTTGCGCCGCGTCTCCCAGCATCTTTGCGCCGTGTCTCCCAGCATCTTTGCGCCGTGCCTCCCAGCATCTTTGGGCCGTTCGCGCGCTACCGCCATTCATATAACCCGGGAGCAGGAGCACACCTGCTGCTTGGACTGGGTGTGGCTGTTTTTGCTCCTTAATGCCACAACCAAAGGCCATTTCCCGGACATTACATATGCCCAGCAAACAACTATGATTGGACGAGAACCCGCACATGCGTAGTGGGTTCGGGGAAAGTTGAGTTATGGGCGATCTAGGGATGCTTTATACAACAGGGGCATCCCAATTTGGGGTGCTGGGGAGTGTCAAGTTGATCTATGGAGAGCTTTCCAGAGGGGTGGAGAGGCACATGAGAAGTTCTGAAGGGCAGTTTTCATCATCCGTGAAAATAGAACTGCTACAACACTGACTTTGACCTGATGATCTTCTAATATCCTGGCCTCCACTTTACACCACAGTTCCTCTGAAGATGCTTCAACAGGTCGCCCCGAACAGGGGTCATTTTCTATTGATCGCTTTCCCTCATTTACACTTGGTAGCAGGAAGGTGCAACATCATCACATCACCCTTTAAAGCGGACCAAAACCTATATTTTTAACTTGCTGCCCCATGAAGAGCAGCTTTTGCTAATCTGCTCCTACTTCACTCTAATTCCAAATAATGGCCCTTGTTTTAGCTGTAAAGCTCCGCCTCCTCCATTCAAAAAAATGATTCAAAAAGCCGAAATATCCATTTTAGTTCTACACCCTAAGAAGGGCGTATTGGCAGGGGCTTTGGCCAAATGCATTTTCCTATTGCATGGCACGGCCTGCTTCAAGAAGTCCTTATGTATGGGATATTCCGCCACAAAGTGGCGCAGTGTACTGCAGAAGAGTTGTGGCTCCTCCCGGTACCATATAAAAACGGGATCACCAATAGACCTATCCAGTGTTTTCTCTGCAGTGATTCTGCGAAGATAGAAGATGGCTCTTTATATTGCGCAGGTGAGCGGGGCAACCAAGCCTGCTGCCCTGCAAGTCTATTTCCACCTGTTTCCGGACCCTCTGTGCCTCCCAGCCTCGGCTGATGGATCGGGTGACGGTAGCGGAGCACTAGGGTCAGGTGCTCAAGGAGCGCTGCTCCAAGCCGCAGACCCTGTACCACAAAGGGTAGCCGGCCATAGGCTTTATGGTGAGCCTAATGAGGGATGCAGAGTTCCTGTCCTAGCTTCTGAGGTGGTGAGTGTTTTTGGGGACTGTGTGTCTTGTTTCTCTGTGTCTTGGGGTCCCCCCCCATCCCTGGCCAGGCTCTCGCCGCTGCCTGCTCGCTCTCCTCCCCCCCCCCCCCCTCTCCCCGACGTGTGTTCAGGGGCGGGTGGTAGCGGCGAGTGGTGTTTAACAGTGTTTTCCACCGCCGTTGCCGCTTTGTACTTCGCACCGCTATAACTGTGAGGCGTTTTTTGTATTGCGATGGCACCGGAGTGGTCACGTGAGCGCCTTTTTCGTGCTCTTCAGGGGGGCGGGGCTGGGGGGATGACGCATATCGCGCCGTCTTCCCACGGTCCGCCCCTTGAGGTTCTTCTGCCGGCACCATTTTTAGTCTACTGCGCGTCTGGGGCCCCTTTTCCTCCCCGGGCTGCGGCGGTCCTCCTGTGTCGCTTCCCCCTGCGGTCTTGTGGCTTGGTGATCCTTTGGTCTACTTGGTCCGTGAGTCCCCTTCGGGGGGTCTTTTGTTTACTTGGGGCTTGGACTGCGGGATGTTTATGTGCCTTTTATTTATGTCTTTCAGACGGGACAACTGTGGGTTGTGGTTTCTCCCGGCTATACTCCCCTCATCTCCCCCTTCCCGTCTGGGGGCATCCCTTGGGGGGGCATCCCGGGTGGCTTTTTATTAGCCCTTACCCTGTGCTGGCCTATTGCGCCTGTGTTAATCACCATATGGAGGCTTCTGGGGATAGCGTGCTCGGGGGTCCTTCGGGGCAATCCCGGCTGTGTGCCATGTGTGGGGTATCCCCTTTGAGTAACAGTGCCGCGGTGTGCGCGCCGTGTGCCCAGGGTATCGTTGCGACCCAGGCTGGGCTGCCCGCTTTGCTTCCCAGTTCTGCGCTCCCTTTGGCATCGCCAACCCCCCCCCCGCGCCTGCATTTAGCCCCCCAGTGAGGGGGATACTAGCAGGGGGTCACAATCTGATCTGGCACTTCGTGTGGCCAGCATTGCAAGGCAGCTTGCCAGGCCTGTTCCACGTAAGGCCTCTGGCAAGAAGCGGCACCTGGTTCCCACGCCCTCCCTCTTTGCTGATGAGGAAATTGATGCTTTTGGTGGCCGTTACTCCCTAGAGGAGGGGGAGCTTTTCCAGGACACTGGGGACCAGCAGGAGGGTTAAGACAGTGACCCTGGGTCTGCGTCTGGGGAGGACTCATGGTTCCCTGATGACACTGATAGACTGTTGGCTCACATTTTTGAAATCTTGCACATTGTCCCCCCTGAGGTGGCTAAAAGGAAGCAGGTTGAGCTCTTTCATCCTGATACAAAGCATCTGGAGTTCCCAGAGCAGGGCCATTTCACTAATATGGTGCTCAAGGAGTGGGAACGTCTTAGTAGATTGCCCGCGGTGCCCAAAGGGTTAGACAAGAGGTATCCCTTTCCTGCTGACCTGGTCAAGCGATGGTCGTGTCCCCCTGAGGTGGACGCTCCCATTCTAGGGCTGTCCAACACCTCGGTCATGCCTTCCCCTGACACTACCACACTGCGGGACAGCGAGGACCGGCGTATGGATCAGCTGGCCTGCCATGCTTTCACATTTGTGGGGGCTGGGCTGCATCCGGTCTGCCGCTGCCATTACAGCTATTGCCCTTAAGAAACAGCTCAAGCGTCTCCTTGATGGCGCTGTGGCTGGTAGGAGGGGGGAGGATTATATGTCCCTCTTGCTTTGCTCTGATTTTGTTGCCTTTGTCCTTACTGCCATGGATGATGCGGTACGACTGAGTGGTAGGGCCTCTGCCCTTTTGGTGGCTATGTGCCGCTCTGTTTGGTTGCGTCAGTGGGCGGCTGACGCTGCTGCTAAGAAGGCTCTCACTGGGCTCCCCTTTGCGGGGCTGTGGCTCTTTTTCATCTGGATGTTCTAGCCAAAGATGGTAGACTGCCTCAGCGTAGGAGGCAGCCTCTGCCTTTTCGGGGGCCCTCCGCTTCCCTCCCCTCCTTTCATGCTTCCAGAGGAGGTCGTGGCTCCCTCTTTTCGGGTAGCCGCAGAGAATCTTTGACCGTGGTTCTCCCGGTCTCTCATGGGATCCCAAGCCCAAACCTTCTCCCAAGCCCCCTCAGGCATGAGGAGGCGCCCTCACCCATCCGAGTGGGGGGACGGCTTCGGCTCTTTGCTCACGTCTGGAGGCTCTGCGTCTCAGACTGGTGGATTCAGGAGGTGGTGTCCTCCGGTTACAAGATATAGTTTGCAGCCTGGCTGCCCCCAAGATTCATCAGATCCCCGATGTCTCAAAACCCTCTGTCAGCTCAGTTTGCGCCTTGCGGTTCAACGTCTGTTGGAGTCAGGAGTCCTTTGCCTGGTGCCTTCCCAGGAACGGGGTCAGGGGTTCTACTCCAATCTTTTCACGGTCCCCAAAAAAGACGGGTCCTTGAGGCCCATCCTGGACTTGAAGGATCTCAACAAGTTTGTCAGGTTCAAGCACTTTCGCATGGAGACGCTACGCTCGGCTGTCAGTACCAATGCCCCGGCGACTTCATGACCGACGTGGACATCAAGGATGCCTATCTTCACGTGCCAATTTTTCCAGGTCATCAGAGATTTCTCAGGTTTGCTCTAGAGCAGTGGTTCCCAACCCTGTCCTCAAGGCCCACCAACAGGCCAGGTTTTGCAGATCTCCACAAAGATGCACAGGTGGAGTAATTAGTGCAGCTGCAGAGCAATAGAGCTGGCTATTTGGAGATCCAAAAAACATGACATGTTGGTGTGCCTTGAGGACAGGGTTGGGAACCACTGCTCTAGAGGATCAGCATTACCAGTTTGTGGCTTTACCGTTCGGTATCACCTCCGCGCCTCGGGCGTTCACCAAGGTGCTGGCGGGTGTGATGGCTCTGCTGCGGAATCAGGGCATTCGCATCCTCCCTTACCTGGGCGACATTCTGATTGCGGCTCAGTCTCTTCATCAGGCCGAGAAGGATACTCAGGTGGTGACCTCCACTCTCGAGTCCTTCGGCTGGGTGATCAACTACCCCAAGTCTTCACTGTCTCCGTCTTTGGTGAGGTCCTTTCTGGGCATGACTCTGGATACCTCTCAGGTCAAGGTATTCCTGCCTCAGTAGAAAGTGGAGGGCCTTCAGAAGCAGGCACGGACTTTGCTCTTGTGTCCCCATCCCTCCATCCGGCAAGGGATGCAGTTAGTGGGCCTGATGGTGTCCTGCTTCGAGGCGGTCCCCTTTGCTCAATTTCACATGAGACCTCTTCAGTTGCACCTCTTGTCTGTTTGGGATCGGGACCCTGTGTCCCTGGATCAGGAATTTGCTCTGTCCCCCCCTGGCCAGACAGTCCCTGTCGTGGTGGCTGGACTCAAGGAACCTTCTAGTGGGCAGGACCTTTCTGCCTCCGTGCTGGGAGACTGTCACCACAGATGCCAGTCTGACCGGTTGGGGGGGCTTTTGGAAGTCTCTGAAGTTCCAGGGTCGGTGAGGCCCCCAGGAGGCCCATGCTCCCATCAATGTCCTGGAACTGAGGGTCGATCAGGTTGGTTCTTTCTCAGATGACCACACACCTTCGGGGTCAGGCTGTTCAGATCCGCTCGGACAACCAGACAGGCGGTTGCCTACATCGATCATCGGGGGGGACTCTGAGCAAGCGAGCCCTCAAGGAAGTGTCCCTGATACTGTCTTGGGTGGAAGAGAATGTCCCTTGCATCTTGGTGGTCTACATTCCGGGGGTGCAGAACCAGAAGGCAGACTCCCTGAGCAGGGGGATGTCTCAGCTGGGGGAATGGTCCCTCAGCAACAAGGTATTTCTCTCCGTGTCACCGCTGGGGTCAGCCTGGATGTGGACCTGTTTGCGTCTCGACACAATCACAAGCTTCCCAGGTTTGTCTCCCTGTCACAGGACCCTCTGGCCTTCGCCACGGATGCGCTAGCAATGCCTTGGACGGAGTTTCGGCTTCTCTATGTGTACCCTCCTTTTCCTCTGCTGGGCAGGGTGCTGGGCAAGATAGCCCAGGAGGGGGTACCAGCCGTCCTGGTGGTCCCCTGTTGGCCGAGGAGGGTGTGGTTCGCAGACATCGTGCTGTTGGCAGTAGATCAGTACGTCCTGCCCAAGGATCCAGATCTTCTCACTCAGGGGCAGCTGTGCCATCCCAATTTACAAACGCTGGCTTTAATGGCTTGGCTGCTGAAACCTCCATCTTGATGGACAAGGGGTTGCCGGCTTCTGTTGTTACCATGATTCGGGCTAGGAAGAAGTCCTCGTCCTTTATCTACTACAGGGTCTGGCATGCTTACATTGCCTGGTGTGATTCCAAGTCTCTTCCTTGTCGGGTGTTTTCTATCCCCAGGATTCTGGAATTTTTGCAACATGGTTTGGATTCGGGCCTTCAACTTAGTACCCTCAAGGGACAGGTGTCAGCTCTGGCAATTTTTTGTCCAAAGATCCTTTGCCAATCACCGGTTGGTCAAGATTTTTTTCCAGGGAGTTACACATGTGCGTCCGCCACGTAAGCCTATGCTACCGGTTTGGGACCTGCATCTGGTGCTCTGCAGGGTCCTCCCTTTGAGCATATCCATGGGGCTGCTTTGCCCATTCTGACTCTTAAGGTGGCCTTTTTGGTGGCTATTACTTCGGTCAGGCGAGTTTCTGAGCTGGCGGCACTTTCCATCAAACCTCCTTATTTTGAGCGGCATCAGGATAAGGTGGTGTTTCGGCTTAAGCCGGATTTCTTGCCAAAGGTTGTGTCTGCTTTTCATCTGAATCAGGACATTGTTTTGCCTTCTTTGTGTCCTAACCCTGCTAATTCCAAGGAGCGGACCCTTCATTCTTTGGATGTTGTCGGGGCTCTGAAGTTTTATTTGGTTGCTACTGAGTCTTTCAGGAAAACTGATGCTCTTTTTGTTCTTCCTGCTGTACCTAGAAAGGGGTTTGCCTCCGGTTAAATCCACTATCAGCAAGTGGATCCGTCAGGCAGTGGAGCGGGCCTATTCTGCTAGGGGGAAAGTTCCTCCTTTTAGGGTTACTGTTAATTCCACTCGTGCTATTGGTGCGTCTTGGGCTTTTCAGCACCAAGCTTCTATTCAACAAGTTTGTAAAGCCGCAACTTGGTCTTCTGTTCATACTTTTTCCAAGTTTTACAAGGTTGATGTTAAAGCGGACCTTCACTCTGAATAAGAGTCTATCTTATATGTTTCCCACACCCTGTACATACAGATTGCGGACATTAAAAATCATCCTACCTGCATCTACTGCATGTTATGAGCCTTTAAACATCCAAGATGGCGGCTTATGGAAGCCGCCATCTTATCAGGCAGCCTGCAAACAGGAAGTGCCTCCTGACTGTGCTGCTCTGCATTCTGGGACTGCTGACCTTTACCTGACCCCAGCTCTGCTCTGTCTGAGCAAAGCACAGCTATAACCCGCCCCCCTGTACCTTCTCCCACTCTCCTCTCCTCAGTGACGCTTCTGAGTCAAGATGGCGGCGCCCGTATCCTAAATTCCTGAACAGAGTTGCAGCCCAGTGGGGGAAAGAATAATAAGTTAGTGACTAAAAACGTAAAATATGTTAATTTTAGATGCTGGGGAACCGTTTTTTAAGTGTTTGGGCTTTTCATTAAATCACGCTGAAGGTCCGGTTTAAGGCCTCAGCTGATGCTGCTTTTGGCCGCAAGGTACTTCAGGCGGTAGTGGTTTGAACTGCCCTACCTTACGGACACTGCTGTTGGACGTCCCATACGTAAGGACTTCTTGAAGCAGGCCGTGTCATGCAATAGGAAAAAGACAATTCTGTGAGTACTGCTTCACCCCACCCTTGTTATCGTTATTCTTGGTTGCCTCTTTATGGTGATTGTTCCAAGTTAGTTGGGGTTTGTTACCTTTTTTACCTTTATTATCTCCCGGTTTCTTGAATAACTGCTTGTCAACGCTGGATAGGTCTATTGGTGATCCTGTTTTTATATGGTACCGGGAGGAGCCACAACTCTTCTGCAGTACACTGCGCCACCTTGTGGCGGAATATCCCATACGTAAGGACTTCTTGAAGCAGGCCGTGCCATGCATAGTAAAAGCAATTCTACAGGTACTCACAGAATTGTCTTTTCACAAGTTCAGTGGTTTTTGGTCTGCTTTAAAGTGGACCAACACCCAGGGGGGATCGGCCCGGAAATCTATAAGATTCCCGGACCGATCAGATCCCTCCCCGCGGGGCATCCGAAATCGGGATGTCCCGCGGGGAGGAACCCCCCAGGAGGCCCACAATCCTCACCTTACCGGCGATCCAACGGCGCATGCGCGAGACGCGGCCGCGTCTCTCGCTTCCCTCTAGCAGGGCGCGCTCCCGCGCCGGCCGTTTTGTGAATGGCCGGCGCAGGAGCGCTCCCTGTTAGAGGGAAGCGAGAGACGCAGCGCTCTGGTATGCGCGTCCAAGCGGCTTTGGACACGCATACCAGAGCTGCTCTGAGCGCTGTCATTGGCCGGACGAGGTCACGTAGGAGCGGGGAGAGGTGAGTTTTTGCGGCGATCGGGGGGTTTCAGACAGCGGGGCACCCCCGATCGGGGTGCCCCACCTAAGTGGACCAACACCCAGGATAGTCAAAATCCTGGGTGTTGGTCCACTTTAAGGGATACACGGACCAGCACTGTATTGCACTTGCCATCCAGTCACTTCCAGTGCTCTCATCAGACTGAACTGATACTGTGTGTGTTGCATGTCCAGACATGTCTCAACCTGCACAGACAAGCTCAGCTCTGTTGCCTCTAGTGTTAAATAATAGTCTCTGTATTGTATGATTTTATGTTGTGTGTGTTAGTTATACCTTGTACAGCGCTACAGCAGCAGGTGGTGCAATATAAATAACCAATCATATACTGTATATTATATTAAGAAAACGTCTGATGTCACCATTTGACTAAAGATATTGCGGCCGTATTTTTTGCCATATAAGCCATGTCAAAAAAAAAAAAAAAAGGAACTTGCATAATAACTGTCACTCCTGTGCCGCTGCCCTCAGGAGGCCAGGCGATGGAGGAGCGGTGGACGGGCAGGATAACTGATCCCTGTCTGCTGTCTCCACTCTGGGCGCCAGCACTGCTGCTAATTTTCAGGTGCACACACATCTGGGTCCATGCAGAAGGTGGGCATGCGGGTCAGGATGATTCTACCACACTGCCTATAATGGGGCATGGGAGAGGGGGATGCCACATTGCCTACATAATAGGCCTTGGAAGGGATGCCACACTGCCTATATAATGGGGGTGGGGGATGCCACACTGCCTATATAATAGGCCTTGGGAGAGGGGGATGCCACACTGCCTATATAATAGGCCTTGGAAGAGGGGGATGCCACACTGCCTATATAATAGGCCTTGGGAGAGGGGGGGTGCCACACTGCCTATATAATGGGGGTGGGGGATGCCACACTGCCTATATAATAGGCCTTGGGAGAGGGGGGGTGCCACACTGCCTATATAATAGGCTTTGGGGGAGGGGGATGCCACTTTGCCTATATAATGGGGGAGGGGGATGCCACACTGCCTATATAATAGGGCAAGGTAGGGAGGGATGCCACACTGTCTATATACTGGGGAATGGGAGAGGGGGTTGCTACATTGCCTATATAATGGGGCATGGGAGAGGGGCATGCCACACTGCTTATATAATAGGCCTTGGGAGAAGGGGATGCCATGCTGCCTATATAATGGGGAATGGGAGAGGGGGATGCCACACTGCCTATATAATGGGAGAGGGGCATGCCACACTGCTTATATAATAGGCCTTGGGAGAAGGGGATGCCATGCTGCCTATATAATGGGGAATGGGAGAGGGGGATGCCACACTGCCTATATAATGGGAGAAGGGGATGCCATGCTGCCTATATAATGGGGAATGGGAGAGGGGGATGCCACACTGCCTATATAATGGGAGAAGGGGATGCCATGCTGCCTATATAATGGGGAATGGGAGAGGGGGATGCCACACTGCCTATATAATGGGAGAGAGGGATGCCACACTGCCTATATAATGGGGAATGGGAGAGGGGGGTGCCACACTGCCTATATAATGGGGAATGGGAGAGGGGGATGCCACACTGCCTATATAATGGGAGAGAGGGATGCCACACTGCCTATATAATGGGGAATGGGAGAGGGGGATGCCACACTGCCCATATAATGGGGCATGGGATAACGGAATATCACACTGCATATATAATGGGGGGTGCCACACTGCCTATATAATGGGGAGGGAGATGCCACACTGTCTATATAATAGGCCTTGGAAGAAGGGGGTGCCACGCTGCCTATATAATGAGGAATGGGGGGGGGGGGGGGGTCCTGCACCTTGTCTATTATTTGGTACTTGGGGTGACGGTGTTTTAGCACACTTGGTTCATAAGATTTTTTTCTCTCATTTTCCTCCTCAGGTGTGGTGTTATAGGGCAGAAAATTACAGTAGTTATTGGTCAATCATAAAAGGCGTCTCAGTCTTCCACAACCCAAAGAACTGACCTTGTTCCTAGTAATGCACTATGCGGGGGTGGGGGGTGGAGGGATGCGAGTCAGCTTTTAGACTGTGTATATGTGTTTTCTCTAATGTTCCAGGTCCTCGGATGGGCACATCAGTCACGTCTACCACCTGCTGATGACCCAGCTGAACCAGGAGCACGCGGAGATCCGCCTGTCGGCCTTTCAGATTGTGGCCGAGCTCTTCTCACGCTCTCACCTGTTCCGCACGATGCTCATAGACAACTTCCAGGAGTTCCTGGAGCTCACCGTGGAGACGGACTACGACCAGCCGCTGCCTCCACCCAAGGAGGTGGCCCACAAGCTCAAGTTCCAGGCCATCAAGACGGTGCAGGAATGGCACGAGAGGTTTGGGGAGGCCTACAAGAAGCTGTCTTTAGGGTTCCACTTCCTGAAGCAGAACAAGAAGGTAAAGAAGATATTGGGGCCTCCTTGTTCTGATTAACCTGCTCTGTTGAATATTAAAGGGCCATTCCAGTTTAAATAACTCTTGTTGTTCATGGGAGCAGCCATGATGGAATAACTGCATAATGCTGCACCATTGTCTTCTATTCGGAGGCGTAGGGAATAGATAGTAGATTGCCCGCGGTGCCCAAAGGGTTAGACAAGAGGTATCCCTTTCCTGCTGACCTGGTCAAGCAATGGTCGTGTCCCCCTGAGGTGGACGCTCCCATTCTAGGGCTGTCCAACACCTCGGTCATGCCTTCCCCTGACACTACTACACTGCGGGACAGCGAGGACCGGTGTATGGATCAGCTGGCCTGCCATGCTTTTACATTTGTGGGGGCTGGGCTGCGTCCGGTCTGCCGCTGCCATTACAGCTATTGCCCTTAAGAAACAGCTCAAGCGTCTCCTTGATGGCGCTGTGGCTGGTAGGAGGGGGGAGGATTATAGGTCCCTCTTGCTTTGCTCTGATTTTGTTGCCTTTGTCCATGGATGATGCGGTACGGCTGAGTGGTAGGGCCTCGGCGTAGGGAGGGGGCGGGGCTTTAGCTCATACATTTCAATAGAAGACAATGGTGCGGTATTATGCAGTTATTCCATCATGGCCGCTCCCGTGAACAATAAGAGTTATTTAGACCGGGCTGGTCCTTCAATAGGGGAAGTGCATGCACCTTTTTACTCCTCATGTACTATGTAAATGTGCTTTTAGGTGGATTTCCAGGAAGTCCGGTCACAGACACTGGCCCAGAGGAAAAGAGAAGAGGAGAAACAAAACCGCCTCGAAAACATTTATAAGCAGAAAGCTGAAAAAGCCAAAACTGAGATGGAAGGTAAGTGCCCGACCCGTAACATGTAACCTATCAATCAATAATACATTCTGGTGTTTCTTATCTAACAGGATAGACCACACTGTTATAAAAAAAACGCTCCTCCCCCTTTTGTTCCCCGCAGCTCATTGGTCCATTAGCTAGATCAAATCCCTTTGCTGCTGGTCCGGGGAGGCGGCTCTTACCTGATAGCTGTATCCACATCTCTTCCTGCTTCTCAGATGGGGGGGGGGGGGGGGTCTCCCACCATCAGTCACTGTGAGCTGGCATGGCCTCCTCCATTTACTGCAATGGAAAGGAGTGTGTCGATTGTAGTGAATGGAGGGGGCGTGCCAGCTCACAGTGACTGATGGTGGGGGGCGTCTTCCCATCTGAGAAGCAGGAAAAGATGTGCGGTTGGGCAAGCAGGCCATGCGGGACAGTGATCAGGTAAGAGAAAAATGTCTTTAAAATGGACCAAAACCCAGGATCTTGACTATCCCTGATCAATGTGAACCCCCCCCCCCCCCCCCGTCGCTGAAACAAACCCACGTCTTTCTGGTTCTATGGCTCATGCGTGGCCGCTCGTCCAATCAGCTCTCTTGAAATCACTGCCTTCGACTAAGGCAAGCGTCTCCAAGTGTGGGCGACCTGGGGGGTTCGCACAGCGGGGAATCTTGATTATGGATGCCATGGGGGGGGGGGGGGGAATTGATCATCCTCGGGCAGATCGCCGTGGGTTTTGGTCCACTTTAAATCTATGATGCCACCGCACCCTATTATTATGGTGCCACAAACACAGGTTTATATTTCATACCATAGACTTTAAAGTAGACCAAAACTCAGCTCGATTGGCTGGGGAATCTATAAGATCATCATCCAAAATCGGGATGCCCCGCTGTGTGAAACCCCCCAGGTCACGCATACATTTACCTTGCTTCGCGGTCCAACGGCGCATTCGCAAGCCGATCGAGGTGTCCCGGGGGAAAGGACCAATACCCAGCATAGTCAAAATCCTGGTTTGGTCCAGTTTAACAGGACTTAAAGTGGACCAACACCCAGGATTTTGACTATCCTGGGTTTTGGTCCACTTCGGCGGGGCACCCCGATCGGGGGTGCCCCGCTGTGTGAAACCCCCCAGAAAGCCCCAAAATCTTACCTGTCCCCGCTCCCACGTGACTGGACGGTCCAATCCCCGCCAACGTCCAGGCGGGGATCAGGAACGTCCAAGCGGCTGCCGCCGCCGCCGCCTCCCTCGCGTCACTTTCGGCGCGCGCGAGCCCCCGCCGGCCATTCGCAGACGGCCGGCGCGGGCGCGCGCACGCCTACAGGGGCGAAGATCAGGTAAGCGATTTGGGGTGTCTGGGGGGGTTTCCGAGATCGGGATGTCCCGCGGGGTGGGAGGTGATCGGCCCGGGAATCTTATAGATTTCCGGGCCGATCACCTCTCGGTGTTGGTCCACTTTAAAGTGGACCAACAGCCTCCCCTGATCGGCCCGGGAATGTATAAGATTCCTGGACCGATCAGCTCCCTGACTGTGGGGCACCCCGATCGGGGGTACCCTGCTGTGTGAAACCTCCCCAGATCCCCGAAAATCCTACCTGATCCTCGTTCCAGCTGCGCATGCGCGGGCCGCCGCCTCCCGCGCGTCCCTCTAGCAGGCCACGTTTGTGAATGACCGGCACGGGTGCGCTCCCTGTAAGAGGGAGGCGCTGGAGGCGGCGGCGGCCGCGCTCAGCTTGTCCGGCGGCGGCGGCGATTGGCTGAGCGAGTCACGTGGTAGTGGGGTCAGGTGAGTTTCCGGGGCTTTCTGGGGGGTTTCACACAGCGGGGCACCCACGATCGGGGTGCCCCACGGAAGTGGACCAATACCCAGGATAGTCAAAATCCTGGGTGTTGGTCCACTTTAATAGCCTGGAAGGGAGGGCATAGGAAACGGTGAACACCTGCACAACGCAATCCTAAATGCATGGTTTTCACCCGCGAAACGGATCTTGACCGCAAGCCAAAAAATGCAAAGCGCAAACGCATCTGCACGGATGCAAACATGGCCATAGAGTTTGACTCGCGATAAGGCCCAGATCTTGACTGTCTGGGTGTCTCAGAGCTTTTTATATTAAAGATGTTACACACAGCGGGACATACACACAGCTGGGCATCCTAATTTGGGATGCCCTCACTGAAAGTAACACCCCGAAAATCAGGTGTGGTGTTCCTCTTTAATGTACAACCAGCCACTAGAGGAAGCTCTAGCCATAACAGAAAAAAGAAATGGGGAAAATAAGCACTTTGTTGATCTACAGCAGGTGTCCCCATCCTTTGGAGCATTGAGAGGTGGACAGGAGCCTTGTAGGAATAGATTGCAGATATAACTGGAAACAGTTCCAAATAATGATACAGTAAGGTCCTCAAACACACTCACCCAGCGAAGCGGCACGGGCGGCCGCGATCGAAGGTGCCCCCGCTGCTAGCTCCCCGCTCCTTACTGCACGTGACTTACCCGTTGCCAGGCTCAGTATTGTGTCTCTTTATTCATTCATAACTAATTGTCTTGATTTGTTTACTCTGTAGCTTGTGCTATGTGTCCATGACCAATACTATTCTGGACACACAGTGAACACTTATTATTATTGTGTATACATTTTTTGCACTTAGTCACTTTATATATGTTTGCACTCATTGAATATTAGGGTTAGTAAGATTATTTATACACTGTTTTTTATATGAATTGATGCCATGTTTATTATGCACTGTCACTTTATTGTATATAGTTGAGTATTTGAGGCTAGGTTTTCTGTGCCGGCACAAAAAGATTAGTTTTATAGGGTATTTACTGTACGTGTTGATATTTTAGGAGTTTCCCAGGAATAAATTGTTGCGATTGCAGCACTGGATGTCATTTGGGGACATGTAGTGTTTTTAATGTGTTGGTCTTGTATATTGTCTGTTGTGTTTTTTGTTCTTCTTGATCAAATTTGACTCTTAATAAATGAAATTGTATTTTGACTGTTTTGGTGCTCCTGTTGCTTGGGTTTCTGGGCTGTGCCCCATGAGCCCATTTTGGATGTAGTTTCTATACTCAGTGTAGCGCAGTCTCATTAATTGTGTGCGGTGCACCACTTTGGTTGATTTGGAGTCCTCAAACACTTGGTGTGCATGTCAGTCCCTGTGATTGACATATTTGCCCCATGTGAGTGAGTGGCTCCTCCAGCCCCAATGAAATCAATAGCACAATTGAAACCCAGGGAGGCTGGTAAGCCATGCTGGGTACTGGAGGCAGGGCCAGATTAAGGGTGTCCATGGTTACTTTTTTTTTTTTTTTTTTGTATAATCAAGTTTTATTGATTTTGGATTTTAGAGAAACAGAAAAAAAAGGAAAAGACAAAAAAAAAAAAAGGGGGGGGTAAGTTGGGGGTACAGAAAACAAAAAAGGGGGGGTGAGGGAGGGGGAGGGGGTACAGCAAGAGCAAGTCACAAGTATATATGCAGCACCGGTTATACATCTTGTTGTCTACATCATTGAGAACATAAATTTGCTTCCATACATATACATATATATATACATATACAAGGAGCAGGATCAATTGTATTGTGATACTATTTACTTTTTGTTGGTGGTTGAGTGGTGACCAGATAGGTCCCGGTCCGCGGAGGATTTCAGGTGAGGGCGTAGTGTACAACAGTGGGCGGGTACACATATATAGAGGGGAAGAGCGAAGAGGGGGCCGGGGGGATAAGAAAGGGAGGGGAGGGGGGGAGGAAGGCGGACAGCGGGGAGGGGAAGGGAGGGCGGCCACACCGAAGGCCCCCCCCCCCGGAAGCCACCCCCCGGGCCCGCGGCTAGCTCCTCATCCCCGATCGAGATCCGCCCCCAAGAAGACCCTCGCCGAGTCTGAACCCCTGAACATGATCCAGCCCGTCCAGGTCTCCAAGTGCGCCTCCGTGGTTCCCCTGTCCTCCGCCATCAATTCCTCCATTCTCAGGATGTGGTCCATTTCAGCGAACCATTCTGCCACCGTTGGTGGTTGCGTGGACCTCCACCGCCTAGGGATAATTGATCTTACGGCCGTCAGAAAGAACCTAAGGACTCCCTTCTTGGCTCTGGTTATGGAGCCCGGGATCAGGGTAAGTAAGGTAGCCCCCGGGCTGTTAGGCACGGTGGAGCCCTCCACCTCCGTATGTATCTTGAAGATAGTGTCCCAGAGCTTCTTGACCGGGGGGCACTCCCACCAAATGTGAAGGATTCCTCCTTGGGACGCCCCGCATCTCCAGCATCCACTCGAGCCCTCCGAGGAGTATGAGGCCATGTCCGCCGTACACCTATACCATCTTGTGAGGACTTTGTAGTTTTTTTCCTGTGCCTCACTGGCACCTACGAGCCTGTGTGTTAGCGTGAATATCTTTTTGGCATCTTCATCTGTGATCGAGATCCCCAAGTCTCTCTCCCATTTGGACATGAACTCTAGCTCAGAAGTATGTCTGGTGGCCACCAGCAAGCTGTAGAAGCTGGATACCACATGATCTAAAGGCTGTGGTTGTGTGAGATACTCCTCCAGCGGCGTCAGTGGGAGAGATGCGCCCCTGAGGCGTCCTCCTGTGGTGAGGAACGCCTCTAGTTGCCGGTGATGTAGGCAGGACAAGTGCCCCCCCCCCCCCCCCCCCCCCCCCTGCTGCGAGCCCTCAGCTCCGCCAGGGAGGGCAGCCTTCCCCCCAGCAGCACATCTCGTAATCTGATGTCCTCTTCCTCCCTCCAAATCAGGAACCGAGAAGAGCCCTGCGTTGGTATGCACTCCATGGTTACTTTTTGGGGGGGGCCCCCCATCAGTATTACACCTTCTACCACACACTCCCTAAGCCCCTGATTTCTTCCCATAACCCGAGACCAAAAAATAATACAACATTCGTTTTCTTACAGCAAACCACACCATACTGCGCAGCAACAGACTCAGGGGCCCACTAGGAACGATTGGCGGAGTGGCTGTGGCTCCGCCTCCCCTCCTATAACCAGTCCTTGTTATGCACCGATGTTAAAGTGGACAGAAACCCACGATTCTGATTAGCCTGGGTTTTGGTCCTCATCCCTGCATTTTGGAACCCAACTATGCCAATTATTAAATTGGACCAAAACCCAGTAATTTGACTATCCTGGGTTTTGGTCCTTTTCCCCCAGGGCACCCCGATCAGGGATTCCCCAGTGTGTGAAACTCCTCCCAGATCGCCCGATCGCAGTCGCCCATCCCCGCTCTTACTGCACATGCGCAGCCTCTCGGCCAGTCAAACACTTTGCACAAAAAGTGCTATTTGTCCAGCACCACCCAAAATGATATTAAAGCAGACCTGCTGTGCCACAGAGATACCCCCAATATATACCAATGAACAAGCAAAATCGGTGGTACCAGTAGACCACCCAAGGGGAATATGTACTTAAGGGCACCAGCTATCTGCTAACCATAAATGACACTAATAATTCATAAAAAATAGATTTATTAATCCATAACTGTATAAAACAGCAACATACAACAGCGCACTCGGATCCGCTCCCCTCCCTTCATCCAAGGTGAGCGGATCCGAGCGCACTGGCGGCTGCATCCCCCGCTACCCTTTAACTGGGAGCATGCATGCGCCGCCCATTCACAAATACCTGGTGGGGGCACACGATCAGCCAAAGGGATAGCGGGGATGCGCCACTGTTCGCGCACGTGCCGTTGGACCGGGAAAGAGGTCAAGTCCCCCAGCGACCTGGGGGTTCTACACAGTAGCTTTGAAATGGGGAGCAGGTACGTTCTACTGGGGATTCTGCAATTCAGAACCTTTTTTTTTTTTTTTTTTTTTTTTTAACTGTACTGGATTTTGGTACTTCCCCCGGGGCACCCCGATCAGGGATGCCCCACTTTGTAAAACCCTCAGAACCGCACGGTGCATGCGCGCCCACTCGTCCAATCGGCACGCTTAGATCTGCTTGAGCCCCTTCGTCCAGGAGGTCGTCTAATACCAGAGCACTGGCGCCCGCATCCACCGCTACCCTCTAACAGGGAGCGTGCCCGTGCCTGAGATTTACAAATGGCTGGCGGGGCATGCGCCTAGCTAGAGGGATAGCTGGGATTTGGCCGCGGCTGGTACATGTGCTGTTGGACCGGAAAAGAAGGTGGGTTTATGGGCGACCTGGGGAGTTTCACACAGCAGGGCATCCCGATTCTGGAAGCCCCGGCGGGAGGGAATCAATCAGTCTGGGAATCTTATAGATTCCTGGGCCGATCTCTGTGGGTTTTGGTCCACTTTAAATCCATTTGCACAGCCACAATTAATGCTGAATTGCACTAAAGGAAAAAAAAAATGTTCTACAAATAATTTTCTCACAAAAAAGAAAAATTTCCCACAATGCCTCGTTATGTTTGCTTTATAACACCTGTATTTTAGATATAATTTCGCCCTTTCAGAAATGCTGCCGGACATTCAGTCGTGTTTAATAGAGATGGAGAACTGCTTCAAACTGCTGTTGCCGGACCCAGACGACTTCCATCTCATCAGTGAGGACAGAGGAGAGGCCGGCTCCTCCATGACCAAGGCAAACCATGTGACCAGCGATCCCGATGACGAGCGGCCATGTTGTAGCAAGGACTTACCTGAGGTCCCTCCGCCTGGTCCCTGGAAGAAGAAAACCTCCAAGGAATCCGATTCCGAGGAGTCAGATGATGACTTTGAACCCGTTGAGGAGTCTTTTATCAGAGACCACGGCCTGGGTTCTCACAAATATAGTCTTGACATTGAAATCTCCACAGGTACCTCCATCTTTATATCATGTGACACTAGTAATGTGCTGTCACCTTCACAGGCAGGGCATACTTCAGCGCTGGATGTGCCGGGGCCCCTGCACCCTCTAACCTGGGCAGCCCCTATGCAGGACCAGGACTAAGGACTGTCAGCCAGGGGTAGATTGGCCATTGGGAGAGGCTTTCTTTCTGGCAGTCCTTCTTTTCTTTTTCTTTTTTTTTCTTTCCTTCTATTATTTGTTTCTTTCTGCCATTCATTGTATTTATTCTTTCCGTCTATTATTTCTGTCAGTGCTTTTCTTTATTTGATTGTTTCATTCTAGTCTTTTCTCTCTATCTCTTTTTTCTACTGTTCATTCTGTCATTTCACTTTCTTTCTTTCTTTCTTTCTTTCTTTATTTCTCTTCCTTCTATTATTTCTTTCTGTCAGTCCTTCTTCTTTTCTTTCCATCTATTATTTGTTTCTTTCTGCCATTCATTTAATTTATTCTTTCCGTCTATTATTTCTGTCGGTGCTTTTCTTTATTTGATTGTTTCATTCTAGTCTTTTCTCTCCATCTCTTTTTTCTACTGTTAATTCTGTCATTTCATTTTCTTTCTTTCTTTCTTTCTTTCTCTTCCTTTTATTATTTCTTTCTGTCAGTCCTTCTTTTTTTTCCATCTATTATTTGTTTCTTTCTGCCATTCATTTCATTTTATTTATTCTTTCCGTCTATTATTTCTGTCAATGCTTTTCTTTATTTGATTGTTTCATTCTAGCCTTTTTTTTTTGTCCATCTCTTTTTTTCTACTGTTCATTCTGTCATTTTCTTTTCTTTCTTTCTTTATTTATTTCTCTTCCTTCTATTATTTTATTCTGTCATTCCTTCTTTCTTTTTTCTCTTCTATACTTTTTCTTCACTTACATCTCTTTTTTTTTTCACTGTCTCCTTTCTCTTCTCTTTCCTGCTTTCGTTTTATCTTCATTCTTTTTGTCCTTTATTCTCTTTCTTCGTTTCTGTTACTCATTCTATGAATTTGTTCTTTCTTTGTTTCTTCCTTAAATGTTGTACTTCTTTCTTTCTCTCCTTTTTACTGCCTTTGCTTTTCTCTCTCTTTACTTTCCTGCTCTCTCTTTTACTCTCTTTACTTTACTATTTTCTTGCTGTTCTGTGACAGAATTACTTTCTGTCCTCCTAATATCTGCCTTTTTTTTTTTTTATCCTATAGACTTGAAAGTGAATGAGAACGAGGACAATACAGATGTTGTAAAGAGTTTGGTGGATGCTCATAAACTGGCCAAGAACAAATACTGGCCGGCAGTACAGTCCTGGATACAGGTACATGTCCCACCCTAACGTGATTGGCAAGTCGCTTACCACCAGGGCTCTACTTCCTGATATGTCAGGTTCCTTAATGAGGAAATCACTTCCTCATTCAGCTTTCAGTCTGCACCTCGCTGAGCTGGTCCTTTTGCGGCCTGAGAACTGAAACACTCCCCCCCCCCCCCCCCCCGCTCCCTCCCCAGATGTCCTGATTGGCTCCCTCTCTCGCTGCATCTATGAAATCCCACCCTCCTCTATGGTCACACTATACACTGTCAGGCTGGAGACGCTATTAGCCTGCAGCATCTCTCACACCCCCTTTTTCTGATCACGTGATGTGCTGGAGGCACAACAGCGCACTTATTATTTTTATTACTGTGATATATGTAAAGCTCACAGTGTGCTTACATCACATCGCTTACACCGCACCCACTGTCTCTCCTCATTTTTTCTCTGCATCTCTAACGCTGGAAAACTTTTACTAAAGCCTTAGGAACTAAATCAAATGGAAGTTTGGGACAGTACAACATGTAGCCCGAGACCATGGGACAACAGGCAGGCCTCGCCTTTAGTATAACTTTAAAGCAGACCTACAGCGTGATTTAATGAAAAGCCCAAACCCTTAAACTATTCCCCGGCATCTAAAATTAATATATTTTAACTTTTTGAATCGCTTTTAATCATTATTCTTTCTCCCACTGGGCTGCGACTCTGTTCAGGACTTTAGGATACAGGCGCCGCCATCTTGACTCAGAAGCATCACACTTACTGAGGAGAGGAGAGTGGGATAAAGTACAGGGGAGCGGGTTATAGCTGTGATTTCCTCAGACAGAGCAGAGTTGGGGTCAGGAAAAGGTCAGCAATCCTAGAATGCAGAGCAGCACAGTCAGAAGACACTTCTTGTTTGCAGGCTGCCTGATGCTCCATGAGCCGCCATCTTGGATGTTTAAAGGCTCATAACATGCAGTAGATGCAGGTAGGATGATTTTTAATGTGAGCAATCTGTATGTACAGGGTGTGGGAAACATATAAGATAGGCTCTTATTCAGGGTGAAGGTCTGGATTAATGTGAGCAATCTGTATGTACAGGGCGTGGGAAACATATAACATAAGCTCTTATTCAGGGTGAAGGTCTGGATTAATGTGAGCAATCTGTATGTACAGGGCGTGGGAAACATATAACATAAGCTCTTATTCAGGGTGAAGGTCTGGATTAATGTGAGCAATCTGTATGTACAGGGCGTGGGAAACGTATAACATAAGCTCTTATTCAGGGTGAAGGTCCGGATTAATGTGGGCAATCTGTATGTACAGGGTGGGGGAAACATATAAGATAGACTCTTATTCAGGGTGAAGGTCCGGTTTAAGGTGAGGTGACTATAGGGTGACCCAGGGAGGTTTCACACAGTGGGGCATCCCAAATCCCTGGAATGTGGACCAAAACCCAGTGCAACTTTTAAAACTTTAACCAGGAGCATATCAATGCCCATGATCATCCCTTGATCAGCCCACGAGCTGCTAACAAGTGAGCTCTATAGCATAGAGATTGGACATGTCCGGGGTGGATATATCCTCCTTTTAATGTGCTGGTCCTGAAGCTTTAGTATTGTAGTGGGAAAGAGGGACAATTGTTAAATTAGGCCACACCCCCTCATTGATAGATAGATAAGAGGTTGTGACAGTTACAACAATATAAACTGTTTGAACAGGCAAATGAATCATTTATTGATGCAAATCTGCATGTTACACCTCAAAGAGGGACAAATGGGAACAACAAGGGACAGGGGGACATGAACTCAAAAGAGGGACAGTTGGGAGGTGTCCCCTATAAACATCCCCGCCCCCCCCCCCCCCTATAGCTGGGTATACCGCAGTCTAATGAAGGTCTCGGCAGCTTTCCTGTATGCTGTCCCTAACTTTTCCCGATTAAATAATTTTTATCCCTTTCTTTAATTTTAGGTTTTTACAAAAGCCGGGGTCACCGGTGACAACCTCAAAACTGCCATTGACCTGAAAAAGAGTTTGGAGGCGGCGATGAAGAAGCATAAGGAGATGAATATAGAAAGCGAGGCTGGGGACGGGAAGGAGGTGAGTGCTCATCTCCCACAATCCCTCACCTGCTGTGGCCCAAGCTCTCCCCTATATTGTCGGAAACGGTTACAATGAAAAGATGTGGGTTTTGTTCTGCTTTAAAGTGGACCAACACCCAGGGGGGGGGATCGGCCCGGGAATCTATAAGATTCAGATCAGATCCCTCCCCGCGGGACATCCAAAATCAGGATGTCCGGCGGGGTGAAACCCCCCAGGAAGCCCAGAAACCTGACCTTAAAGTGGACCAACACCCAGGATTTTTACTATCCTGGGTTTTGGTCCACTTCAGGGGGGCGCCCCGCTGTGTAAAACCTCCCAGAAACCCCCCAAAACTCACCTCGCCACGCTCCCACGTAGCCACGGACAAGCGGGTGACAGCTGCGGACAAGACTTTAACCCCATTCCAACGGCACATGCGCGGCCCGCGTCTCGCGCTTCCCTCTAGCAGGGCGCGCACATTCACAAACGGCCGGCGCGGGCGCGCTCCCTGTTAGAGGGAAGCGCGAGACGCAGCCTCCAGCGCTCAGAGCTGCTGTGGTTGGATGGCGCTTGTACGTGCATACCACAGCCGGCTCTGAGCTCTCTGATTGGACGAGCGCCCGTGTAGGAGCGGGGTGAGGTGAGTGTTTCTGGGCGTTCTGGGGGGTTTCACACAGCGATTTCCCCCCCCCCCATTTTTCTATAAGATTCCCAGGCCGGTCGATTCCCTCCCCCCGGGGTGAAATCAGGATGCCCCGCTGTGTGAAACCCCCCCCCCCCCCAGGTCGCCCCAAACACTTACCTTGCTTCCCGGTCCAACGGAGCATGCGCAAGCCGCACCCCCGCTTTCTCTGTAGCACAGACAGTTGTGAATGGCCGGCGTGGGCACGCTCCCTGTTAGAGGGTAGTGGGGGATGCAGCCATCAGCAGCTGGCCTTAGACGGAGGCTTACATCAGCGGCTCAGAGCGTGCTGATTGGCCGAGCGGCCGTGCATGCGCCATAGCACCGGGAAGAGGTGAGTTAACTTTGGCAATCTGGGGGGTTCACACAGCGGGGGAAAGGATCAAAACCCAGGATAGTCAGAATCCTGGGTTTTGGTCCACTTTAAGAGAGGGGGTTAGGCTTAAAGTGAACCAAAACCCAGGATTTTGACTATCCTGGGTTTTGGTCCTTTCCCCCAGGGGCTCCCTGATCGGGGATGCCCCGCTGTGTCGAACCCCCAGGTTGACTGAAAACTCACCTTTGTTCCCGGTCCAAGAGCACATGCTTGAGCAGGGGCCGCATCCCCCCGCTGCTAATTTAGCGGGGTGCGTGCCCGAGCCGGGCATTTGTGAATGGCCAGAGCGGGAACCCTCCCTGTTAAAGGGGCCCTCGGATTGGCTTGCATTAGACAAGCTCCTGGACGAAGGGGCTCAAGCGGATCCGAGCGTGCTGATTGGACGAGAGGGTTGCTGTAGGCCCGGGGAAGAGTAAGTGAGATAAGGTCACCTCGGGGGGGGGGGGGGGGGTTCACACAGCGGGGCATCCCTGATCGGGGTGGCAAAGACCAAAACCCAGGATAGTCAAAATCCTAGGTTTTGGTCCACTTTTAAGTCTATATACTCTGTTTCCCCCGAAAATAAGACCTACCCTAAAAGATAGGCTCTAGCATGACGTCTGAGGATTTTTAGCATGCCTTAAATAAATATAAGCCCTTCTCAGAAAATAAGCTCTAGTTACAGTTAAAGGGGCAAATACGGCCATTGCCTATGGCACCAGGAGCAGAAAGCCCCCCTGTCATGGCCAGGGCCATTTTCTTTTGAAGTGCCAGGTACTCCTGCCAGCAAACTGCCACAGCAGTATGTCCTGGGTGTGATGTGCCGGTGTCACCCTAGAGCCAGGACTTGTAAGTATACGGCGCGCCCCAGGCTGCAGACTCTGCAGCGACACCCATTTACCCCCAGTGATGCCCATTGAAACCTTGGGAGGGGGGGGGGGCGGCCATATTACAGGAGCTCTATTGAAAATGAAGAACAAATGTAGATTGTTTATGGAAATATAAGAAAATAAGCCCCAGCGCGTCTGTTCAAACAAAAATGAATATAAGACCCTGTCTTTTTTTTCGGGATCCTCCGCATGAAATGACTAGATACTGAATTACTAGATAGATAGTCTTGCATCAGGTGGTGATCGTGATTAAAGTGGATCAAAACCCACAGAGGTTGGCAAGAGAATGTATAAGATTCCAGGGCTGCTTGATTCCCTCCCCCGGGGCATCCAGATTTGCCCTGATGTATGAAACCTCCCTGGTCGCCCAGATACTTTCCTTCTTTCCCGGTGCAATGGCACATGTGTGAGCAGCAGCCACGTCCCTCTCTTTAGCAGGGGGCGTCCCTGTGCCAGGCATTTGTGGTCCCTGTTAGAGGGTAGCGGGGGATGCGGCTGACGTTACGTCAGCAGATCTCAGCACGCTGATTGGACGAGTGGCCGCACATGCGCCGTAGGCCGGGGAAGAGGCGAGTTGGTCTCTGCGTCCTGGGGGGTTTCACAGAGTGGGGTGAGGACCAAAATCCAGGATAGTTAAAATCCTGGGTTCTGGTCCACTTTAAGCTGAACCCCCTCTTCCGCTCTCTTAAACCGGACCTTCAGCGCGATTTAATGAAAAGCCCAAACTCTTAAAAAACGGTTCCCCAGCATCTAAAATTAATATATTTTACGTTTTTAGTCACTAACTTATATTTCTTTCCCCCACTGGGCCGCAACTCTGTTCAGGACTCTAGGATACGAGTGCCGCCATCTTGCCTTAGAAGCATCACACTTACTGAGGAGAGGAGAGTGGGATAAGGTACAGGGGGGCGGGTTATAGCTGTGCTTTGCTCAGACAGAGCAGAGCTGGGGTCAGGTAAAGGTCAGCAATCCCAGAATGCAGAGCAGCACAGTCAGGAGACACTTCCTGTTTGCAGGCTGCCTGATAAGATGGCGGCTTCCGGATTAATGTGGGCAATCTGTATGTACAGGGTGTGGGAAACATATAAGATAGGCTCTTACTCAGGATGAAGGTCCGGATTAATGTGGGCAATCTGTATGTACAGGGTGTGGGAAACATATAAGATAGGCTCTTATTCAGGGTGAAGGTCCAGATTAATGTGGGCAATCTGTATGTACAGGGTGTGGGAAACATATAAGATAGGCTCTTATTCAGGGTGAAGGTCCGGATTAATGTGGGCAATCTGTATGTACAGGGTGTGGGAAACATATAAGATAGGCTCTTATTCAGGGTGAAGGTCCGGATTAATGTGAGCAATCTGTATGTACAGGGTGTGGGAAACATATAAGATAGGCTCTTATTCAGGGTGAAGGTCCGGATTAATGTGAGCAATCTGTATGTACAGGGTGTGGGAAACATATAAGATAGGCTCTTATTCAGGGTGAAGGTCCGGATTAATGTGAGCAATCTGTATGTACAGGGTGTGGGAAACATATAAGATAGGCTCTTACTCAGGATGAAGGTCCGGATTAATGTGGGCAATCTGTATGTACAGGGTGTGGGAAACATATAAGATAGGCTCTTATTCAGGGTGAAGGTCCGGATTAATGTGGGCAATCTGTATGTACAGGGTGTGGGAAACATATAAGATAGGCTCTTATTCAGGGTGAAGGTCCGCTTTAAGCAAAAGCTTACCACTCATTCCTTTGTCTGCCAATGGCAATCACATGACTGCCATGAACCAATTGGTTTTATGCAGCTGGTCTGAATAGTTGCTGGCAGTCACATGCGCTGATTGGACGAGCGGCCGCGCATGCGCTGTAGGACCGGGGAGAGGTGAGTTTGTTCGGGCAGCCTGGGGGCGGTTTCACACTGGGGCAAGAACCAGGATAGTCAAAATCCTTGCTTTTGGTCCACTTTAAATGGCTTAATGTACAGAAAAGATCTAGGGCTGGTTTGGGGTCAGCATTTAGCAGGAAGGGTGGGCAGGGAGGCGATGCTGCACTAGATTATAGCATGCCGGCATTCTCTTTTGAGCTGGCTGAAGGATAAGTCCTGGGTTTCCCCCGAAAATAAGCCCTAGTCACAGAGGAATAGGTATAACTGTGCTGCCCTCCCTCATCTGCCCTGCCCCTGCTAACTTGATTCACACTGATGGTGCTGACATATACTGATGCGTAGTATCGATACGGTATTTTCCCTTATTGAAGACGACCCTTGAAAATAAGCCCTACCACCTTTTTCTGAGAAAAAATATAAATGAATGAATATAAGACCTGTCTGGGCGTGTCCAGGGAAGTATCGCTGGCATCAAACTTAGGAAAGCTTTGAGAGTTTTTCAGTTTACACTAAAGCCACTAGAGGGCGCAATGTGCCTGTGTAATATTACTTCAATGCAACAAATTGGTTCATACAAAGCAGCTAAACACGACCCACCTTCCTGTATGAAAAACCAAAACAAATATTAGGAGAAAAAAAATTATCACCGTATAAAAGTGACGCTGGTTGGGTTAATTGCCTCCCCAATATTTAGCAAAATATGAAGAAATGAGGGGTTTAGGCCGGCCCCAACACACAGAAGGGGGCTCAATTAAACCTTACCATGTGCGTAACCAAACAGGTTCACAAAAACATTATATAGTATTATATAGTATTATATAGTATAAAATGTATCAAAATCTTTTATTGATCCAATGTAATTAAGATTAAAAAATGTGCACACACTATGCACACACTGCAAACTCTACAGCATTTGTTCCATTATACTGTATATACATCTGACTTAATCAGTGGTG